>NADL03000005.1:0-600000 GCA_002205965.3 Kappaphycus alvarezii
GTTTTGGCGAAATCTTTGATAAATCTTCTGTAATATGAGGCCAGTCCTAAGAAGCTTCGAACCTCCGTCTTTGAAGCGGGCCTGGTGCCAACTTGATTTTTTTCGTTTTCTCTGGATCCACTTTAATTCCCTCTTGATCGACGATATGACCGAGTAATTGGATAGACGTTTTCGCAAAGAAGCATTTGCTTAACTTAATTTTCAGGCTGTACGCATCTATTCTCTCCACCACAGTCTTGACATGCGATATGTGCTGATCCAAGGTTTTTGAGAATATCACCACATCATCGATATAAACTCTTGCAAATGGAAGTCCTTTCAAAACCTCGTTCATCATTCTTTGGAATGTAGCTGGGGCATTCATGAGACCAAAAGGCATCACTTCGAACCTGAATGTACCGGCTTTGCTGGTAAAAGTTGTTTTTCCTTACATTTTTCATCTAATGGAATCTGCCAATAACCAGTGTAAAGATCAATTGAGGTGAAGTATCTCCCGTCCTTCAAGTCCTCGAGGATTTCTTCCATGTTTGGAATCGGAAATCGATCGGGTATCATTCTCTGGTTCAGTTGTCGGTAATCGACGCAAAAGCGAAGTTTTCCATCTTTCTTTGGTGCTATCACAACTGGAAATGACCATGGGGATGAAACTGGCCGAATAATATCATTTTCCAGCATACTTGTAACATTCTCTGAGATAAATTGGTCATATTTTGGCGGTTGACGTCTAGGCCTGTGGTAAATTGGTTGAGTATCGGTAAGTTCAAATGAGTGAGTGACCGGTACACTTGCTTGTCTTAATCTGAACGCTCCATGCAATTACTTCGGAAGATGCTAAATGTCGGATATTTTCATGAGGCGGGGCGGAAGGTGCTGCACTTTTCTTGATTTCTGCCATTTGGCGCCCTTTTCTTCTTGATCTCAACCTCAAATTTTGAAGGACCTTTTCCGGCGTGCTCACATCTTCAGATATGGAATCCGATATATTCCTGTTTTCCTTGCAATTGTAATCTTCTTTCATGCTCCGAATTCCGTCCTTTGATTCGATATTATCGCAAAAAAAACACATTCAGGTGTCACACCTACCCTAGAATTCCAGTCTTCATCTGTTTCAAACCCAGAATCATAATCATCCCATGCCATGTTCAGTATCCCCCGAGCGTACCCTTCTCCACTTCCGAAAGTGTTAGTTGGTTCGAATCTTCGCTGTCATAGCTAGAAGTGAAATCTTCACTGTCCGTTTCTTTCAAATCTACCGGATGTGTGCTTTTGTCGAAATCCAGGGGCATCTTCACGGTTCTGCCGTCAACATTAACTGAAACGATTTGGTTGCCCAAGTCAATGCAGGTCCCTAGTCTTTCCATGGTAGGGCAGCCAATGATTGCATCGAAAGGGAGATCAGGCATGACAAGAAAGTCTAATCAACTTTAGAGTCCCCAAAGAACACGGAAACCTTGTCAACAGTGCCCATGCATTTTGATACGGTTCCATCCGCCACAGTTATTCTTCGAGTAGTTGGAATAATTTCAAGACCTAGATCTGTCACCAAAGTTTCTGAAATAAGGTTTGGAACAGCGCCCGAATCGAAAAGAGCTTGGGTTTGCATTCCCAATACTTTGACTGGTACTAGTTTAAGACGTCTTGGTGCTGTCGAGGCCGATTGAAGAAACAGTTTCTTACCCTTAGCGGACTTATTAGACCTGATAATTTTTTTGAGTTCTTTTCGCGTCCTCTGCGTCGCCCCTCAAAAGTTGACCAAACGTTATCCCAGTTGGGGCTGATGCAAGCTCAGCCACCAAATTGTACTTCTTCACATATTCTAGTACGTCCTTTGGGATATTCTTAAATTTCTTACTCTTTTTCGTCTTCTTGGCCGGAGTGACTCCACTCCTGGAACAACTTGATCAGACCTCTTGGTTCGAGGAGGTACAGGTGCTGGGATATGTTCCAGCATTCCATAATCTAGCCTAGGTTTTTCGATAAAATGTTCCCTTCCCCATCCCTTTTTGTCACATTGACTTGACTGATTTCTTCAGCGATGGATACGTTACCGGCATCCGTCAACTTGTGATCCTTTCTGTTTTGTAAGATTTTCATCTCTGGTCCTGACTCGCTCCTTGCGTCCGATAAATTTAGCTTTTCTGTTGTCTTTAGACCAGCAGTTACTTTCATGATGCCCATATCGACCGCACTTTCCACAACGAGTGTTTCTATGTGGATTATCAGGACACCTATTTGCAAAGTGTCCAGGCTTGTGACAGTAGGAACAGACTTCTGCGGCCTTGGGGGCCCCAGACTGGTTCTTCTTAATGGTAAGAGTAAGGCTTTCCAACTGCGAGGTTATCATGTCAAGTCGATTATCGAATCGGGTTTCCAACCTTTCTTCCAAGTTTTTGACATCGCTCCTGACTGATTCCAATGCTGCTGCGCTAGTAGCTGGCCTTTGATAATTCTTTTCAGGATGTACGATCGGCATAGATGTACGGGTTTCCCTCGGTATTTCACTTAGTGACTGAAACGTCTCCGAATTTTTGACAAATTCTACTATGGTACCCTTCAGTTCATTAAAAGTGTGAGGGCCCTTGATGAGGAGGAAATCGGAGAGCCGCTTATCCCCCATCGCCGCCTTACGCAGCATTCCGTACTTGGCTTGGGCGTTGAACCCAGCCTTTTCATAGAGATCACACAAGTATACCAATGAGCTTAACAAATCGTCGAAGTTGAGCCGGGCCTCTATGGCGGTACGAATCATCTCATCTGGTTCTACCTCCTTAGCATATTCTTTCACAAGCCACTCACATACCTCACCGAAGTTACGCCCATTCCCGTTAAGAGACCACCCGTTGATAAACTTGGCCTTATATTTGTGCTTTGCGTCACCATGAAGATAGGCGAAGATACTTTCGGCCTTCTCTTCATCGCTCTTCTCACGCATCACAACGTTGACATATGTATAGAGAAACTCCTCAACGTCTTCATTCTTGCCCCCTGTGAACGTTATACGAGCAGCGTTGAGATCCATGATTACAGAAAAGAAATCCCCTCGAATGGTTCCCTAAGACTGCTCAACTCGAATACCTCGGGTGCAACCCCCTCCACAAGAGTACCAAATGATAGGGGTAAATCGTCGGGAGAAGAGATATTCAGAACCAACACCCCAAGAAGGAGGTGTTGCAAGCGACAAAAGTGCTACCGTGGTATAGTTGAACGAACGAAAAGGAGTGTATAGGGAGACAGTTGAATGGGCTACAAGCAAGTATGGAAGGGGCAGGGTCTACCACCTATGCTTAGTGACTAGGGTAAAATAAATGCTTCTTGGGTCTGAAGTTGACTCTCAACTTCCTAACTATTTGGGACTGAGCTTGAAGCTGTCTGCCAACTTGCTTGACCTCTCCATGAGGAAGCGGTTTACTCAGCTTATATAGACTTTTGGCTACCCTAAAGTCCGAACAAAACTACAGAAGGTACCAGGAAATGCACAAAACAATTTGTGTGGATGACATACTCTAAACAAAAGATACTTAAGAAACTAACAATCAATGAGGTCCTCTTATTTCCCATTCTCTAAATCAGATCCAAACAACTCCTCTAAAATATCCATGCTGTCCAAGCAGTCCCCACAAATATCTGCGAATGGCTCACAGCTCTCTATTCCCTCCTGGGAGATATCTAAACTACTAAAGATATCTCCATCCGGTTCCAGCGTCGGCACCACTTGATCCATACTCTCCAGTCCAGGCCCCACCAGTACAACACTTTCCATGCCCCCATTTCCCTCATCCAACTCGTCCTCGTCCTCGTCATCCTCCTCTTCCTCCTCATCCTCATCCTCCTCTTCCCTCATCCCAACCTCATCCTCATCCTCCTTCACCTCATCCTCCCCGTCCTCCTCGTTATTAACCTCATAGACCAATCCAGGGGCTACCCACTCCTCAAAGGTCTCCCCAGCTCCCTCGATGTCCCACTCCGCCCCTTACCTACCTCCTCGCCTCATCCTCGATAAAGAGGCGACGCACGAATTCGATGACTTTTTCTTTTTGTTTGCCGCGCAGGTAGTCCTCGCGGTCAGTAGGTCCGAAAGGAGTAGGGGAATGGAGTTTAGGGGCGGGATGGCGATTTTTGGAAATGATTTTCGAGGGGCGTAGATTGTCATTTTGTAGGTTGGGGAATGGGAGGTAATGAGGGTGTTTCGGGTGTGTGGGGGGAGAGGTGTGATGAAAATGATCGGGACGTTTAAAACTTGGAATAAAGGGGTTTAAATAGGCTCCCGGGGCAGGTTCTATAGATTAGGAATAGGTAAAATAAATCTGCAAGGGATTTTGTAGTAGTGCATTTGCGCCCTTTTTCTCAAAAAAACGAATTTGGAGGAGGAGGTAAGCAAAAAGGGAAAAAGAACTTGATTCGGGATCGATTCAGAGGGTAGATACAGTATAAAAATATCTAGATAAAATGGAAGTAAATTTGGAGACCGCGCGTAATGATAAGCGAGGTTCAGGGAGGACGAGGAAGGACCGGAACTATAAGCAAATTTGGACAAGGAGAGGTAGTACAGTAAACTATAGGCCTGTAGATGACGGCGACAAAAAAAAATCTGCGCCAAACGGTTTATTAGAATAGTGATTGGCCTGTGGTGTTGGGAGAATTGAAGAAAGATTTATTGAGGGGGATGGGAGGTGGATGTCGCTAGCGCCTCAATCGCTTGGAATTCATTTATAGGGATCGATTAGCGGTGCGTTTCAGGGTCTTGTTTCACTCTTGTTGATTGCTTGTTGAATCTAATTGAAAAAAGTATGATCGGAACAGAAATAGGACGGAACGGGACGGGACCTGTGTAACGTTGCACAAAATAAAAAATTAGGAAAGATTGTACTGGAAGAAATTTGTCTCCTTATGTGACAGCTTTTCCGTCTGCCGTCCCGTGCCGAACAAGGTCTGTCCAGAATTGCTGAGTACATCGCTCTACGGAAAGGCAGTAGCCCTGCCTTCGAGCGGGATCGCTTGTTCACGATTATCAGCTCGTCATACAACAACGAACTTCTGTTGCGATCATCCGACGAAAACTCAACCGCTCCTGCTCGATAGATTTTCCCCTTTGAGGGCCGCTAGGTCCCCCTCCTGATTGGAAAGTCTTCTTCTTCTTCTTCTGTATTATTTCTCAACCGGCTTTTAGCTAGTGAGATACACCAGCTGGGTACTAGAGGCTGTCAATGGAAACTAAAGAAGAGGTACGAAGAGGACCTTGAGCGTTTTCGGGGGACTGTGGCGGGCACTTCAACTGCGTTACTTGGAACCCCGTGTCAATCTGGCCTGTGTTCCGATTTTATCATTGGGATGGAGTCGAATATATCTTCCAAGAGAGAAAACGTTTGGGTGTTTTACTGTTGGAAGATATTTCCGACCTATCCCATGGTTTTCCAGACAACCGCAATCGACTCAAAAAGGGTATAAATGCTCCTAGTTCAATATTGTGATCAAGGAGGAACGTTTAGGTATTATAATATACGGAAAATAGAATCACTTCCTGAGTGCGGCCTGCTTGATGGCTGACCTGAAGGTAGCCTTTTAGGGAGAGTAGTTCCCCATTACTGTATCGGCACACCTTGTGGGTGGCACCGGATGCATGTGCAGTGCTAAATGACGTGCAAGGAACGTGGCCGTGAGGGTATGGGAGACGTACGGAAAGGTTCGGGGGGTTATGATGCAAAGGCATGCAGCAGCAACCGTCGTCTCCAATGCGGCCTGCTTGGTGGCCGGTCTGAAGATAGCTTTTTAGGGAGCGTAGTTCCTTCCCCATTACTGTGTCGGTATACCCTTTTTGAATCGATCGTAGTTGTCTGGAAAACCATGCGATAGATCGCATGTATCTTCCAGAGTAAAACACCAAACCTTCCCCCCCTTTTTGAGGTGGCCTCTTAGGGAGCGCAGTTCCTGCCCCATTACTGTATGGTATACCTTTTCCAGTCGACTGTAGTTGTCTGGAAAACTATGGATAGATCAGATATATGTTCCAAGAGTAAAGCACCCAAACCTTTCCGCATCAAGATCTTGAATGCAGCTCAGGTTGACAAGCTACGAGAATACCAGTGGATCATATCTGGGTAACCTTGTAGGAATAGGATCTCCCAGTCCGTATCTCCACGCTCGGAGGGGAGCAACCTGATGCGTTTCCTCGATCAGGAAGTGGCGCGATCGGAAGCCAGCCGAGCCCTAGATCAATATTCTCGGCTGATCGCCATTACTCTTCAACGAAACTTCGCATTTATGGTCGCCCTCGACGCGCTTGCATGTTGACCGAGCTATCACCTACGTTTTATTCGGTAAAAGTGCTCCGTTACTCGTACTATACTATAAATCCTCAGCCATAGATTGAATGCAAATTAATGGGACTGCCAACCTTTGCTCCACTTGCCAAAAATCACCCACTTACCTTCCTTCACAAAAAATAGAGACAACAGGTTCCCCTTCTGTAGCAACAAGCTATATACTCACTTCATATAAAGACGGGCAAGGTATCGCTGACAAGAGAAACGCAAACATTCAAACGATATGATCATTTTGGGATGTACCCGTCCTTGGCACTCTTACGGTTAGTTTGGCATTACCAAAGACTGGAGACGATGCAGCATTACGGCACAGCTCTAACTTTACATGACGTGCGCCAGACGTATGCAACACGCTCGAGGAGGAAAAGGTCTGGGTGTTTTACCCTTAGAAGATATATTCGATCTATCCTAAAGATTTCCAGACAACCAAAATCGACTCAAAAGGGTATGTCGACAGAGTAATGGGGGAGGAACTATCCCCATAGAAGGCCACCTTCAGGCCAGCCATCAAGCAGGCCGCAATGGACATGACGCCGGCTGCTGCAGCGTGCCTTTGTAGCAAACTCCCCGAGCTGGAGGAGTGAATTTAGATATTATCCTGAAAGCATCTACTGCTGGACTTTCTCGTCGACAAATTCCATTTAATGCATTTTATGGTATTTGGTATGTTTGGGGTTTTAGATGGCCGAAAGTCTATACAAGCTGAGTAATTAGCTTCCTCTGGGGAGAGCAAGCAAGTTGGGGACAACTTCAAATGCAGAACCAAATGATATAGAAGTTGAAAGTAAACTTCTGACCTACGAATCATTTCTTTCACATTAGGGACTGAGCATAAGCGATGGACTATACTCCTTAATAGCACAATAGCTGACTACAGGCAGGACTCAAAGTTGGAATTGGTTCTTATATTTCGCTTTACTCCTCGGTCTGGATTCTGTCACCTACATTATAGTCATCCAGACCAGTAAACTACTCTAGTTTGAATAGTCAAACTTCTCGTCTAGTCCGGTGCTGGCCACTGTAGTTCGGGTAATCAGAAGAAATGTAGACTGATTGCGTGGTCATCCATGCTGACGATGGCACTATATTCTGAATAGAGAGTATAACATCAAAGCATAAAAATCTATCTGACATAGCTATAATCCATTCATATGATTAGAAACTAATCCAGCATCCCAGTCTTATTTAGTCAGGAACCTTTAGGATTTAATTCACGATAAACTCCATCAACATGTCATGAGATGCTGCGCATCAACCGTTGTAGGAGCGTACACTCAGGTCCGGAACTGTTCCATTTCTAACACTACTTCTACACTCAATTGCAGCCCCTTGATTTACCGTCGTGACCCATCTCTGTGTTTCCACACTGAAGATTCTTAGCTTTAATTCAGAGCAAACGTGCCAAGGACCAGTTCACCAAGGTCGGGACATACAATTGCAGCGGAAGTATGTGTTAGTGTTGCTTGGGACGCCGCTTGTCTGCTGACAGGCTCGCAGCACGTTTTAGTCGCCATTCTATAGCACGCACATTTTCACCGTAGTTTTTTCTCCGCTCAGGCCATTCTGCAAGAATAATGAGAATTTGACCCTATATTCCACTTGTAGTAAACCGATCCAAACATTACCCCCTTCAAAAAGAAGAAATCAGCCTCCTGCAGAGAGCACCGCCTATCATAGTAGCTGTTGTATCTGCCCTCATTTTAACCAGCCCGTTGAATCCTCGACCCGTAGACTGTTCGTCCCGTAGCACCTTCTTTCCGGTGCCTCGACACTGACTTCCCTAAAAACTGCGCTACTGCTGTCCCCAGCTAGCCCTTCTTCTATGTAATCCCCTCCCGTGTGTCGAACATTACCTCGCTTTCAGGCCTCAGGCTGATCATTTCAATCACTTGTAGGGTTGTCCTGCCTACTTCGGTGGCCAGTCCAAACTGTTAGGGTAGGTTAGCATCAGGGGCCTCGAGTTGGCTTTCCCATTCGATGCGCAAGTACCACGCCGATCGTCCCATCATCCCCCGCCGTCACATCATCCGGCGCCATGTTCCGCACCGTGACCGATTGACATTGAAAGACGTACGCGAGCAAAATCATTGCCGTCAACCAGAAACCCCAAGTTCTTCCTCATCCCAACGCTACAACTACCTGAGAGCATCACGCGGTCCGGAACCTCCCTTCTCACTTTCTGTGTCCTGTTAGTCCTATCCACCCTTCTTTCCTATACTCTTTCAAGAGGTTGGGCACCAGTCGTGTCGAGTAGGGCAGTCGTAGCCATTGTCCTTGTGATGTTTCGAAACAGAAAATACATACTGACGTGCAGAGGACGGCCTCACACGGCCTATTTATTTAGCGATAAATAACCAATGTATACCAACACGTCCCGCTCTCCGCCGTCAGCGGAGACCGCCCATCTTCATTGCGGAAGGCCAGCTACTTCTTTCACTGGCTTCCCCGATTCCTCCACGCCCCATCCTTCCATCGGTACTGTACCAGCATCCTCGCAGCCTCGAGGCCCCTCCGTATATCCTGTGAGCCCCTCCATCCCTGTTCCGGTCATCACCACCGCCCCTAACCTTGGCCACCCACTGCTCCCGTATCCGGTCTCGGCCATCACCAGCTCCCACTCTTTGCTGACGCCCCCACGCTTCCTCCCAATAAAACTGCGGGGTCATCCCAGATAGGGACCTTATGGGGTTGGATCAATGAGAACAGGGACCGGTATAGGAAATGATTTTGTAACAGCATGTTGTCATTGAGTCTCACTCATTTGGACTACTGCTTCGGTTCCACATTGACGGTACATTTTCGGAAACTTGAAGGATGAAAAATTGAAGAGCCCTACTGCTGGCTCAGTACCTCTGAAGAACCCATGTATTGGTCGTGGCGACTTTTATACTAGTAGACCAGTGTTCGCGAGATAATTATTTATGCGACTGTTCTTATACACTTTGGACCTCTAACGTTTGACCCGTTAGAGTGGGCGTGCGAAAGTGACCTCGGAGGTAGGCGTCTGTGGAGAAAGTTTTCTTCTCCTGTGGACAAAATGGGACGTATCTCGGAGATAGTGCCTTGTTGTGGTGATAACTTCATTGGGCGTAGTGAAACCCATTTTATGTGAAATGAAGGTTCATGTCATCTGGGAGTTCAATACTTTTGGCTGATTTTCCATTGGACTGCTTAAGCCAGGTTTCTTTACGCAGGTTTTTGGCACCAGAGTCCAAAGATAGTTAATGGGTGATTCTATAGAAATTATTGACAGGTCTCAGGTTCTGTACGGCTTTGATAGGATAAACTGAAGCAATGAGGAAGGAACCACCAAATATTTGAGATGGGAGCTTTGTCATGGCGACTAAAGTGCAGAGTAGCATTACTGACAAAGAATAGGTAGTACAATTGAAATAGAGTTCGCCGTTTTAGTAACCAATCCTTAAAGAGAAGCATCTTCCAACTAGCTTCGAGGCTAAAGAGCTGATCGAAGATTCCGGGTTCAAAATTGACTCCCAACTTGCCATCCCTCGCCTCTAGGAAGCAATTTTATTCCGCTTACACAGACTTGTTTCAATCTAAAATCTAGGCAAAACTACTGAGAGCCCCGAAGAACACAGGAAAAGACTTCATATGGACGCAACTAATTTGAAAAAAAGATAATTGACAGAAACTTAACAAATCTACTCCTCACAATCTTCGTCCTCTAGATCAAACTAGCACCTCCCTCAAAACATCATAAGTGCCCGTGTAATCCCACATGTACCCGTGAAGAGCTCACAATTTTCTACTCCTTCCTGTAAAGAATCCAGCCCACTTGACGCCTCTCCAACCGGATCCATGGCCGGGACCACCTGGGCCATCCAATTCATTTCTTCCTTTCATACATGAATCGGCTCGTTTAAGATCTTATGGGGATAAGAATATTTTACAGGAATTTTTTAACCCTTTCTTGTGCTGAAGAATGAGTGAGGTGTATGAATACGTTATTTTTGTCTAAAAATATGAACCTATGATCTTTCTAAAAACGCCGTTGTTATTACACCTGTCTCATTTGGAATAAATAAAGAAGGTTATACGTTTGTAGTTAAGAACACTAAATTGTACTTCTGGAAAAAAATTAGTTTCTCAGGTCTGAGGCCTCCCCTATGATCGAATTTAAGGGCTTTAGTTAGGGTACAATAATAACTAATGTGTCCAAAGCCATCATTTCTTGCCTTGTAGTGTACGAGTACAAAATAATGTTTTAAGGGAATTGTTTCGAATATATGTTCAGAGTAAAAGGAAAATTTGTAGTCGAAATTTTTTGATCCACAAAAAACCTACGAAATTTACAAACAAGATCGGGAATATGGAGAAGCTACGTTTACGAAGCATATAAAATGAAAAAATACCCACCAAACCTCTCTTCCTTATATTTTGTACAAATATTCCTTTTGTAAGGAATTAAGTACTTAACATAAATTTTTGCTCCTGATGTATCTAACGGCCTAATGAAGGCAAATCATAGCAGTTAATTCGGGAGTCCCAGGGAGATGGAGTAATATTTTTGGTAGTATTTCTAATAGAGATAATCTACTATATTTGAAAAGAAATTGCCTTCCCAAAATCAGCATTTTTTGATGTAGCTCAATCATTATGCACTAAAAGCTCTAGATCGAGAAATTTGCGCGTATTGAATATTGATATCCTAATATATTACTTTGAATGAAGCAAAAAAGAAGTCTTTGCCTTTGAACTTTTTTATTTATCTAAACCAACGTTGCTCGCTCTAAATAAGAAGTCATGCAGAATATTAAACAGAGTTTTAAATTATTCAAAACTACAATAGTTCTTAATTGACACATTTGGGACAATGTTCTTTTTGTTAGATATCCAAATCTTGATTTTTTGAGTCACTCTCAGCTACGGACAAAGATAAATTTGTACTGCAACTGTATTGCTCAAATATTTATCTCTGGGAACTTCTGCTTCAACTATTCATCAACGACATGCATCGTAGCTAGCCACGTAGGTTTGTCTCATGTTCTCTCTCCAGTGCCATTTGGATGGTCTTCAGGGGCTCTTTGTTGTCCGTAATGAGTACTGCAGTTAATTTTTTGCTTCCTTGTGTAATAATTGCCCTGTGTATTTAAGTAGAGAGACAGTTCGTGGGTGCAGGGGCTCCGATCCTTCTGAAATGGTCCATATTAATAAATTAAAACCCTACCTTAAACATCAGAAATATACCGGTAACTCTGGTTATACCGGAATTTCTTTTGTCAGCTCCATTATGATTGATATTCCTGTTATTGTAAAGTTTTATGTGGAGCCCGTAAAAAATTACATGAATTTACAAATAGCATAGCTTCCCCTTTGAATCTCTTGGTTTATTCTCAAATCATATGCTATATGCAGTTTCCGTGTTCAGAATTTATATTGGTTATTTGGGGTGTCATTTTTATGAAAATCTCTGCTCAAGTTAGAATACCTGTATACCAAATGAGATACTGATTGGGATAATGAAAAGCGGGAATCTCCAGGGGAGTTGTCAAGATTTCAGTTCAACCTTACGCTGCTGTATTCCACAGGTTCAACAGAACATACTTGACTTGGTCACTCTCGGTGCAGTGTTTCATAGTAAAGTTTTTCCGCAGAGATTTTTCATTCAAGAACAGTAAGTATAATCTTAATTTTTTTAAAACTTTTTTTAAAATCAACTCCGAAAACTACATTCTTAAAGTACTCGGTGACTTTTGACGATATAAGAACACGAAACAATATACACTGATAAAGTAAATCTCAATTACTTTGAAAAACTTGTGCGACCTGGAACGAATTTTGACTTAAGGGTTGCCAAACGTAAAGGGTTAGGTTTTCCCGACACAAAGAAAGAATATGAGGCCAATATTATCATCAAAATCGCCAACCTTATGACGGTCAAGAACAATGCCACTCTTACCGGTGTCATAAGGCAGTGCAAATAATATGAATATTATGCGTTATTCAGAATGGCCGAATTTCGATTTTCAGTTTCAAAGAAATCCGTGAACAAAAAAATGTTCTCAAATGCATAGAAATTTAGGAATCGTGCAAATCATGATTGTTATAGCTATTTTCGCTTACCCTCTACTAATGTCATATTCGTCAGAGAGATTTGTTCAATTACCAAATATCAGTTTTCAGTTTTTGAGATACTCTTAAGGCAATAACACTTTTCTGCTAGGTCGCTCAGTTAATCGTAGAATTTTCCATAAAGATAAACTATTAGTTATCCATAAGCTCTATCAGATATTCTTGAGGTTAATGGAGGATACTTAGATGATTGGAGCGATGACTGTTAGTCTATTTGAGTTTACGTGCAGTGCAAATAACAGACGTACGCAATATTATTGGATTCTTTCCGGACGTTTAGAGTATTTTTTCTAGTTCGCGTATAATTGGTATAATTAATTGCAGCGGAACTAGATGATGGTTGAGCAATTTCAATTCAAATTAGGGTGTTTTCAAGCCAGGCCCAGTCCTTTTTTGATATCTCAGCATTGAAAATCAGATCCAATGTCATTTATCTTGCCAGCACTATCCACTTTTGCCAGCTCATCCCCTTCATCCTTTCCAATATTGTAACAATGTCTCTGGTACACCACTATGTAATAGATACTTTTTCGCTGATATTATTATATTTCTATATTAAAAAGTGGTGTGGCAGAGAAACTTCATCGCCTTGGATGAGTTTAGAAGCTCAGTGTAACCAGCCAGCCGTTGTATTGCTGCCTAATTATTTTTCTTCAATGTTTCTTTGACGTGTAGCCCTACCTCATTGTTTTACTTAATTAGTCAGGTTCTAGATAGTAATATTCCAAAGGTTTAACTATTCTTTCTAGTAATTTATACTGATTTAATACAAGTATAAAAGCTAAGAATTATACTTTATAGTGATGTTTTCTGAGTTAATACAAATTATAGAATTTATAGAGTAGAGCTACGGTACTGCCTATAAAAAAGGGGCTCATCTGGATTCTTGTAGGAATCCTGGTATTATTCATCGGTCCTTTGCCCCAAACTTTCAGAAAACATTGCCATCGTATCCACTACTCCTTTAGCAGCGCCTCAGCCGTCTCCCTTTCTGCGTCAAATATCCAATTCTTTACTCTCTCTTCCTCTCTTTTTAAAATTCAGTATGAAAAGTCTCGCAATTTATATACCTTCACGCTTCCTACCCTTCACGATGCATATTGCTTTACGAGGCACATTGTCTCATGACAAACCCCGAAGAAGTCCTTTTTGACGAATATTGAAGCAAAAAGACTCAAATAAATATCTCCCAACGGAGATGGATCCAAATTCTGACTACGAAAATCTAGGTGACTAATCTATTGATAAAAACGCGCTAAAACAGGTACCTTTAAGCATTCTCGGGAGAGGTTTCAAAACTTGAGGACTGGGTAAATTTTAAGCCGTTGGAATACGGTCTGAAATGGAGTGGAATCATTTTCAGTGATGAAATCGCTGAGTCAAAAGGTCGCACATTACATGTTTCAGAATGATGATGATCGACCGTTTTATCTACAGAAGTCGATTGTGAATAAGATTTTGGCAATTAAATGTGAGATTTAAGATTATAGGAATTATTTTAAGTTGCATGTCTATAATTGAAAGAAGTTACTTATCTATATTTTTGACATAAGTACACTTTACTTTTTCCTACTAATTGTATACTGCAGATGAATAAAAAGGTAATTACTATATGGCTTTTTCAAAAAATTTTTTTCAATCTGGAGTTAAAACAATTCATCATTAGGAAAATAAAAACACAATACTTTCGAGGTAATTGAGAGAAAAATACTCCAACTGAAACATGAAGAGTTATAACTATGATGACGCAGACTCGTCAAGGCATTATGAGCCGCCAAAGTATATCAGCGTCATTTGCGGGGGAAAGAGAAGATCAAATCCACCCAGGATGAAACTTCATAGAAATTTATGCATTTGTGATGTTTTGAAACAGTTTAGACCGCCAAGTCGAAGATAATTTGATATTAACATACTTTTTTCCCCAATATCAAGCAAAGAAGTAGTAGCCTAGTTCCCGAGGTTCGAATAATTTTTTTGAATATGACCAGTGTCCGTTTTGAAACCCGAGAAGAAGGGTTTACGTGTTTTTATAGTCTTTTCAAGATATCAGTTGTTGCAAAATTGACGACCAGCATTCGCAACTGAGTTTTTAGGACAATCAATAATCATTAATTGCCGAGCAGCTCGTAAACAGAGCACACGGACTGCCTCCCATGTCCAGTCATTAGAAAGTGAGATTAAACGCTATGCAAAGACTATTTATCCCGAATACCGCAAAGAGCTTCGATTTTTTTGGCTGCTCCCCAACTCGGAGCTTCTTATCTGAAAATGTACGTTTCGATAGTATTTTGAATGTCACGCGATTCTCTTAGCTTAAAATTGATGTAAATTTCGTTTCTACCAAGACATGTAATATGATATTACTTGCAACATTTGCATGACTACCTCTCCATCTTTGCATCTTCTTGTACAGTCAAGTATGAGCTATTTCAAAATTATGTATCAAAACATAACCTCGGGCAAATCACTACGTAAGAGGTGCCCATAATACCCCAGAGGGTCAGTCGTTTGTCCAAATCAATAGAGTCATTTTCAGTAGAATTTAAAAACGGCTAAGACCCTTGCAACATATTAAAAAAAGTATTGCTACATCCCTGACTCATCATTTGAATGTTCCCATACAAAAATTTACACCATTCTTCTTCCAAACGTCCCATTTGAATTCTTTATCTTGCAAATCATCACATTAAGCTGTAATACTGTCAGATTAGTCGATATTTTGATGCTAATCGGCGATGAAATTACACGTATTAAGTTTTATGAGACTTTTAAAAGCAAATGTTTAGTGACTTTTGTGTATGAAAGAGCAATACAAATATCTCAAAGTGGGAACAAGTTTCTATCATGGAGTTGGAATATCTCAGCTCACGTACTATAGTATCGAGTAGGACTGAATATTTTGCGTAAGATGACCGCTCTGGACGAAAGATCTACTAAAGTAGCACCTTTCTGACTCTAAAAGTAATTTTCCTCTCAATACAACACAAAGTATGTCAGAGCAATCAAATAGTTCTTAATTATACCTTTTCCACTATAAATAAAGATAAATAGGCTTAGCATAATCACATTCAGTCTTTCAAACATCCCATTTCAGCTGAATGGTATTATCAGACGACAATCCATGTTGACAAACAAATTCCGAAATTGTGTCCAGCCATTATCTTTCATTCTTTTCTTGTCTCTCCGGTTGTAATCTTCTCAACGTAGGGACTCTTTATTACCTCCGAACATTTTTGTGAGCTTTATCCTATTTAAAATGCCTTCCACACCAGCAAGTCATATTCAATATAGTTCTTATGTTAAATAACGTTGCTTGAATGGGTTCAAGAATACCTCACAACTATTACTACTACTAGTTGGAGTGTATCACAGTGAACTCCATGAATTATAAAATAGAAAGGGAAGCAGTCGGGGCTCTTCTAGAGGATTATTGGAGACTGCTTCTGTGAGTTTCAGAAAGATGGGGGCAAAAGGTCAGTACACTATGTCTGTATTCTTCAAAGAATCCAGAAGAGTCCCCATTTTATAGACATTACTGTAGCTACACTATAGAAATTTTAGACTTGTGCAAACAAGTAGAATGTAGAAAGCACTGGAAAGTAGAGTTGTAAGTAGATCATATTAATACTCGTAGAGTATTTAAGTAACAGAAATGATGAAAGGGGGCTCGCCCTCAAAAAAATATATGTAGATAAAAATAAATACAAAGCAATAAAACAGCTAATCTGCTATACAGTACTTCTAGAATCATACAAAACAATCAAATTTCTCTGTTACACCACTATGTAATAGAAAAATGAAATAAGGATATCAGAAAATTTTCTATTACACAATGGTGCCACTGAGACAAAGCTACACATTAAGTACCACAGCTCTTCGCTGACAAAGCTTTAAATTTTGAATAAATCTTAAAGTAACTGGATAATCTTACAGGTCAGTTAAGTTTGGGTGAAATAGCCCACTACCGACTTAAATAGAGTAGGTACTCCCTTGACACAAGCAATGCTCGTTTATGGAAGTTTGAAAGTAATATTAAAACTTCAGTAGCTAAAATCTGTTTTTATGGCCAGTTATTTCGTAATTAGCTGGCCTTTGGTGTGCTTCTGCGATTAATTATTCTCTTTGTATATTAATTAGCCTTATAGATGATCCCATAGGCTAAGTTACTCCATCGTGTAGTGATTGTAATTCACCGTGAGGTTTAGGATTGGGGAAGTCAGGAAGTAACAGATATCTGGATTTTTTTCTCATTTTTTTTGTTTTTTCTTTATCAGTGGGAGGCGCTTATAAGATATCAAAATACAATCTCCCTATCATGCGTCGAAACATACGAAACAGAATCAATAGTGCTGATTTTTCGTCAATTTTAAACAAAGACCCTTTTTAGTTCATAGATAGTAGCCCATTAAAGATATAAAAAATAAATGAGGGCATCAAGAGTAGCAAAAACCCCTAGAACTCTCAGCGGTCTCAATCCAAACAGACCGTGTACGTACAGTACCACGGCAGCGGCAACCGGCAGGGACATCTGTCCTATATCCAGCTGATACTAGTTGTCTATCCAATTGCAGTAAATTTCCACTGTAATTCAGTCACTCTATTTGATGGTGCCTCCAGCCGGACCCGGCTTGCTCCTCCGATAACACATTTGTACAGTACCTATCGCAGCGTTTAAGCGGTCTCCAACAAAAACTATCTCAGTGAAGTGTGTTTTCCTTCCCTTTATTTACACAAAAATCATAATAAAAAATCAAATACATTTGATGGGTGTATATAACGTTATTTGCGTATGTTGCAGCTCAATTTAGTCGCAAAGAAACTTCAAAAAAACTTACAATAAGTTCTTGTGAGGACGAAACTTGTAGAAAGCACAATCCAATACTCTCCATTAGATCTCTTGCTCAATGTTCTACATATCATAGCAATTTAAACTTGGCAAGTGAGACGAGCAAAAGGAATAAAGGCCGCTTCCCTAATCAACTTTTGAGAATTCTGAATTTGAGGACTAACGCAGTAGCTCTATGTGAAGCAGGCGGAATGGACTATGGTACACCAGAAACTGGCGGCAGCTGTTATTGCTGATATACAAGGAACAATCGACAATATCTTTATTTGTAGGCCGTTTTATTTAAGCTTTGGAGGTGACTTGGGCCAAGGATAAGGGTATTTGTACAGAAAATGTTTCAAAATACTGATTGTACTGTCCGGGAATTCAACATCCTGTAATCTCTTCAGAGCATAAAGGAATTTACTTTCTGTAATCTACTTAATCGTGAAATATCACACCATTTTTTCATTAATCCCATTGAAGTTCCTCTACTTCGTCTAAATCTTAGTCCTATACCCAGACCTGTAGTAAGAATGGAACATCCCATCACATTTTCGTCGATTATTTTGGACATCGGCAATGACACTTTGGGAATTGAAAAACATTTTAGCAGTTTTTTCATGAGTTCAGATGCGCGTAAAATTGTACTGGGAAACCAGTTTCGGATGAAAGATGTTTAATCAGAACAAAATATCGGGAGATTGTAGCTTTCTATACGATATCCCCTAGACTATCAGGACAAAGATCTTATCAATGACATTCCTGGGAAGCGGTGACTCTTTATTGTTTCTGCTGTAGTATTCACTACCCAGGCTCTACACATATGCTTGAAAAACTAAATAGCTGGATAATTAGCCCATTTAAGCAATATGAAACCAGAATATAACACCATAGCCCGAATGAGGGATACGGAGGGCTTGAAAAGCTACCACTGTAAGCTTATGGGCTAACAGAGAGACAATGAGATGAAAGTGACGAACGCTCTCGACTAACCAGCCTTTTATCGGATATAAATGGATGCAGAGAGCAGTAATCATCGCAGAATATCGCAATGACAAGAGTGTTAGGGGCGGCAGGGTACGGTTAGATATGCAAGCCCTGCTCGAGTAGCATAATACTTAAACGACTTTTTCAGCTCTTCTCACGTGCTTGGGGGTGCTAGAAATAAAACCACTGAAAATAGCTATCTACAAGAACGGTTCAGGGAGAGATCCGTAGCTATAGCAGTTCTATCTATGAAACGCGCATTCATATAAAGATCTGGCGACCAGGCCTAATGTGGCGTAGGCGCTGAGCGAAACAGGACAGAACTTGGAAGTCTTCAGTCGAAAAATAAGAGGGAAGAGGAAGAATTCTCAAGATTGCTACATTGGCGTACCAAAAATTCTAATTGCTTTTCTGAATTTGAATTTAACGAGGACTGCTTGCATGTTGATTTGTCTTACCTTAACGAAAATGGATCCTCTGGGCTTTTTTGTATTTCAAAGGAACCTTCCCTGTTTCAACAGAAATTGTCCTGCCAAAATGAAAATTTTGACTGAAGTTGCGATGAAGTGCTCATTTGGAATGAAATATACATTTTATATCGTCTTGCCGGTTTTGCCATCAGAGAAACTAAGAGCATTTAGTTAAGTTTATTTGAAACAGAGAGCCCCGGTCAAGTCAAAATAAGTCTCTGCTATCATCGAATACAATCTCATCCATTTTCATACCGAGAAATTAATCACTTTCTTACGCCGAAAAAGCTGCACCGGGAAAGCTGTGTAAAAAGCAGATTTTATAACTTCTGCAGGACCTAGAAGAATGCCTTTAATTACATTATGTATAATAGGCCAATACCGAAACTACAGCAGTAATCGAAGTTTCCGGAGCTCTTCAAAAGATGCTGGATAGGAGGAATTAACCAAGAAAATATTTAAAGAAGCATTTTGTCTTGATCGAGACGGGAGGGTAAATTGCCATTCCTTAAATGTTAGTACTGCGTTGCTTTGAAACAGTCATCACGCATCAAAAGAAATACTTGAAATAAAGCCTAATTCTAACTCAATTGGTGATTGAACAACACATCATAGGTGTGACCGCTGGGAGACATTTCAATCTTCTGCATCGGTTTTCTCTCATTAGAGCTTTCATTTAAGAGCTAACTCCACCCCGAAATCGTACCTACTACTCTGTAAAAAATTATCACGCTAGGAAACCGCACGAGTCGTCTGTTTATACATTTAAAAATCATATAATATTTCATTCTACCGAAAAACGTGCTCTTATGGCGATTTACCCGACTTACTAGTAAGCCCGCCGCCCTCGCAAAAAATGGGAAAATTTGTAGGCATTTTTACTTACAGTTCGTCAAAAGTTGAGACAGCGGCCAACTTGTTCCTGGATGCCGCCATTGGCTGAAGAAGCTCCAATACTTGTATTTTTCGTGAATGAGGATATTATTCAATACGTCTTGACTGCAAATGAGGAACTTACACCAACATCCTACCCCATGACTTAACAGTCGTGAACCTAGAAATGGAAAAAAAATACTACCAATGTTTTCAGTTGTAGTCAGTACTGTTATGGACCCAAATGAGCTAAAACCGTATTAACTAAAATCGGTATCCAAAAAAAGTGGACTGAAAAGTTTTTTGCAGTAAATGGGATGCAATTCATATCGTCGGAATTAGTTCGTCGAGCTGATTACAGCGGTATGTATAGCTCCTGGAGTGCACGGGTTTAAGAGGAGTTATGGTCATTTATGTGCCGGGAGCGGCATTCGTGACACAGAAATACATCGCTGTACATTGTTATACTTAATTTCAATTAAAATTTGTTAGCTTTTTTAGCTATAGAAACTGTACATGGCACAAGCTACCACAGTATACTGGCCATTAGCCTCCTACACTGGGGTAGATCTTTACGGAGAGCGAAAAAGCACAAAACATTCGAAAGTGGGTAGAGAAGAGAGAGAGACCTTTTACGCAGTTGGGACACGTCGATGACGAAGTTTCTCACGCAGAGGAGCTGGAACTTTCCGAGAAGGAGTGGATAAGCAGGTCTCAGTGGTGAGTGATCGTCTTTATCGCATGTGAACTCATGTAATGTAACTACTATCTGGAACAATTCGGGAATCAACCGAGCATGTCTTTCATGTAGGGGGAGAATGTAGTTGGCCTACTGCGAATGGTGTAAAGGTTGGGAGCCTCATAAACATGCACTTCTTCGTTGTTGCAGGATCTACAGTAGAAACGGCCCCACAGACGTGCATTTCGCCGATGTTGCAGGATATACAGTGCGAACTTCGAGCATTTCAGTCATTATAAAGTAGCCTCTCAAATAGTAAGTGACCCAAACATTTACCGCTATTCTAAAACGTGATGGGCTTTTATCAGAGATACTCAACGACAAGAGAAGCTGGTCGATCTCAAGAGGCATGTGGACTCACGCTCCTGTCCAAAAGAGCGGCGTAAGGCCAGCTATAGGACAAGCTGCGTTGGACATTACTGACGCCGCAGCGTGACTTTGCATAAGGACTGCATGCACCCTTCCGAAATTTTCCATCGCTCTTCCAGCTACGTTCCTTGAAACATCCGTTATCATCGCATATGTGTCTGGATGCTAACCGCCGAGTGTAGAGATAGTGACTGGGACAAGTCTGGATCTGGAGCTATGTTTGCTGCAGATTTCACGCCGATTTCGATTGATGGCTTAATCTCATCCTTGGATTTGACCGTAAGCTAGAGTTCCTTGAAAATTTGTTTGCTCAGAACCCCACCTGCTATGGTTTGGATGGATTTTGCCATCATCTCATCGAATTTCTTGGCACCGTCCGTAGTGCATGATATTAGGATAACGCGGAGCAGGTAGCTTAGTTTGCAGACGCGGAAAAATTTCCTGAGAAGCTGGAAAGCCACTTGTGTGTCCTAGAGATCGGTAATAGAATCCAGGAGGGGCATGAGGGATTCAACGTGGGTGGAAAATAGTCTCTCATAAACTGTTGTGAGCCCACATGGGCGTTCGATACCATTTTACCCTCGCTGTGCTCTTGTTTGAATTCACTTGGGTATAGCTCTTGCACTGATTCTGGTGGTGCCTTAGGCCACCAAATAGTGCATTTTGTCGGTGCCAGATGTAGGCCTATATCTGTAGGTTATGGGGACGAAACGATTTGCGCTGCTTTGATCAGTTGTTTGTGGCGTGCTATTATGTATCCATCATCGTGTTACCAGAGTTTAAGCAGGAGGCTGCCTAACTCACGGGCATCACCGTCATTAGAAGTAAGAAGCTTCTGTATTTCCAACACGGCCGGAGATAGTACCAGGTCAAAGAGCATGCCCCCAAGATTATCGCGTTGCTGAGTTCCTCTAGCGCTTCTAATTAAATGAGATCCTATCCAAAAGAATGCAGGGTCCTTTGCGTAGCAGTATGACACCCATGGTAATAGTTCTGGAAATAAGCAATTTATGGCTTCCAGAAGGGCAGGGCGGCTGCACAAGTTAGATGTGTTCTTCAGGTCTAAAGTCAGCAAGCCGTATTCAGAAATAGTTCTAGATCGTTTTACAATCCTTCTGACCCTATGAACGATTGTATCCGTCCCAGATAGAGTAGCTATTCTGATTTGCAGTGGCTGGAAGTATGTTGCTGCCGTTTTAAAAGCCCTCTTCATTAGACAGGAGCCGATTAGTCGACGGAGAGTCTCTCCCACTGGCGTGGACCGTTTGGCAGCTATACGGTGATATCATTCAATCTGGCATATGAAAAAAGGGTAGAAGTAATTAGGGCTATGGAAAAATGGCGTCGGCACCTGTAAATTTAACCTTTACTGCACTCCAAAATGTACATTGACATTTCCACGACATCCTGAAATCACCATGAATTTTCCCAGAATGTCCTGGGAACTCTCTTGCACATCCATCGGAACAGGATGCACCTTGCAAAGTACCCTGGTAACTACTACGCCCTTCCTTGGATGTCAATTAAATTCCAAAGAAATTCTGGGAACACCATGAGGTTTCCCGAGATGTCCTGGGAACCCTCTCTCATATCCATGGGTACAGGCTGCAGCGTCCGAGGTCCCTTAGTAACTACCAAGCCCGTCATAGGATGTCCTTTGATATTCTTAGGATACTCTGGGACCTCCAAGAAGTTTCCTTGGAATTCCTAGGGAATCTCCCGGGTATCCGTAGGGTACAGGATACAAGGTTCGAGGTACCCCGGTATCTCTAACCCATATTTATAGATGCCCCGACGGAGAGTTGAAGGACTCCCCCTTCAACTCTTCAGAAGTAATTAGACTTGAGAAAAACTCAATACACCGGATACCTAAAAAAACAACTTGGTGTGGAACAACACACAAAATCTATCATTTTATGTCTCGGTCAGGAATTTCAATTCAAACAGAGTGCTGTTCCAATTGCCTTCTTATCAATGTTGGTAATTCTGTTAGTTCTTGTGAGCGGGTGACCTAGACGAAAAGAATTGTCTCTTTATCCAATTTTTCCTCTATGTAGGGATTTTTTGCGCGTACGAAGTCCTGAACGAAGGTTTGTAGAGTGCATTAAACGGGTTGTTGTCTCTAACTGCTCTTCCAGTCGGCTCATTCCACCGTACAGATATCGACCAGCAGTAACTATCCGCATCTTTGCAATGGAAATCGATTATTTCTTCTATCTAGAATTGCACTTTTTCAGCACGTGATGCTCGGACCGCGACCAAATCTCCGATTTCATAGGAAATTCGCGGGCGATCCTCATCTCTCGCTCTGTTCATGCTGGGAGCTTCCATTTGAATTTTGTAGTTCACCATCTTGAGTAATTTGGCGATAATCTCCGCGAAGCTCGTATGTTGTATCTAAGTTCCAATGCGGGAGTACTGTCCAAGTCTTGAATAATTCATCTCGAAGATTACGGAGGATTTCTATTTTCTCTTCATTTCGAATATACCTTCTGCACTTTCGATACACTGGTTGATCTTAGCGACATAGGGCGGTAGTTCTATATCATTCGGAGGTACATCGCGGAGGTCGGGTACCTCCCGGAGGAATCCAGCTCCTGCAGCGCCTGGCAACGGATCTCATTCCTCGGAATGGAGCACAAGAACATGACAGGTAGTAGCACAGGGAAGGGTTTCTGCGGCTGAATTATCGCCGGGTACTGGAAAGAACCTGAAACCCTGCATTGGGAGAAGTGTTGAATACTCCTGAGGTAACGAGACCTATCAAAATCGAGGAACCCTGAGTAACTCAGGATTTTTTTCATTCGAATTGCAACGGGTGTGGGGTTGAATGATTTCCTAACCTGGGAGAGTACATCATCCATGGTATGAGCGTCGTTAACCTTTAGTCGCGTTGAAATTCCTGAGAAGTATTGGTCTATATCTTCTTGGGTATGATCGGCAGGGAGGAAATGAACTTGGGCCTCCTGGAAAACCCTGATCGCAACCAAAATTTCAACGTAGGCGAGAAAATATGAATTCTTATCGCGGGTACAGTTGTCCAACTGAAGAAAGAATATAGGAGGAAATTCCTTGAGTCTTCTTCCTATTCATGACCCTGTAAAGTGCTTCGATGATGTGGTTTGAACCAGCCTTGTTTCTTCAGTGAGGTTGAAAATTGTGAGGTTCTTCAATGGGCCGTGTTCCAGGACACCAATAAGCTTAACCTTCATTTATGGCCTTTGTCATCCTTTGTGTTGTTGACAAAATGTTGGGAGCCTATATGCGCGCTGGTCCGCACCATCGATGATAAGAGAGCATTATTTACCTGTATTACGGAGATCGATTCCACGGCGCTGATAATATTCTTGGCGCTCTGTCTCAATGAAATCCAAGTATTTTGATCTCGCAGTCTTTAGGGGCTGAATACATCCTCATCTGTCCCACATTCATTGATCTTTACGTGGAGAGCCTCACAAGTGGAACATAGGGTGAATGAATGGTGCTTTCTTGTTTTCACATGAGAAAAGCGCCTTTTCCATGCCTAGAAAACAAGAAGGGGACGGAATCTCACGGGATTACCGACATCATCGACATACTGAAATGATTTCCGAAACTCCCATAGACTATTTTCTTTACATGAGCCGGGAGGTGAATTTCAGTCTTGTCGGGAATTCTGTTTCCTACCAGGTCGGAGTAATACGTGAGCCCTCTGACAACAACGTTTCCTGCGTGTACTTCTTTCTGTCACGAGGCAAAAAATCAACGGAGCTAGGGACTCGAGCATTCTCCGTACCTGCGACAGAGCTTTGAAGCGTTTTGCAGAAGCCGAATCCCTCTGATAAGAAGATCGAACAGACAACCTATCCGTTGAACTTGGATTTTCGTAGAGTTGGCTGGAACATTTGCTTCAGTGTTTCTTATTTTCCCTTCCTCTTCATTTCCATAATTCTCTTGTACTGACAAAAAAATAGCGCTCATCAGCAACTAGGAAGCAATTCATACTGCAGCAATCCCTATCCATCCGAAACTGATTATCGTTTCGTTGAGATAGTCGGATACGCTTCTTTCGTAGATCGGATAACTGAGCGATGGCTGGAGTTCTGCTTGTTCTGCTATAATTCCTTTTTTTTAACTGCAACGAGCCTCTGCAAGTCTTCCTCATTACTAGGACGTTATTCGAGACCACTTCAGCTTGCAGTCTGCCAATTTATAGCATCCTCATTCTCCTTGTTCCCAGGACCATCCTCATCCTCCCCGATCCCAGGGTGAAACGCAGACGCCCAACCTAGTCTGGTGTATCCATTCTCACCCCCTCGTCCGAGGATCGCGAAAACTCCTTCCCCCGACGAGATTGCAGACGATCGAACGAGCGGGGTGTATCCGAGTCCCTATCTGCCTCGGTTGTTTTTTCGACACGATGGCAGGGACTGACCCAAGTCGCTTCCGTTTGGGTTTGGACTCAGCAAATTTATGTCCCACGCAATGAAGGATATAAAACGGGAACTAAGGATGTTGAGCTCTCCCAATATGCTTGGGCAACCGTGTGGTGCCTTGAACATGAAGGCATACTGCTCTTTTCCATACCCAGAATATATCTGGACATGATAGATTGCGAGCAAGCCCTGACTATCACTATTGATCGATTCCAAGGGATTCCCATCTATCTTTCGACAGCAATCCTTTTGTTCCAGGGGCATGAAAAATTTTTGCTGTTCCTATTATCATCCTAGAGACCGGCAGTAATAGATTCACATA
Source organism: Kappaphycus alvarezii (assembly GCA_002205965.3). Classification (NCBI taxonomy): domain Eukaryota; phylum Rhodophyta; class Florideophyceae; order Gigartinales; family Solieriaceae; genus Kappaphycus; species Kappaphycus alvarezii. The sequence continues at coordinate 25,417 of NADL03000005.1, forward strand.
CGGTTTGTTACCAATGAACACAGCATGGGAAGACATGTTCCGGGGAGACGGTCAGGAGTAACGTCTAGGCTGTTGAAGGGTGGTGGGTTGTGGACTTAGTGTGAAAGCAGTTGTCATCATAGGATTGTTAAGATGCTAGGGAGAATGACAAGTTCAATAACTGTGTAATAGACTGCTGGTTTGCGAGTTGATTACACACCACGGTGAACTGTAATGAGAGAGAGTGCTATGCTCACTATGTTAGGGCCTGACCTATGAGCGTCCTCCAGGTGTCATTAACGTACTGACCTGGGGAGATATCATTATTATTTTTACACAAATTATATCTTGGTTCATGCTGCAGCAGCCCCAGGGGGCCTGACGCGTGGTCTTCCAGGGTAGAAAACGGGGACAGTTCATGACGCACGATTTATCTTATGTTTCGTGGCGTACAAGATATTAAACACATGTCACGGTATACAGTGTTCACAGCCAAGCCTGTTATGGGAGATAGCTATTTCCAGATAATTAATAGCTAGTGTCTATTAGACCGTTGTCCTTATATGAGGACAACTTTTACCAACAATTTTTTAAATACAAAATTTTTTTAGCCGCCTTTTTTTAGTTCCCACGTACTCTTTTAAACGTGTAGATAATCGATCAAAACAAACTTTTCGAGAATTCCCACTCTGCTCAACGCAGGAACAACTTTCCCTGACGCGATCCCATCGATTTCCCCTCAATTTTCACAAAAATGGATCCACGAACCGTTCCAGGAAATCCCATTCATTGCCGTGCTTCCCTTGTTACGTCAGCTGCGAATGTAAGCGCTTGTATGGGTCAGCTTGGAAGACGAAATTGCTCGCTGGAACCGTTATTGCCGTCCACATCGACATTGTAAGCGGTCGAAGGAGGAAGTCAGTGGAGGCAAGCTGGAAGATACGTGACCGTCTCAAAACTGTCACGTTGAAGATTGTCAACATCAAAGCGGGATTACCTCCAACAGACGTCAGTGGAGGAAGGAACCGCTCAATTGCCAAACGAAGCGTACATGAAGTTTGGGCGCTCCTCAACCGTCTTCGTCGGCATCAGATGGGAATTCCGATGATTCCACGGCGCATCAATCAGATGCACCTGTTTTTTCTCATGGACGATCATGGACCAATCAGGAGGTTTTCACACCTATTAATGAAAATGTATCGAGAAAAGCTGCAAAATAATTGGCTACTCTGGTAAACTCTCGCGTATGGTTGTGCTCCTCGAGATTTATCGCCATTTGAATGCTTTATGAGCATGTTTCCGCTCCGTCACCTAATCATGCGTGACCTTACAAATGATCGATTGAATGCCATTGGAAATCATCCCGTCTCGTCAGGAGAGATATTGAAGTTCTTTGGGATTCTCATACTTATGACAAGGTTTTCATTTTCAAACCGCCGCGACCTCTGGAGTGAATCTGGATCGAAGTACATTCCAGCACCGAGTTTTGGAAAGATCATGTCACGTAGAAGGTTTGAGCTGATTCTGGCAAACATTTGCTTCAGTCACACTTCTGAACGGAGGAGAAACCCTTGGATGACTCGAGATGGTCTCTGGTAAGTGGATTTTTGAAGGCCATCAATGACCACCGCAGGCAATATGTCACGCCATCTTCTCATATCTGCGTCGATGAAAGTATTAGCAGATGGTACGGTCTCGGGGAGATTGGATCAAAAAAGGACTCCCACATTACGTTGCCTATGACAGAAAGCCCGAAAATGGCTGCGAATTGAAGGCTTCTGCATGTGGCCAGTCTGGAATAATGTTGAGATTGGAGCTCGTGATGGGGAAAACGGGTGGCCTTCGGCGTGACTTCACAGAGCAATTCTGTCACACACCGCACTTACACTTCGTCTTGTTCAACCTTGGCTGAAGACAGGTCGCGTCGTATGTGGGGATTCATTTTTTGCATCGGTGTCAACTGCGGAAGCCTTGATGAGATATGGAACGAGATTTATTGGTGTGGTCAAGAATGCGGTTAAGGAATTTCCGATGCAACATTTGTCGTCACAGGAGCTCACGGAGCGCGGAGATCATATCTCGATGGTTTCGAAGAATCCTGACACCAACAAATCTTTAATGGCTGTGTTGTGGATGGATAGAGAACGAAGATATTTCGTCAGCAGTTGTAAACCAATCAGGGAACCCCAATTTGTAGGGAAAGATGGAGAACTGTGGATGGCGAGACAAGGAAAGTGGAATTCGAGATTCAGTTCCAGATGTTGTGGAGAGGTACTACGACACGTGTTCTCAAGTCGATCGCCACAACAGATGTAGGCAAGATACCCTTGGAATTGAGAAGAAATTGGAAGTCAAAGATTGGTCGCTCAGGGTCAATTCCTCTCTCCTGTCGATCATAATTGTTGATTCATTTTTACTATATAGCATTCTTTCGGTCCAAGACTCTGCTTATCACAATCCAAGTTTTATGAGATGCTTGCCGAAGAACTCATTGAAACAAGTTTGATTCGATATCACGTAGGGCATCTAACTGCTTAAAATGAGGATGATAACGATATGTTGGACCCTGTTTCAGGGATTGGAACTCATCTTGCTGTAACTAAAAGAAGAGGAAATTGAGTAATGGTGAGTATACTAACGCATCTTACCAAGGTCGCTGTCGAGTTTGTAAGGTCAGTAAGTCAAAATTTCTTTGTTCTACTTGCCGTGAAGACGGCTTGGTGATGTTTATATCTGTCAGCGAGCAAAAAAGGTGTTGCTTCATGGACCACGTGCGTGAGAAACATCATATGGATCTCAATAGGATTCCAAGTTGATATAAAATAGTGTTACTTCTTGTTTTAAAAGAAAAGATGATCAATAAGTTCTATTTCTATTGCCCCTACTAGTTGTACTTGCGTCATATGACTTGCGAAGTTAGCTGCTGTCTATAGCATACTGAATTATCCCTTTATGAGATGTCACCGTATTCTGTCTCATGTTCAAGTGGATGCCTAATGGCGCACTGAGACAGCAGCTTTTTCACAACCAGTCGAGTTCCCGTTGGAATTTTCGGACTTCTTACAGAACCCCAGCGAGAATCGAACTCACGATCTCTGGATCAGCAACCTACGATTTGCACCATAGGCCACCATCCCAGTGATGGATGAAGGAAGTGACTGGGGTGTATAAAGTGGAAGCTATTGCATCTTCAGTATGTCGGTCAGTCGAACACTACTGTAAGTAACTCCTTACAGTGCCACTTTTTACTAATAAATATTGGGACAAAAAAATATTTGACTGCCACAGTACAGTATTTCCTATTTTTTTGTCCTCATATGAGGACAAAGTGTGCCTCATATGAGTACAGTGCCATGACGGATAGACACTAGCTGGTAATAACATAGGGTATTCAATTTAGAGTCCTGGTACAGTATTATATGTAAAACGGTATCTGATATACTGATTCAATGACTTGAATTGTTGGAAAAATCCGATATGCCGTCTATTTTGGCACTTATACAACCCTATTTGCGTTCCAACCTAATAGATGTGTCATAAACCTGATTCTGTGATGATGATCTGGTTGTATGACACCCCTATCAGGTTGTACCTCCGATCTGAGGTACAACCTGATAGGAGATTCCAAGATAGTGACTTTCTCTTCTTATGCATCAACTGAATCCATTGAATTACATGTTATGGGATCTTGAAGTTCGACTCGATAAGTTAATATCAGAAATTCATATTGATTTTGCACGTGACCTGGTACTACTTGGTAGGCGTGGCACAATACAGGATCTGTAGATCATACCACAGGTCATACTTTATAGAATGACGTGGATACCTTTTTAAAAGCCGTTTTGATTTACGCATGGTCGACGTATCCAAAAAAAACGATAGGTACACGGATCAAAATACAGCAAATACCGTTTAAAAGCTAAAATTGAAAATATTACTTCTGCCTACATTTGGATCTATAAATCTGTACATAGATTGATTGCTGTTGAAACGTTCCTGGCCTATAAGGTGTCTAACGTTTATATCATGTAAATGAATATAAGTTTCCTTACTTCAACAAGTCACTAACTTTATTTCTGGCACCAACTCGTCACACGCTACAAGCCTGATCTGCAATAGCAGGCTATAGGGTGTGACATCAAGCCTATGTCAACAGTAATGGAATTTTATTGTATTCCAATGACTAGTTAATGATCCTCCCCCGCATGTTCTCTTGCTTCTGTAAAGATTTGGCACACGCTTGTATTTATATGAAAAAAGAACTGTTACAATACTCTGAGAATATATACTATAATATAAAGATCAGGATTAACATGTACTCAGTGATCTGATTTCTATCATGCTAGAAATTACCATACCAGACCAATGGTTCTTATTTCAATCGAGATTGCGGACGCAGCCTAGTAGGATGAGTAAGAATCAGGTCTTCAATTATTACTCCCGCAACAATCTGCTTACATTCTGATGCATTGTGACCTGGCGGGAACCTATTAGGTTCCCGCTAACTCAGTAAATTACGTCCTGGGATATGTTCCTAGTAGGTTCCCGCCAACTCAGTAAGTTACGTCCTAAGATATGAAATTAACAAGTTACATTGTATTACACTTTCAAAGTCTAATAAACTTTCATTAATATTAGTCAACATGTCACATTATTCTTATATTATTCGACACTTGACATTGTATTGACTAATACATTGGTAAATTCCTATACATTGGTTGCTCGCTAGAGTACTTGGGAACCATTCAAGTGTCTCGAAAACGGGAGTCTCCTAAGTTAAGACGTGGGCTCCCAAGTCACTTATCGCACACTATCGACTGAAAAGAACAATCCTTTCTGCAGTAATATGGTGCAGAAAAGTTTGTAATCGACAAATAAGCCTCCGGACAGAATTAGTGAAGAAAGGTCCAGAGCTGCGACAGAACTTGGAGTAACTGACAATTTGCCAAGGTCTGTCAATTTATTTTGTCATGAGGATGCTTTCTCGGATCTTATGGATTGTGCGTAGGTGCTTGCTATTAATCCAATGTCGTGTATTCATTACACGAAAGTCAGAGTAATTGTTCCGTCCGGTGTTAAGAACCTCGTGTCCACGTTCTCTCGCTCGGACTTCTCCTCGAGCAGTGTGAGTGGATTCTCATCTAGTGGTGGTAGGGCACTGGCTACAGATGTAGGGAAAGACTCCGTCGTGTAATATTTCATGAATGATAAAGGAACGTCACGCACAGATGCTGAGGGAATGTTCAACACACACGAACGGTGGTTCGAGATTGTTGACGGATCTCATCGTTGGGCTGCCCTCAATCATTTGGCAGAGACTCATCCCGAAGAATGGTGGGGTCTCAAGCGATATGTCGAGAAGGTACGGGTAACCGATCTAAGTCGGTTGAAACCTTATGCACGAGACATTAATGGGAAGCAAACCGAGGAGCACTTTGTCGCCTACACTCTAGGGGATAAGTTGCGTGAACTATGCAGTATCATTTTCGATCTGCTAATGAAGTATCAGGGAACTATTCGCATTACAAATGATATGGTTGCCGAGCAATATGTTGTCGGTAGACGAAAATACACGAATACGATCCGACTACTAGCTGGCGTAACCATGAGATTGTCAGACACCGCTTTGGAGCCCATTGTGGAGTTGAACTACTCAGAGCCCCTGACCGGTATGATCGTCGAGAGTAAAAACGGGGACCATCGAATCTTTCAAACGAAGCAAAGGTGGATGACACTAGAGTGTTCCACAAAGTCGTAAGCATCTATAGCCTACGCTCAGCCTCAGTATTCATCAACTGCAAAGTACCGATTGACCAGCATAATGCAATTCAGCGGGTGAAATATTTTTGCACAATGAACTCAGTCCGGCATGTGACGGGGAGGCAATTGAGTTAATTCACGTAGCGAGCCGCGTTGGCCCGTATCGAGAAAGAGAAGCTCGATGTTGTCCTGAGGCACTGCAGTTTACCATCAAAATGGCCCAGGGAGATGCACCGCATCAAAGACAATCTATTGTGCACATCTAGAATGGATGAAGATGTGCAGAGCAACTTGGCAACGATGATGTTCTGCTCCTCATTAGCTAAAGTTCTCATTGAGCTGTTCCCTGCAATTGGAAGACGACGAATATCAAGTGCTTTACAGGTCGTAGCATTGATTCCAGCACCGTACAAGGTACTCGGGATTTAGGACAGCCTGAGTCACTTGATGAGGCCAACTTGCGGCACCCACCAGAAACGGAAATAGAGGATTGTTCTATGGTACATTCTGAAGTTCAAAACCACGTGGTTTCGAATACATCCCCAGAATCAAGTCCTGGGACCCAGCCTGGATCAAATCCTGGGACGCAACCGGAAACAAGTCCTGAGACTCCCATGACTACTCTCGCCAGTGGGGATGTCGTTTCAGCCCAACCTGCCTTAGCCCAAACTGCTTCTCCATTACAGAAACTTCGTGTTTCATGTTCAATGATCCATGGGATACGTATGAAAGGAAACATGTGAACGAATCCGAGAATCTCGACTGCATTGTAACCGATCCCCCTTTTAATGCTGCAAAACAAACAAGAATTGTTTAGGTGACCACTCATCGATTCTATCAAAGCAAGACATGATTGACTTTGCAAAATTTGCTAAAATAGTGTTATGCTCAGGATTAATATGCCTCTTAATCTGCCAATGTTCAGTTCATCATGATTGGGTGACTCATTTCCGTGACATCAATTTATTGTGATGCCGTAACCTTTCGTGATTGTAATGAAATCATCAACATTGCAGGGTAATCGGTTGAATAATTTCCCACAGGACGCAGCATTTTCGCTGATTGTTAAGCGCCTGGTTCTAATCCTTACGGGTTCACTGTAAACCTATCATCATCGTACTCTGTCATCATGCAGTCACTCAAGTAAATTCAACATAAGAGATAACGTAGCGGAAGTAACTCAAAAACTCCGATGCGGTAGCCGCCATCCCGCGAAAAGGGAAGGTTATTCGGGTGCCAGAGAGATTGCTTCTTCCGCTTGCAGAAATATTGGATCCCTGTTTGCCTCTCAAATGGTACAGTTCTCGATCCTTTCACGGGAACATTCACTACAGGGCTAGCTTGCATTGCAACTGGAAGGGGGTGCACTTTGGTTGAGCAATCAAATGATTTTTTCATTGAGGCGATTATTCGGCTCGAAAAAGGTGGCGAAAGATGTAGTTCAGGTCAAAGATTCGGTTAGTAGAGGAACTAGAAGGAAGCACGGAGGCGATTGCATTGCCTCATCGGTATTGTTGAGTGCTCTACACTCGTCTGCTGAGGACGTCAATGATGCGTTTCAGACAGATACCAGTGGGACCGAAAACCAACCTACTACAGAGGAGTTCCCAATTAATTGCAATTGATTCCGACTATTCATCGCATAATGATTATCAGAGACCGATCACCCAGGAAAGTATCCGGCAAGACTGGACGCCTTTTGACAGCAGATGAGGAAGCAAAGGTTCAAACAACCCAAAAGGTAACTGACATGCACAGAAAAGGGTAAAACGCGACGCAAGTGTTGGGAGCATATCAATCTGAAACGAAAGAGTAGTTGGGCAAAGGAAGACAGTTGAAATAAACTCAGATGTTGACTTTGATCGATGTTGAAAAATGTTTGTTGGTTGTTCCTGCCGCTACTCGGCATCTACGACCTCTTATATAGTGCTTTGTACCCCCCTCAATGGGTGTAAAACACACATACAAATAAACTAACTGGACGCGTCTAATGTGCTCTAAAATACTCTAGAACACTAATCCGAAACGTCTAGATGCATTACAGCAATGCATAATAAAATTCTACACGCAAAATAAAAATGCCACGCTAAATAGCATTGCTGGCATATCTCAAGAGGCGTCCATAACATTCTAGTAAACACTAGATTGTTACACAATCCCAACCGTCTCTTCTCGTAAGAAACGCCGTGCGTCCAAGCCCGTTTTTGATTCTGATTATGAAGACGCGAGTTTGAAATCAAATCCTATTTCTGTGCCAGACCAAGAGAATCCACAAAAGGATGACTCAGGCCCTGAATTGGAGTCTTAGGTTCCCTTAAAACAGTGTTCTTGATCACCATCTGATAGTTATAGTAAGTGCCACATATAGTACTCGTACCCTTTTACTAGTACTTATGTTAGGCATTCCTTGCTATCAACCATGCATCGATAAGTAGCTTCTTGGTATACATCATGCAGGATATGATATCTTGGGAACTTATCCTCGGAGCAAAATCGGATTTATGATAACTATAAGTAATCGTTAATAGTAATTTAGAATAACTTGAACAATTATGAATAAAGGGGCAGCGCATTAGCGTCTTGAAAACGTCCACCCACAGACCTGGCCTGAAGGACAACGCTGAAGCGGCTGTAGCAACATATCGTTGCCAATCCAGACATCCTGCTTGGGAATAAATACCTTAGCCTTGCAGGATATCAGATTAGAATATAATATCACTAGGTTATGATCAGTAGAAGATTGATATAATCTCACCTCCACTAGAGAGTACTAAGCCGTCAGCTCAATCTACCTTTACACTAAAACAATCTTCTTAACTTACCCGTTGTCTATCCTGACCAGATAGTGCTACACGGCAACGCTCCGAGCGCTTGGAGTAAGGGTCTGCAAAATTGGCTACCTACTGCGCGTTGTTCCGACCCCGTCCACCGCCGTGGGTGCCGCCATATTCGACGTTATGATGGAGCGTTGCATCCGCACACTAGCGGGGGGATTCGGAAGTATTTCTCGAACTCCAACTTCCAATGAAACCACTAGATGCGAAGAAGCCCTCCCTTGGGATCGGATTCACATCTGCCAAGGACATCGCCGCAGCTGCGTTCCTCGACTACAGCTCGGCCGCCAACAGGCTTTGCAGTGCCTTCCTGCCAACTCCCATCAAGAACTTCGCAACGTACAGCAAGATTTGGACGCCCACCGAACCTGGTCACTCACCTGTCTGCAGTCAAGGATTCTCCCCTTCAGTGCTTGTTGGTCACCATCGCAGAAGAACGCAACCGAAAAAATCTATGCAGCAGTGCAGGAAGTGATTCCCCTCGGGGATCAAAGAAGACAGGCATTCCTTGCCTCAATGGATGTCCCCGGTGACAAGGAATGGGTGCATTGCGCCCCGTGCTGCGGCCTCAAGACTAGTGTTGACCCCACGCATTCGCGGTGTGGCTCTAATATTACTTCCAGGTCCCTCTTTTCCCTTCGGACGTGCCGTGCCCGACACGAAACTGCCCTGAAACCCTCGACTGTTTTGGCGATCATCTCCTGCACTGTAGGCATGGCGGGCACAGAACCCGACGAAACGACCACCAAGTCGACCTCCTTGCCCAAGACTTGGGTCATTGCCGTGTCTCTTCGTCTTGGTATGGCCCTGTTTTCTGGCACTCGCTGGCCTGTCTGCTTCAGTCGTTCCTCTGATGTCAACCCGCTTTTGGCCTCCTCTGTAAAACAAACTCTGACGTGAAAATATGAAGATGGCCAGACAAGCCGCCACAATGTCCTTCGTAACGCCCTTCACCTCTACTGCAAGTAAGTGGGAACTTCTGCTCAGCTCGAGAATCTCCTGTCATCTGCCTCTGCCCCGCCCCCCGCTCTGCATCGATCTTTACATACCCGGCGCTTATGGCCTCGGCTCGCGCTTTATTGCTCTAGGAGTTACTGTTGCCCATCCTGACGTCCGTTAGCGTGTCATTGTGCTTCCTCTGGTGGCGCTGACGCTGCTCTCGCAGAACCATTAAAACACTCTCACGACGGAACCGTCTGCACCGCCAAAGACAATGAGCTTCTTCCTATTGGTATTGATTTCTACGGAGCTCTAGGGCGTGAAGTCTCTGCATTCTTCCGCCGTCGTGCTTCCTATAGCGCCTCGCGCCGTGGCTCCGCCCGTCATCAGGAGCTCTTCTCGTTCACTAGCCGTTTCATTTTCAGCCTGCACGGCATGGAAGCCCCCAAATTATCGCCCGTCGACTCTCTTCGTAACCTTCCTCTAGCGTAAATATCTGTCCCATGAACCTGTCGGGTTCAAGGGTTAGACATTTAAGCTAGGCGTTGCTTCATACATACTGCCACCACGCCTCCATCTGTGTGTGCGCTGATGGCTCAATTCCACGTCATAACCTCGTCCGTGATCAGCTTATCTCTGAACTTTCGGTTTATTCTATTGGCCTGCGTCCTCTTCGCGAGTGTTAGTTTCCTCAAGACACCTCTAAACCACCTTTACATCGCCGCCGCCTGGATTTCTACGTCGACGACCCTCAGTTTTCCCCTTGGCTCCAGGGCTTTGACGTAACTGTTATTAGTCCCCATTCCGAGCCCTACATTCGCACTCGAAATCCTGATCCAACCGCTGGTTTCCCTGCCGCTGTGCCGTCCAAAACCCTCCGCTATGACCCCCTTGTGCTGTTTTGGTGATCTACTTCTAGGCCCCGGCCCTTGACATTTACGGCTCCGTCGGACGCGGTGCAGAAACTGACATCCAGCGTATTGCTGCCTTTCTTGCTACCCGCAAAGGTACCAGCCCCTCCGACGAACGTCATCGCCTCCTTATTCTTAGTTCCCTGGTGCAACAGCGAACGGCGATTGGCATTAATCTCCATCGGCTCCTTCGTGATATCCCCTGTTAGCCTTTCTTCCTGTTCTGTTCCTCCTTTTGTTGCTGTCCCAACTGCGTAAAAGGTCTCGTTCTCTCTTCTCTAGCCACCTTCGAACGTTTTCGTGCTCTTCCGCTTTCTCGTAAAGACCCCCCTCTTGTAGGAGGCCAGTGGCCAGTATACTGTGGTAGCCTGTGCCATGAACATTTTCTATAGCCAAAAACGTCCAACAAATTTTAATTGAAATTAAATATAATAATGTACAGCTATGTATTTCTGTGCCACGACGACTCCTCCCGGCACATAAATGACCAAAACTCCGCTTAAACATGTGCACTCTGGGAATTATGCATACCGCTGAAATCAGCTCGACTATCTGATTCCAACAGTGTGAATTGCATTCCCTTTACTGCAAAAACATTTTCACTCCACTTTATTTTTTGATACCGATTTTAGTTAGTAAATTGTTCTAACTACCTGATCAAAATCGGCACACTACCCATTTGATCGCACATTCTTTTTCACCACTTACTGTTGTGATCCTGATGTTCAACTTGTCAGACGATTGCGCAGAGGAAGGCGAGGACGAAGGAGACTCGCCTTTGGACACCCCGTAGGATTCCGCAGCACCTTTTGCGAGGACCGAGGCCGCTTGTTCGGACGTCCCGCGGAAGCTTAAGCCGCCCGGAGAATCCTCCCTCTATTTGCGACTGGTCTACTTCGCTCTGGAAAGTGACGTCCGTTCCCTGCTCCGTGAACCAAAACAAGACCTCAACGGGTTACATGCACAGATCAAGCACCTCGTGTCTGAACTCCAACGGTTCACCCGCCTGCACAGTGTAACTGTGTGGCGTGACTACGGTATCAGTGACGTGCTGGCGGCAATCATATGCGATCTGCTACTTCGTGTGAAAGCGTACAAGACATCAAATCGTGGTTTGAACCGCTCCGTGAGGGACCTTTTGTTCGCAATATTTGATGGCTTACGGTCGGATTCTCACTCGACTCCGTCTGTTCCCCAAGAAACAGGCCTATAGTAAACTACCCTGTGGTACCGAAGACCCCGCGCCGCTACCTAGTTGGCGGGAAGCTCTACTCTTCCACCTTGGTGGAAGCCGCCGATTACCAAACAACACCCAAAGGCGTCTATGAGAACACGGCATGGCGCAATAGTGGGATTATTACGGCCACGGAGAAGGACACTAACCTGCCTGCGATGAGACCATACGGCACGGAGCATTTGTGGCTGGCTGCTCGCTGGACGGACTGGTCTTATCTCAACTCTTCGGACGGCGACGACGTCGGTGATGTCGCTGCCGATCTGAGGGGCTATTAGCTGGTGGGGAGAAGGATGAGTAAGGGGCGGGCATATCTCGTGGTATGTTCCAGGTAAATTTGCTGGCAAATAGGACTTTCCATCACCCTCTAAGATATTCCGGACCCCAACCGACCACATTTTTTTAAACATTAGAGCACCCAAACATTTCCTCCCGTGTCCAAACTTAAGTGATCTTTTAATAATCTATTTTTGGGGATGTCAGCCCACTTCTAAAAGCAGTTACTAAAGGAAAATAATGAAGACTGTCAATTATCATTGTTTCGATACTTTATATCCACCCCGGACAGGCCCTCAGGTATTTTTTCTGGACATATGGACCCAACGTGAAGCTGATAGTTTAGCGAGTGAATGCTACTCATTGGACCAAGTGATGGCCTAAATCATCGCTGGCTTTGGTATTTATTATCTGGCTGATGCTTAGTTGACTCAACGCGCCTTCGTTCACATTTAGATCCCAACTGAATATCATTTATACCTACCAGTTCACTTTACTCCCATCATAAACAGCCAACGTGGTTTTGTTAAACTGTAATTTAAAATCTCGCCACTGAAACAACCTTTTCAGAATTATTCTTTGCTATAGCCAATATTAACCGCCCTTATTCCATTACTTCCCTTTTTAGCCTCTCTATCTCCGCTTAGACTACAAAGTTTATTTTAGGTATGTAATATTTCCCCACTCTTAGCGCCCCGCAACACAGCGTCTACAGGTAGACGAGAACTTATAAATTGTCGCTAGTGATAAAAAATATTCTCAATAGGATATAATCAGTGATATTGACCTTTTTATCTCTGTTATCTCCTTATTTTGCACCCTTGATGTCATCGGTTCTTTTGACTTAATTATTCGCGGGTTTCTATTGTTCCATGGATTACTACCCGTTACAACAAAGGAGAGCCATTATATCTGTCAGCGACCAATGGAAAAAATATCCCTGTGTCATTCCAAATTCTCCTCACATCCCGAGGTATGCTATTGTATCTAAGAATGCATAAAGAGAACGATGAACAACTAGCTCAATTTCAAGCTGGTGTGTTTGTTGCTTTTCAATTTATTTTGACAGGATTCTGTAGCTTGAATGTAACTTTGACGCCTAAATTATTGCACTATATCAATTTTAAAGTTCAATACATTGAACTCATTTTGTACGTCGCTAAGCGCAATCAAGGAATACCTCATACCAATTTCAAAAGAAGTATTAATCTTAAAAGGTGCTCCATCTGCCTCCTCGCTTTCGAATTTTTTTTTTCATCTTCCTATGCAAACCCTTGAGAATTAAGGAGCTTCCACCAAATCACTAGTAAAATAACCTGCCAAAATAATCGCCAACACGCTACAAACTACTTCGTACATCTGATCCACCCCCAATGATATCAGAGAACAAAGGTATACATTTTACCCAAATAATCACTTCGGAGAGACTGCAGGCATCGTTATACCACAATTCAGAGTTTTTTATCCGGTTAGTAACGTAACCATGCAGCTCAATATGTCTCACAATTTCATCTGCACTTTCCTCTTAAAATCTCTGCTACGCTGCACAGCGAAAAGCGCGTCAAGGGCCGAGAAATGCCACTTCGGGACGAAACGGGCTGAAATTGGTCACCCCAAACGCTGCGAAAGTACAATGGCTTTGCGCAACGATATGGAAATACCGAATTCTATCTCCAGAACCAGACCGTACCTAAATGTAAATTCAATCTTAGTTAAAGCAAAGTCAAAACGCAGTCTGTCATGATTAGTGAGTTTGAAATGAACCGAATAAACTAGGTTCGACTTCATGGTTCGAAAGGCTTACAATATAGGATGTCTTAAGTCATCAGCGACGAGAAAAGATTCAACTGCGATGGTCCGGAGGGGTTTAAGTGTCATTGGAACTGACTGAGGAATTGTTAGCGTGTCTTTTCAAGGCATAAGCATAGGGGAAAAGGAATCATGTGTGTTGCAACGGCTGACCGCTAACAAAACCAACAAAGAACAGTGGCAAACCTGATCTAAAAATACTGAGGGTGTCCGACTCCCTCCTCTGACAATAGCTTGACCCGCAGCAAACGGTAGCCGCGGCGGCGGTAGAGACATGTACAGCCCAGTCTATACTGGATGCCACTCGGCGTGGGGCGTAACTTCCACCTGTCCAGCAAAGGCCTACCTTCGTAGAAATGATTGCGTACAGCCCGCCTCTGGGCCTCCGACTGGTCTTGTCTGCGCGGATCACGCCTTACGCCGACTTCTTGAAGAATTTACAGTGGTCTCGTCGATACTTTGTAACAACGGTGAAACCTTACCGCACCACACGAACCCCAGCAGGGATCGCCGACACGACGCTACCTACGGGCCGTCGCTTGCTCCACCAATGCCCATCGGTTAATCCTGCGCACGCACCCTCGGCACACACCGTCACCAGCGGCGGTCGCGACCTGCCGTGATGGAACCAACGCTTGTCTATAACGGAAACGACAAAAGGGGAAGGGATAAAGGGACACCAAGGACTTCCGCGCTTCGCAATCAGCGCTTATAGAAGGGAAGACTCGATCGATAGAGTCGCAACTATAAAGGGCCGGGGGAACGTGTAGGTCCAAGGTGATTTTACACTGAACGGGGGTAAGGTGGGGTACTGGACCTTTAAAAAGATGCGTTTTGGAATATAGGCCAACCTATTTTTCAATCATTAAGACACCCCAATTTTCCCCCTTAAATATACAGAGTCCCCCCTTGCCCGCCGCCGGCTCAGATGAGCCGGTGGCAGGGATCCAATATGGATCCAGATCTAATCTATCATTAGCTACTCTGAATAGGTAAAGCAGCCATCATGGGCTGCTCACGCATACGATGCGCTGTAGGACCCCTACAGTAGTGGATCACCTTACACTTGTCCCCCAATGGGGTGGCTTGGGGGTAGGGCGCCAGCAATGCACTACATTATGCATTACCGACGTCGCACGCAACGTCGCTATGAGGGCAAGGGAGACCTACGCAAAGGTCAAAGAAATATTAACACAGCGTCATGCCGCAGCAGCAGTAATGTCCAATGCAGCGTGCCTGTTGGCCGGCCTCCGTCAGTTTTCTAGCGTTTTGACAACTTCCCGCCAACCCTTTATATTGTAAGCCTTTACCATCACGACATCCCTTAGGGAACAGCTGACCATATTTTTCATGCATTAAAAACACCCCAAATTTCCCCCTACATTATGGCACGGGCTGATTCACGAAGCAAGCTTTTCCGAGAGAACGGAAATGCCGATGAAGAAATACGAAAATGGTTTTGCCCATGTTTTTCCAATTTCATTCACACTTTCTTGGCATTCTAAGAAAGGGTGGGAAAATGGGGAAGCTTTACTGATTAGGGATGTAGGACGGCTATTTTCCGAAGACTGGAGAGGGCAGATCTGTGTACTAGGGAGTCTGAAAATGAGGCAGAGTTGTGAGGTACGACCTCACAGGGCTGGTGTGAGGCCAGCCGTAAAGCATGCTGCGTTGGACGAAACCGTCGCCGCAGCGTGTCTTTGCATAAGGGCAAATTGCATCTAAGAATGTGATCTGTTCTAGGAGTAGAATTTTTCTAAATCCAATTTCAGATCCGTACTTTTGGATTCAAAATACTGGAGAACTCACATGTCACTCTTCTTGCACTATGGTTTCAGTACTGTACTGTACCTTTCACTGTACAGTATAGTATTTTACTTATATTTTTGTGCACCATCATATATCTCTACTGTGGCCTGTCGTTTGGAGATATGATACCAGCTTGGCAATTGTCGTGAGCAGTACTGCATGGAAGACTGTAGAGTACCAAGTTCATAATAATGTAACGAATGTGCGCCTATTCCAATTAGGACATACTGTACAGTGCGGACACTTTCACGCTGATCGTGAGGAGATAGGCAAGCAGAGTATCAGTCCGAGTGATTTGGCGTGGTTCTTGGGAGCGTGCATCGTGGCGATGGCCAATGAGAGTAGGGAGAGAAGGGGGGGCGTTTGAATAGGTGGAGCGGGGGGGCAGACGTCGTCGAACGATTGAGAGATTCCTGACTAAATGCAACCGGTTTAGTGGCGGAATGGTTCAGTCAAGGCTTGGTCCACTTTCAAAGCGCCTTCCGCTTTCCCTGGCACTTGTGGGCTAGCTGTTATGGCTTGCTGCACAGGGTCGGCACATTGATGGTGGTTACGCAATGTTGGAAGGGGGGTGTTTTACTTTGTGCGGAAAGCTGCCGCCGAAGGACGGCCTCGTGTAGTGATAGTGTGAAATTGAGGGGCAGGTGGTCAGCGGTTGCGGGAGTTCGTGGTGATGGGAAGGAGAGGGAAGGATGGATGACGATTGCTGGAGTTGAGGAGGAAATGATCAATATTGGGCGCTTTGATTTCTGACGCCACTCCGCGATGAGGTAGTACTCTACTACAGTACCTCATGGCATTTTGAAATGGCATGCCGTTGGGCGCAACGGCGGTTGCAGTCCCAAACATCCGCTTGAACGCCAAGTTTTGTAACTTTTCAAGTCTCGAGTATAGCACGAAAGGGATGGTGGCGGGATAAATGCCGAAGAACAATTTTGCTGACCTTTTGTAAGAGGAAGTAAGCACAATGTAGTTCAGTATAGTAGCACTCTTGTGAACGGTAGATCGCCGCATCGCCAATTCTCTGACCTCCATATTGTTGCACTGTCTTACGAGCTCCACTGTGTACCTCACAACAATGCCACTCTGGATTACAAAAATTCCTTCCGCTACAGTATGACACACCCAGTCAGTGTTGATTACAACATTTCGCGAATAATCCACTGGCCTGCAACCCCCTCCAGCCCACCAATCCCAATCCCACGCAATCACCACATCCCAACCCAGTACACACACCGGCACACCAACCCCAACCAGCGCCTCTGCAAACCCCGCCATCGAAACCACGTGCAAGCCATCCCCCAACCCACACAACTCACTCACGCTCCACAGCCCACACTCCACCCACCCGAAACCACCAGCGCGTCAAAACCAGTAGCCTCCGCCCGTCACACGCGAACCCTTTCCCAAATTCACGCGACACGCACACGCCATCCCACTCAGATCAACCTCTCCACCCACCTGTGTGCATCGTGACCACACATGCGTATGACTAGCGGTTGAGACAGCGCCCGAAATTCGCACCTGCAGGCTATAAAGTTGCATACGGTGGACACCGGTGCGGACACGCGGCTCTGTAGGGAGTGGTGGTGGTTGGAGGAATGGGGGGGGTGTGCATGGGGGATGGTGGAGATGGTTGGGGGTGCGGGGGTTGTTGGACTGACGGGGGTTACAAAGTTTGTTAGCGAGTGTCGGGTGTGTGGTGAATGGTGTCAGTGGTGTAGGGATGGATGGTACTGTAGGGAGTTGTGTTTGTGTTGCGTTGGGACGTTTGTCAAATGGCGTCAGCTGTGGGGGTGCGTCAATAGAGGGCACAATTTGGATGAGTAAGGCGGGTTTATGAGCTTTTCGGGGCTTGGCCTCCCCCTCTTGTGGGGAGGGCACGAAACTGGGGTGCCAGTTGGGGGGTTTGTGCGTCCCATCACGTGATGCCTTTGGTTGGGTGGATGGCAGGGTTCGGTTACTGTACAGTTAGATGCAGAAGGGTGTTAGTCAATCAATGCTTGTCCGTTGGTGGCGCATTTTGTACAGGTGGCGTGACGCGTCAGTTTTCAAAGATCAGGTCAACTCTACTGATGTCAAGCCTTTCATTAACATGCGACACCAGCTTTTTCCGATAAAAAAACGGTGGTAGACCGATCTGGTCTGAGACCGCATTGAAAACAGGCCTGTAAAGCTAACCGGAACAGAGCCAACCCTGGAGGGTTCCTCTCCCAGGGCTGTCATGCGAATACAAGTTTCTGAGTCAGATAGTACGCAGTATGTATAAACAGCGGGCTGTCGACGGATGAACAAGATTTGCGGCGGAGAGTCAGACCACCACAGACAGTGGCACTTTGCGGGCAGACCGAGAGTTGGGTCATATGCACAGGAAGGGAGTGTATGTTAAAATAAAGGGGCATTGGACGGGCCGTGGGTGGGCATCGGTGTGGACTTGCTGTGTCTGGAGCTGAACGCGCCCCAGATTGTTCTTGCCACGGTTATGGGACCACGGGAGGCTCCCACGAGACCGTCATGATGATTGGGAGGTTCTTACTGGGAGGCCCATAATCGGCGGGGATGCGGGGGGGGTATCACTGCTCGGGCGCCTGGCTACTGTCCCATATGCTTGGTAGGGATGGTAATTTTTTGATCATGTGCCAGGTGCCGGTGGATGGAACAGATGAGCTTTTTGGAATCATGCGAGAGTGATAGTTACGGTGGCTTCGACTATTCCTGGGATTTTCAATGCAGATGTGTTTTCTGGGATGACCAGTCGAAGCTGAATTTTGGCGTGGTAGTGCGAAAGTGTATTGTAATGAAACGTTTCTGGCGCTTGTGAAACGGAGAAAAAAGGTTGCTTTCAAAGATTCAACGGGATTATGAAAAGTGTTCCTCGAATTTATACGCGAAATAAAGCCGAAAGGAAAGTAGAAACGCTAAGACATACAATAATAAAGAGAGAAACAATTGAGTGATACTTGACATTTATGATGCCAATCCCGTTGTAAGGATATTGCTGCTTCAAACCATTTCGGTCAGCCAAAAGTAGCTTACATCATCTTACAAATTCGAATTTGTAGTTTTAAACATTGAGGCAAGCTAGCGAAAAGGAGGGTAACGTTAATGTTTTATTGGAATCTTGGTAAAACAAAAAACGCGACCATTATCTCGAAATGTTATGCACCCGAGATTTCCCCAAAAACACGATTGAAAAGGATTGAGAGTATGGACTTTGATGCTGTGTAGAAAGCCTTGCCTCCCTTGAGGAAGTACTGTGCTGTACTGCACAAGCGACAGCAGTGTCTTTGAAAAGATCTACAATACAGTACATTTATACCTTTAGTAATCTCCTTTGCCCCATCAAAAGCTGGTACAATCATATTGAAAATTTTAACGTCGCATTATCTCGACTCTTTGGAACGCATCCAATTCTCTCACATGTCATCATTTTCCGCATGACCGACTCTCAGTGGAGTCAAGAATCGCAAACGACGGAAAGACAATTTTGTTGCAGTGCAGCTGCACGCATTGCCATGAGCTCACAATAACCATTTTACTGTATACCGCACAATGCAACGCATTAAGCCCCTTGCACTATTGCAGCACACTCCCGCGCTCTACTGGAGAAACGCAATCCCATTCATGCCACATCTGTCCAAAACAAGACTTTTACTAAGCCAAACTGGCAATACGGCATACAACAACCCATTGTACCCTTCATACCCCACAACATTCCAATTGAACTGGTCAGCCGTATGTCATAGGCGAAAAGAGCTGCTCACGCTCTGGACTGCCCACATCACAACTCCCGCCCAAAGCACGGAAGGGCTAAAGGGGGAAATTTTTGGGTTATTTTAATGCATGGAAGATGTGGTCGGTTATATCCACGCCGCTAATGCGTCATGCGGAATTAAATGCATTGTCAAAATTTCGGCGTATCGTTTAAAACAACAGTGATGTTTTCTTGACCGAATGCAAGTCCGGATGGCATGCACGCGTCACGATATGGGATACTGCAGCCCGATCCGGCTGTGGAGTAACGGCATGTTCAGTGCGATTTGCCTGGCAACCTTCGGGACGAGAGGACAGGCTTTCGAGGTGGCGAGTGTATAATTTGCTGCAATGCTTACTGTCTTCATCTTACGTGTTTTGCTTACGGGGTTACGATGCGTACAAGTTGATTCGCACAGAGATTGACTAGAGAGTAAGGAAAACTCTAGGTAAACAGACGGATGAAAGAGGTAAGACAATAACGGCGGCTCTTGCGTTGCAGAGTCTGCGCACATGCCGCATTCAAGAGAACGTGAGCTGCTGGTTACCTGCAAAGCATGTACAACGCAGCATTCCTCCTGTGTTATTGTACCGTCCATGTTGGAAACATATAGCAGTTTGTCGAATAATAAAATCGACTTGCGCAAGTCTGTGGTTGTACTAGTTTTCGACGGCAGTTTGGGATCATGTGCATGTGGTTACAATTGTTTCAACCACTTGATGGTTTTGACTTCGACTCCTGAAGCGGCTCACTCATTTCGTCTCTCGAGGTTGAAGGGACATGAACTCTCGCGCAAAGTATCAGAATTGCATTTTTGTTTCCTTTTTCATAATAGTGCATCCCGCTATTCAGCGCTGTCACGAGCCCTTTTAAGTACAGTATAGTCGCTCAATCTAAGGGTTTGTGGTCATGAAGTACAGTACTATCAGTGCTGTACAGTACTTGAATTGGCACAGTTGTGACTGGAACTGCAATTGACTCAAATCCCGCCAAAAATCCTCCTCGTATCAGAGGCAGTTAAGCTACATTACAGTACTGTAATGAATTATATCCGCAATTCTTTGTAGGAGTGGCGAGCTCTCGTCTCCGACGGTACTGGACTACGCAGTACATTTCGAATTTTTTAGCCTAGTTGTCTTAATTAACCCGTCTTAAATCCGGTTTATTACAATTCAACTTCACGTGGCAATCAATTGAAATGTATAAAAGATTCAGTAATTGCTACCGTGATCACTAAAAATAGCATGCACCTGTTTTCTTTTTATTGGACATTGTGCAGCATAGGGCACGGCTGGACTGTTTTCAACTGGATTACCCGTAGCACCTTATTTATGAATCCAGCAGTGACTGCGAAAATGCGCTTGTTTTATGGCACAGCATGTGGGGGGGAGAATCTTTTAGTGTGTTCACATACGTGCACCATACAGGAATTGGGCTAGACTTCTTGCATGGTGCAGGTATCCTGCACAGAATGGAGCAATGTCTATGACAAAAATCAAGTACTGGCACAAGTAACCAATGAAATTACAAATCTATGCAGACAGTTGAAAAAGTTATATATATTCATTCAATCAAGTATTTCAAATAAGCCATTCACTCCTAAATGGCTTTCCGTTAACTGAATTGTACGAAACTGTCTACAACTCATATACCAGTTGGCGGCGGGCCAACTGCATACTGTTTGGCTGACATAGTACAGTAGTGTACATCAGGTTACTTCACAGTCGAATAGTCAGACCAGGTTCTGAACTGAATACTGCACAGGATCAAGAGGTGTGCTCTTTAGATACATACATACTGGAAACAGCTGACCATATGTTTCAAATATTGAAACACCCCGTCTCTTCCCCTGTAGATAATGGAACAAGAGAATATCATTTCCTTAAAGTGCACAGTACAGAAACAGTAAGCTATTACTGTAATAACTAATCCAATCTCGAATGTAATCTGCTTACGACTGCACGAAGATGAGGACCATCTTCAAGGGGCAAATTATTCAGCTGAATGAACAATCAGTCAGCGCCCCATAACGCTTGAAGCCTTCATCCTTCATAATTTGGGCCCTCCTTGCACTACCATTTAGTGTACTGTACTTGCTATTCGAGTGCAAAGTCCAAGTGCTCCCCCGAATCATTTCTCGGCAACAATCCTAACCAACGCCTTCCAAACAAAAAAGCAGTCTGTTCACTGGTCATTTATCAATTTCAGATTCCTTGCCTTCGTAAATAATTGCAAAAAACACTTGAGCACCCTCATATATCTTTTCCGTAAGAAAAAACAGGGTCTTTTGGATATTCTATTGAAAAGTGTAAAACCGGATCGGTCTCTTGCCTCCGCGCACCTTCCGTCGGCCCTCTGCGGCCTGATATTTGTTGACCCTCAGCGGTCACACTCCGTCCGGCCCGTGTACTGTACAGTAACACGGCGGCGGCAACCCTCATGGACAGCTGTCCCATATCCCGCGGATACCAGGGTTATCAATAATTACAGCAGCCTACAGTACAGCCTACACTATACAGTAGCCACACCATTTGATGATCCCTTCAGCCGGACCCGGCTTGCCCCTCCTGGACACATACTCTAAACCTAGCGTCGCACACAAGCAGTCTCTAACAAAGTGGACTCATTTATTTGTCCGACGTCCCGACCTCCGCCTCTTTTGGGAAGTCTTTTTAGAGCAATATGGGGCGTTGGTGTTCCTTGAAATCTACAGAAGCTTATTTAAATACTTGTAACGGTCTTTATTTATTTCCTGTCCTATCTAGGCCAAGCGGAACCTACAGTACCTCCTTTTCCCACATACGCTCGACACAATACAGTATATATACAGTATATCGTGACATTACAACGTCCATCTCTTCTTGACTGGCTACAACCAACCTTCACTTCATCTCGCTCGGCGCCCGCCCACGGCGTGGGCGCTGGACCCTCACCCGGCTCTTCCCTCAGGATATTGCCCGTCACGGTTGCAAAGCTCCCGCTGCAACGTTCTTGGCAATAGACACATCGAGTGGATTGCCTCCGCGCCTCCCAGCGCACGTGGGACAAACTGGGAAAGGTGTATAAGGATGACTCTACTACTCGAATAAGTTTTGCGAAGTCCACCGTACCTTGCCGCGCCTAAATCCAACGTCATTCTGACGTACTGCGAGGGGTTGTGGTCTTCACAGCCTTGCGGGCTGGTCGTCAAGCTCGGTCGTTTGAATATCTCGCCTTTATCTCTATCCGTAAGCCTACAATATGTGCCTACAGCAGGAGGTTTTTAAGCCTCCTGAATCCTCGGTTCAGTGGGTGGAGTTTTATTGGTTCCTTTCTCACTTGAGTGGGCAATTGGTTCAGCCATTGCCCTGAGTCGTCCGTCTAGCAGAACCTGAGGTCCTGTGTAGTGCTGACTTGTTTACAAACAATAAAGCGTAACGCAACAGTACATATAGTTTACTGTGCCGGGTGGCGGGTTTACAGTGCCTAACCCTACATCAAGGAAAGATACATTAAAAGTTTCTCTCCAGATCTGGAAGCTAGCCCGCACAGCACATGCCCCGCCCCACTCAAGGTGAGACACGGGCGTACTTTTGGCAAGTGAAACTCCCTCCTACTCTGCCACCCTACCATCCTACCACTGTCATTCCTGTCTCAGCCAAACCCATCCTACCAGCTACCGCCGTCCCTTAATCCAACTAAAGCCATCCTACCAGCTACTCAACCACTGGGATGCCCTCAACCATCCTGCTGCCTCTCGAGAAGCGCCAACGTGCTTTAAAACAGCTAAAGTACTCGTGGCGGGCCCTCCTTGGCTTTTCGTTACAAACCACCTCCTTGTGGTCCTTATCCACCATATCATCTTCCTCACAACTTTCTCGTCATAAAATTCTCCTCTTAGGCGCCTTTGGCGTCCTCTCCTCATTGCTCTCGGCATCTTCCTCCCATTACCCTTGGCATCGTCCTCCCATTGCCGTTGTATTCAATCTCCTTGTTATTGTCTCACTTACCTTCATCCAATTCTCGACTTTCTTCCTGGCCGACCATGGCCCGCACCGAACAGGAGGCCAGCATGAGCAGAAGGAGAAGTGCAACTCGTAAGGCCATCGCGATAAAGGCGGCCCGAGTTTCTCGGCCCAACGCTGGTGTATGGTCTCGCCCCGAAGTATTAGGACTCCAAGGCCACCAGGATATCGAGAAGATCATCTATCGTAACCGAAGCCCCATAAAGTACGCCGTCAACCGTACTTCTTTCCCCGCCCCGTCGCTATGACCGAGGAAGAGCACACGGCACTCGTCGGAGGTCACAGCACAGCTTTCGTGCGCCATTTGGCGGGCCGGGAGTTCAAGAAGACTAATACCTACCGGTCAGGCCTGACCGAATCATTGGAAGACCCTGAACCATGCTCCTCGCTTTTGGCCTCCGCCTGGTGTGTACGTTCAGTTTATTGGCACACCGGTGCCAATGCCTACTGCGCCATCGACGAAGAAACTGCAGAAGAGCATACGGTCCCCATGTACACGATGGAGTTCGATGGATTCTCCTGGGAACACGATCAGGCCATGGATGGAGATCAACCTGTCTTGGGCAGGCAAGACCGTCTTCAAACCATTGATAACATACATCGCTGGTGCCAGAAGTACCACGACCGTCGACAGGTGCAGGAAAGGACAGAGGACTGAGGACGTAGAAATCGCCGGAGCAAGTTCGGAGTCAAAAGGAGAACTTAAAATGAGGGAGAAGAATGAAGACGAACCAGTTTCCTTCATCCAAGAGTCTCTCAAGGGGGATTTGGTGGCCGCAGCAAAGAGGAATGCCGACGGCCAGGCCCTTTCGAATCAACGCAGGGACCATGCCATGGACATAGACGCGCTGATGAATAAGTCCTCTATTGTTCGCCCGCCGATGGTCGTCTCGGAGCCAAAGAAGAGTAAAACTAAGGCAAAGAAGACCAAGGAGGCATCGGGAGACCCCAGGACCGAATATGGAAGTACAATAAAGTTGCGTAACTGGCTCCAGCCTCGTCGGGAATGAACTTCGGGTAGCTTCTCCGTGGGGACGCGGAAGAAGCAAGGAAGAATTTCACTTACCGTACTACCATATAAAACCCAAATAATCACACCAGGACTGGCAGAAATCGATATCATTTTGCTTATTTGTCGATTCTGTGGTGCATTTTCTCAGCTAACTGGTGGCAATAACAAATTGAGATGGTAGAGTGAGTGTGGGTCCTTGGAAGGCTATATCGTACTGTATATTTGTCCCTCCATTCCAAATTTCCACTGTGATCAGCCGGAGTTACAGAGCAATTTGAGAAGAATCTAGCCATGAGATCAGATGGTACCAAGGGCAGAAGTACGGATTGAAATTGACAAGTAAATCCGTCAGCAGCGCTGAATATACCAATAGGAGAAGAGGGTACTGTCACCAACGAAAAGCTTGAGTTTTCTATTTTTACGTAGACCTATTAATCCAGGGAGCTACAGATGAGTAAATGTAACAGAAAACAATAAAACGGGGGACATTAAAATATATATGGGGGCCAATAGAGACCATAATTTTGACTACAGCCAAATTTTTCCTTACAGAGGCAAAATAACGGAGTATTTTCAAATCCAACAGAGGTACCGCTGTCAATTCTGGGCCACTCGTCGTCATATGGAAGTGAAAAATAACCACGGAGGTTATTTCTGTTCACGATAGTCCATTAAGCAAGATAATTGTCCGCTAAATTATAGATATACAAGTAGAAGAACAGTTAGGCCTTCATTTTGCGTAATGAAGGAACTTACCTAACGTGAATATCAGGTCTGAGTTGTGTAAAATCTACTTAACTCCTTTCCCGTTGCAGTGAAGAGGTTAAAAGCAATAACAATAGCATTTCAGTATGTGCAGCTACCAGTGGGCTAAGTTGCAAAAATGAGGATCAAGGAAAGATCATCAATATCAGCGCTGCCGTTAGAAGCGCGGTACTTGATATAATCAAACTGCATCTTTCTGTGAAATTTATAATGCGATAAAAAGTTTCTGTGCCTGACACTTTGTCAGGAACGTGGCTCGTGATGGGAGCCAAACTGTTACTAACAGCGCTATTTTCTGTCTCAATTCGGAAATTTGCCTCCAAATAAATGTACGGCGGCCTCTTTTATTTTCTCGAAATGCTAAATAGGTTAATAAAAATGACATATGCCGCAATTCTTGCCTTACAAAATGAATGATTTGTGCAGTATCGAAAATCCACCTGTAATGGCTAATCTGTAATAATTTTTTCTATATCAGAGATCCTATTGCTGCTTCGGCAATAAATTTTGAGTATAATGGACTTTTAGCTTTCCAAATGTAGAACCGTGTATACGAAATACGAGGGTCGCCCTGCGCTATCGCGAACCAAGAATCTAATGCCCCCAAAAACCTCTTCTACAATTTTCGTTTTTTCCATCCTTGAATGTTGTAACAGCTCGAATGGCTGATAAGAAAGTATTTCAATCACTCCTAAGTGAAGTTGGGTCAAAATTAAATATATTGTTGCTCCCCTTGGCACACCCGTAAAAAATCCTGCTTCTGGAACCGATTTGGTTGTAACTGTCTTATAATATCTTTTAAGATGCTAATCGAGATAAATTATGGTCCTGTCTGACAGAGCAATCAGAATTTGGTCGCACGGTACAATATGATTGTGCATGTTTCGGCACAACTACCTCACTCTAGGTGTTGCGGAAATTGGGGGCTATTTCAGTCATGCCATAAGTAACTGTGAAGATGTGTGTGGAGTTAATTATTCTCTCACAAAGTACTTGCAATGGTGACAATGGTGGGAAGAAATTTCACAGAGGTCTCTTCTTACTTTAGTGTCAGCGAGATTAACTCCCGATAATGCACTGCATCGAATAGAACTCAGCGGGAGGATAGAGGTACACCACTATATAAATCTATTAAAGCACTCTTTTCCAGCTGAGAAAAGCCAAAAGACGAATTGAATGACCACCACCTCGCATCCGCCTCAGTGAGCTCCCAAACACTCTTTCGGGTAATTTGCAATCCGTAGTGACAAGAATGGTATGAAATCGGCAGCGGTAAGCGCCCTGGACACATCCTGCACTCACGCCGAGCGAAAATGTGCAAAAAGAAGTTCAATAAAGTTTTGATTTGTTTCCTATGATTTTCTTGAACATTTAGTGTTGGTTCCGGTTAAACACTCCCACATATTAAAATTTTCTGATGCGGTGCCCTTTCTCGCCACATAGCTGGTGATTTACACTTTACTGTGGCCCATAGCTCATAGTTGTAGTATGCACATATCAGTCATATTTACAATACTAAATTTACTAGAATTAATTTGAGACTCAATACTCATCTAAAATTCACATTTGAATACAGCTGGTAGATTTCAATTCTATTGGATCATCCAGTTCTTATCCGTTATCAGTGGACATACTTTGGAGGGTTTTAGTAGTGCAAAGAGAGAGAATTTTTGATAAATAAATGGAAAGCATCTAGAAGTTGGCCCTAGTAACTGGTTTGACAAAGTAAAGGTGTCATATATCTGTTGGAGACGTAAATTGAAAAAAATAAGAGCTGGAAGTTCCTCGTCTATAATATTGGAGCATAAAATAGTTATTTTACCACTAAATCCGTCAAAATTATCTGGTCCTAGGAACCCCGAATTATGCGCTCTTTGTCTAATTACTCCTCTCCTCACATTTAACTTCGAATCATCAGGAAAATTTCGTACCTCAAGTTTTCCCCTCGCTACCTTCCTAGCTCAGTAATCTTGGACAGTATGAGCCAAATAATATCGCACCACTGCTTTTCCAGCGATTTTCAATGCTTGCTTCTATTTTTCTCAAACTGGAAGCTATTACCACCATCTTAAGATCCAATTCGCGAAGTCATAACAACTAAACCGTTTGGATATGCGTAAATAATAGAATCACCTCTGTTTCAGTATGAATATATGTAGTAAAACGGGACTTCGGGGTGGTACAGTGGGACTGTACTGTAATGAGTGGTACCGCGTTAGAGGCTGAAAGTAGGCAAGAGAGTAGAATTGACCGCCATTGCGCGCGTGGGGTCTGTACGTGGACCCCTAGATAATTCGTCAGATATTTAAGTTTAAATAGCTCCTATTGGCGTATTTTAGTGGTGGTGGTAGAAAGGCCACTTCTTCTTTAGAAATATCGCGCAGTAGTTTACATTAGTATTAGGAAGCTAGTTAACGATAGAAGGAGATCATTAGGGTGGGAGTAGTAGGGTCGCAAAGAGGAGCATCCCCTTTCCCCAACTAAAAGGTTTACGAGTCATCGGCAACCATGAGGTGCTCCTTTTATCTCCATTCAGGTTAGACGCCCGCCCACTGAACCTACGTGATTCCCTCGGAACCTCCTTTACGCGAATACACGGGCTCCTCCGGTGCACTTCTGCGCTCTAGTTATCCTTTAAATTTAGCGGTTACCGAAGCACGCATTGTTCCTGTACTAAAACTGGTCTCCCGACTTGGAAAGAGTTCGATCGAAGCCCACCCATAGGCGAATCATTCGAAAATAATATCAGGGTGATCAAACTTTCGTTTACTTCGTTCAACGTTTAATCCGTTTCATTATTTCTACGAAGAGTGGTAGATTACCAATAATTTGGGGAAGGAGCCCGGCCCTTCATCTAAGCATGATGAGAAGATTGATCAAAAACCGGTAGTTGAACCGCCTATCCTTTTTTCCGTTATGTCATACGTTACCGCCGCTAAAACTCGTCCGGAGGCCAAAGAAGGGCCTGGGTTTTCTGTCAAAAAACAACATTGGGTGCAGAAGGATTTGGATCCTTGTCTAACTAATTCGATAAACACCGAATTTGAAAAGAGGATGCCAATCGCTGTCACCTCTTTGGAGAAAGTACCTGGAATAATCTCTTTCGGAGACCCTTCCTGCAATGGTGGGACAGTTGATGGACAACAGAATTGAGACGTTGATTGACGAAGGAGTCTATGGTCCTATTGGTGAAGCATGCCGTAACATACTTCCCGATTGGAGACCGGCAATTTGGTATGCACCATGAAGTAAAATCCACCTTTTACCAAGTCAGCTTTGGTGGACGAATGGCAGTATCCGGTGATATCACCGTCACCCTCACAGGCGTTACTAGCAGAAAACCGAAAGTATACACCATTTTAGGTCGCCGTGACTCTGTTCGTGGTCCATCAGATTCATCTGATTATGAGTTTGGCCATGATCGCAGCGAATGTGGTCGTACAGGGAAGAAAAAAGACAGGAAGAAGAAGTCCAAGTGGCCCGGAAAGAAGAAAAAAGTCAAGGAGGAGTTCGGATGACTCAGATTCGGACTCTAGCTCAGGTGAAGAAAGAAGGATACACCGAGTGATGGTGACGATCGAACGTATCACCATGTTGAATGAGTTATTCTGCTGAAAGTTGAACCAAAAGTCACATGGACTGAGCAATCAGTCGTCTTCGCATTCGAGTAGTGTATCCAATAAGGTTTCGTAGTATAAAAAGCGGTTATTAGTCGTATCAAAAGCGTTCGGATGTCAAAATACCCACCCAAAGGATTATGGGAATGGAACCCGCGCGGTTTTGGGACTACTTATGGATTTCTGGAACACCTGTGATCAAAACATCGTCAGTTAAAGCTTCTCGTTTTGGTTGTTTCAATATTTTATGGACAGCTCTGCAAAGGGGAAATTGCAGTCGCGTTTAAACACCCATAGGAGTATTATGATCGATAATGAAGAACACGAAGACCTAGTTTCTAGTTAACCCGAGGCTGTGAACTACCTCCTGAGGACGTAAGCCACCGAAGAGTTGATCGCTTATAACTATCACCAGGTGATCTCGATGAAGCAAGGATCGTTATTGATGGAATCTACCTTCGTGGAGTTGCTTCGGGCCAAGAATGGTTGCTGTGGTTCTGCATTCTCCGCTTTTCACTTTCGATTTTTGTGGCTGAATTATCGCAAACATACTAATTCAAAGTTCGGTATCTTCTATCTATGGGCAAAACGGTCAATATATCGGATTTTATGCAATAAGCCAGTGCTTTGGGAGATTCATATCGTAACTGCGGTACGGATTGATGAAGAAACCAGGTATTGTATCTTCGATAACGCTACAAAAGGAAACAGAAGAAGAGATTGTTTGTCGGTGGATTCTGAGGATCCAAGACCTCCATGCATGACCCGGGGCTCCAGCAGGATATCAAGTCCAACAGGAGATCGACCGCACCGCAAACGTGCTTCCACCCCTTCTATGACGCCGTATAAGATTGCAAATATATGCTGGATCTGCTCCAGTGCGGAGCATTTTGCAGGGGATTTCCCTGCTGTGGGCCAATCAGTAAGACTTCTCATTGTGAGGAAAGGCGCATAAAGCTCATGAGGCTGGATGGATTCGGCCTAATGGTGACACGTCTTTGGACTAGTATCCGTTATGATATTAGTATCTCTTATGATAAATCCGTCGCTGCTCGTCGTACGGGTGTAAACGCCCTCCTGTAGGAAGAAGGAAATAATAAGGAGCAAGTAGCTTTCGAGGACCCAAACACCGTTGAGAATATATAGGAGGTTTTAAAAGAGAAAAGGGTGTAGAGAAGTCGACTACGCCCTATGGTATCCTGTGTACAACTTATCCGAAGGTGGTCGGGGATGAACTACAATACCGTGTAGGAGGTTCGGTTACCTCCTTTTTGGTGTTATGAAAGATAAATGACCGCATTTAAATAAAGCTAGGAATTTTTTAGATGCAGTTACGACACAATAAGGGAGTAATACATACCGGGCAATCCCAAATTTGGTGCATGTAAAGATTTTACCCCCGTCAGGTAGATCGCTTCCGTCGCTTTTTGAGGACCTTTCCAGCATCATGTATGTATCTAAAAACACTATGAGACCTTCAGGAGTGATCCCTCTGTACTTCTAAATTGTAGAAATCGTGGCAAAAAACCAGTTCGTGGTGGTTAAGAATCTGGCGGTGGAATGTGTTCTCGGAACGTCATTCATCGATCGATTCGTGAAGGAAATCCTGACGGGTGGCAAACAAGCGTCGTTATACGATACATTTTCGGTGGAAATCCTCTCTTCATCACATTACGTGAAACAGAAACAGGAAAGTGGAACTACTCCATTTAAAAAACTCCTAGTGGCGAAATAACAGTACATAATTCCCATGCCCTAAGGGTGGTTCAGGTCCAAACGTCCGCCGTTTGTTTACCGTTGCGATAGGAAAGAAAGCCAAAGACGGTGGCTACAAATCATCTCCTAATGGTGAACGGAGTTAGAAACGTGATACCTAAGCAATCCTTCCAGTGTCGCTTCAGAAAGCGACCGTTGCCTCTCTGCAAGAATCAGGTGTTGGGCCATGTATTCCCCAGTGCAGAGGAGATCTTCGCTTTCGGGTGAGGGTGGGGTTTCATGAGTCACCTTTGAAGGATTTTGATGCGGTCCGGTTGGAGAAACGAAGTCCAAAATGGAGTATAGTGTATCGAAGATCGCGAGATGGTGATCTATCTTTTTCGGGATTTAGAAGAGATTTAGTCCGGGAAACTTGTTACCATCAAGGCGAAAGAGCACAGAATCCAATTGGTGACCGTAGCCTAATTGATTCACCGAAAAGCGAGTAGAGCCGGCTTGAGAGCATGAGAAGTGGAACGCTAAGAGGATAATCGTATGCCTCAGGAGGGGGTCATCAAACCGTCCTAGGCGGAGTGGGAAAATCTGGTGGTTCTTTTTCCGAAGCCACATGAGGGGCTGCGTTTTTGGGTAGAATATCACCGCTTGGACCCCTTAAAGTTGCTGGATGCCTATATCATTCCTGGAATGGATTAGAGCATCGACTCGTTAGATGATGCGGAGGTATTCTACACCTTGGACGGCAATAGTGGGTACCGAAAAGTGCTAATTGACCAAAATGATAAAGAAAGGACTTCATCCACCTTTCATTCGTGGTTGTACAAAATAAACCGCATTATCTACAGGTTAAAGAACGCACCGGAAACCTTGCAGCGGGCGGTTGCCATCATCATTTCAAGGTGCAAAGGACACTACGCTTTGTTGTATTTCGACGATGTCATATTGTATTCGAAAAACCGAAGGGATCATTCTAGACGCCTGCATAAAGTTCTGTCTCTCCTACAGGCGGCCGAATCATCGATGAAGCTGAAGAAGTGCAATTTTTCGAACATTCCGTAGATATCTGGCACATTTAGTGCGCCCAGGTAAACGAGAAATGGAATCGAAGAACCTTAAGGCGATAGACATGGCTCGGTGACCTCAGAATCAGACGTAACTCACTCCTTTTAGGTATGTACAACGTCTACAGCAGATTTGTCAAGAACTATGAGCAAATCGTGATCCCTTGAAATAAAAGCTGTCAAAGAATCAATCCTATGAGTTCTAGTTGCTCACCGAGAATGTGTTCGAAGCTTTTCATGAGTCGAAGAAGGCACTGGCATCCCTTCCAGTATTGGCTCTCCAAAAGGAGAATCAAACGTTATACATGGATACAGACGCGTGCGATCGCCAAGTTGATTGCTGTTTGCTACATAAACAATCATCAGGAGAGCTTTCATAAATTAGATGTAGTATTACAGCCCGCGAAAGCTACACACCAGGTATCTTGGTGCAGAAGCTTGGCTTCCTCCTGAGGCCAGTCTAGACGGTGCTAGGAGACTAGTGATGCTAGCAGGGTAGAGCAACGTAGGCCGCGTCCGATAGGCGTAAGAGGATGCCCTACGGTCCTCCAGTAATTTACCGTCTCTTTGCAGAGATACAAGCTTCAAGCTTGCATCAATTCAAAGAGGCCTTCGAAAACCGTGACGTAGATGTAGGTATGCCGTACCATGGAGTCGATCCCCATTTCGGTGATGGCCTCCATCAAGGTGGTCGACAGCTGGCAGACGCGTCCAGCAGGAAGATTGGAGGTCGCTTGATACCACTCCTAGTGGTCCCGAACGTTAAAAAAGACATCGTGTTTGGCGTAAACGCAGAACTCCTTGAGAGCGCTCATCAAGCCGTATTTTTCGATGATCTCCACCAAGACGTACGATACATCACGATGGAGAAGACGATTACCGAAATAGTAAACACCTGAGGAGATGACGTGGTCATCAAATGACAAACTTCGGTATAGCCTCACCAAAAAGGTGCGATCAGTTACAATGTTTCCTTGAGGAGACCATGTATCATTCAAAACTCGGCATTGTGAAACCCGCAAGGTGATTCTTCTGGTTATTCAGTCTGGTCTCGCTTCCGATTTCACTCACCCATCTTTCGGAGAGCCAAAATGTCTAATCGAAGTGTATGGTTAAGCAAATGAGAGAGACACGCGGTTTGTGGGGTTTAAAGTAGGAGAAATGTGCCGCCGGGTATGATCGAGATGATTCACTTACTCCTCTTCGACAAGCACGCGAATAAATTCCAAGTCGGTGACAGCATATTAAACGCAGCTTTTCTTGTAAGCATTCTCCTTACGCTCCGTCCAGAGGTCCGTACCTTATAACTGTTTTGCGAAATCAAAACGCTCCATGTGGAATCAGCGATGAAAATGGGCCCGGTACTCCGCGATGGTGATATTGCTACTCCATCGAGAGGAAAAATCCTGCGCAGATGAAGTGAGATGATCAGAACAAGAGTCTTCATACTGGTCTTTAGTAATTCGAGCGCCTTGAGGAGTGTTGGAAGGCTACGTGGGCCTGGAAGTCATAACAAGCGACACGGGACGAAATGACGGAGTCTCCAAAGGTGTTGGCGCAGAAAACGGACCGGGAGGAGCATACACCGTGGATAGTGAAAGATATACTGGATAAGACGGCGAGGAAGCGGTCACCGGAGGAAGAATGGGTGGGACAGGGCACGGTACGGCGTAATTGTAAAAGGGGGAAGCGCTTCAGGGACGGACGCGATGGGTCGAGAGGAAGACAAGGACGTCCGAAAAAGGAATCGTCGATCGGCGTAAATTACAGCCAAAGGGAGCGTGTAATTACAGGGTGGTAGCAGACCTGGAATAAACTCGCGGTAAATTTTGGAGCGGCACGAAAAGGAGGGCAGGGGATGAGGTTGGCTTGTACTCCAACAGGGTGTTCTGGATCTTTGGTGGCTTGGGCCGAGCAAGCGAAGCGTGACAAGGGCGTTTCGCCCTTCCAGAAAGGGTTCCCGAAGTGCAATGGACCCCGGGGTAGCACAGTGAGACTGTAATGCATAGTACCGAGGTGGAGGCTGTAAGCAAGCAAGAGAGTGGATTGGACCGCCATGGTCCGCTTGGGGCCTGTTGGTAGACCCATAGATAAGTTGTTGGATATTTCAGTTTAGATAGCTCCCATTGGTGGCCTGTAGTTTTGACGGTAGAGAGTCCACTTGTCCTTTAGGAGTATTTTACAGTGTTTTACACTAGAATTAGTGGGGTGGCTAAAGTGAGGTGGGAGTAGTGGATCCGTAAAGGTAAGCACCCTCTGGCCCCCAATACAGGGTCTACAAGCCTTCGATCCCTCTAAGGTGCTCTTTTTATCTCCCTTCAGGTTAAGCGCCCTCCCGATGAACCCATCTCTTTACTAGTGCATCCCTCGCGATGTACTTCCGGCAAATACCATTGCTCCTGCGGTGCCCTTCTCTTTTTTTAATTGTTGCAAACGCACCCATAGGTCCTGTACTACACTCTTATGAAAATTTTTTAACTCTGCGATGATTGTCAACGCCTGTATGAGAACGAGTTTGGAGATTGGAAATACTTTCATAATGAGATCGTCTAATTTATGTCTGAGATTCTTTCATCTCTTCGGGTAACTGTTCAAATACCGGCGTCGAGAATTTTCAACTACTACTTCAAGTTTTACTCCGCTATCATCGATAAGCTGCGATTGGGATAGTCAGGGCATCTGGAATAAACTAATTGAGAGTAAATCGTGAATTTTTTACTTGGAAATAACATGTTCGCTACCAACAAGATTCATAAACAGAAAATATTGGTCGAGACGAACATATTCCGATGTATGTTCGCGTGATGGCAAAGAGAGAGAAATAAGGAACTTTCATCAAAGGAAGGGCTCTCCATGCAGATACGAGAATGATCATAAGTCAATTTCGGGATAAATTCCTCAAGAATATCTTATTACTTAACTGAGACGGATGATAAACGTACCTTTGAAGCGACTATTGAAAATGAAGAATATCAGGCTATGTTAATGTAAAGCATTAAATCCCTGTATTATATAAATAGGATTATGATGCATAAGGATATGATAAGTAAGTAATGAATGGGCATACAATAGACAAGTAGAAATAAAATAAAGAATTAATAGGCTAATGTTGAATGAGAATACATCTGATAAGGAATTGCACATGCAATGAACAACATGTAGCTTTTTAACTGAATCGCGTCTGCTCAACCGTATACACGTACTAACCTTGTGGAGCCTCAAGAAATACCTGGTAGATTTTCAGCCGGTGGGATAGTTTATTTATTCAGGTATCTATTTGGGTAGAGAGAGGTCTCTCGACACAGATTCAGATATAATTACAGAGGCAGTGTCACAAAAACAGAACGATTGGTACGTACTTACTAGTGACAAGAACATAATTTACGCAAAATAACGCACCATCTGCCGTTTATAATGTAATTCAATGAGAGATTTTTTCGCGCTTTATATCCTGTCAATAATTGAAGTGCTCTTTATTTGAACTTTGTGCGCAGGGAACTTCGTCAATACTTCTAACTAACTTTCCGCTATTCAAGAAATATGCGTTTTAGTCTTCAAGCGTTGATGCAGAGCAAGAAAATTCTAAAGGAAGAAACGGTGTCGTTTTACGTTTTTTTCACTTTGCCAAAAGCGTAGTCCTAGTATATTCGTTTAGAGGCGAAGTCTACAGTACAGCCCTGTACAGTATGAATATATGCAGTGCTTCCATGTTAAACAGATTTTTTGCAGTGAACTGCTATGTACTTGTTCATGAGAAAACCTTTACGGATAATTTGGGCTAAAGTCAGAAAGACAAAAAACAACAGTGAACACTGAAAAAACTTGTCTGGTGTTTTTCTGTAATAAAATGTTACAGTTCTTCAGGAATGGATCTGTATGAGGTAATGAAGTTAAACGCCACTCTGGTATCTATACTAATCCTTTAAAATATCCGTAATTTTGCACCATCCCAACATCGAACCCCCTTAACTCCCAATATTGTAATTAACCAGTAAAGCGCCTCAATATTCAGCTGCGCTAAGCATTTTCTCTCTATTATGACTTCAAAACAACTTTTCGGTATCCATAATCTCGTCTAAACGAGATATGGGCATCGGAAACACAATAATATCTGAAGGATTATCTAAAATCGTTTGTTTCTAAATGAATAACGCAAGATGTAATCCTCATCGATGAGCACCACCTTAATGGAAAAGTATCACAGTTATGTATACTACTGATATTCTCATGAAAGGATAAAAAGGAAACCGAAGACGGTTACAGTCTTCAGGGTGATAGGCGAAGAAGTCGCTAGCGAGGATTTTCAGGAGAGATAAAAATGATTCTAATAGCAAGCTCGTTGAAATATATAGGCATGAAGTCCACAGCCTATATTTGATAGCACAGGATAAAATTCAATGTTAGAGCGATTTTTAATGATTCAAAGTAAATTAATTTATGGTGAGAATGAACAATACTCAAAAATATTCCTGTTTTCCGCCATTTAGAACCATTTTGTTTATTAAGTGGTGATTCATGGATACAGGAAGGTTCGCATGCGATGATGGTGCCTGATATTTTAAAAAAATTACAGTGCGATACACGTCGTACGAATGAAAAAATAGTGAGAAAATATTTTCATGAGTACTCGTATAAATTTTCAATTAGCTTCCTAAAATCTAATATCAGGAGAGAATTTAGAAACTAGTTCTTTTCGTGCTGAATAATTTTGAATGCATTTATATTCCCCATGAAATGTACAAGTATCAAGCAATTTCACACTTTATACTTTGGTTTCTGAAGAAATCATGTTTCTGCCTATTTTAACCGAGAAGCTCGGCGAGACGAAATTATCGGTTTTTCCTGAAATGGGACCAGTAAAATTTATACAAAAATTTCATAAAGAATATTTTTCATTTTTTGGCATATGATATTCTTCCGGACGAAGTTTAAACAGTCCCATATTCAGGTGCTTTTACTGTGATTTTTATGGAAAAAAAGTCGGAAATTTCAGGTGATATTACTGTCATCTACAATATTTTAAAAAATATTAAGGTAAAATCAAAAGGGGCTAAAATACTCCCAGCCTTAAGAGAAAAAAACCCGAGCGAAACGGGACGTAGCAAAACTTTTTTTGAATTTTATTCCTTTAAATATTTTCAACGGCTTCTTTCATTCATCATATATAAGATGAACGGCGCAAGTTATCTGATACCAAAAGTATCTCAAGAGTAGAGAAAGAAGTAACCTGCAAAATGCAAAAAAATCCGCCAAAACTGCCATCGGAAAGTACCGTACATCGCCCTTTACTAAGGAGATTAAAGTAAAATATTTTTGAGAAAATAATTTAACCTCTTGAAGTAGCACAAAAGATTTGCGAAAGCCAGTTAATACTCTTTCAGGGCCACCACAACGACTTTTCGGCGTTTAAATTTAAAATTAAAACTATGAAAATTAATTGAATATGAAAAAATAAACGATTAAAGGTCTTGGAGGTTAACTATTTGAGAATAAATGTTATTTCCTACTCTAAGGCTAGATTTACCATCAGAAATTATGGAAAATGCTTGTAAGCCTACCCAATGATTGCTTTGGAACGTTCTCCTGTCATCCTGTAAAGCGGGCTGGAGTACAGTCATCAGGTGGGAACCACTGGACATTGATGCCGCTTCGGCGTGCCTTTGAGCGAGGACACCTTTAATCTTTCCATATCTCTCAATTTTAATCACTGACATATTTCGTGCGGCGTCTCTTAGCGGCTCGTAGGAATCCGGGTGCCAACCGCCGAGGGTGAGAAAATAGAAAAAGATAGATACGAACAAAAAATATTTTTATTAACCAAAGCCTTTTTTCATTCCCAGGAGTTCCGATTTTTTCTAAACATGATTTTCATGTATACATACACAGCTCAGAAATCGATCAAAATGTTAATAAATGTGAATTTTTTTCTTTGAATCAATAATTTAACTTTCTTGTTCTACTAAATTCTGTATATTAATTGCATTTTTTAGTTAAAATCAATCCAGTTAATATTTTCCGAAAAAGACTGAATAAAGTACTAACCTGGGATAAGGAGCGCACTACGGAAAGTATAGCTAAGGAAGGTATATCTAGAGTTGAAAAAACACCTGCTCTAAGCGTGTCATTCCAGGAACCGGGAAAGGCAGATAAAAGTTGAAATTTTTGCATGGTTTGGATATGTTATCATTTACTATTTTTCGGGTCCTTTTTTCACTGCAGTGTCTAGCAGGTACATTTTAAGCGCGGTGATGTTTTTTAGGAAACGATCACTTACATACAGTACGTGTAAATAGTACAAATATTCGGATATTATGCAGTAGTGGGAGTTGATTTTGAGAGGCTTGGAACCATATTAAAGTTGTCCGCAAAGCACCGCGTGATTTTTTAAAAAGTTTTAATAAAACGCGTGTTCGAAAATCCAGCTTAAGTTTGTGAAAACTTGGCCAGTTACATAGCAATTTTTCCTTCTTCCTCACACCCCTCAATTAAGTGACAGTTAAACCAGCTGCAGACACCCAAGTTGGACGCACTCCCTCTTGGTCCCTCACTGCATTCATCCGCACCCTAAATTCCTAACCTGCTGGAGTTAAACTCGCTCATCCTCATCGCACTCATAGTCTTCGTCGAGACGCGTCGCAGACATCTCCGTTGGCCTAATGACCACATCCGATGGGGAACTAGATCTAAACGTGGGAATGGAAGGCCACAGCGACATTGACAACCCTTTTTAGATAAACTGCGAGGATGGCGATGAGGTTCCGCGCTGTTCCCTTTTAATCGCTCAATGGGGGTTACAACTGTATAAGGCGGCAACATCCTGTTGCCATCTTGGAATAATAATTCTACATGAACAACGCCAGGAAAATCAGGACTATTTAGTCAATCCGCTCTTGCCGAAAATTGATCGCCTACAACTGTTAAGGACAGGTCATATATCTCTATTTCATAATGTAACCGGCTTCTACCCCGGTGAGCTTGAGGCATTATGCCAGCTCCTTCGTCCAGCCATAAAATCCCGGTCAAGATCAACAGGAACCGAAAGAATGGCGATTGGTCGACCTACGTAGTTAAGCGCATCAGAACGCTTGCTGGCATCTGGGCTGTGCCTGAAGGGTGGCAATTTGGTACGAAGTGAATGCAATACTTGGAACTACAGCCGATTGTCGTTAAATGCAGATTTGCTCATTATTTGCTCTATCGTCAACGATGTTGAACACTATGAAGTTTCACGGCCGTCTGCAGAGCGCCGTGCGAAGCTTCGCAACCTTTTCTCTCAGTTACCGGGATGCATAGGTTTCGTTGACGGAAAACTGTGCCGTATCAACCGCCCGCGCTGTGACGACCATCGCGCTTACTTCAACTGGAGAAAAAAATGTATTGTTTTGACAACTGTGTTGTTGTTGACCATGATGGTCTGTTTATCTATGTTGATGGGGGCTATGCGGGGTCCTTCCACGATGCTCGAATCATAAGAGCTTCGGACTTGGGAGCTAATTGGCAAAATTATTTCAGCCTCGACATCAATTTGACTGATCCCATCGAGTATTTGCTCGGCGATCCAGGCTATATTGGCGTGGATCAATCCATTATTCGGCGTATTGATTTAAAGGAAGTAGCAAATTTGGACTCAAACCCGGTCCTAACTGGCTTTAATAGGCTACATGCCGGTTTTCGAGTGGGGGTTGAGTTGGGGAACTGGGGGATTGAAGTTTAATTTTCGCCGCTTCCTAAACACCAGTCCCAACAGGAGGTCTTCGTTCTCTGTTTTATTCGAATCGGCTGCAATTCTCACGAACTTCCTACACCGCCGTTGCCACGAGTTTGCACTGTCATATGATGAAAATAAGGGAGATGAGGGGGGTAACTGGGCAATTTGACCCTTTTCTTTCTAGAGCTTAATTAAGGGGACAGATAGTACAAGTTCTACTTTATACCGGTGGCTTGTCGAGCACGCACCTTGAATTCGCCCTCTGTGATGATTCCATTGTCTTTCAGGAGAACACTTTGCTTCGACGAGTTCGTCACTTTGCAACTGTTCAGTCCCTGGAGCTGCCCCTGCCGCAGTTTTGCTTTATCAGCCAAATAATCTTTGTAAAACTTTTTCTGTTCCTCAGCTGCCTTCACTAAACATTCTGAACCCTCTGCCACAACTTCTGTCATCTTTTTCATGTAATCAACTGCCTTCCGAATTAGTTCTTTCCTTGTAGCGGGCCTGTCAACATTAACTGTCGTACTTACTGTTTTGGAAGATGGGGACTGGAGCTCCTAGCAAAAGCGTTGACGGGTTTTTCCCTGAAATCCCCGATTTTCTTGCGGTGAAATGTGTCCGTATTCTTTAGCTTAGCGAGTAGGCCTTAATCTTGCCGTGTCGCTTTGTCGACTCCTTTAATATTGCAGTCCGCCACACCGGTACCAATGTCGTTTAGGGCACCCCTTAAGGGGTGCCCTGGAGCGTACGCTCTTGCGGTAACTTGTCCTGGTCGAGATTATTTTCCCGCCGCTCTACACTTCTCCGTCTCATCGGCAATATATTCCTTGAAAATCGGCTTCCAAACAGTTGACGGAACCTTCTGCACTACTTTTTTCCGCCCCTTACAGTAATTTGCGAAGTTAATTTTGTAGCTTGACACCAGCATAACTATCGTTGTAGTTCCAACCACGAAGATGCGCTTGGAAGTCTTTGGTGCGGAAGTTGCATGGCGCTTACGATCTTTTGAAGGCGGTGGCGCCTCAACTGTAGTTGCTGCTGGTGGTTCGGGAACCTCCATATTCTCCTCTGCTAAATGATCGCGATCTCTTTTCATGTTCTATGGATCTGGCGGGGACAGCGAAGGGCTAAAGAGAACGTGGGATAGAAGAAGAAGCGCCGAGTAAGCGGTGCCGCCGTGTGAAGGGAGATGGAGGGGATTGCGAAAGTGATGCGGAGATGAGAGAGAGGAATGGATAGAAGTGGAGGATTCTTGAGAGAGTGGCAGATGGCTCCGAGACAAACAGGGAGGACGGATTTGGTAGGGCGCCGCGGCTCATGAGTAAATTGCACGAAGCACTTCGCGCGCGCTGATGACGAAGCACTTCGCGCAATTTGAGTGACCAAAACTCGTTGTAAATTCACATGACCACCAGTTTTGGTGCTCATGTGAGTTTGAAAAAACACGCTGTTCGGGTGATGACGAAATTTCTTTTTCGACCGATTTTTTGAAAAGAACACGGGGCTCGTTGTGCTTCGCGG
Source organism: Kappaphycus alvarezii (assembly GCA_002205965.3). Lineage (NCBI taxonomy): Eukaryota > Rhodophyta > Florideophyceae > Gigartinales > Solieriaceae > Kappaphycus > Kappaphycus alvarezii. The sequence continues at coordinate 66,123 of NADL03000005.1, forward strand.
ACAACTTCATTAAATACGTTCCTAATTGAAGGTATAGAATAAATGAAGTCATTAAGGCCTTTCATATGGAATTTGAACTCAAAGATTGGGGTCTTTTAAACCCTGATGACTGTCCGTCTGTAAAAATAAAGACTTTGCTAACTCTGTGTTCCCGTTTTCTTCCTTTTATTCCTTTGATCCAGGCCTTGTTCTTGAAAAATCTTCAGCGTGTGCAGTGTTCATGGTTTAAATATCCCTGAATCCAGTCGTATTGTGAGAACTTATATACCTGAGGTGCCCCGAGAGAAGAGTGTTTTAGGTTTTACAACTAAACGTGAAATTTGTGGCCTTCGATACGCTACAACCAATTTTTTTTGTTTATTTTAGACATTTATTTATTAAAAGAATTTGAAATTCAAATATTTCGTACTAAAAATTTGGTCACAGTATCATTTCTAAAATAGGCCTATCTTTGACAGGTGGCATATATCGATGCAAGTGACTCATGTCTCAAATTGTAACCTCAATTTTATATGAGGCCCAAAATTATGCCCTCACCTCCTCTGCAGCTAGTGATATTTATCGAATTAATGGAAACATTTAAAGTTTTCGAGCTAGTACATAAATTTGACCTCAAATGAAAATAACGTCCCTAAAAGTCTCATCTCAGTTAACTGCTTAGCAATTATCCCCACCCGCTAATAAGTAAAATGTGTAATGATTCTATAGATATTATTATTGCTACATTTAACTGTTACTTTCGGAATAATTGTCATAAAACTTATATTGCGATGTTATACAACTTACCATGCGTTCTTTACTGAATTTACATTAATTAATGGTGTTAAAACTAAATGATCCTTGAATTAAAATACCATTAAAAGCTTGAAGAATATCTAAATTTTATATTTCTTTATCCAAAAAGCTAGCCATTCGTGCGAAAGTAGAGGTTGAGTAAGAGGGTAATTTACTTCTATTCTTAAACAACAATAATTCACAGTATTGATCCAGTAAGTTTACATTATTCTTGATAAGGAAAAACCTGACAGCGAAATAGAAACTTTTCTATAAATTATAAGTAATAATAAAGTGTGAGAAAATGAAGATATGGTTACCTCGCCACTTTTTTCTATATCTTCAGGTTTTATGTTGAAGTTTGTTATCGCATATATTTTTCAAGCCTTTTCAGAACTGAAAAAGCTGAAAATATTCAAAATTATTTTGACCTAATTTATAAATATCAAATACCATTTGGGTACTCAAATAAAATCAAAAGGAAGCAGCAATATTTCGTAGGGACAAGGTATTTTGACACTAGACGGGAGTTCAGGTGCTCATGTCAGTCTGTAATTAGATTCATGTTTAGTTCCGTCACTGTGCTACTATGGATATACGACTTCAATGCAACAAATACGCCAACTACTTGTTTTTTCCATAAAAGAGAACCCATAAGTTTCGAAAGTACTGAATAGACTAGAAATAATGAGAAATTTAATTCCGGTGAAAAAAGAATCAAGTGAGTTTTCATCTAATTCCCGATTCTTTTTTTGAAATTAGTTAGCGTTTAACAAAGGAGCATAATTCTGGTATTTATTTCACTTTTTTAGCTAATACAAAAAAACTAAGTTATTGCATCAACTATGCTGAAAATACACTGAGAACTTAATTGAGGTTCAAGTAATGGTCTGAAGAATTTTACCGGTTTATCTTATCTAATTTAAAGAGAAGGCAAAAATAATTGAGGGCTAAATTACATCCTAAAAACAGAGCAATGAACACGAAACAAGTTTTGGCTTCTCAATACTGCTCTGATTAGCAGCAAGACCAATTCGCGGTACATCCAAGTGACTATAAACTGCTTGTAATATAAAAAAGTAATAAAAATGTTTTTCAATGGTACCTATATGTAGCGATAATATTATGCTGACGGTACTGCTAAATGGGCGAGGCAATTTTCAGTGATATCACTTTTTTAAACTTCAGTTTTATCTCATATTAAGAGTAGACTAGGGCACAGTGAGATCTTACCAAGATTATGTGCGCTAATAGAAGCAAAATTTCCCCGTAGTTTATATCTATTATAGACATTTTAGTTTCTTACAAAGATGCATGCAAGATTCTGTTTGAATTGTTGTTTTCGTTGAATTAAAAAGTTTTTCTTAACTTTATCTACTTAAGACTATGCAAATGTCTGAGTCTGTAATAGAGCATGAAGCTATCTATTACAAGGGTAATAGATAGCTTCATGCTCTATTACATTGATTATCGCACGTATAAGCGACTGAGAGTGATATATGCTCCATTTATTTTTTAGACGCATTTATAAATTTGGGATAGATCCTCGAGTAGTCCCAAGTTATAGCAATAATACCAGCATAAATATACTACCAAAAGTCAACTTTCACGAAAATAGAATCAAAAGTCACAAACTTTTGTTGGATTTAGTAACTATTTGCTTTCATTTCAACATTTTTCAGGAAAATACTCCCTATTATATGAAATTGTGCTAGTCTTATTAATGAGTACAGAATATGGAATATTTCAATGGTTTTTATAGGAGAGTTATATATAAACTGTATAATCAGAGAGGGGTATATAGAAATAATTATTAACGTCCATTCACCTATCTATTGATCTACACCTCCAGAATTGTCTTTTTGCATATTTAAAGGATAAAAACCGGGTATTCCTGGAAATTAAATTATCTGTCGTCGTCGTTACCGCGTCTTGAATATCGTTCGAACTCTTAGTGTGTTTAAATTGTTTTCAATTATACTCAATTACTATATTTTGGTACTTATTATAGGAAAAAGGGAGCATAAAAAATTTGTCTCTGTTAACTGTTATAACGCAATGTAAGTTGATTCAAAAATTTAGTAATATTCGATATGGTGATATTCTTCTGTAGTTCAATGTTCACGTTGGCGCATACAGTCCGATCGTTACCTGTTTTCTTTGGTTGCACATCATTTCTGGTCACATCCTGGGAGATGTTATACAGCTTGGTATATTTGAAACTAATTTATCTTTCCAGTGGGGTATAGAATAATAGGAATCATGAGGTTTTTTTATTTTGTCTATATATATTCACTGCAACTAGAATTGTTGAATGAAGTAAACTGTTGCATTAAAATAGTTCGCTTGGTGCAGTAGTTTGTGGGGAAGAACAGGTGTTCTCCGATCCGAAACAGGGCAAATCCTGGCCAACACTACCAAATTCTCTATATAAAGCCTATAATTGCCGTCTAGTTCGATATTCTGAAACTTTAGCTCGATTTCAGGATGAAAACATCGAGAATACCGACGAAACCCGTTTTACGTTCAACATAGAAAACAATAAGGGCTGGGTTTCAGAAATGATGAAAAATTAAAAAGCGGACTAGGTGCTCAGGCGGTGATATGATTACAATCATGACACGCAATAATGTGCGGACACCGATAAATACAGAAATATCTTTTCTAATTTTCAGGAATAAAACTCTTTCATATCCTATCTCGGGGCGGTCCTGATAATACACAAGTCTTATGTTACAGGGCAAGTCGCAAGGCATGAATGTACGGGATTTTTCGCGACTGGGTGTTGAAAGTCTGGTAAATTAGATCCTTTCTTTGATTGCCGCATCAAATATTGTTTATTGATAGGTTTCAAGTCAAATTGGTGATGATAATTCCTATAAGCTCCTTGAAAATATTCTAATTGTGTGCAAGATTTCCTCCCAATGCTACAGATCTCAATTATACAGATGTCATTCAACTGTTCTTCCATTTTTAATCCACCAAATCAGGGATGAAATGTTCATGAGATGTGAGGCCGGCGAGTTTGAGAGCATTCAGACGGGAAGCTGGATAAATGAAATTGGAAAACTCCCAAAACCAGAGAAATGCTTTCTCTTAGAGCTGGCGGCGGCTCCTTTTCGTGACGTGAATGATCAAACTGATTATACGGTTTGAACTATGCCCGCAACTCTACGGTTAGAACATGTATGTTTTTAAATATGACTGGGGTGTAGGAAGAACAGTAGTTGACAGAAGTTCTGCATGGATCTAATGCAATACATCGGGACTGATTTGACGAGAAGGTGGATACTGCAAGTGATAACTACAAAATTATTATAAATCATGAAGTAAAGATGATTTATTAGTACTGTAGCACTAATCAGTTCAGTGTACAGGAAAGTAGTGCCGCACAATGAGATTTGTTTCTATCGTACCATTTGCCAATACGGTAGTCAAGTTAAATTGAGCCACTTCTTTTGTGAATTACCACTGAATTTTTTTGTGTTCACGATTGGTTTGGGCTCATTTATTTCCTTTATTACATTTCCAACTAAAAGTTAAGAAATCGCCTAGTTAAAGCAATCATATTATTTGGTGCAGATTACGGATCGAGTACAATATTTGATACTTTTGTTTTAATCTCTTCAGATTTCCATCCTCCATTTTTCAATGCTACAATAATATCAACGGGTAAAACAACGATAATATGAAACAACCAAACGCATAAAATCTTATTTATCAATAATTTAATACGATAAATTATTTTGTTCCATTCCATTTTTGCAAACATTTCAGCAGTTAGTTGTTACAGTTTTACACTTGGTCTATCATAGAATTGCTTGGATCTATTTATAGTATTTCGGTTTTTTCATAGACTAAAACCGGAAGTGGAAACGAAACAATCGTTAATATGACTATTATGAGCAATTTATTAAATTATTTTTGGGTCTCAATCATATGAATAAATGTGTAATTCAAATGAGGGTCTTCATTAAGTACCTCCAGCTTATTGAAGACTAACAGGTCCTTTTTATCTTTTGAGACATCAATTAAAAAATATAAAGCCTTTCCTCTCCTCTCTACTTTTATGTGTTGACATACATCTACATAACTAACTACAAGTACTCAACTTATTGAGCCGCTCCATGTTCCGAAGTAAGTTGTAATCGCACCCGACGACATATTAAATTAACTGCCCCGATTTATGGGGACGAGTGGGAGAAGAAAGCTAGCGAGTAGCAATTAAATCCTACATGTTCTCAAATTTAATGAGCGAATTTAAACTTGATGAATATTTCGGACAGAAATTGAAGGTCAGAACTAGTATAAAAAATTGTCTTCGACAACAAAAATATTAATTCTACAATCATAAGGATTCCTTCATAGGCTTTTGTAAGGCTTTAAATTAATATTTTCTCTACTTTGGTGATTATGAAGATAAAATTTTAACTTGTTATCAGTGGCCCGTTGAAAACCCCCAGTTCTACATTGTCTTTACAAATCATAAACTAAACATTATTAGCATGAAACTCATGCAGTCTTTTTCTGCTTCTGAAGGTGATGTAATTGGTTAGTTTGTTGCGTCGAAGGGCTATATTCTCAAAATTTGAAAGAAAAAAATATGTACAATTTACACTCAATTTCATAATTTAAAGTCACATCGTAGTTTGTCACAAATACACTTTTTCTTGTCAATTTTTTTAGAATATTCGATATATTCCCGAATTTCCTTTTTATTCAAGTATATATGCTGCATCTGACTGTACAAGCAGTACTTCAACTTCTTTATGGTGTAGCTGTGGAGACGTAGTTTTGGTCTCAGGGCATGCTAATGGACGGAAGTCTGTTACTTTTGGTCGGAATGCTCCGTCAAGTCATAATGGAGAGAGTTTATTAGTCTAGTATTATGATAATATCAGTAATGTAAATAAATTGGTCTACAATGTAAAGTTAGGGGGTTATAATATCGGAAAGGTGCAAGACGATCAGAGCTCAAGTGAAATTGGTAATATCTCTTCCCGCAGTATTTTCTTCCTAAACAATTCCTATTTTAATAATTTATTTTCTAAAGCAGCGCTTGAACCACTTGAGAAGTGTGCTCTAATATTCAATTTCTATGGGACTCATTCATCTTTTATGGAATATACTCTGTATGGAATGATAGGTTTCAATATCGAAGATATATTTTTGTGTAAACGAATATATACATTTGTTAGTGTAAAAAGATGTCAAAACCCTCTCAAGAGTTGTAATACTCGTCTATGATGGACACATAATTGAAAAAGAGAATAGAATGGTAAACGAGGGATTTTGGCTTAGTATTGGTCCATATTTAACTCATCGTAGATCAGCCGAATACCTCTCACAGTTGAGTGAGCACGTAATAGGTTGACAAAAATTGTAACATTCATCATTAGTTAAAACCGAAATTCTGAAAAGATATAAATATGTGCCACTACTTTCAAGATATCATTTACATCCATAACGAAACTTTAGTTCAGTTTGTATATGTAGAAAATTTCCTTGAATATAAGTGATTTTCTCAAACCGAAGTAAGAGAGAAAAGCAGCCATTATGACCACTGCGGTAATCAAATAGTTCTTGTTAAAAATTGCAAAAAATCTTATGATTAAATATTCATTTGAGATGTTCTCTTGAGATGCCATTTCTGGATGGATGTTTTTAAAATATTGAAGAGCCTGATAATTTTATGAAAAATCCATTTCCGTTCTCTTGTTCAAAACATATCATTTTAAGATCGAAGTGTAACAATACAATAATTGTAATGGAACCTAGCATTTAAATTCCGGCTTGGTATATTTTTTATCAAGCACTCTTAGTCGTCAGTAGCAACTTCACATGTTGGCTAAATTTATTGAATCATTTTTAAAGTCAAAATAAGAGCGTAATTTTAAAAATTGTGCATATTATATGAAGTAATAATTTACAGGATAAAGTAATGATTAGATATTTTTGAAATATAATTTCAGTATTTGGCAATTATATATAAATATTGAAATTAAAAGTTGATCTGAAACATTACTTTTTCAGAAGGCCATGGTTAAATTCGACTTTTATCCAATCAGATAAATTTATATCTTATCAAATTAGTAGATGGGTATTTTATTCTGAATATCCGCACTACTTAAGGTGCGTACCTTATGCGCTATCCTCAAATTCCTTCTTAAACATCCTCGATATATTCATCCTATTGTTACGTTTTTCTGTTATTCTTGGAAGGCAATTACTACGATGACACATAAAAAAGAAGACGAAATCCAAATTAATAATATATTGCTATAATTACGTGCTTCAGGGAAAGAGTTTAGGAAAAAACAAAAAACTATATGGCCAATTTTCTATTTTATTCATCTTATATTCAAATAATTACACCAAAATTTCAAATTATGATTCAATTTTATCAACAAATTCTAAAGACCACCTACAGGCTATCGAGGTTCACTTTTCTTGTCGAGATATGACAAAGAATAAGTTGCGACATAATTTCTTCGATAATAAGCATCAAGATAAAATTTAAGTTATCTGAATGTATGTAGATCCATTTAGAATATCATTCCGTGACAAATGCCAATAGTTTCCAATTAAACCAAAAATCTGTCTCATTTGAGTTGCGTAAGGTTTTTTCACGCATATGATACATCAAGCAACACTTGTTGCGGTTACATGACAGATACGAAAATCTCCAAGGCAATTTTCAAGCAAGTAGAGCAAAGAAAATTCGATTTACTGGCCCTCAAAAATCCACAGCGGCTTTGGTAAGATGCGTTGGTATATTCACTAACAAAAAGCTTCCTTTTTTTTCTTAAACAGAAAATGGGTTCTAATACCTCCAGCAGGATCCAATACCACGCCACTATCCTCTTTTTCTGTGCAATTCTATTTTCTACGCGGTATTCGATCAATTCTGCTTTCATTGATTTACCCAGCAAGACTCTCGTAAATAGCAGTTAGAGATAATTAGAGTCTTGGCCCGAAATAATGCTTGCAGATAAACATGAATCAGCTAGTATGATCGATATGAAAAAGGATTTGACACGAGCAACCAATCTTTCACTTCCAATTACCTCTCAATTCCAAGTTTATCCTACATTCATTAGTGAATGTCTGTTTGAGAGCAATTGTCTTAGAATCTCTCTACAAAATCTGTAACGGCAATATCTAAATCCATTTTGTTTCGTCTGCGACAGTTCTCCGTATTTCCCTTCGAATTATGTCCCCTTGATTGTGTTTATTGTAATTTTCTATGAAATATCTTCGTTCTCCATCCATTCACACAACAAACATCAATAGTTTTTTGGTTTCAAGATTGTTCGGGACCATGTAGATATGATCTCCGGGCTCTGTTAGCACCTAGGAGGACAGCTGTTCCATCAGAAATTTCCTGACCTCATTTTTACCACATCGATATATCTCATTCCATATCTACTCAAGGCTTCCGCAGTGACACCGATGCAAAAAATTAATCCTTATATACGACGAGATCTGCATTAAGCCAGTTTTGAACAATAGAAATCATGAAAGCGATATTGCGACAGAATTCTTCTGTGAAATCACGCCGAAAGCCACCATCTTTCGCCATCACAAGCTCCATTATCAACATTTTCCCAGACTAAAAAATGCAAGCGCCATCATCTCACAGCCATTTTCGGACGTTATGTCATTGTAAACGTAATGTGAGAGTCCTTTCCTGAACCAATCCACACCAATAACGTATCAAACGCTGATACTTCCATCCAAGAAGATATGGGAAGATGTCATGAGACATTGCCTGCGGTGATCATTGATCTATTTCCTAAATCTAATCACCAGAGACCATCTTTTGTCCTCTAGAGGCCTTTTCTCCCTTTTACGAGCGTGACTCCAGAAAAAATTTCCGAGAACCAGCTCAAATATCCTGCTTAAGATGATCTTTCCAAAGCTTTAGCCTGAAATATATTTAGACCTAGTCTCATTCCAGAGGTAATGCTGGCCTGAAGATTTAAAACCTTGTCATTAGAATGAGAACTGCAAAGAACTTCAACGTCTTTCCTAACGAAACGGGTTGCATTACAACGGCATATAATTTCTCATTTATAAATTTACGGATAAAGTTGAGGTTAGGGAGTGAAAACATGCTCATAAAGCATTCAAATGTTGATTAATTTCGACGAACAGGCCAATAGGCGAGAGAATTTCCAGATAAGCCAATTGGTTTGCAACTATTGAAGGAAAGTTTTCACTTATACGTGTTAATGCCTCCTGACTGTTCCACATTCGCTCGTGTACAATTGCAATTGAATCTGGTTGATTCATCGTGAAATCACCTGAATTCCTATCTGAGGCGGACGCGGACGATTGAGGAGGATCTAAATCTTGGGTTTCACGGTCGTTCGGCAACTGGGCGGGTTATACCACCGCCAAAACATCTGTTGGAAGTAATGCCGCTCTAATTTCAACAATACTCAGCGTGATATTCTTAATGCGTTATCGTATCTTTTCGCTTGCTTCCACTTATTTCCTCCTTCGCTAACTTAAAAATTAAAACACGGACGGTAATGAAATTTCTAGAGATGAATTTCGTCTTCCAAGGCGATCCTTACAAGCTCTTACATCCCGCCGCTGATGTGACAATGGACGCACAGCAGTGAAAAGGATTCTTTGAACGATTCAAGCATCCATTTTTGGGAGGAAGAAGGGAAAACCGAAGGTTACTTGATCAGGAAAATTTGTTCCTGTGCTGACAAGAGTTTCAATTCTCGAAAAGTCTGTTTTGATCGAGTATAGTCATGTTTTAAAAAGCAGATGAGACCGAAAATGTGGCTAAAATTAGTTCTTAAAATTTGAGGAGGACAATGCTCCGATAGACACTAGGTAGATAATCCACTACTGCAATGTCGTACGAGAAGATTTATCTACCCCTTTTGAAGTTGAAGCTAGAGTGAGCTTAATCTCTTCGAGAAAAATAGGCGTCACTCTAGGCGAACAGCTGACCATGTCTTACTATTAAATATCATTAAAAGGAATGAGTGGGGGAAATGGTCCTACTTTCAAAATGCCAAGCTACCATACTTTTTGTCACTTGAAAAATTGATGGAGTTTCTTTTTATTTCAATCTCGCTTCGATTTGGTCGGGCTGGCGAAGGCTACTATTAATACCACAGAATCACAAGCTTTGGATATAGGTGGATCCAAACCTTTGACTTTTTCTTTTATCCCCCTTTGCGTTCCGAAACGGTAGAGAGGAGAGAGGGCTCGTTTACTGTGACAGATGTATTGGCTGTTACCCATTCACATTTCACTTCTGAGTGTTGCATTGGATGCATGCAGTGAGAAACCTCAAAAGGGAACTTAAACGCCACTCAACAGATAGGCTGCATTGGACATAACTGCTGCTGCAGTCCGCCTTTGAGTCCGCACGGGCCCGGACTTTCCATATGTTTCCATGGCCCTCACAGCCACGTTCCTCGCAATGTCAGTAAGCATGGCATAGTGCGTCCGGGTGCCAACCGCCGAGGAAAGATATTGGTAAGGGCACAGTCTTCTCCCCTAGCGAAGTTGCAGGAGAGCTTAGTATCTCCTATATTTTGCAGTGCTGCCGCGTTGAGGGATGTCAATTGGTTGAAACAGCGCACTTTCTATTGGAGGGTGCTAAGTGGTTCACAAAGGTGATATCGAAGGGTCGATATCCCCTGACCTCCCTATTGCCCGAAAATCGGGCCTGGTGTGGTGAAGGCCTTCTCGATGCTCACGGCCGGCGACGAGCAGCCTTGCAAGGTACTCAGCGAAACGGTCACCTGACGATCATGATGGGTGATTCTTTGTCCCCGTAGAGGCAGTTCATTAGGTGGTCGCCATAAATGTCAAGGATTTCCCAGCAGTTAGTACTTGGTCACTTAGTGCCGGGAGAGAAGATCGGGCTTCGCAGTAATGCTGCAGCCAACCGAAAACTCCCATGGGTTAATGTTTGTTTGGAGTCGGGGCATGAGGCGCAGTACACCCATTCCTTGGCACCAAGGAAGGGCCATACTGGCGCGGAAAGCTTGTCCTCTGTAGTCGCCGAGAGGTATTTCTCCTTGCACTTTTTCATGACTGCATCGGCCGTGTTTAGTTTGAAAAAAATACGCTAAAAGGGATAATCCTTGATGGCGTGCAGGAGCGCGACCAATTCCTATAGGCCTCTGCTGCGTCCCCGTATGTCCTAAGTCCATATTTTGAAGCTGGCAAAATGCGCTGCACAGTTTGTTAGCGGCCAAGTAGAGGCAAGGAAGGCAGCAGCTGTAGTGGTTGTCGCATAGGTAAGCCCTATCCAAGGGATGGTTTCTTGCCATCGATGTGTTTCACCGGGAGCTGGAGCTTCGAAATACGTCAGGGTCGAGTACACCCCAGCCATTGTTCGAACAACGCTCCGTCATGCTGTCGAATTCCTTGCGCCCTCTGTGGTGCAGGACGATGGCAGTGGTCGTAGCAAATAACAAATCATTGCAAACCCTGAAACAATTTCGTAGCAGCTGGAAAGCTACTTGAGGATTCTCAAGATCAACGATGGTGTCGAGGAACGGCTTAGTGAACGCACGTGTGCCGTAAAGGAGCACTTTGTGAATTCGTCGGAACCGATGGGGGCGTTCAGGACAAAAGTCCCTCGCTGTACTCCTGCCTACGCTGTACCAGGTACTGGCGTCTAACAGATTCCGGTGGTGGCGTAGGCTACCCAACCATGGCATTTTGCAGGCGCCAGATGCAGACCTCTGCTCGGTTGCACTGAGAGAGTTAGGATTTCTAGTATTTGAGCAGTTGCTCATGTCGTGCAATTCTATACCCGTGTCGTGATACCAGATCTGAAGCGGTAGGTTTGCAACGCTCTGTTCTTCCTTCGTCTGACCTAAGGAGCTCCCCTATTTTCAGGATGAGAGGGTGAAACACAGATCAAGCAGAAACTTGCTTTAAACAACTGCACTGCCAAAGCGTAACATCAAATTTCGGTCTGATATTAAACTTAGATGTGTGAACACGACCATTTCCAGGTATTTTTGCTCTCATCAATGAGAAAGGTGGTCACATAAAGCACTGAGATTGTGCACTAATGCTTTCGAAAGAATTGCATGGTTCTCTGCTTGACACCTATAAATATCGGATAGGCTTCTTTACTTGGGACCTTGAGATACCCTAATCGCAAGGTGCCCGTCGATTCTTCTCTTGGAGTTCAATCCGTTAGCTGCAGTTTCAGGGGTTTACTTCTGCATGCCTAGAATGGTTCACACAACATACTGGTATGTTCTTGCAAAGAATTATGCCGTTATTCAGCAAGACAGCGAACAGTACTATGAAGGGCTTGTAATGACTTTTTATTCTCTCGTTCAGTTGCATTCCATGCATTGCAATAATTAATGTTTAAGTACAATCCGTCGAATGGGCCCCAGTAAGAATTTCAAGTTTTTGGAAGAATTAAGCTGTACCCAACAATGTCTTCATTATCAACTCCACCTGGTTCTTTCACTACCTCTCTTTTACCTCTTACAGCCAAAATGCAAAGTCCTTTGACCTTGAAATTGGAAGACGCACGTGAGCTTTCGACGTTTTGTGTCCTCACAATGCTTTTCATAAAGAAAGTAAATAAAGTTATTCCTCTAGATCTGTGAACAAGATGGTTGTAAACTTTCCTTGCAATTCTGTCCTGAATTTGCATCAAAACTGCTTTACATCTTGATCGGTGATTGATACAGAAATCCTCTCCATTCGAACACCGCGAGACTTTCGATGGCGTTTAGTGATTCTGCCACTATGAAAACGATTTGCATTTGCTATGGTTTGGGAACATAATTCATACCAACGATCACAAGTTTACCAACTCTTCGCAACTAGTGTAACCCAGAACATGCATGGTTCAGGTTTTTGAACACATTAAAAGGTCCCCCTTCACAACTCACTCATTTTGTCATCAACCCTGATTGCACAGTATGACAGGGTAATTTTTTAACCACTAGTTGCAAAATCACCACTCGTAGGCTAGGGTTGTTGGATTTCATTCCGAATCATTTTAGTTTTAGTGCGAAACGAAATGATTCTGATACGGTACGCTGTATCAAGTGTGAAAGCTCTTACAATCATTTGTCTTGAGAATTCTCAAACATAATTTGTGTATTCTGAATATCTCATTTTTGCTAATTTGCTGTCGGGTGCACAAGATGAAGCCGAATACTGCGCATACATTGAGTTTGTGTATAAATGTGCGGTACAGTATCAACTAGAGTACGATAACAGCGCTGTATGATCACAATGCAAGTAAAACAGTGCAGTATTATTAATCCAAAACTGTCTTGGCACATGAATTCATTGGAACAACCGAGTGAAGGTATTGCGAATTAATCAGTGAGCTTTGACGAATCATGCATCATGCCATTCGACTTGCGAAAGTGCGGAAGTACGGAAATATCTTTGCGAAAGAAAAAAAAGGGGTACACCCAATTTCAGAGCAAGCCATCTCCCCTCGAATTCGTAGTAATTCCGTGAAATTAATCTCCAACCTGCCGTAGTGCAACAAGTGGCAATACTACTCATTTGCATGATATGCTGCCACGTGCTCGACTCTTCAATCATTCAAACTACGACAAGTTTTGCACGGCACACATCCACAAGATGTAACAAGGTGCTAGCATTTTTTGATTTCTTACGACACACCATGAGCTAGAATGCTTATGTGGAGAAACCGCGGTTCAAAACTTTTTAATTGCTGTATCATTGCGGTCTTGCGACTACAAACAACAATTCCAAAAGGATACGCGCAGCAAAAACAACAGTTGCTTGCATGAATATAGTGCAATCTGGAAAAACCCTATGCGAAAGAGCGGATTATGGATACAACGACGCATTTGTGGCAGTGACGGCAACACTTTTCGGCAAGCCAACGGCACTATGCATTAGGTTAAGGAGGTTATAATCCGAGATCTCTAGCCTCGAGTACACGCGTTGTTACCACTGTCGAAAGTATAAAATTTCTTGGCATTAATCAGATGGACCCATGCAAAGCGCGTGAAGGGAATATCAGAGTCTCATGGCAGGTCAATTGTTGAGCGATTACGGCATATTTGGTGGTTTTCTTTTGCCTCACTCTATTGAGAGGCAAGATACGTAACAAACCAGCAAAGGCATTGTTGCGTTTTGCAGTGAACAAGCCAAGTGCGGAATACCGAATATGGGTCATGGTAGTGACAAGCAGTGTCTCAAGACTGGTGGGATGGATTCAAGACATTTGAAATAAAGGGTTGGGCGGGTGATTGCTGTTCATAATTCAATTACGGTAGTGTAGGTGCGCAATAGATCTCCAAGTGGTTGAATGGGCGACGGTGGACCAGTAATAATAAGAGATAATCCATGGACGGAAAGCGATTTGGGGTGCGCCGTATTACTGTCTCCATGCGCAAATTTGAGCTGGCGGATGGGCGCATGGCCGCAGCTGGAACAGGTTGAAATGTGCACAGAATGTACATTCTACTCTGGGTTTCGGGCTCGCGACGCTGGTAAAGTACTGTACTGTACTGTACAGTACAGTGCTGGACCGGACCGGGTCATAGACAGTGACGTACGGGAGTACAGTAAAGTACAGTACAGTACAGTACTGTATAGCACTGGAGCGCGCCATGTGAATGGCACAGTACTGTACTGTACTGTACAGTAAAGTCCATGCAGCAGTACAGTAGTTGCGAGTACTGTACCATACTTATGTGGACGGTACAAATGCTTCAAGCATTGTGGCTTGCAACATGGGTCTATACTGTACTGTACTGTACTGTATATTTCATGCCATATTGGTGTGGTGAACATTTATTTATTCTGCTGATATTGGTGGAGCTGGTTTATGCGAGATTGACGATATGTTTTATTGGCAAATCGTTTAATTGCATTTTATTGAATTGAATAAAAACAAGAGTCCCTTTATCGTGCGCTCTATGACTGGGCCATTGAATCTTTCCAATGCAACAAATAAAAGTTTTTTCCGCGCAAACTTGGCCGCGATCTCCCTACGACGGCTCGTCTCGCCTCTCTAGGTACAGTATATGGCGAAATCCTGCACCCACATCAGTCCGCTGCTAGTTTCTCTCACCGTTACAAGCAGGTATCCAGCCCGAAAGTAGTTTCCTTTCAAACACTACATGGCTCCATTATTTCCAGATTTTGCACTTGAGTTGGAGCTTTGACACGGTGTTGACGCGATTTGATTGCCGTCAGTTGGGAGTCGAGGAGAGAGCGTCTGGCTTTTCAAAAGAGGGTCCGTACGTAAGTGATGGCGTAGATTGTTTTTCCGTTGGATTGCAAAAATGGCCCACCAACGCCAGCGGAAGGTTGACAGCCGTGATGAACTTTGAGGAACTGTGTTTCAAGGTGCCCAGCCCACCCGCACCACTGCTTTCATTTTTGGAGTTTTTCAACGAGTACAAGATTGGAAATCCATTGGCAAATGTACATTTGGAAACGGCAAAATCATGTACCAAGGGACTAGAATACAGTATACCGCAGCCCACATAGAACGCTGCAAAAGTGGATGAATTTGAAAGTGAGAAAAGAATTCATTGACAAGATAAATGATTGGTATTTTTAGGAAAGTTGGTAGTAAAAGGAAATCATTTGTGATGAAAGTCATCTTGCTTTCAACAACAAGCAACAGCAGGGAGTTTGTAAGCAGTTGTAAGCACCACTTTGCAAAACGTCAGCAAAAAAAATCTGCAATTTTCTGACCTATGCTTTCTCGTCGGTCGCACGGATGGGCGCTAGGTATGTTTCGCGCTGTCTGTTGACGTGTATCACTTTTTATATCTTCAAGCAAGTACAATTGCGGATAAGTCCTTCAAGGACAACGTCCAAAATTAAGAGCGGCATTGTTGTCTGTCGGTCCGTTAGAGAAAGAAAGTAGAGATACCTGTTTGAATTTTCTTTTTTTTTTTTATACGATTTAGAGACTGACGCTGACAACGAAATTTGGGGAAAGATAAAAAAAAGTGTTGGCGCAAAAGAAAGAAGGTTATACATTTGAAAGGTGGGACCCTTGAGCAGTCAGTGCCTGGCCTAATTGTTTAAGAAATTATTTTGTGGAGAGTATGACCGATTGGGTGAGATTTTGTGCGGCTGGTGGTTATATAAAGGCGAACGGCCCCCCAACCCAACAGCCAACCAGGTGTCATATTTAAAATGTATGCAGCATGAGCCAATCAAAGTGCTCCCAGTGTCATCATTTGCCACAATTTTTGTCTAAAAAAACAAAAACAAAAAAGGACATTCTCACCCCACATCATATTAACTCCTCCTCCCCCCAAAATCCTTTTTTTTTTTCCACAGCAACTCACACGATATACCGCTTCCCGCCCCAGTTTTATCGACTGCCTTCTTACTGCGTACACCAATGCCGTCCACCCAACCCCCACTCCCCACTGCCCCCCAACCAACCTGTCTTTCCTTTCCTTACCCTCCAACCTGTTCGTCAATTTCTCTCCCCTCCTCCCCTACTTCCTACTTTCCCTCATCACTCCTCCTACCTTCTTCCCATCCGATCATAGCATCCGCAATACCAATACCAACTCCCAAGCCTTACGTCGGCGTTGTCGCCCTATCAAGGGCAAGCAATGACATCCGCCGTAGCCACACACAACCCATCCCCAACTCCTCCCCTTGCAAAAACTCCACAAAAGCCGCCCGAAAGAAGGTTCGCGTCCAAGAGATCATCCCCGACGACGAATCCACCAAACTCGTCGACACGTTTCATGTCCAAATTTCAAACGTGCGTGGTATCTTACGTGTCGCCGAGGCACGACCCGTCTTTCTCACATTCGAGTTTGATAGCTACTGGTATGCAGAGACAGACGTCTGGCGTCATAATGTCGAGCCAATTTGGGGCTTTAATTCCGCCTCATTCGTGGTCATGACGGTCGTAAACCGGTTTCTGCAAATGGTGAAAACCATCCGCTTCGCGGTGTGATTCCAGAGGCAAAGTTATATACGAAACAGAGTTTGGTCACAAATTGCATCGCAAGTTTCTTATTGTCAAGCTGGCTGAGCGAAGTCCATACGGCGATGTAGAGTGGGGACAAGGTGTCATACCCCTCGACTCTGTTGCACGTGGCTGTGCATCCACCGACATTTCCATCCTTGCAAAGGATAATGTTACCTGTTATGGCAACATCACCTGCAATATTACCATGGCAAATGTTCAAAAAGTACGCGCCCATCTTACGGATATAAGGCTTTCCGAGTATCCAGAGGCCTATACTTACGATGTCAAGTTGATCTACCTGGAATTTGGCTACACCGGCTTCGAAGCGGGCTACTGCAAATGCACTGAGAAACGCTCTGAAGGTGAGCCACGATTTTCCGCCAGCCAGCCCTCGAATATGATACATCTCTGCGCGATATGCTCGTATCCGGTTCCGGGTCCCCCTCCCTCAAGATTTATTTTTCCGTTCATCGCCAGGTCGCTCGCAATCGAACCGAGGAGATTGGTGTTGGCGCCCTTCCCTGTGCGCATGCTTTTTTCGAAGGTGCACGAGGGATGGATGGACTTGCCCACCAAGTTAAAGTCCCGCTGGCCAACTACAAGGGTGTCATTCGCGGCAAGATTCTTTTGCGAAACATTCCGCAGTTTTCGCAATTGCCCGGTGATGACCTGGTCAATGTAGACGGCAACATCTTGCCACTTGACCTTGACTGACCTCCAGAAAGCTATTGCCGTGGGTCAAGTTACCCAAATCGCGCGAACAAGACCTGAAGTCGCCAATGCAACTCAGGCAGATGTGGGACAAAAGGAGACTTGTCCTTTAGGTGCTACAAAAACCGGCGAACCTGTTCATGTCGGTTCCAATGGGGCCATGGCCATTACAGGAAATGGCAACCACGTGGGGGATTGCAATATCATCCCATGGCGGAATCTGCATCTGATGCGGGTCAGAGTCATCTGCGGGCAGTCCGCGACGACGTGCTGGGAAGAGGGTAAACGTGAATGGTGGCACAACGATTGAGGCGGGTAAACGCGGACAACGGGACGTCAAGGGCGGTCGCAAAATGCTCCGGCAAATGCGAACGATGCGGCTAACGTTGCCACTAGTCCGCTCGCGTCGCCAGGGCAGATGTATACGCGGAGGCAGAAATGGCTCATGCTGTAGCGGGAGGCAAAACCACGGACAAGGTGAAACCAAAGGGACACGGAAGGGTTACGCAGGGCCGTTGAGGCATGAATGGATGAGGGGCATAACGAGGAAGAGGAGCTTGGGATCGAAGATGAGGGAGATAGGGGGCGGAGGGATTGGACAGTGAGGGCAGTGGGAACGATTTGCGGACCTGCGAATTGATGGCAGTGAGCATGAGAATCAGAGGGAAATGGGGGCGGCGGATATGGCTGGGACGACTTGGAATTATGGAGGGCAATGGGAGGCGCGACATGAAGTAAGGAATATGGGGATATGTGCGGGAGAGAAGGAGTAAGAGTGGGAAGAGCGTAGGTAGCGCGGGGACTGCCGATGGTGGGGTTGAGATCGGATCTGTGGTACTTTCCATGGCATCAGATGATGGTTATGCGACTGGTTCTCGCACTACGACTGAGGATGTGATGACAATATCGCAACGATTCAGTACTGGGCCACCTTCGGAGGAACGATTCGAGGTTGAGCATGCAGATGACAAGGTACTGGGGGATGTTGGACATGGAGTGATGATGATGGGAGATGAGCTGATTGGAAGTGAAGTAATGGACAACGGACAAGCATGTGGAAGGGATGGATTTGAGGAGCATGCCTACGAATATGGCGAGGAAGCAGAATGGACGCGATTCTAGATCGGTCGAGTGGACAATATTTCTTCGCTCACAGGTACTCAGGAAAGCTTGTGGCTGCCTCCAAGGTGGGAGCGAATGGAGGACAAGGAAGGGCGAGAATACTTTGTGGATCACGGTAATCAAAAGACGCAGCGAGAGTTTCCGGCAACGGAGGCACGAGCGTATAGAGAGAGTGTATATACGGCAAGATAATGGAATGGTCGGTCTGGATAGATATTATATTTTTTCGAGATTTCGACGGACTTGGATTGGAGCGTTTGGCTTGAGATTGAAGCAGAGAATGTAGTGTCGTTTCCGCCAATAACAATGGCTTTGGTTCTGGTTTGGTAGTGGGTAGAAGGTGGTGCTCGATAAAAACTGTAGGTTACCCTTCGAGGGTAGTCATTAGAGTTGTTTCAATGATAGAATGTTGGTTTTCGGTACCATCAAGCAACTTGAAGCTTAAATTAAGTCGACTCTTCAAATGGTTTTTCGAGAAGAGAGTTTCAACACATGTTCCGTGAAGGTGCTACGTGGTATTCCTGCTCTCAGCCGTAGACTAAAGGTCAGACTCTCCTGAAACGTTGCTGGATCGGATTGGCGACTGAGAGGTTGTTGTCGCTTGTCTTCAAGCTTGAATGTAATTGTGATGCGAGGGGACGGGGGCAAATCGGTATGTGCAAGATTCACTGCACCGGCATGGGTTTTGGATGGATATCCGTACTTCCTTTACTGTAATGCATTGAAGTTCTGACGTACAGTACAGTACAGTAACTTGTTGCAGTGTTACGTGATGCTTCTCCCTCAAACATCCTCCGTGTCGACAAACCGCCGCATCAGCAGATTATATCACGCCCAACTCTCGGTGTCACACACCAGAGCCATGGGGGATGTCGCTCATCAAAGTGGAGATCCTACCGATGCGTCCCACGCGGATTTCACAACCTCTTCCCGAGGCCTGCGACCACCGAACACATCGAAATGGACGACAGTGAGCTTGATGCAATGGCTGTCGAACTAAGGGACGAACCTTACGCACATGCCTTCCACATCTCAATCTCTCTCTCGACGTCAACATAGACGACGACGACCTGGGCGATATGGCCAACGAACTAGAGGCCGAGCGTATGACTGATATACCCGCTGGTATCGCCTCTGTGATTCCGCCGTCAAACGCCGCTGCAATGCCGCGTCTCGCTATGCGACGGCCTGCTGTCATGCCGTCTATGCTGCCTCATCGATGAATGCCTCTGCGTTGGCTACGGGCATAGGGCCTGCGCAAGTGTCTCGCGCGTCTGCATATCCGCGTGCGTCGTTTTCAACAAAAGTTGCACCAGCGAGGAATTCGTTTCCTGTTGGCGGGAAAAAAGGGGATTTTACTTTGAGACGGCGTTTGGGGTCAAAGTGGTGAGAGATGGCGGTGTGTTGTGAGAGAGGATGAAGAGAATGGCATCTGCGGTTCACGGCCGCTCAGCCGTGGGTATAAAGGGGAGAGCTTGGATGTGCCGCCTTTGTCTCTTGAATCCGATTGGAATGGCACTTGAGGATGCCAAGAAAGTGAGCATCGAGACGCAGCTGCCTCCCGGCTTTGCGGATCAGCTAACGACCGTAATCAAGGAGAATGGCCCTCTGTATCTTCGCGAGGTGAACAACTGCACGAGCGAGACTAGCAACGGATCCTGATTTCGATCCAAGCATATTTCCTGCAACCGTCAAGAGATTCGTACAGATGGGTTAGCTTTCACGTTCTACACTAGTATGCTGTTTGCGAAAAGTTGCCTACTGCGCATTCCAGCTAGAAGTAAACAGTTGTAAAAGCTTGGGCATGTACTCGGACACGTAGGATTCTGTGTAGAAGCTGTGTTGTTTTCCATGTCCTGTGGCCATGTTGTGGGCCAGCTCGTGTGAAATAGTTGTAAACCAAAACGAATAGCAGTCGAGACCAGGTGCCCTTCCTGGCGCGTAATGCAGATTTGCAAAGAACCGCAGATTAAAGAATAGGGCCCTGTTGCTGTTAAACGCATAGTGAGTCTCGTCGCCTCATAGAATATCGACACACTCTCAATTCTAGAGAGTATACTTGACACAGTCTGGTGAGTACGGCAGAAAACGATTCCACTATTTGCCAGTTTGACTCCAGGAAATATCTGTTTTCGCTACTCCTAGCCGACGTGAAAACCCGCATTCCAGTTGACGTCTTTTCTGCACCATGCGGACCACGGATGGGCTTAAGATCCTGCCAAGGAATAACCTCGCAAGATGCTACATCCCTTTCTAAGCTCTCGGGAGGGACATTATTTCTTTCCCTTCCGATGATATCCATTCCTAGGGGCTGGTCGTGACGAACGTATTGAACTCTTCAAAATGTTCAGAACCTGGCTTCGAGTGGCAGCATCGTTTGGACGTTTTCCTCTGATTTCTGCTCATGTTGCGAGTGACTCTCTTCAGCACGCGACTTTGGTTTGAACCACTCTGAGAATCATGACGAGGAGCCTTGAAGTTTTTGAAGAGCCCGATTCCAGACGTTGCTCGCGGAATTCTTGATGCTCCTGTTCTTTAACTTTTCCTCCACGAGGAGCTGAGAAGGTCTGGGACTATCAGACTGCGATCGCTTTTGACCTCGTGACAATGGGCTTCCTGTTGTTTCAAGTGGTGGGGGATGTGCGGTTCCCGATGCCGGTGTTGGGGAGGGATTCTCCCCACGTTTCGGATACTTTCCAGCCTTCAGATGCTCATCTGCAGATCGAAGTGATTCTAAAGTTGGCTGGTTGCCGAGAAGTCGTCGAATATAGTCTTCACGGCAGTCAGGAAACATTCTCGTCAAGATGTCAATGTAGCCATCCTTGTCTGTCAGAGAGGGGGCAAACTAGTGCTGCTTGTTACTTCAACATTACGCGTAGGCTGCTTTGCCATTTTCTGTGACGGCCCCGGCTTCTCTGCAACAGTTTCAAGAGATCCCAGAATGCGGTCAACAGGAAAGCCGCGGCCCCGCAATTGACTCAAAGGCGCTCGAGTATCGATCCAATGAAAAATGCGTCCTGTACGTTGCATCTGTCAAGAATCACACTGCCGATGGCGTTTCCTGCGTGGAACCAGTCTAGTTCCTTCGTGATGAAAATCGAAAGCTTCCTGTTGCCATCTCTATGGAATAGCAAGTTACAGACTCGGTTTTCACTTCGTTCTCAAGGGTGTAAATGACCCTTATCCTTGCTACTTCAAACACCTCCATTCTTTCTTCATTCAGGAGCAACGTAGCTTTAGGGACCAGGGGTCTGGAAATTATGCTGGAAGTCAGCAGAGGTCGCCTTTCCTTGATTCTCGCCCGGAAATGTTTAGTCATAGCGGTATCTGACAGCTTTTCTCCAAGAGAAGAAAACTTCTGGTCGACTCTCTTGGAAATATACGACGAGCCTAAAGACAAGTAGAAGTTCTCCAAATCAGTTTTTGGGGAGCTGATAACACGTTAAAAAGTCGTGAAAAATGTGAGTTATCAATGACGCAAATGTCTTCCGCCTTCGCCAAAGTGCATACGGTTTTTGCATTCGAGGGATCATTTCCGTCTGATTTTACATTTCTTCTAATTCAACAGGATCGGGACGCTGGACACGGTAACCCAAAAAACGCTGATTTGCGCATTTCCGTTGAGACCAACTTATATGGCTTGCTCGCTGCGATCCTTCGGAGCAAAGATCTGTATCTTGATTCATCACCGAGCTTCTCAAGCACGACCTGAGGAGATGAAATAAGAAGGCGCAGAAGATCCTCATTGGAGGGCTCTCGTTTGACACCAACTGCCGCCAAAAACGGACTGAACTCTGTTGTTGGGAACAAGTTTGTTACAATATCGGATGAAGACCGATTACTATCTTCGAAGTACACTTGATCGGGACGGTACCAACTGATCGTGCCGTTCAGCTCAGATGGAATGAATGACGTTTTCGATATATGACGAGAAGTTCGGCCATCTAAGTCCATCGAACGTGATGACATATACCTAAAAATACTGGAGAAGCCATCCAATATTTGCAGTCTCAGTTTTCGGCGCCTGCATTCCCTTTATCCACGAAAACTCGTTTCGCATTTGCAACAATGGTCATCAAATGACTTACCAAAGAATCAGCAATCGGATCAGAGGAGCATTGCAGAATTTCTGCAAAACCCCGGCCGAACTTACTAGACAAGGGCAGGATCGAGAATAGGAACCCCCATGCATGCGCATGCCTTGTTTGAAAAGCAGCTATTTGGAGATCGCATATCCTTTCGGGGCTCTTGGAGCGATAATGGATCATGTATTACAGCAGGCAAAAAAGGGGTGTCCAGAAAACGCCTGTAGGGTCGCAAGTAGGGGCCTTGAGAAAGTAGTCGATTGTAGATGTATATCAAGCACCGCTCTCGCACAGCGCCATCATTGGCTTGATTCAAAAGGAAGTTCATTAACAAGGTGGATCCGTAAGGCACCCAAGTTTTTGAGAAACAACGCATCAGGAGAATTCTTGTGCAGCGACTGCGGTGAGGGCCACTGCAGAACCTTGACAAAAGGAATTTCCTTGAGATCTGCGTTGGGAAGACAAAGTTCAAAGGGAGCGTACGTCCGGGATTTGTCTTCTACTTCTGGAAGGTATTGCGTGGTCTTCAACTTTCCAAGGTCTTCAGATGTGAGAGTGACGCTGCGCAAATAGCTAATCAGGGGTATTGGATCACGATTCCATTTCAAGCGGCCTAGTTGCGTGAAAAAAGTCCATAGATATCGTTTTGCGGACACCGAGAGCAACTAAAAACTCATCTGTGACCCCAGCTTTTGCCAGGTCTGTTGAACCTTGCTAAAGGAGCCTAGACCATCAAAGATGGCGAGCTCCGCCGACGATAAGTACAAGTCCCCAGGGAAATCTGTCACGCACTGGAGTCGCTAGTTGGCTCAACAGGGATGCATTTCTGTTTAGAGAGGGTTGCTCCGCATGTACAGAGGGCGAGATACACCAGGCAGTCTCTGATGCTCGCGACTTAGCACTGCAAGGGCTTGCAATCGAATAGCGCTTTCCTCTGGTTTTCCTTGCGTAAGGGAAGAATGGGAACATATGAATTTCCCCAAACTTGCACTGTTAACGCGCAAACCAACTCTGCAGCACTCTGTTTCAGTATGCGAGGTGGTAGTTCTGTTCGCAAAGACAACGGCAACACAGAGGCTGGCATAGGGAGTCCGTCCTGAATGTCGATTCATCAATGAAGTATTGAATGTGTTCAAGGCGCAAAACAGGAGCCGCAAGTTCTTCGGCATTTCGAGATGCCGACAATCCCTCGATAGAAAGAGATGCTCTGTTTCAAAGAGAGCCCCGAGGACACAAAATCGAGCTCATTTCGCGCAAATTTGATCCACCACCTCAATACTCGCGCAACTTCATCCGTTTCGATCGGAAACTTCTAAGTTCGGATACAAGGTCGTGTAAATTAAGCTCCCGACAACCCGCAACGTTCCGCAAATAGCTCTCCGCATTTTTCAAAATAACCGCGCGAACTACGTTATCCCTCACAAAGCTCTCAATGCCGCGGAACGGAAGCCTGCAATCTATGCCTCTAGCCACACCTGTCTTGGTAAGCACAGGGGGTGGTGTCCGGGGGAAACAGACTTCAAACCCCTTCGCCAAAACTGCACCTACCTTGGGATCCGGTGTAGACAGCTCAGGTGAAAACGATCTCATCAAAAGAATCGCATCCCTCTCCTCTTCTGACAACGGCCGGGAGTCAGGTGGATTGAGGAGGTCATCGCCATTATCAGCGATCAACTCGACGTTTGATATAACATCTGTAATTTTTTTCACTTTGCTGGACATGAAACGCGCAAAACTGAAGAATGGAATTTGGGGGCTCGTCCTGTGGAGCTTGGACAGTTTGATGAGTCGGCTTGATTGAGGTGCTCCTCAGGCTTGGTCTTCTCTGCTTTCTTTCGTTCTGCCTCCTCATAAGCCTTGCGCTCGGGCTCTCCCTTCTTCCATCGTTCATCCAGCAAGTTCATCGAATGCTCCAAGGTGAGTCTCATCAATATGCCGGCGGTTGCCAGCAGCTCACAGTTGTATGCCATCAATGCCGGATCCTGAAAATCTATAGCCTCTCTCTCGACTGTCGGTAACAGCGGGGCGGCGAGATGGGCGGCCAAGCCTGTCGTTTGAGAAGTCTTAAACCCGATGAACACTCTACCTGCCCCCAAGCAAACTCGTCCTGCAGCGGGCCCCTTCTCTCTTTTGATGGCTTTGAAGAGTCGGCATCGATAAAAATCTCGATTTTAACCTCGGAAGGATGCTTTTTTCTTCGTGACACGTTCCATGCGGCGTGCGACCGGAGCTGGAACTCTCGTGGTCGCCAGAGCGGAGACATAGCGCGCATGTACAGTGGAAGTATCGCCATCTAATTCGGCGGTCATTTGTACTGTAGTTTCGGTGATAGCGCCATCGTTTCTGTCCAGGGTGAAGAATTTGTCAGGACTGGTTACAACGGCGCCATCTCTAGTCCACCATGCAGATGCCTTCTTAGGAACAATAACACGTGGGGCATGAAGATTGCGCTTGGTGATGGAAACACGCTTGGTTCCGTCAACAAACACAGAGACATGCTTTAAACACGCAGTGAATGTGAGACTGGAGCAAATAAAGGCACCAAACTCTGTGAGAGAAGGCAACATGTAGGATCTCGGCATGGTAACACAAAGGAGGTCCATTGATCTGATTCTCCAGGTACGTCACCAAGCTTGACCCACAAGGCATCGCCCCGCCACGAGAATGTCATTGCCTTGCCTCCACTTACGACCATGGGTTGTTCACATATGCTAAACATGGTATAAGCGCCTACACCAAAGGCGCCAACCTTGGAAACATCTGGATTACCTTCAGCAATCTTGCTTAACCGGGTCCAATCCTGAGACGCAAAGGGTTTGCCATTGTTTCGATAGACGACTTGCGTAACGAAAGACCCTGTAGGGGTGGCAGTGGTGTGAAATTGAATATCTGCCTGAGAGGCTTCAGCATCGTTTGAATTTTGGAGGAGTTCGCGATAGATTGCATTGGCGGAGGCGTAACGAGCGAGGATTTTGTCAATGAGGGCACGTTGGTTCACCTCGACGCGGGAATCACTGCCTTGGGAGAGGACGGCGGAACGGATATTGTCGTATCCAGCAGACATTTGATTAGCACTTGGCAAGGAGAAGGAAGGGAAAGATGGCGATAGACGCTCCTTATCAGCTTCGAAAGGAGCGGTAGTTTGAATTCAGAGAGGGTGTATGGAACAATGGCTTCGGGAAAATTCTTTTCGATGAGAAGGCCTTGCTTGTCTACTAGTGGGCCGCAGTCTGCTTTGGGCGGGCCATTGATGCATGTGGGTTGAGCAAAGCAAAATTAGTGCTGGCATACTGTCGCATGCGGTAGTACAGTACTGTACTGTACAGTACAGTAAAAGACTACCGAAGGGCACCGCAACGTTGTCAACAATGCACTGCAGCAAACAGTATTACAGACTATATTGTACTGTACACTGCAGGTGTTTTAATTTGTGCAGTAGCGAGGCCTCTAAAATAACAGTTTTTGATAAACGTGCGCAGTCCCCAGTACTTTCTCTGAATGCATTAAACTTCTTTCTTACTCACCCACTTTTGAGAATTAAATATGACTAAATTTGACAAATGAATTGCAGTCTGTAATTTGTTTGTAAAAATCCGCTTCACTTATACGTAATTAACACAGCTCAAATCCTGCTCGTTAGTCATGACCCGCGAAAAACAAATTGGCGGCAGCTCAACTCCCGAAGGGATCCCTTCCTCCCAACTCGTCTCTTCAGGTCACGATCACAATTATCGATCCCCAACCCACTCTTCTCCATCATCATCAACGACCCCCAACCTTCCCCGCATCGCATCCAAGCCCTACCCACTCCCATTCCCCTACTTTTCCCGGCTTATCGTAATCCGAGCGCCCTCACTCTTCACCCCTCCAGCACAAAAGAGCTTCCCCACACTTTACCCGTGGAAGGCATGCGAGCTCTCCCCAGTTCCCCCTCCCACCCCTCACCCTTCCCCGCTCATCGTTTCAGAGCCCCCACCTACCCCACACTCCTCCCCATTCATCGCATCGGGGCTACCCCCCTTCCCCCCTGTCGAGCGCATCCAAGCTCCACCTAATCTCCCCCACCCTCCCCAACTCATCGCGTCCAAGTCCCCCAATCCCCTACCCTTCCCACTTCACCGCATCCGAGCTTCCACCACTCCGCCCCGCCAACACCTCACCGTTCCCCACTCATCGCCTCAGAGCTCCCCATCTTCCCTCCGTTCTTCCCCATTCATCGGATTCCTTCGACCCCCCTTCTCCCCTCGTCGAGCTCACCGAGCCCCTTACTCTCCCCCCTCCATGCCCCCACCTTGCCCACTCATCTCGTCCGAGTTCTGCCCACCACCACCCTCCTACAATTCCCCTCTCATCGCATCCAAGCTCCCCCAGCTCCCCTCCCCACCCCACCACTGATCCCCCCTCATCGCGTCCGAGCTCACCCCACCCCTTCCCAACCGTTCCCACCTCATCGCTTCGATACGGCCCACATGAGTTCCGCAAACAAGCCCCTGGCCGAGCAACAGTGTTGCGTGAGCACAAGACCCCCACAGCCCAGGAACCACAAGCAAATCAAGAGCTAGAACGAGCCAAGTCCCGTTTGATGATGGAGATATTTCGAAAAACGAAAATTGACTCTACAAATTTATCCATTCCTGGACTCATTGTTGCCCTTCGGAGATGAATAAGTACTCCTCTAATGAAGGGGGAGTGCAACCAAAGTACTGAGATGTTTGCTGCGGGTAAACACAGTTGCGCACGTTGTTTAAAAGCATATCGGCAAGTTAAAGAGACTCAACTGGTTACTCAAACACCTTCACCTTACGCTTGGAATCGACAGTTGAAAAATATGCCTTGATCTCCTTGAAGATCCATTCGATGGTAACGCTACCTTTGGAAATTCCTCTGTTAAACGCAGATTGATATGATTTCAAGTAACTGCCCTGGTACGGCACCTTAAGGAACCAACTTCAATTATAACCGCTATTCACATAAAAGAAATACTTGACGGCATCACAATCTAACAGTTCGGGAAATATTTGCTCCAGTTAACTGCGGCACCACAGAGTCCAGTCTTGACGTCACCCTTCAAGGGTCAAATGCGTGTAAAATCAGTCCGTCAGGTCCCGTCACTGTATGATCCATAATTGAGTGCTTGCGTTTGTGACCGTTGTATGCAATGTTGCATAATATGTGAGCCGCTCAGGCGCGCAATTCCAATAACAGTTCCGTCTAAAAAGCCACACAATTGTTGAGGCCATTTAGCTTGATCGAATATACTAGGCGTATAAAGCATCCCGCTGTTTGGAAAAATTGGTGGGATAGTCTAGCCAAAAAAAGACTACCTCCCGTTGTCAAGAGTTGTTCTCAAAGTTCTCCCAAAAATCTCTGACAAATTCGAAGAGCGCTTCCCAAAGATTTTCCCAAGGTCCATTCACCTTGACGGTGTGGCCGATATCCTTAAAATGATACGAAATAAAAGCATGGCGTTGACTACATACCTGTTACGTTTGGTTGTAGTCTGAGAGACAGGCCACCCAATGACATCCATCACTTGAACAATGTGCTCTTTTTCAAATCGAAAGAGGCTGAGGCAGTCCCTATTACGAAATCCGTTGAAATTAAAGGTTAAGTTGGATAAATTGATCCGATTGCTGTGATACAGCATGTTCTCAATATCCCCTTGGAGGGACATGACTTTGTTCGCAACGAAATTCAGAGCTGCCGTTGATTCGAAACTGGAATATCTGTGGTTGACTTCATGGCGCCGCCTGCAGATAGCAACAGGGTGATCTTCCATTTTCGCGGCCTCTCTGCACACCAGCGTTATTTAAACTCCTGTAAGCGGCCAGTGAGTATCTCTCAAAGTGATGTTGATGTTGACTTTGATGGTGGTTTTGATGCTAGTGTGGAGCCAGCACCAGCATCAACACAGTGATCATGGAAATTGGCGGCATTGAATATGAGGGTGTACCGTTATATCACATTCAATTTTCCCAGGCAGTCGGCGTTGTTGATGTGTTGCAATCGTAAGAAACACTTCTCACCATTTTTTGGGATCATGGGTGTTAGTCACGAGAACGAGTTTTTTGCAAATTATTTTAAGCGCAAGCTCTCCGATGTCAAGATCATCGCTGACGAGAACATAGCAATCACGTTCGGCGGCAAATTATTACAGCTTTAACTGTAATGAAAATTGGGCAGATTACAGTGCTCTTCCTCAATTACGGTGCTGTACTGCGTTGTTAACAATTTTCCTTTCGATCGAATATGCAGGCACTGATATGGGAGCCAATCAAATTCGAATACAGTAGTATGTAATCAGAATATTTTGTTTAATTATCAGTAACTGCAGAGAATAAAAATTCGCGGGAAAATTAAGATTTCCGCAATGAAAAAAACACGCGCCACTAAGTTCAATTGGCACCAAATGCGCAACATGAAACGTTTGCGCAAGGACATGGTTCCTTTTACGAATTTACGTAGTATGTTACTAAGGGGCGATCTATGATCATTTAAACGTGGAAATTGGAAATTAATCATAATTGCATCAGCCAATATTTGGCGTACATCTGTCGCTTGACAATTCCAGTTTCTTTCCATGTCGGGGAAATCCAGGATTTCCCCGACATGGAAAGCATGGAAAATATCGCGAAATCATCAGCTCATGGCAAAAATCCAGTTGGATGTGACATCATTTAACATCTATCTTCTCCTTGCAAGCCCATCCATCTTCAAAAGCTATCATAAATTCACCGTTTTGACTTCTCCACCCTTTCAGACATCGCGTAGATTGCAACAAGTCAATCCAACAAATCACGCTACTCAAAACCCTCCGCAGCCAAACTCTTCCCCGATCGCCAATCCGCCATTAACTCTAAATCCACATCTAGCAGTAGGCACACAACCAAGTGCCATCGATCTTGCTCTGGTCTCGAACCGGTTGCTAGTGATAGAGCACATGATATCCAAAGTGATCAAGATGACATTATCACCGAAAACAGAGTCCGACATATCGTTCCAACCTCCTTGCCACAAGCAAAGGAAGTACTGCGAAAAGCTCATTTCGACAAAAATACCTACGAGGACATCTTGAAAGCCTTAAATATATCAGGTGCATGTAATGCTAAAGTTGGTATAAAGAGGAATATAGTTGCTACAAAGATGGTGCAACGTTCATTTTCAGTTGGGATGGCCCTTTGCGTCGTGGATAGACGTGAAGATCCTTTGTTGCCGATACCCATGGCAACTGAACATTTGATCAGTATTCCACCAACTGTCGTCGAGACTAACAAAAGCACCTTAGGTATAGAGAATACTATTTGGCAAGGGGGAACCTTCCAGTTTTTGAAAACGGGGAATTTGTGCCTATTCTTCCTACATTACAGAACGAGCTCAACGAGATACCTACGATGACACGCGAACCAAAGTTTACTGGTGGGTAATATTGCCGCTTGCTGTATGTTTTGGCTGATTCCAGAATGACAACCGCTAGAGCTCAATTAATGGAGCCAAGGACTCTACCAGAGTTGGATGGAGAACCAATAGATCCTTGGACCGATAACATAGCCCCGTTATTTAATGATACCACGTTTCAAACGCCTGAATTATCAGTTTTAGCAGGAGGAGTTACAAGAGCTGATATTATCAGTATGGACCCTTCTGTTCGTCCCAATGAACGAGACGGTAGCGTTTTAAAACGCAAGTTTGCGTCATTCAAGTCCGTTTACGGAAAATTTCTTTCCAAATAGGAACCTTTAGGACAAGGTGATCCGGAAGAGTTCGTTTTTTTCACCAACGGGAAAGCTATTTAATGTAGGCCTACTTTTCCTACAAACAAACTCCATATTGCAGCCGTTGGCAACACGGGCTCTACAAACTGATGTTCAACGCGAAGAAGGTGTCGGAATTGGGGTCACGCTGGAACTGTCCTCAGGCAGAAAGCGGAAGCGTGAAAGACAGGAAATTAGCATTGTGGGCATGCAGGAGCTATCTTCTGCCTTTCAAACATGCTCGGAGGATGTGACAAGGGCAACAGAAGAGGCCAAAAGAGATAAAGCACGTTATGAGGCTGAGGAAGCAAAGGGCCGATCAACACAGTCACTGTTATCAGCGATCACACAGGCGAAGGGTCCGAGCATCCAGATGAGAAAGTGATTTACGAGCAGATTGTCAAGGATATTATGGCTGACATTTCGAAACTTCATACCAGTTAAAAGCTCAAAGTAGAGAGATTGACCAACAGATTCTGTTTCTAAGCTACAGTATTGAAAAGGATACTATCGCCTTGTTCGCGGCCTTATAAGTCCTAGAAGCCTGAGACGACTGGCGACACTATCTCGTACAGATGATTTCCCCTTCTTCTTTGTCTGCTTCTTTGTATATGCTGTTCGGTATGCAAATAATTTTACAAATACACGATTGGCATGCCAGATAACATTATTTCATCTGCAACCTCCAGACTATCGAAGTAGGACAGATCGCCTGACTCGATGATGAAGTTTGTAGTTTACAGGCCACCATTAAAATCATCATCTTTTGCAAGACCAAAGCGCAGCGGAGACAAAATATTCAATCGGGAAACGAGCATCCCAAACGCTTGTTCTACCGTCATACGGCATGACGAAAGATAGAAATTAAAAGAATCCTGTTCCCCTGAAAGTCCATATCCCCCATAAGGAGTTAATATATAATCTCCATTCACATAAGCGTTGTTGCTGCAATTTTCCACGACGGAAGGAACCTCGCCCAATAAAATCGTGCAACTGTGTAGCCTGGAATGTGTTGAATCATGTGTACCTCCGCATGCCTTGCGGATACAAATAGAAACTTATAATCAGCCCCTACGGCGGCTTGTATACACAAAGCAAAGGAACCTTTCCTATTGTAATATTTGCAAGGATCACGTGTTTCGGAAAGCTTGGGTTGCGATATTGCTATTGCGATGCCATCTAATGCAGCAACATTTCCATATAAGGGCTTTTGCGTTTCGACCTGAACTGCTGTGCCTTTTGTCTGCATTGTGTTGGTAACTGGAAACCGAATTGCGGGTAGTACCTTATTGAGAACTTCCAATGTCTCATAAAAGATCGTATAAGTGGTTGACCTAGCTACCCGTATGGCCATCCAACATCCAAATAACTTGCCCCTGCAAGCATTCTTAGCGCTATGCAAAGCATGGTTTCCACATCCTTAGTTGCTCCAGGTCCCGTTCTGTTGTGGGGGTTCCAGATGCGGCTTTAATAGATCACACAACTGTTTGAATTGGCTGGCATCGACGCGATAGAGACATTTAAACAAATCCTCTCTCCAATTTCGATGATGTGGTCATTTAAATCTAATTCCCGGCGCTTGGTAATGATGCGCCCTTTGCGCAAATCTAAGGAATTAGCTACTGCCGATTTTTCAGTCAAAAGCAAGAATGGGAGAAACACTTGAAACGCCTCCGCCTTTCTACGGTCAGACTTTGTCAGCTTCCGAATGAAAGCTGATCTTCGAGCGAGACGCTCGAAGTGTCTTGGTAGGAATGAAACCATACGTACGGCGACAACATGCTACCGACTGCTATTGTTGCCAAGAAACAACTTCTCTTGTTTAGGAAATAGATCTCGGATCAACGCGCCAGTACATAACATTATGACACTCCGGTGTCATGCTGACATCTGGAATCAGTTTTCTTTCGGAGATCATAGAATGACGAAGAGTTGGAAATGTGGAAATTATGGAGCAATCAAAATTTCCGATTTCCAAATTTCCGACGTTTAAATGATCGCAGATCCCCTAAATACATTGCAGTACATCACACGTCTTACTTTCTTACACAGAGCAGCACATCGATTGCGTTCCCTTGCCCAAACCACAATGTCACCCCACCCCAGCACGTCCAAGGCAGCCCCTACGCAACATAATGTGCCCGTTATCTCCCCTTCCAAGCTCAAACCCTATTGGCTCTCCTTCCTGTAGTGCAACTGGTGAATGGGGGATACCCTGAAATAAACGGAAAAACCTTGAGGAAAAAAAGGGAAGGAAAAGGAGGCACTACCGCGAGTTCGGGCGCAGCGGTGGGAAGCAGGAGTACTGTGTACTGGCCGTCAAGCCGATGTGGTAGAGCGAGGGAGGGAATACCTCGGAAAGAACTGGAATCCGGGACTGTAAACTGAAAACCGGTGGGAGGAAAGGGAACGTGAAGTGAATGGAGGAAAGGATAGAAGGGACCCAGGCGCTAGGGAATAAAGGATACAGGGGAGAGTGTTTTGCAATTTGTTCACGTACTGTACTGTCACTAGCAGAGCTGATT
Organism: Kappaphycus alvarezii; assembly: GCA_002205965.3. Lineage (NCBI taxonomy): Eukaryota > Rhodophyta > Florideophyceae > Gigartinales > Solieriaceae > Kappaphycus > Kappaphycus alvarezii. Next base: position 99,052 of record NADL03000005.1, read on the forward strand.
TTTATGATCTTTTTTTGGATCTAATTTTTGGGCGAGTCCGCCGCCACTGCTAACAGCAGGTACTGTAATTTACAGCAAGGGCTTCGTCGACTGTCAGTCCTCGTTGATCTTGTACACTCACCCGGGTGGGTCCGAAGGAGCGCGACTCGGATCGCCCGGCCCCCAATTTGGACCTGATATTTTTGCAGGCGAAAATCACTCATTGGGCCAAGTGTCGACATAAGTCATCTCTAACTTGAACAGTAGATACTGACCGCATTAAACTTCTTTCTTTATATTTGTTACTTGCCTGAAATTGACTTTACTTACCCACCGTTGCAGATATTGCTAAATGAGCTGACTAATATTTATACCTACCTGGCCATTAGGGCCCCCGATTAAACAGCTACCCCGGTGTTGGCTCTGAACTTGACTCCAACTTCCGCCTTTGCAGAAACCTTGCCAACGGCAACTTTGGCTATAGCCACGTTTATCCGCCCGGATCCCTTTCTATTTACCCCCTCTCTATCCAATATTACAATACCCCTTTTGTTGTTTGTTTGTGATATTTACTCAAGCTTTGCGCCCCGGACTCCGGCGTCTATATACAAATAGGAACTTCAAGGTTGTCGTTGGTAACAACATGCTTATCTCCAAAGGAGATATTCAGCACAGCTGAACCACTACTATCTCTTCTTTTTCCAGTGTTACACCACTGGTGTCTACGGTTCTTTGGAATCTACTCATACCAAGTTTCTAGCATTCTGCGGACCACGGTCCGGCCTTACAGCCCGGAGGACAAGTATACCTTCCAGCCGTCCAAGGAATTACCCCCGCTTTTCCAACCCCATTTCTCCTCGCCGTCGGCGAGCTGTGTTACTGCATCGCAGGGTGCTTAAAGAGAAAGAGGGACAGCGAACACCCTGTGGATCTTGGTGTGTGTGTGTTGTTGTTCTCATTGTCTGACGGTGTTCCGTTCCTAGATGAGAAGAACTGCGCACCGCGCATTGCACTACAGAGAGTTGTGACCAAGGTAGATGCTACAAATTGGCCCCAAGTTGGCGCAGTAGTAGACAATGGTGGGTGGTGGTGGTAGACCTTCGAGAACCAAGGCAACATTACTGTACGTGGTAACTAGTTAAGTACTGAGTAGGATAGATAGCCACTAACGGAAAAATCTAAAAAGGAATAAAAGGAAAGGGGTAGACCATAGCACAGGACACTGTAAGATACAGTAAATCAGGGGGTAACCCTTTGCGCTACACTTGCCGAAGCAGCTGCAGACAGGGCTGAAGATCTCGCTCGGTTTGCAGAACCGCAGAAAGCAGTTGAAAGCGATAATGAGAATTGATCTGAATGTCTTGTATTAGACGCGTTCTACTACAATAGTGGACTAGCTGGCGTTCGTTAAATGATTAGTTTCGACGCTGATGAAAACAGTACGCTGCGGCCATTTGCATTTACATTTGCAGACACCATAGTGGCATCCCACAACATCGGACCCGGCCGAAATTGCCTATATACAAGAAAGGATGTCTAATTCATATTTATGGGAGTTCTCAAGTTTGGAACTCATTGGGATGTTGTAGCAAAAAATTTTCATATCAAGGGCCCGACTTTTGAGCAGATGGTCGTCAAGTTTATTGAACATCTCTCCGATCCCCCCTTTGGTCCCCTAGTCAAGGACAACGAGATCAATTTCAAGTTTGGAGAGCTGATTGAGGACGGTATGAGCTTTCAGAATTTCCCGTTTGCAAGGTTTGCTACTGATATGACTTTCTAGCAGTGCAATCTGCCAACTGGTAATACGTAAGAGGGGAAGCTATACAACTCTGGGAAACACAAGCTGTATGGATATAAAGTAGAAGTTAGTGTGCTTAGGAATTGTATAACCATAAATGTCACTACGCACTGCCTCGAAAAGATTGAATATCTAGAAATATTTTAGAGAAATGCTCGATTCCAAAAGAAGGCCCTGGGCAAGAAAGATGGTGAGGCTGAAATCGGCACGTTGTCTGGACAGTATACGAATTCCTCGGGTATACTCTTGGACAAGGGGTATCAAGAGGCGGCATAGTTAGTGCCGTTATCCCAAAGAAGAAGTTCAAGAATGGAAAGATAAGTATAGAAAAAGGAGCAATAAACAAAAAGATATTAACTGGCCGCATTATAGTTGAGAACTGGTTCGGGAGGTTGAAGATGATGTGGGACGTAATGGGCGAGAAACGGAGATGAAAAGAGGACCGCCACGACTCAGTGTTCATTTATGCGCTGCCTTGACTAGTTCAAATGTTCATATGCATAAGCTGCGGGCTGAGGACGCCAAGCATCACCGCAGCGTAAAAGAACCTCTGTGCCTTTTGAAACGAACTAAGCGAAAGCAAACGCAAACTCAAACGCGTTATCGCAACAACGACGTAGATTGACTGCGATGTGGTTTAGAGCCTTAGAGTTCCCCGATACTTGGCTTTCGACGCATTAAAAGCTGAAGGGGGCTATTCAAGCCCCCTCTATTGCTCTACGTAACACTTTGTAGCGCACCGGACCCCATAAAGACTCGATTCGAATTAATTTGCTAACCCCTTCGAGCCGCACACCTCGCCTCCCTCCATTTCCAAACCCCTCGACCGCAACACGTCGCACAACCCCAGCTTCTCCACCCGGTGCTCGCCGTTAGAACTCGCGAGAACCCAACCCCGCCACCCAATGAATTTGTCCAGAATCCGCCTTCCAGCAGCAGAATCTCGCGTTACCCCAGCCCCAATACCCTCCAAGCCACAGCTTCCTGCCGGAGCACCTCGTTGCTTACCCCCCTCAGGTCATACCTTCCAGTTGCAGCACCTCGTTCCAATACCCCCTGAAGCCACAAATCCCCGCTACAGCACCTCGCACTAACCCCCAACCCATACGAAATCCCACTTCCCCTCTCGACCGAGCCAAACTCCCAAAACTACATCCTCAAGCCAGACTATCGAAGCTACTGCGCCGAAGCCACAACTTCCAGCTGCAGCATCTCGCGTCCAACCCCGATCCGTTCAAAATCGCACCTCTCCTCGCCCTCCAACCACATCCACCAGCCACATCCCTCAACCACAACCCCCTGTCACTCCCCAAAAGCCACATCCCCAGCCACATTTCTCTGCCATACTCTCAAAGCCAACCCCCAAGCCACTCCTTCCAGTCATAACCCACAGCCGCAGCTCCCAGCCTCAACCCCCAAGCCACAACCCTCAAGCCTCACCCCTCAAGCCTCACCTACCAGCCCCAGCACCTCGCATTAGCCCAACACCCACTCCCATACCTGTGAACAATTTCCGCCTCCACTCTACCGCAAACCCATGTATTACACCAGCCCCTGCCAATAAATGCTCGCGGTAACACCCTCCATTACCCCTTCAGCTCCCTCCCACGTGTGTCAACTCCAATTATATTGTAGGTAGCAGGGCAGGGAGAAGCACTGAAGCGGAGAGCGGAGAGTACTGTACTATTTTGAAAATGCGCAAATGGGCATTCATTGTGTATTTGCTAAACTGTATGTTCCTATGCACTAATTGGCAGTAGAATGCCATTTTTAAGTAAATTATCGATTTTTAATCAAAATTTAATGCATTTAGTGCAGTACTACTGTAGGAAATCAAGATAATCTGCTCTATTTATTGTACAGAAATTGTTTCTTTGTGTTTGAGAGTTAATAGTAGAGGCTCTACGAAGAAAAAATAATTGATCAGAAATTTGTACTCCCCATACCTATTTATTATAATGAATAAATTGGCCAAAAAATTATTTCGGTATTTTACGCAAATTCACCTTGATGGTATATTCGAGTAGGAGTTATACAGTATTAGCCCCTCATACTAACCATGTGGCAATAAGACTTTACGGAGTCCTAAAAACAGAAGAAGATCAACAAGACATGCAAACCATTGCAGTTTGCCATTACTTCCAACTGCACACTTCCTCTTCAACTACGCCTTGCTTAGCAGCTGAGTAGTAGGATGCGTCAGGTTTTCTTTAACGTCAACATAAGGCGGTTGATAATCTCTAGCACCACTTTCAACCTTATGCATATTCTGAGGCAGAGTAGCCTCGCAACTTTAGGTTTCGCTTGGATGAGATCCCGCGGGTTGCTCTTCAAATCGGATGTACGGACGTAGTAACATCCCGATAAGGGTACAGGTGTCCGCCCGTTACCGCGAAATGCAATGTGCTGTGGAGACTAAGTAGTCCCTGCAGGCGGGTTCGCTTGGAAGTGAATATGGTAAGCACTTTTGGCGCCTAGTTAGGTGTTTTGGGAAGTGATTGAACCGTTTTATCGTGTCAACCACCGGCTGATCAAACATTACGTGAAGATCTACTTGTGGAAGGAGCAATTCTGTATGGTAACGCAGTAAATAAAAAGGTGCGCCTTTGGACAACTGTATCGGTTCATTAATCACACTAAGATAGAAATGTGTCGCCCAGGCGTTAGTGCTGCATTTCAACGTAGTTGCCACTCAGGGCATAGGAGGTTCCATTGCCTCATATATAAGACCATTCACAATCCAGATGGACTCATGTTTCATCTTCATTGACCTGTAGAAGGCTGGCGGCATGATCTCACACTATACAGCTGTAGTAATATGGACAGAATGCTGCAGCAGTCGATGTTTATTGAAGGGACGCATTATTTTCTGTATAGAGACAAAGCGTATACGCTTTATCCCTGGCGTCAACTGTGGTTTCCATCTGCCATAGTCATTCCAGAGCAGCCGTCGTTCAATAAAGCTGTGAACTCGGTCAGAGAAGCCGTGGAATGGTCTTATAAAGAACTGAAACAATACTTCACGTCGCAAGATACTGAGAGGAAGTTGAAATCAAGTGAAGCTCCTGTTGCGCTTTCGTATATATGATCAGCTCTTCTGCTCAATATTAGAGCGTGCCTTGGCCACGAAACCCAAAACCGCTCAAGATCCATGTTTATACCACATCCTTAACTCGGTACCAACCATCCCGAGCGGCGATGCCGAGCCCTGAAAATTCTAGGCCATCTGCAGGAGTGGGATCTAGGGCGACTATATAGCCGCCGCAGTAGGCGCGGTAGGCAGCGGCTAAACAGAGAGAGGTTGGGGCGTTTCTGAGATCTGCAAGGTCGCAGCTACTGTACGTTCTTTTCTAAAGCTACCAACACACTTGTGAGATCTTTCGCTCCTCTAAAGCTTCCCTCCACTCAAGGGGCTCGTCCATACGAGCTTGCTCACTCGCGTCAAAGCGAAGCTCCTCGAGTTCAATCCTACGTTCATCAAGTGTGATCCGCAAGCTAGCTACTTCATCAAGACGTTCAGCTATTTTTGTCTCCCTTTCCTCCCTCCTCATCTCCAACTCTAACTATGCTTCATCTGTCTGACGACGTCTTGCCTCGTCTTCACGTTTCGCCTCGATCTCTTTGCTGATCAAACTAACCTCATCGTCCGATTCTGCGCTCCTCCCACTCATAGGAATTATATGACGACACTGACTCTTCAGCGCACGCTCGCGTATCTCGGTCCCAGCATCCTGCAGACCCTTCTCCTTCGCCTTCTTCTCGTCTCGATCCGTCCGATCAGCCTCATTCTTGGTATCAATCTCTGCGATGATGTTATCTAAAAGTTGATCCTTCGTTGTCCACTCCTCCGCAATTTCAGAATCCATAGTGTTGGCCTTGTTCACTCTCCTTTGATCAGCTAAGAGCTTCTTGAATCGGTCGGCTGAAGTCTTCCACGATGGTAGATCAGTACTCGCAGAGCGCTTCACTTCCTCGCTTTCCACAAACATCTGGTGTGTCTTTTGAAACATGGCCTGACTCATTCCCCTTTCTACAGTGTTCGCACCACAAGTTGTTGCTTTACGTAACAGGAGGAGGTTCAGCTCGTTGTTTAATCGAAAAAGCTTGCTAGCTGAAGATGTGTTGCTGGTATTCGTGGGAGGAGAGATTGACGGCGTCTGGGGCGGGGTTCCCCGTACCACACTTGCCATGATGGAGGTGAGGTTGTGGTGGGTTGGCGATTTGACGCCAATCGTAGTCTTTTTTTCACCTGATTTGGGACCTCCTCAATTTTTCTTCTTTTCAACATCGTTATTCAGGAGTAAGTAAGGACTTTTTCAGTACGTTTGGAGTTATTTATTCCATATTCAAAGACAGCTGCCTTTGTCTATTTCTATTTATCCTGTTTTAGCGAATTTCTTTATTTCGTAAAGTCTCTAATAATAATAATGTTACTCTTTTATTTGGTCGAGTCAGGCATCAGGGGATGTGAGAGCCTGATCCCTGCAGGAGACGGCGTTGGCGTAAGTTGCAGAAGAAGGAACGAGAGGATCGTAACAAGATGGTGATACTAGGTGGTAGCGGATGCGACGCGTCCGTGGCGAAGAATGACGCAATTTTTTGTGTGCCTTTCGAGTTGGCGTTCCTATTCCTCCATTAGTGTAGAACCCAACAGGAAAGAATTTGGGGCGCATTGTGGCGCAGAGGTCAGAGTAAAGTGCCCTCATCTGAGCCTCTATTGGCAGGGTTGCACCCGCTGGGCTATTGCACGTGATCTTAAGACAGCCTTTGCTGTGTAGGGACTTACGACGAATACATCATTGCGCATGGTTGGTGAGAAAACTCGAGATTGTCGATCATGGTATCCACTTGGCGGAGGTTCCGGGGCGGGAGATTGGTTTCACAGGGAAAAGTGAATTCAAGCTTTGGGGTGAGCAGGACGGAAGGGTGTCGGAGAAGCGAGTAACGTTTGCCTCGCAAATAGTTGTGTCGTCGTAAGAAGCACTATATCGAGGGACACCGTGTTGCGTGTCTCCCAAGGGGGTCCAGGAAGGGTTGGAAACGTACTTTAGAGAGTACATATCCCTGGCATTCGACATGGCCATTAAGTAAAGGGTCGCCGAGGCGAAGAAGGATGATGTAAGTCCAGATCTCTGGGGCGACACGGATATAGTTGCGAGAATCCTGGAGTCCGAGAGACGGCGAATTTGCAGGTCCGTGTCGGTAGATTCGGCTCCTTGCCAACTGTTGGGCTTTGGTTTCGCAGTCGCTTTGCGAAAAGAGTTAATCTTGGAGCCGGTTCTCGTAGATAGCTGTGACAAAATCGGAATGGGCGCAGTGATTGCCGCCGCTCGAGCGAAGGAATGCGTGTATGGGTTGGAAGTACAGTCAGTGGGAGGAGTTGAGTCTGGAGGAGTTAGTTGTGCGCTGTTCTGATTGCCCTGGTGATTTCTTCATAATTGTTGATCGGCATTAGCTACCTCGTCAGACTGCAGGGGGCAGCATAGAGAGCTGAGTTGTGTGGATGAGGAGGTGCATGAGGTATGTGTGAACCCTAGCCTGACCATTGAGAATAATAGTGTATCGTAGGGCCAAGAAAAGATCTCAATGTATAATTGGGCATGCCCCTCGCAGTTCCACGGCAAAATTTGTCGATAAAGAAAGGATTTAATGCAGCCGAGTAGTCCAAGAGGTACAAATTCGTCTGCGTGCGCTTGCGCATTGGCGGAGAAGGGGGAAAGATGTTTGAAGATCACGCAATTCCTGGAGGGCTTACCAGATGTCTCTCGTGGCCTACAAACGTTCTCCGAGAGGGGTGATGCAGCCTTTTGCGGTGCTGATTGGTGAAAGCAGGGTGTTTAAGACCCCAGTGGTCATGCTTTAGCATGGAAGCTGCGAAAATGCGTGTCTCCGAACCACGATGTTTCTGTCTTCTGCATATTTATGAACATGTCGAAGCCGCAGCCCTCCCTTGCAGTAGTATTCAGCAGACTTGGGTGTATGTAGACGAAAAGATGATGTTTTCGTCGTGAGCAAAACATGCCTGCATTGCGGTGTCAGGGCAGGAGCGGTGAATATAGCAAAAGAAGAAGTGGGTTCCGACTGCGTAGTGGTGAATGGCTAGAAAATTACCCTGATGTGTCCCGGTCGCAGAATGTGAGATGTAGAGTCCTTGGTGAAGTCTTTAATGGTGTCTGTATTTTAATTGTACAAGATAGGCGGTTTGTGGAACGTGCTCGCAGATAAATTTAAGGAAGCCTGAACGCTCCACTCGGTAAAGGCGTTCTTAGGATAGGTTTAAGTAGTAAATGGTCGTGATCTCTGAGTAAAACTGCTTTTATCCGGAGGGCGTGAATTTTAGCTTCTATGCCGTTCTTGGAGCCGAAAAAGAGCCGCAGAGTATTTAGGTAGGAGAGAAGCTGCGGGGACCCGTGCCACAAATCTTCTGTAAAGGGCGACCATTCGGATGGGGCGCAAGCGAAGGGAGTCAGAGGGGCTCTTTGGTATGGAAGTAAAAGATGCTCCAGATAAATGGGGCTGTAGTAGAGTCGGTACCTTGCCGGTTGAAAGGTTTTTAAAAAGCTAGTGAATGCGGATAGTGTATGTCCAGTGGTCCTCCTGTATTCTTTCGGCCACTCCAGTCCTCCCAGTGGTTCTCTATACCCGGTAGTACAGTATAGTAAAGGCCCCTAAACAGTACAGCACCCCATCCGGGTACTGTACCTCCATTTACTCTCAGGTACTACTGTACTCGGCTGTACAATATCGGGCCAGAAAAGTGCAGTGCTGCGAGTTGCCACTGTACTGTACTCCCCTTTTTCCAACAGGTGACCGTTTTCCGGCTACTACCGCGTTTTTCCCCTGGATAGCCTACCGTTCTGCAAGTCGCATGAATGCTTGAATGACTGAAACAAAAAAGTTTTCATCTAATTTTAGGTTGTAGCATAACCAAATGTGTATGATAACTTTGCGGTTGTGACGGTCTCTTTGCGAAAGGTTAAGAGCGTGAAGGTATTCTTCCGGAACATTAGTACCACCAAACAGCTCCACCGTCTCAGAAAGTGTAGCGAGAGGAAACAATGGTCTACTGAAGAAGCTACCCGTAAAAACCTCAGAAGATGACGCGAGCTTATTTCTTACCAAGTCTTGGACATCTTGAGGTTCTAGTAGCGTAACTAAATATGTTATTACATCTGTTGATATTCTAGCAGGAGCTCCTGCATCTTAATAGATATAAATCACAGTAACTGCAACCTCTATTAATGCTAAAGAAGTTTCATCTGTACAGGATGTGTTCTCAATCTTTCTCTTTAACCGATTGGATTTGACCTTGAGCTGATTTCTTGGCAATGGCATACTGAATATCAAATACGTCTCGAATCTTGATTGCCGTAAGACTTTTCTATCTTCACTAGAACTTACCACGTACAATCAGGGTATCTGTAGGAATGGAAGTTGTGGAAAGAAAACAATTATACTTGAATGAGAAAGTGCCCAAAGCGAGGACCTTTCGGCAAGCCCCTACGATATTTTCGTTCACGCAGTCCTTCTTCTTCTTATATCTTTTTTTCTGGAAGGAAAGAAAAAGAGAAGATAAGAACGCCATATCTTGTTTCAAGGTGCTAAGAGCAAACACTGTCAACAATTTTCAAGGTGGCGTACACGTGTGTGCATCTATTGCGGCACAGAATTACTTTACGAAAACATTACTTTAATTACAGTTTGCCATGTCTGGCAAAGCAGTGTACTGTATCGTGATATACAGCACTAAACGGACTCAAATTCGATCAAAATGGTACTGTACTGTACAGTTTTAGATAAAGATGGCGCCATTAAGAGCCATTTGAGCTTATATAAGCGGAAATCATCTATTTTGAAGAACCGAAGGACGACATTTTTCCCTCTTGGAGGGGACGAGTTGAATGCAAAACCGAAAAATGCGTTCGGTGTTAAATTCTTAGGGTGAGAGGCTAGCGACGGCGAATGGGATCGATCTGAAGAATGCGCGTATCCTCTATATAAAGATGGGCTTGTTTCCCAGATTTTGTTGTAGAAGGACCCGAGAATACTGTACTGATTATTGTTGCCAGTAGGAAACCACTACAGCACACCCTTTACCTCTACAGTCCTCAAGTGATCTCATACGTACTATCAGATTCGAACAGGAACCCATCAATGGACGATACTGACTTCAGCTAATCTAAACTTATGGCAGAAGAGATCAGCTTGGGAAACTTTTGGGTGCAACCATCTCAAATCTTCTGAGGCTCATTAATAAAAGAAGGTGAAATTTCGATACCGAGAAACTTTGAGGTGATGGATGGACATGAGTTACGCATTCGGACAAGTCTTCGAGAATTTTTAGGCCATTTTAAAGGATCAAGTCATTTAATCTTTCTATCTTGTAACGCTCAAGCTCAAGAGCTGTTTAATAAAGTAGAGAAATCAGGAAGTAGTAGAATTATAATGAAAAAACGAGAGCCGTAATCGTATGATATACGAAATCATCGACAGGATTGCAATAGATTCACCAACAGAAATTGTACGTAGTGAAGTTGACCTTTTTTGACAGAAATTTACTCACACCAACGTAGAACATCGCAAAAAAATTCAGAGTTTTTCTGTATACTTCAACACAGCAGTTGCGGCCCATACAAATCAGAATTCTGCATTGTATGAGACTTCTAGCAGAAATCTCGCAATATTGATGCTCAGAAATGCCAAACTGAGACCAGATACCATGAAATTACTTCTTTTTCGGAAAAAAAACATATCGAGCTCGCTGAAGAATATGCGTTTGATTAGTTTGAAAATGGCGAAATATTCTCTAGGCGATGTATTGAAAGTACTTGAAAAGATAGAGCCATTCAGTGCGGAAATTCTTCCGAACATCCAGGCGTTTACAAACGAGAGCTCGCTACGAGAGCATGAGGTTTCTCCACTTTTAACTCTAATGGACGTTTGCTAATGATCACTACTATTTATTGACCGAGGAAAAAGTCGGTCTTTAATGCTGGGTGGAGAAACTAAGAGGACCGAGTAATTCGAAGAATATATCAAGAAAAGAAGGCAGAAATTGCTTACAACGAGTGCGGAGTAGTTGTACACTGGTTCAAAGATAGACCTGATTGTTACGAAAAGGCAATGAATTACTCGCATGAAAGAATACCCGTCGGGAATCAGTATTATCCGATAAGCAAGGAGAATACGTCAACTGGAACGACAAAGTCACGGATGAAGAGAGAGCATCATGCGGAAGATTGGCTGGAAATCTGGTGTAGTTAGTGTAGCACAATGCGCGGTGAGCAGTCATTCTCGTCTAGGTAAGGAATAGCGTCAGGCAATGAGAAAAACAACACTCACACGCAAAGACTCACAGGGTTTTCGCTTCCCCTCTTTCCATTTAAGCACCCTTCGATGCATTACAACGGCTCGCCGACGGCGAGAAGAAGTTGGGGTGGTAGAGCGGCGGGATTCTCTGTACTGATGGACAGTACACTTGTCCTCCGGGTTGTAAGACCGGACAACGATCCGCAAAATGCTAGAACTCTTAGACTAATCCATTCCAAAGAACCGTATACACCAGGGGTAAATATTGGAAAAACAGATGTGGTAGTGGATCAGCAGTGCTGAGTACCTCCTTTGAGGATAAGCAGTGTTTTCACCAACGAAATTCTTGAAGTTCCTATTTACATATAGATGTCGGAGTCCTAGGCGCCAAGTGTGAGTAAATATCACAAACGAACAGTGAATGGAATGGTAAAATATGGGATAGAGAGGGTAAAATAAAAGGGTAACCCGGGTAGGTGAACCTGGCAATGGCCAAAGTTGCCGTTGGCAAGGTTGCTGCAAAGGCGGAAGTTAAGAGTCAAGTTCAGAGCCAACACCTGGGTGATTGTTTATTCTGGGGCCCATGTGTACAATTAGGTATAAATAATAGTTAGCCAGGTTAAGGTCATGTACGACGGCGGGGTAAGCAAAGTCAATGTCACCAAACTACTAGATATTCAAGTTAAAGATGAGTAGGGCCAACAATTGGCCCAATAAGTGCCTTTCAACTGCGGTATCAGGTCCATGGTGGGGGCCGGGTGGTCCGGAATACAAGCCTTCGGGTAGACTTGGGTGAGCATACAGTACCAATAGTAATGGTGGATGAAAATCGAAAATTGCCCTTACTGTACAGCTGTGTCTTTTTGGGTAGAAACGCGGACAGTGAAGGTAGCTGATTGATGACAAGAGACCCCATCGGCCAGAACTACAGTAGCTAGATTGGTACTAGACTCGGCAAAAGATGACCGTTGCCTCTGCTCAGTAGCACGAGGGCCACTGTTTTTACATTGTTTATCCAGCCGGACACAGGCGGTATCACATTTTTCACTAGTTCACGTATAATTCAATCGCCACGTACTATATGCACTCGCTGTCGTGCATTCACATACCAGCGTAAACTGTACGCATATACTAATGCATGAAGTGCACTTCAATCTGCATGGCACGATGTGCCAATTAGAGGGTATGTAATATCTTTTGCATATTAGAGGGTATTCAATACCCCTTACATATTTCAGCATAAAACGCTAGGTGCTTACAGTTTATGCTTTACACTTCACCAGCCAATGCACATAGTGCCGATCGTTCGTAGCTCTATGCAATTTCTCGACGCATTTGAGACTTGAATTCTCTCTCCCAATATGGAAGATCATTCACAACAGTAGAGTATAGTGCCTGCTGGTAGCAGTGCACCATCATGAATAAAAAACTGAATCATAAAATATCACTAAAATCAGCTCTGCTTTTGGCAGTACAGTACGAGTGCGATTCCACTTCGGTAACAGTCTGGTGTGTCTCCCGCTGATTCATCTCAAGGATCAGTTATGCAGCAGAAAGTTATAAAAACTGAGAGAGAAGGATTTAATGTCAGATAATTTAACAGCGCGTCAGCTAATTTACATGAACACAGAAGTGAGGTTCTCTAAACCTAGGTTCTCCATTAAGTTGATTCCCGTGGTTTCTTTCGCGGACGGATCTTTCAACATGTTAGGTTTACAATCAATTGCATGAAACATACGGGTTGGTCATTTAGACATTGACGCACGTGCAATTGTCACGCGAGGCATTATCAATATCAAATGAATCGCCCTCACAACATTTGTTGTGTGAAGGTGATTACCTCAGCAATAATCTAGAGCTAGTGATTTAGAACTGTATATATATAGGTTGAGCTATCCAAAGTCACTGAACTAAAGGTAACGAGTAAGAATTACTCAGCTTGACATCTTGGTTCTACACGAAACAAGACTAGCACCTTGGTCTTCGTAAGTTTTGTACTTGGACTAACCACCAGTTTTCGTTCAAACTCTATCAAAACTCTCACAAACATAAAACCAAAACCAACCTACGGACAAAGACGTAGTTGGTCATTGGTATCCGTTGTAGTGAGGTGAGGACTCCAGTTGTTTTTTTCACCATATGTTGGGCCACCTGTAAGCAAAAAAGAGTTTGGATTCGCTGAATTGGGTACTTCAATTGATGGGTACTTGTTTGAATCTGAAAGTACGTTCGAGATCATTTGAGGACTGCAGAGGAAAACGATGGGTTGGGTGGGAACTTACTGGCAACAATGATCAGCACATTATGCTCGGATCCTTGCCCAATACCGTATGGACAATCGCCCTGTCTTTCGAGGATATGCGCATTCTTGAGATCGATCCTGTTCGCCGTCGTAAGCCGCTCATCCTAAGCACTTAACACGGCACGCACTTTTCGGGTTTGCATTCAACTCGCCCCTTCCAAGAGGGAAAACGATTATCCTCCGGTTCTTCACAGATAGAAGGTTCCTGCATATATGAGTTCAAATGGCTTTGAACGGCGCAGTTGAAAATACTCCGTATGCCGTACATTCCTGTTCGATAATTACGTAAAATGACCTCTGGTTGGTTAAATACTCAATACGCATTGCATGTATGTATGATAAATTCACAGCTGTACTGTATAGTACTTACACGGTGCAGTATGGCACTTTGTGCTTACTGCAGAACAGTATTTACAGAATTACAGCTCTGGACAGCGCTGAGCAAAGGTCAGCGACGTCATGGTATGGAATCAATCCAGCTGTGTTTTTGTACATTTCTGCTGATGTGCACATCGAACCGAAGCACATTGGTTTCAATTCGACGCGTACCTTCATTCCCCGACCAAAACGAAATCCTGCTACTCCTACTTCCCCCGCGCCCTCAACCTCCATTCACCATGGGCTACGGTTCGTCCGCCGAAGAAGAGCGCATGCTTAGTTTCTCATCCAAGGAGATGATGACCGCCCCTCCCCAACCTCAACCAACTGCCTCCACGATCCCCACCTCTCACATGCCCAACGCCAAACTCCAACTCAGCACCCTCCGATCCTTCTCCTCATGCCCCTTCCTTCCTGCCTTTCTTTCCAACGCCGCAACCTCCCGGATCGTGTCCTATGCCCTCCAGACATGGGACGAGCGTCGCCCATGGACCGAATTCTACTCTACTCGAGCTATTAGCCGCCCGCAGTTTGCCGCCCTCAGCGATCGCTTCGCATCAAACTTGCATGTTTATCGCGCAAACTATCAGATCATCGCCGCCTTTTGGCTTCTCTTTGTTTTATTGGGTAGTATTCAAACGCTCTTGCTGGCAGCTATCTTGTTTTGGTTGTTGGAGTGGTATTGCTCCTTTTTCGCAAACCGCAATGCAGGCTCGTTGCCTCAAAAGCACGTCGTCATTGCAATCTTTGCTACTCTTTTCATCATATGGATAACTGGAATCGGCAATTCACTGTCGCGTCGCTTTGCCTCTCCGCTATCTCCGTCGCTGTTCACGCCGCCTTTCATGAGCCTCAAACTATCGAGACAGAGATTGTGTAAACCATTGCCTCCTCTTGTCATACCGCACCTTTCCAATCTCTTCAATCCACCATGTTACAACCAAGTCGCCTTGAAATCCTTTTACAAGAATGTTCTCGAGTACTTCTGCCCCTCAAACCTCACCACCCACCGCATCTCATCTCATCCTCTATGACTGTCTTCATGCAACGAAGCAGTTGTTTCCCTCTCGACGCTCGCATATTTCCACTGAATAACTCCAAATACTACTTGCATCACTACGACATCACCACCTCGCGCTTACGCAAGCCGTACACATGCTTCCCAACCCGCTAACTAAACACCAAGTACTACTGTCATGTAACTGCGCTCAACTAGTACCACCCTTCCTACGACCCCCCGCGAAAGAATCGCCATGCATTTTCAAACTTTTCCTCACTTAGGTGATAAACAGCGTTCATCTCCTTGATCCCGCCCTCCAAGTACGCCCCTCCCACGTTATATGCAACGCTCAATCCACTTAAGGCGTAGCACGTATGCATAAAGTCCCTCGGCATCCCTGGTTTATCCCTCAAACCACCGTTGTCCAACTGGCAGCATTCCAACACGTACCTCACCAACCGCTCCGCATCAAAGCAATGCACCCCTAGCATCGCGAACAGCCTCCCACCCAAAACGAGTAGCAACTATCCACCAACTTATTCGTCCTTCCTTGAAATCCCCCCTCATATCCCATCTGTCTCATGACCGCCCAGTCCAACAACTTTTCCCGATCCAACGCCTCTCTCCACCCCTAGTATCACCGCACTTGCATATCCGCAATAAGTGTTCCCCCCATGACTCTCCGCCCCGGTTCACCCCCATCCCACCATCAAACCCCTGCAAACTTCTCAGCCATGCGCCACACTTGACCTTCACTTCCCTCCCCCACTCCCCATCTAACATCCCCACCATACTCCCAACACTCACGCACAGTAACAACCCCTCACATCCATTTCCCCCCCTTCACTAACTTGAAACGCTCCCTTGTCCCTCCACATACTTCGAATAAACCGATTCAAGCCCTCCACATCCACACTCTTCAACGCCTCCTCCGTCCCCAAAGCACACAGCGCCATGAAAACGGAAAACGTGCTCGCCATATGAGCACTCTGCCCGGGTCCCCCTCCATACCCCCCACGTTCCTTATCCTTACATTTCTCAAAATGCTTCACAACCCTCTGTCCCAATTCCGTCGGTACGCGAACGTCAAGTAAATCAAGTGCATGGAGAATCCAAAATGCCGCCCACCCTTGCAATGGATCAAACGATACAAAGCCACGAGGAAAGCGGTGTAGACTGCGTAGCAGCCAGCGGGTGTGCTTCTCGCGATGCAAAGTTGGAGTGGAAAGAGGAGGGAGCGCATGACGTAAATCAAAAATGCATTGCTCGATATGCGCTTGCTCCTCCCAGGTGTTGGTGATGTGGTTTTCGTGCGAGGATGACTGCTTCGCAAACTCTTGCAGCTCTGCTCAGTTGGTTCGGACAATGCTGTCGCTTGTACAAAGGACATTGGTATGGGGAGTAGCGAACTTGAACACGTTGGTGGTTTTGAGTTTGGCGGTACCAACGGTTGTTAGGGTGGCGGATCAACAGTACTCTTGCTAACGACGATTGAAAAGAGTGTTTCATAAGGTTGAAAAGCGTAAATATTTACGCTTTGTGCTTCTGATAAGAACTCAAATACTGAGTAAAAATTTGTCGCCATTTTGGCTCAGGACTGCGACCTCCGTCCGAGACGCTTCAGCCCTGCCCTCAATGACTTTTCCACCCTGAATCACTTCTTGCGCGTCCTTTTGCCCCGGATTTTTCTCCTTGAGCATCAAGGATATTTGAAACAGAAAACTTGACGACGGTTTCTTTGGAGGATTCTTTTGGGGCAAACGATGAGGCAAAACCAAGCGCTCTTTCAAATGCAGACGAGGCCCTCCCTACTTGCCTGTGGGTTGCAAACACTGCAGTTTATCAGACAATTCGGGCTTGAGCAAGATTTAATGTGGCGAGAATAATTGCGACGGCATTGCAGTCTTTAAAACCTCGCGATTAGCTGAACGCAATCTCCATGATGAAATCAGTCCGATGTGGGTTGACGCGTTGGTCCAGCCCTGTAGGATAATGCATTGGCGGATAGCAAGCAGTCAGCATGGGTCTTCCGGGGCGTGACAGGGTGATTGACTGGTAAGTGTACCTTCTTTTTGCACAGTTCCCGATGCAATAGATATAGGAGTGAGATGAGTCTGTTGAGGGTTGAAGGGTAGCGGATCACAGAAACGGAACTCTGTGCAAAGAGCAGTATGTCCAAATTCAATGGAGGAATTTCACTGTACGCAACTTTATGGGTGAACGCAAAGTCCACGGCAGTGCTACGGTAAAGCATTGACCGACGAAAATACTCACAGCAATCCCATCTACTTCTGAATTCCATATTTTATGCAACCGCGAGCCGGCTCTACACCATTTGTTGCAGATACTCACCTCTACGACCTCCCCCATGCCTACGCTCGCCAAAGCAACTCCATCATTTGTTGGATTGCGTTTTACTGAGCAATTTCTACGCAATCATTATTGATCTGCCCACGTCTTTACATAACTTACGCCCTGCCAATTTCGGCAAGCTCGAAACATCATCGGTGAGTTCAATTCCATCACCACCTCGCCCCCCGGTGTGACACCGACAAACCCTCCACTTCTCTCAGGGAGCACCGATGCACCACCTCAGCCACCGCATCCTTCACAGCGAGTCCTCCATACTCGACTGCAAAACAAACGCGACTCGCCGCGCTAAACTTTAAAAATTCCTCACCCCAACCCGTGCCACTGAGCGCGCACAGCTCTTATTTGACGCGTAACTCCCCGCCCCAACTACAGGTGTATCCCCAATACGCCCCTCCAACTTGTTCGTCACCCCTCCCGTCGACGTGACACATGCTACATTTCCCTGTCCGTCGCACACTGTCGCGCCCACGGTGCCCCCTTCCGCATCCCCGCCTCCTTCATTCACCCCACCCCACCGACCAACCCCGAGTGATCCAATTCTGCAGCATTACGTTGCTTTGCTCGCGCCAGGCTCAATTTCCGCCGATCCGTCTGAAACCAGCCCGGATCACGTGTTTCAATCAACCCAGGATACTTGCTTGCAAACCGTTCCGCCGCCGCAAACCC
This sequence comes from Kappaphycus alvarezii, assembly GCA_002205965.3. Taxonomy (NCBI): domain Eukaryota; phylum Rhodophyta; class Florideophyceae; order Gigartinales; family Solieriaceae; genus Kappaphycus; species Kappaphycus alvarezii. The sequence continues at coordinate 116,860 of NADL03000005.1, forward strand.
TAAAAATTGAAAGTCTGCTGTCACGCTGATCAGCGCCGCAAGCCGCGCCGGATACATGATAGTGCGCACTAAACTCGCAACATGGAATATTGTTAGATCGCCGTTCTGCCACCACGATTATCATTCTTGAAAAAATTCCCACAACGGCAATGGCGCATTCAAGAGCAGTGAAACGCGCGGTTGGCAGGTGGGTGCACACACTTACATCCTGTGACGGCACCGATTTTCCGATTCAAGGTAGCGCATCCATAACCAGGGGCCTCATATTTCGCAAAATTCACGAGCATTCAACACAGCCCCTCTACCTAACCATGGACACAGGGCACAACACCGCAAATCATGGACACCGCCAAAGTCGCACACCGTTAGTTGCAGGAATTTCGCACCACTCCACAAGACCCAAAAGCAACCAAATCGACAGCCCCCCGTAAAAAAAATGAAAAAGGGAAAGGGGGCAAACATACCAGCATTAAACAAGGGCGACTGTTCCATAACCTCGACTGCGGCGAGGGCAGCGGCCACAGCAGTGCAAGGAAACGAAACATGGCTACGATGCCACGGGCGGCAGCAGTGGAAGTAGCGCCATTAACGAGGACATCGTATGGCATTGACAGAGGCCTCGAGAGTCTGTTCATGGGCAGGAGCACGGTGTCTCGAGGCATATCACCGGCACCGCCATGGATTGCAATGGCCAGTTACCTTTGGCCGACATGGTGAGGGCGGGACGAGGTGCGCAACGCGTGAACAAGCGATCAACAATACGACACTAAAGTGACAGGGATCGGGCACACGGCGGGGGCCGGCGAATGACGAGGAGGTATCGAGAGGATGTTTGTCCCAAAAGCACCAAAAAAGAGCAATTTGAAATTCAAGGATCACTGTTAACAACAAGTGCAACAATGACCAGTGACTTTGCTCCAATCCGATAAAAGCAGGCATGCCAAAGTATCAAAATACTTGAAACCATTCACAAGACACACACGCGCCTCAAAACCACTCAACCCCCCCCCCGCCCCCGCCCCCCCCCACGCAGCATTCAAAAACAAGGCACGCTTGCCACGCACCGTTGCTGGCTGCTGGGCGGTACGCTCAACGGTCTCGTCAAGTAGCGCACGGGGGCATGCGCGTTTGTTGTACCCCACGGTACGAGATAGCGGTGTGGGTGGGGGTGGTGGTCGGGTAGCGCGGTGTATTATTGCGTGAGCGTGGTTGACGTGACGGGGGGTGTTGAGTTGCATGGGAGCAATATGTGGATGGGGATGGGGGGTGCGGTTGAATGGTGGGTGATGGGGTTGGTGGGGTAGGGCGAATGGTGTGAGCGGGTGAGGGCGGCGGGAATGGGTGGGGAGTGCGGTGAGTATATTTACAGTGGTGTAATGGAGAACTTGACAGTCAAAGAAGACGAGTGATCAGTGTTGGCGGCATCTCTCCGTGTCTCTCTTGAGAAATGTAGACCGGATGTGCTCAGCTTTTAATGTTGAGTACACTAGTACTGTTGGATTTTGGCATGGCTTTCCAATTAATAATTGAGGACAGCTAGCTCAATTGGATGTGGATGTTGAATACAGGCCAACCATTGGCTCAAGTATGAATGGAAAAAAAGTAAAAAACATGTGTAGATACAGACATATGAAAAAATTTCCAAGAATTATTTCATACCTTGGACGTTGATATCCAATGATAGGCGCGGTATGATCTACTTTGGTTTTGTAATTGCTCTCCGGTTATCCCATCCCACGCGGGCTCCAACCATCCCAATCGCAAAACAAACTTTTACCGAATTTCTCCAATTGCATCCAAGATAAAAAAAAATAAAATCATATTTTGCAACCTACACCTACTTGCCGGTAACAAAACCGTCCGGCAGTATCCCTTTCTATTGATCAAAACGCAATAATATCCCCCCCCCCCCCCCCTCGCGATCCCGCCGTCACAATCCATCCCTCCCTCCCCCTCCTCCCTCGTCCACCCACCCTCCTCAATCCTATCCACCCCTTCCTCCCACTCCCTCCACTCCATCATGTCAGAGACCGTGTCAGACATTGGCGCACTCTTCACACTCTTCGACGTCGCCATCGCCGCCCGTACCTTGTATTGCTTTTGTCGCACCTATTTTACACACAAGGTCCGCAAGGATGACCAACGCAAAGCCCTTCTTCAAGACACTCTTGCCGCTCATCGTCACAAAAACAATCCAACCGTCCCAAAAAGAAGAAGCCCATCCGCGTCTACATGGACGGCTGTTTCGATGCCATGCATTTCGGTCATGCAAATGCCTTGCGTCAGGCAAAGGCCTTGGGCGATGTCCTTGTCGTTGGAATCAACCCCGAGACCGAGATCCGTAACATAAGGGCCCTCCGTCATGACCGATGAAGAGCGCAGAGTCGCCGTGTCCAGTGTCAAATGGGTCGACGAGGTATTGACCGACGTCCCGTACGTCGTCACCCCGCAGTTTTTGAGAACCTTGATCGAACATCATGGCATTGATATTATTGTCCATGGCGATGACCCTTGCATCGGCGCCGATGGTGAGGACGTTTACAAGGCCGTCAAGGAAATGGGACGGTTTAGGACCGTCAAACGCACGAGGGTGTTAGTTCGACCGATATTGTCGGTAGAATGTTGTGTGTGTACCAGGGATCACCACGTCGGGATGAAGGCTGTCACCGATGGACATTCCAGTCATAGTGGTCATGCGCAGGGTGCCCCCCGTTTTCAAGGGTCAGCAACTTTTTGCCCACCACTAGACGCCTCATTCAGTTTGCTGGGCAGACAAAGGCCCCAAAGCCGGCGATCGTGTCGTTTATTGTGATGGACCTTTGATATGTTTCATGCTGGCCATATTGAGACTTTGAGGATGGCGAGGGAGAAGGGTGACTTTTTTGGTCGGTATTCATGATGATGCTACCGTCAATCGAAGGAGGGGAGTAATTTTCCAATTATGAATCTGCATGAGCGGACTTTGGGCGTCTTGAGTTGTCGTTACGTGGATGAGGTGATTATTGGTGCTCCATGGTGTGTCTCTGAGGATATGATTAAGACGATGAATATTTCTACCGTTGTCCATGGCAAGCATAGGGGAGACAGCAAGAAGCTCGATGATTGGGTTGACCCGTACGAAGTGCCGAGGAGAATGGGGATTTTGAAGGAGGTGGGGGGACAAAGCGAGCTGACCGTAGAAGTGATTTTGGATAGGATAGTCAAGAATAGGGAAGCCTTTGTCAAACGCAACATCAAGAAGGAAGCTGCAGAAGAGGAATATCTGACAAAGCATAAGACGTATGTTGAGGAGGGTAACGTGCAACTTGTGGTTGTTGTTTGGTGCGATCGGAAAAAGAAAGGGAACAGATTATCATGCAAATGTTGGTGTCGTCACTAAGCTCCTGTCAAGGTGAGTGTTCGATACCGGGCCGTATCGCCCTCGATGGACGTCGAGTTTGCAAGATCGCTACTCAAGATATGGCTGGTCGCGTGGATAGTGTGAAATCATTCAGATAACTGTTGCAAGGCATTCCTGTGGATAGTTTGATATGCTCTTTTTTCTTTCTTGTGATCTCCTTTGAAAGCAGCGCAAGGTTAGACAACGTACAGCAGTTCGTTTTTGCAATGTATTTGTCTTGCCATGTTGCTCCAAGCCAGCAGAGAGACTGAACAGCCACTATCCAGCTTTAACAGAATAGCAACTCTAGTAAGGGTTTCACCTTTCGATTATGATACGAAGCGTCCAACAGAAAGAAATAAAACTCGCAATGTCTGAGATATTGAGATGAATTTTGAAAGGGTTTCGCTCCGCTTGGATTTTTGTATGGATCGGAGAAAGCCTTGATGTTACAGTATGATCTACGCAGTGGATTTGGCGCTGTTTCTCCACGGTTACCGTACGGGTTTATACCGTACCATATCCTGTAGTCTTGCCCATTTTCCAACCTCCTGGTCTCTGGGACGTCCCGAGAGGCACGCCTCCGACCCCCGTCATACCGCGCAAGAAATAAACGCACACCTCACTCCACACCGACATTTTACTCCGTCTGCAACAGCAAACACCCGCATCCTCCACTCATCACGGTGCCGCATTTGGCAGCGCTGCCTCACAGCCGCATCCGCTCCATTCTACAACCTACCATTATCCAGCAATGACCACTACATCGAGGCCGAAGTCTGGCACACTATGGTTGGCATTCGCCTCGGTAACCCTATGTTCGACGCTCTCGTCTCTGCCCGATGTGCGCGACAAGCTCCGCCCAGCACCACCCACACTTGATACACCCGTTCACCACGCCTCCGTTTTTAAGAGCGCGGTAGGGGCCGTGAGGCGGCACACAGCCGGTTACGCAACACTCTACTCCGCCACCTTACAACCCTGCTATTGGCCTGTTCGTCTCAACAGAGCGAGGCCCGGCGGTCGACCTCCACAAGAGCCCGGCTGAACAACGGAAACTCGACCTCGTCATCGATGACTCCTCTTCGCTCCCTCCTCGCAACGAATTGATGTTACCATCATCAGCCCCCACTCACGTCCCTACCGAGACCTCGCCGATGGCGGGACATACGCGCTCGAACGCGCACCCTGAGGAAGCATGTCTACTACGGCCCGCCGTGCCGGTCTGAAGGCATCGAGCTGGGCCCCCTCGCAATTGTTTTTATGGCCAGATCGACATCTCCGGCCTCCAGCTCCTCCAGGATATCGCTAATTGCACCACTACGAGGCGGAGATATCTGTCGTAACGGGACTTAATCGCGCTCCGAACAAAGCTATCGGCTTTCTGCAACGTTATAATGCCGTTATGATCAACCAACGCGAATTCAGCGCTGTTGAGCCCGCTAGGTCCAGTAGGGCCGTAAGGTCTCCTCAAACTGCAGTTGAATACAGTAAAGGGTCACCTTTTCCCCCAGTAGAGACACGGGAGTCTATACAGTAGGCCATGCAAACTCCGCACCAGGTGCCCTTAAAGTGTACCACCGATCTTGCAAGTACTGGAATACCGATGTACTGTACATACCGAATGTACTGTACTATACTGTACAGTTCACTTTGTTCCGCTCGCTTTCGACTCTTTCGCCGCGCCCTGTAAGTCAACCTATTGTGTGATTGAAACCTATGCGAAATTGATATCGCGACGACTGTTCTGTACAGTACACCAGCGGCGGCCCTTGACAACCTGCGGCAACGTATCTCGTCGACCAGATGGTCTACCTTTGCAACATCGATCCTAGCGCGTACGCTGTTGTGGACGATTTGGAATGCGGGGGGCACTTGGCTGAAGTACTGTACTCGCTGGCAAAACATGGAAACCTCAAGCAAGGATAAAGAGAGGAGAATAGCGAAAAGTGACTTAGTCGGAGAGTTGGAAGGGTCGGAGGTGCGGGGGTCGAGATATCTGTGGCACATAAGTGCTGTATCGTACCTCGCCCGCACTGCATGCCACCTGAAGCCCTCACGTGGCACACTTGTCTGCTCCTCGAAACTTCGCTGGTGCTGCACTGCAGCTCGTTTAATTTGATACTGTACAGTGCGGTATATAACCCCCTAGCGAGGGGGAGAGTAGAGAGGGAGAAGGTACAACAACATCAACGCTTTTCCAAATTCCAGCACCTCCCACATCCTTTCTTTGAAAACCCATCACCCCTTACTCCGCGTCACGCTCCCTTCCCGCAACTCGTGCGCGACCCTACACTCGCGCCCTCAACATAATACCAAGCTGGGCAGCGACGAGGTTCAACTATCTTAGCTTTTACTGTCAGCTAGGCTTGTACGCCTTTTGTAATACATGAAGTAAATATGATTACACATACTTTACAGTACACTCCCTGCCTCTTTACACTGTAGGATGTGGACTGCGCGAGCTCGCTTCTTGATCTGGGGAGATACTTTACTGTATCTCCGCAGTTGATGTAGGGTTAGGTACTGTATACCCACCACCCGGCGCAGTGCAGAATAGTATACATATACTGTACTGTGTCGAGGGTTCCGTATATGTATACTGTACTTTGTTTAATGTACGTGGGAAAAGGAGGATAGCAGGTTACGCTTGGGCTACGTAGGACAGGAAAAAATAAAAGACATTTCCAAGCATTTCATGGTACCACATCCAAGGTTGGACGACGCCATGACAGACTTCAGCGCCACTCACCTCTCCTTTGATGTATCCCCCTCTTCCGAAATTCCCGTTTTCTTTTCGCGTTCGGGAACGTTGTTATGTGCGGAAAGACGGACAGAGAAGGCCCTCCAAATTATGTGCCATATGGATGGGGCCGCTTCCGACTTCTAATACGAGTCGTTTGCACAGAATGGATTCCTGACTGAATAAGGAGAGAAATACGATATCGCCAAGGAGAAGCTCCTCGCCGAGTTCTCGAAGAAGCCGAAGCAGAAGGAGGAAGTACACGAAGCTGTTGTCAAAACACTGGACGCTTGAGACATGGGAGGGTCCCCGGTGGGAATGAATGCCCTCTACAAGAGGGTAGGCTTCAACGAGACGATTTCTTTCGGTTTACTTCGAAAGGCAGTGGTAGGACACTCTTTTTTGGCTCAGTTTGTCGTGTATCGAACGCCATCAGAGTAAAAAACTTAACAGGGCATTTCAAGACTTTCAGTCAGGAAACAAGGCGTTTTTCGCCGACAAGGAAGCGGCTCGAGCGCCTTTGGTCGCTCCGAGGAGGATTCTGCATAGGCCTGACGTGCATGCTGTCAAGCCGCATCAGCTGGAGGACAATGTTGAACAGCTAGCTGGGCAGTTTGCGGAGTTGTCTCTCTTCGTGAAGATGCAGCTTGAGAAGGGAGGACCTGCCGCTATGGTCGATGACGACTCTAGTTGCATTTCTGTAGGCAAAGGGGCCACTGTGCCACTCAGTGCCTGCAGAACCCTCAAAGACAAAGTCGGTGCTCTTTCTGTGGTAAGAATGGTCACTCAGAGTAATCATGTTAGTCCAACAGCAAGATGGAGTTTATCGTGTAGTAATTGCCGGAGCAAGTTCGGAGTCGAAAGAATAACTTAAACTAAGGGAAAAGGATGACGACGAGCCTGTTTTCATCATCCAGGATTCCCGCAAGGGCGATGTGGTTGCCGCGAAAAAAAGGAACGTTGACGGCAAAGCCCTTCCGAAGTAACGCAGGGATAATGTCATGGACATTACCGCGCTGATGAATAAGGCCTCTCGTTCGCCCGCCGATGGTCTTGTCGGAGCCAACGAAGAAGAAAACTGAAGCAAAGAAGACCGAGAAGGCATCGGAGCCCTCTAGGACCACGTTGGTAAGTATAATGCGGTCGTGGAACTGGCTACGGCCTCGTCAGAAATGAACTTCGGCCGCTTTTGCGTAGAGACGCGGATGAAGCAAGGAAGCAGTTGAATCTTCTGTTTTCAAGACTTTCACGGTGACTCAGGCATCCATGAAAGTCACCCGAAGTCTTCCGTCGTTTGAAGGTCGTGGCCGAAGGCTTATGGAGCGGAGACGCACGCCCTGCTCGACACGGGTGCAGTTCTAACCTGATGTCCTGGGAAATTTGCGAGAGACTGGCACTCGCTCCGATGGCTACGAATCGCCAGGTCACTGTCGCCGATAGAATGGTTTCTGAAGTTATTGGGTGTGTACAGAAGGTTCCTGTGGGGTGTTAAGCGCACACGAGCAGATCTGGGTAGAACTGTGGTTGAAACTTTGGTTGAGGTTGGCTGGGTTAAGCCGGCCGCTCTACACCAGGGTTTATATAGAGCTGAAAATAGCTACAAACTAAAGGAAATGCAGTCTAACAGTAGCGAATTCAAAATTGTTCCCGTAAAACAGCCCTGAGGGTATCGTAAGTAGCGCTTTCAGAATTGTAGTCGGCACGAGTGACATACTCTGACAAGATGTAAGAAGTACATTGGTCCAGACGGCATGGGATAGGAAGGTGACTTTTGATTGGTAAAGCAATGATACAATATCCCAGCGTGCAACTCGCCTGTAACTATTCCAAGTGTACCAATGGGGTCAAAAGCTGTGTTCAAAACTGTAAGGAAAGTGTAATGACAGCAAAATGGCTATTAGCACTGGTTGTAAGGTTACTAGTGTTTTTAATCTACAGTACAGTAGATGCAGTGAATTCGTGTAAAGCTATAAGGTCTGTGAGGAGAAATACAACAGTTCCAGTCTCTTTTGGAACCCTAGTGGTGCCTCTGGGCTCCTTGGTGGTACGTAACGCGCCATTCGACACTATTATTGGCAGTCCTGCATTAGAATCTATACAAGAAAATATAGATTACGGGCTGCAGCAGGTCACGCTGGCGGTTGGGAGGAAGAAGGTTCTTTTACCGCTACTAGGAGAGCCCCCAGTGATTGACGGGATGCGGACTGATGGCGAGGATTTCACATCCCCTGCATAGTCTGATTGAGATCAGTTTCCTGCTTCGTCCTCATTGGAGTCAGGCGGCAGCGATGGTGGGTCGGACACCGATCTTAAACAAGGAACCGTATGAGCTCAATCTAGAGGGCCTGATGTTGGAGGAGGGGTCTACCGAGGAAGACGAGAAATCGGATCACGCCGCGTTTCTTGTCTGGAATATGAAGCATCTCGAGGAGGAGAACCATAAGAAGTTGGTGAATTCGCTCAAGGAGACGGAGGTGATAACGTGGGACATACATGACCTGGAGCTGGCTCGGGTGCCGGTGGTACACTCTTTCGAGTTGCAGGATGAGACTCCGATACATTCGAAAGCCTGATGAATGCCGCCGAGGCATAACCAAGTAGTAAGGAAAGAAGTGAGTGAATTATTGGAAGCTGGAATTTTCACGCCGTCGAGGTCCGCTTGGTCCTTTCGGGTAGTGATTGACACTAAAAAAGACGACAGACCCCGTTTTTGCGTCTATTACCGTCAGTTGAGCCGGTTGATGAAGCCAGACCGCTGGCCGCTACCGAAAATAGAAGAAATATTCGACGAACTCTCTGGCGCGGAGTTCTTCACAACGTTGCACCTTTTCACAGGATACTGGCAGGTTGGAATGTCTGAAACGTGCAAGGAAAAGACGAAGTTTTTCTCTCGATATGGAACGTACAAGTTCGAGGTGATGCTGTTTGGACTCATGAATGCTCCAGCGACGTTTCAAAGGATGATGGACGAGGTTCTTCGCTGGACACCGTTTGCCATGATTTACGAGAACAATGATCTAATGTTTTGTAAGAAGTTGAGGAACACATAGCTCACTGCAAAGAGGTGCTCAGCAGGGTACAAGAAGCCAAGTTGAAGCTGAAAGTGACCAAGGGCAGCTTTGCTCAGTCGGAAGTGAAGCTGCTCGTGTCACATTGTCAATTCGAGCGGTTTGAAGGTGGATTCCGACAAGATCGAAGATATCGTGGAGGCCCCTGTGCCGGAAAATGTGACTGTACTGAGGGGCTTTCTCGAATTGGCAGGGTACTATCGACGCTTTATACGGAACTTCGCAGGTACCTCAGTAGTGCTGCACGCTGTAACCTCCGTTAAGAAGGAATTTGAGTGCACCACGGGAATGCAGGAGGCTTTCGAGTACTTGAAGGAGAAGCTGAAGACGCCTCCAGTAATCGAGTTCCCGGATTTCGACTCCCCTTTTGTCGTGGAGAAGGATGCTTCTTCGACTGCCCTAGGATTGGTTCTCTCTCAGAAGAAAGAAGATAGAACAGTGCATCCGGTACAGTTCGCATCTCGGACAATGACGGAGCAGGAACTTCGGTACACTACTAGCGAACGGGAAGCACTTGCTAAAGTTTTCGTTCTCAACAGTTTTCGTGTGTATCTGTTGTCCGACAGGCCGTTCGTGGTATATACGGACCATCAGGCCCTGCAGATGGCTTTCAAGAAGAAGGATATACATGGGAGGTTGGCGAGGTGGATGGATTTGATGGCCGAGTACGACTTCGAAATTAGTTACATGCTTGGAAAGGCCAATGGGGAGGCTCACTATCTCTCTCGCAGATCATTTGTTGAATTTGAGGCTTCAAGAGAATAAAACGACACGAAGGGCCTCGTAGCGATGATCCAGTCGGACGACATTAATTTATCTGGATTAGAACCAGACCTCCTGAACATAACGAGGTTTCCGGCCTTGGAAAGGGTTCAGGAGACGGACCCGAAGAAGAAAACCGCCATACGAAGAAAAACCAAGAGATTCATGAGTTGTACCGACACCCTGTTACGACGGGAGAAGGATGGACGGCGCGTTGTTCCGCATATCGGGTGGCGTGACGAAATATTGACAACGTTCCATGATGATATCGTTCATTGGGATGCTGATTCTAAAAGCATGTTCGTGAAGGACCGGTTTTGGTGGCCTGGGGTGTATCGGGAGGTGACAGAACACGTGAAGGCATGCGCAGTCATTCAAAATACTCGAAGGCTTCCAACGTATGATAGGATCCTTAGAGCACCCGTTACTGGTTTGTTCGAAACTTTTCAAGTGGACTTTGCGGGCCCTTCCAAGCCATCTCGGAAGGGAAGGATGTTTTTTTAACCGCGGTGGCGCACAAACGGGCTGGTGAATAGCTTGGCCAACGAAAGCTCCACCTCCGATATTGTCATCGAGTTTGTTGAGAAGGAAATCATAGAGCCATTCGGGCCCCGAGGAGTATAGTCTCGGGCAACGACACGGCGCTTATGGCGGCTTCCATCCAGTAGTTTATGAAGGAGCACGGGATCGATTGGAAAGCCGTCCTCCCGCACGCCCCTATGGCAAATGGAAGGGCCGAGAGGATGGTGGGGACTATAATGCATGCAATCAAAAGGTCAGTCGTGCAGAGTGGAGGCGACTGGGTGGAGGCTATGCCGAAAGTTTTGTACGGCTATCGCCGACGTGATCGCGGGATCTCAACTCTCCGTTCCGATAATGTATGGTGTCGAGCCGAAGATTATGGCAAGCGACGCAGTAGCCCTTTTGGGCGAAGTCAACCCAAATCACCGCCTCGTCGAGGTGTTGGGGGAAGCTAGCGTGAGGGCTGCTGTAGCGGAAAGGTCGCGCGCTCCGCGCAAGGCTAAGGGGGAGGTCAAACGGTTCGAGCTTGAAGACGAAGTGCTAGTGGCGCATGGGACAGCATTCAGTAGGGTCGAAAGTGGCCGGCGTTTGAGTCATTTTATTACGGACCGTGCCAGGTAATCAAGGCTGATCATCCTCACTATGAGTTGGTCTCGTCAACTGATCGAGTGACCAGAATAGATATCCATGCGCGTCGGCTGGTCGAGTATACTAAGTCATCAAGGAATCTCATTTAAAGAGTAGAAAACCAGGAAGTCGGATCACTACCGAGGAACTATGGTTGAGATATAATTACTAAAGGTACTAGAAGGAAAAAGAAATAGGACCTTGCTGAAAGAAAAATAGATCAAATAACCAAAAATAGTTATTTAATTAGGTACAGGGGAGCCGGGACCTGGAAGAGCCTAAATACGTCTCATGTGCACCAGAGAGTGTAGCCCCGTCAACAAGGAAGGAGTGGCTAACCAAGCCGATGCGGAGGAAAGACAAATAAGGGAACTAGAAAAACAATAGGATCGGAAAAGGAGTTAAAGAAGGATTGTGGGACTAGACAGGGGCAAAGAGAACCGGAGCGATGGGAGGCGGACTGCTCGGGCCTGAGCCGCAAGGTGGGCTAGTCAGCCGGCGCCGCGGTGACCTTACTGACTCTTGTTCTTTTCCCCTTATTGGGACTGGTTTTTCCCTTTATGTGACGAGGAGAGGACGTCATGGAGGAGAGTGGACTTGGCAGGAGGTACCGCCTTGGTGGGAAGGGAATGTTGGTGTAAGATGGTAGGGTGGTGGAGTTGGGGGGTTGCACTTTGAGTGCGAGGACATATGGGCTGTGAGAGCTCGCTTCTTGATCAGGGGAGATACTGTACTGTATCTCCCAGGTTGAGGTTGATGTAGGGTTAGGCACTGTATATCCACCACCCGGCACAGTCCAGTATATATACATATACTGTACTGTGTCGAGGGTACTTGGAAAAAGGAGAAAACAGGTTACGATTGGCGTAGGTAGGACACTAAAGAATAAAGAACGCTTCCAAGCATTTCATACGACACAGAATTCAGTCTGAAAGCCGTCTACCTCCTCTTCGTGTCCGGTCCTCTACGATTTCTAGCAAGCCTTTAGCGCCTGCGGCGCCCGCACGACTGATCATGACAGCGAGGAGCACGTACTGAACATCTGTGTAGGTAATTTGTTCACCGATGGGAGCGTATTTAGAATACGTTGTGCCTCACAGTGCAGTAAATACAGATATGTGTTTTGAGTTATTGGAGCTGTCAGCGACTCCATGCATTAATTCTGAGCTGTGGCTGCAATAAATCTCTGTTGATGAAATGATTGAAGATAATAGAGGATTTACGCATCAAAAAATTCCTTAGGTATTTCGTGATAACTCAGCACGAAATCTGACAGGTCATTACCATATTTGAGCTATACGAACTGACTTCACACACGTCAAATTTCATAGAGTTCGTACGAAAGCCATTACATATCAGCTACACAGACAAGACATCCTGTCATTACTACGTAGTTGAAATTTCGCGATGAATTTTCCAAAACCCCACCATTCGATCACACTCCACACACCGAGCAATGGTTACCCAGCGTGACTTCTCTATCGAAAAAGCTAGGAAGCTTCGAACAACTAGACTAAAGAACGCTTTATCAGTTTTGTGTGTAGATGCACCTGATCTTCTGTGTATCAGTCTAACGCAACGTTACCGCGATGCACGTAAAGATGTGAGAAAACTGAGAATAAGGAAAAATCTTATTAGTAACATCTCATTTAACTTGAACGCCTATTCCAAAAAAGATTCTCTGCACCACTTTAGGTTTTGTGTGCAGGACATGGGTAAGATTACGGGAATTATTGGTTCGCATGGAGGCCGTACCGAAGAAGAATAGGTATTTTGATATGCTGTTACAGCATGATATATGGTGATTCGAAAGATCTCTACAACAGTGACATGCATACTTTGGAGACAGATTTCGGCTCCCATACATCTGCGATGGGAAAATTTTCTGGGAGGTACTAGAAACTTTTACTTCAACGGGAGGATATTTAATTACGGTCTTAAGAGAGAAACTGCTATGAAAACGCGCGGAAATATATGCTGGATTGATTTATGATATGGGGGGGCCTCTAGATTATTTTGTTGGATTCATAGACTGTACAAATATTCGAGTGGCACGTCCCAGTGGAAGAGGAAGTCTACAGCGTACGTGCTACTTGGGGCACAAGCGTTTCCAGTGTCTTGTGTACCAGAAAAATCATCACACCTCATGTGCTGATATTCTACCATTTCGGACCTAAAGTTGGCTGACGACAACCTTACAAACTTATTACTCCGCCTTCCCTGCCTCGGATTTGTCATCCATTTCTTGAATGAAATCGGTTTGACGATTTCGCGCTCTATATACACTTCGAAAATCCCAGGGGCAGGAACGTTATGTGTATTATCTTTTCGTCTGTTCGAAATAATCCTCTTGGACCGATCGGCTATAGATTTCTGAGACGCTCGTTTGTGGATAGTAAATACTCTCTTAGGAATAAATTTAATAAAAGTTCCAAGGCTTGTTCATATTTTGTTTCTAATTCACCCCATCCATCAAGGTGAGCACGGACGCTGTTAACCGCTTCCACAAGATGAAGATCATATGTCTCTGAAAATGCGAAGCGTTTTAGTTTGGGCTGTTGTTGCGCTTGCTGCTGATTTGATGCTGAATTGAGGAGCACAGCATCAGGTTCTCCGTTAGGAGCGTAAGGTTGTGACAGCGTTGTTTGTTAAGCTGGTGGTGCTTAAATTGCATGGACTGATGTCGTAGCTGGTTTTGACGGCGAAAAGTGGCTCTTAGTGCTCACAAAAGGGGCTGACGCCGTCATTTAGTTGGCGTAAATGGTTTCGCAACCTAGATCACCAATTTCGATTGTGCGAGAATTGTCTTCCTACAAAACAGCTTTGGGACGAATAAATTATGTCGACATGGGAAAATATTACGTACAGGTTGCCAGTTGTGCAAAGTGTCGTGCTTGTCACAAAAAAGTAGATGAAAATTTAGGTTGTGTAAATTCTCTAATCTCCGAAACTATTGTAGCTTTCTATAATTCTCTTCCGCCGTAGCTCGAGATTGTACTCTTATATGTTAGCGCCATCTTTTTGAAGTGAAGACATCTTCATTTGGCGTCCTATACGTACTCAATCAAAACAAACAGTACGAGAAAAATTACCTTTTTCATTACTTGATCTCCGAGCTGGAATCGGTTGCTTCCAGCCCCAATCTCCAACCTCGGCGCCTGGCTCCCAGACGCATTTTACCTTGTAACGAAGGTGGCACTTTCGGCCGAAAACCGTGCCAAGGACCAGTTTCCCAAGGTCAGTTCCACACCCAGACAGCTTCATCCAGCGTTATTGATTGCTTGTAACGCCGCATATATGCTGATAATGCTCGCAGCTATATTCTAGTAGCCATTTCATGGCGCGCCCATCGTCACCGTTGGTTTTTCCTCGCTGTTTCCATACTGCACAGATTAATGGGAAATTAACCCCGTGTTCCACTCGCTGTAATCTCACTTCACATTTAAAACCTTCTTCAGAGTTTGAGAATCTTGCGTAAACCTTTTAGCCTTCTGTTTCCGCTTCCGTTTCCGTTCAATATGCCATCAATTGATCCGCGAACCATACCACAAAATCCAGTTCAATTCCCAGCTTCCCTAGAGTCAATCCCCGCACAGAAGTATATGTGTGGAAATATGGCCTCGGAAACGCCACACACCAGGTGGTCCAGGTTTGGAAGTTATGCTTCCTCGGAAACCATTCTATGCTTAGGAGGATGCCCTAAGGTCCTTCAGGTACATCTCTGGGGTGAATCAAGTAAAATAAATAGAAAAAAGGGGATAAGGAAAGAAAAGAAAACGGATAAAAGGTGGAAATGGTAAGAGTGGTACATGTAGGGGGTAGGCAGTCCTACTCCGGGATCGGCCAAAAAAGGGAAACAGAGACTACTACGGTCACGCCAGGAAAGGGATGGCGCAGACTTCTCCTGCCATACGCTACGTATAATTAGCTATAGTGAGCCCGTGCAGCACTAGGCTTGCCGGTCACTAACTATCGATCCTTGTCCAACACTTGGGACCACCACTGTCTCCGAGGGTCGGTGAAAGGTTTGTAGGTACTTTTGTGATCGGTCCGTTGATCGATTACTCCATTGTAGGAGACCTAAGGTCTTGAGGCCTAAAGTAGTGTTCGACAGCACCCTTAGTGTGGCACTGTAAGCCACACTAGTCTTACGGTAATTATTAATGAAGGACCAAATTGGAGATTAAAAGTAATTACATTGGCAATTGCACGTGATCCAAGTGGCCCAGGACAGGACAACCTGGCCTTATTGTAGGTACAGTATGCACGCTAAAAAAATTAAAAATGAACTTCCCAAGTCTGTATGGGTCAACTTGAATTACGAAGTTGATCACTGATCACTGCCACTACTATTGCCATCCACGTTTTCATTGTCAATGGTCGCATGGTAAAGTTGGCAGAAGCGAGTTCAACTATAATTGACGGTATCAAATCTGCAACGCTTGAAATTTTCAATATACATGCAATCCTTTCCCCTCCACACATGAAAGCAAATTGATGGTCTTTCAAAAAGCCTGCTGTGGGCACAGTTGAAGACTTACAAACTTTGCAACCGTTTTGAACATTGACGGAAGGAAATTAAAATGATTTAACGTAACATCAATAAACAGTAATTCTATTAGCAAAAAAGGTTTTAGCCAACTAGGAGACTTCCAAACCGACGAAAGAAATGTGACAGAATAATAACGCTAAGTGATTGACTATTATTGCATAACTTTACATTTTTTCTTGTCTCTGCATATTTGTCTTAACTCGATTTTAATGTGACTAATTCCGATTCTTTCCCTTAATTTGATTAAAATTTTAAAGAATTTAAGATTTCATGCGTTTATTTTTGCATTCTACTACTTGGGGTGAAATATTGGATTTTATTATTTTTTATTCCTAAAAATGTCTCTTTTCAAGCCCTCGTGATATTTTGACGTAGTATTAATTAAAGTTCAGGCTTACCCCTAAAATTGGAGCAGATCAACTCAAAATAAGTATTTGAGTGATTTCTGGCCGACCCTTGGTTCAGTAACTCATCAGAGAGTCAACTATGGCTATCATTCGGTTCAGCAACTCAACCAAGAGAGTAAAATATCTTTTAATGATGGAAGATGGTCCCTTGTAGGTATTTTTTGAAATTTTCATATGACTTTCCTAAGACCTATATCAAGCCATTCTCAAGTAAATTTTTTGATGAAATTATGAGCATTTGTTAGTTATTTGGAGGTGAATGAGTCACGAAAGGATTTCCCATTGTTTTTTTATGATCTAGACCCTTAAAATTGCTTTCAGTCGGATCTATCGGCATGTGAGCAGCTCAAAGTAGTGTTAGGAATATATTTAGTCTCATAAAAGACGACTAGGACGCATTTTAACTTTAAAGTAGATTTTTTTAAAATTAAGGCCTATCCAACTTTGTTTTTCAGCTATTGTTTAGAGCAGACCAGATTATATGCGTTGACTCGTTCTTTGTATCCAATTCAACTACAGTCTAAGTGATGATATATAGAATGAGCTTAATTTTTTGGCCAACTATGCAATTAGGGTACTTTTGACGCAACAACTTACATCAAGGAAGCTCCCTCATTACGCTCATATACTGATGCTGTCCAAAAATGATGCCATCAACAAATTTTTATTCCCGTTTCTGGACGTATAGTAAATGGGGTTATTTTTTTCAGAAACTTCAATAAAAACAATAAGGGAACGCCGTTTGCAGAGAAATTTGTACAACTTTAGATGGAGAAAAAATGTAGCCGAACTCGCTATCCACATTCCAGATGTTTTTCATTAGAACTATGACATTTTTTCAGATCGAACGTCATAATAGGCGCGGAATATTCTCCTAGACTTGAGATAAAGCATAAAGTGAGGAAAATCTCTTCTACTCAATCACCCCTGTGTAAGTTAAGAATTGAAAACTCCTGGTTACTACGCTAGTATTCATTCGAGGAAAGGCTTTATTTAGAACAGTCATATTTTTAATTATTACACGCTGAATAGCTAATTGAGAAGAATTTTTATTATGCACCTCCAAGAGTACCTCAGTTTTTTGGAGATGAAAATGAAAGTTCCCAATTTTGGTCGTTCGTCGGATTTGGAATTCAAGTTACCGATATTTACTGAAAAGGAAGTTCGGAAAAAGATGGACTATCAACCTATCATACTACGGGCGCACTCTCACATTTAAATTCAGTTCGTAAACTTTTCTTTGCTCGATTCGTGGAGCGTTTGCGGAAAAAGCATCATTTGGTTCTGAATGTCGAATAAAGTAGGAGTAAGAATGTATGACTTTATTGGTAAACCAACATATTCTTAAAAGTATTTTTAAAAATCGCTCCCAACAATTTTGATTTATTTATTGTAGTTCCGAAGGTAAGCATGCCTTCCGTAGCGTACTGATATGTCCTTAAATGAGATTTCAACGTTGTTTTTCTTACCTTAAATGGGATGCCTATTGGCGTACTGAGACTGCAGTCGAGATACTAATGGAATTTCAGTCTTCTAGTAGAAGACTGGTGAGAATTGAGCTACAGTTTTCTGAGTTAGCACCTTGTTATTTTCACCAAAGAACACCTTCCCCGCGATAAAAGATAGAGCATAACACTCGAAAATTGGTTATGTTTATTATCGCCTAGGATATGTAAAAAACTTTGGGGTACATACTTTTGGTAATCATAATTTTACCGTAATTTTGTTAATCAAATTCTCCGCGCCCCAACAAAATTTTGATTTTTTTAATATTTTACAGCGTGCAGCAACTTTTGTACTAACATGAGGAAAAAATTAATCTCAAATGAGACCAGTTAAGAATAGACTTTGGTGGACTAGCGTAACCGACTTTTTCAATCTTTATGGGCCCATAACACATTAACATAACAATGCGGCATTGTCGTTTGACTCCGTAGACTACTGTGCTGTATCCTAGTTCGCTTGTATTGGTAGGCATCATTCGTTTAGAAAATCTCCAAATGAGTGGCGTGGATATGATTCGGTCATGTATGTACTGCCCTGCACTGTACAGTTCTAAATTAGCAGATCATCAACGCATCGGTGTCCATAACATTGACTTTCTCCTTATCCAAGAGCGCTTGGCTTTTAGCTTTCCTCATGGTTGCTGCCACAACGTCACCCCCACGAAACTCATGGATAGCCGCCACCTTAATCTAAATCTAAATACTTAAAAGTCTAGTTCTTTTATCGTTTACAACTTAGCCCGTGAATTATATCAATTCGATAATTTCCTCCTCCCTGCTCTTCTGACTAACATATGGATTCTTAATGACTCCTCCATTGAAAAACGGTACTATTGGTGATGCAATGGCAGTATCTGACAGAGTTTCGTTGCATTATACCCTTTCTAGACACTTTTATTGTACCTTTAGTCGGCATGTACTTGTTGTAGGGTCAGCCTCTCAAAATTATTCCTCAAAACTAGAGCTAATCGTAGAAATGACCCGTATTACGGGCCTGATTATCTTTGAGTTGGTTCTACACCTCAGCTCGGGTGTCATTTCGCTTCATTACATTCTCAAGAACCATCTTAGCTGCTATAGATCACCATTGGTCGGTAGATAAAAGTTCTGTTCGATTAAGATTTTAGTATAGCCCTCTTATTCCTTTAATAGTCTCTTAGTGCACAAAAATGACATATGGGACATTTCTTGGGTTAGATGACTTTCTTGCGAAGAAGTACGAACATGGAATCGTAGTTGAAACTAACCCACTAGTAGAGATCATGCAAGTGGTTTAGATATAAAGGGATGTTTGTAGGGTCTATTTGTAGTTGAAACAGCTTCATGAACTTCTTTCCCGTTTTCGCTTCCTCAAAAGCTCGTCGATGACCTTGACCCTTTGTAAACCATAGTACTCAGCTTCCTTCGTAAACAAACCGTCTATTGAAAATGAACGTTTGTAAAACTAGAACGCTGCTCTATCTAACTGACATATAATCTATTAAACCTTTTCGTGTCTTTTCCGGAACGATGATGTTATCGTGCGAGAAAAAGAAGTGGTAGATGTTGGAAGGGGATTTATGTCGAAATAAATGTCTGGTTAGTTGTACTTGGTAATTTTTCCTGAACTTGAGTCCGGGTTCATGAAGTGATTGTCGCGTACCTATTTCATCCCGTTTAGTATAAAAATGGTACTTACCGTTTTACGCTATGACAGCACGAAAAAATTTCGTATTTATAAAGTTCTGGATTGTCTGAGTACGAAGACTACTGCCTGGTACCTTTTTGCTTCTGTTTGAGATAATTTCGGTCAATAAATTGCTGACGTACAATATTCCCAGTTAATAGTGAAGAATGGCTTAGTTAATGTATTGCCATGTATTTTTTAAATTCTAAACTAAATGAACTTTTCCGCTTTACACTTCTTGATGATTATACTGAGCTTTCAGTATGTTTTTCCACTACATTAGAGGTAATAACTTATAAATTAACTTCTCACATGGCTTGTTGAGTACGTTACTCGTACTAATTGACGAATGCACGGCGTGAACTTTTTTAATTCGTTCCCCGTGCTTATTGATAAACCAATTAAGTAAATTATATATGTACTGCATTTAATTAGCTCAAAAGTACTTTTCATTACTCATCACCTTTTATATAGGCGCTGTAAACGAATATACTGTAGCAGCGATTTTCCTCCATGAGAGAATGGGTGTCGGGTATGGTGCCCAAAGTTGAGCCTTCCTTTCATTAATAAGAGCAAGCTGGCAAAGCCAACAAAGAAGTAAGAAGCTTTTTCGTAACAAGAAATCTGATATATTTTTATAGTGCATCATCCAAAAAAAACATAAATTAAACTTTACTCGTTTTATGAATATATTGAATTGTCTGAATTTCAACCTTATTCTATATTCGGTACCTCACTTTACCATTATGGGTCAAAAATTCTGAGCCTATTTCCATGATCTGCTGGGGATTACTTAGTTGTTTCAAAATGTTTCGTTTTATGGAATGAGATGCTGCATAACAGTTTGATATCACATGTTTCACATTGGACGGATTTCACGCCTGTAATAGATGTGAAAAAGACATGACCATATTTTTGACAAGTAATATTTTTCTAAATAGGATACGAAGATAGATGGAATAATTTGGCTCCCTTGAATACTGCAAAATGGCCCGTGTAACTCCTTACACCTCCCATATTCTCTCTCCTATATTTATTTCCTTTCTAGGGATCTTCCTACTCTAAAATCTCTTTGCTATGCTTCATAGTTTATTCAGGGCTCGAAATGAAAGACTTCACATCTATATATCCTCACATGTACGCAGGCTGTCGTCTTAATCCTACTAGATAGAAAGATTTTTGTAGTTTCAACAGAAGTTGCAGCAAAAAAATGCACTTAGATATTTTTAATGCTCAGTAAACGCGCTAGTACGGTTACCGAGAATTCAAAAAGATCTATATTTGATCTAAATTTGTTACAGCCAACAGAGATCAAAACTTTTTTAAGAAGATTCTATATGTACTCGACGGAAAGTAGAAATGACGGAAGGGCTTTAAAGGGTCGAGAAGAAGATGGAAAAGAATGAAAGATTGATGAGTAAGATGGTAAAAGTTCGTAACGATATGAGATGGATAAGACTTACGAATAAGAGCCTCAAGGTTGCAGATAATGAAAACAACCTACTCTCCAAAAGAGGTACTAAGCCCGCTGGTCCACTTCTGTCTCTATTTTTGCCCAGTATCCCACCGTTGTGTCATTTGTTCTCCAAGTTCTTCACTTCGAAAGTTCCTATCATTCCTCGTATCACGTCTTTCCTTAAAACCAGGGGGAAATTGTACCTTCCGAACAACTAATGGATCACTTTCGCTCTATCGCCTCAACTTCTACTCGCTATGAGAGGTCTACTCCCTGCATTCCAGTTTCTTAAAGATAAACAGTTACATGCATTCCCTGCGAGTCTTTTTTTGTTTTTTTCTCATTACCTGAGGGATTCCGTAGGTCAAAGTGAACAACCTCGCATCGTACATTATGCTAAAATGGGATCTTGACTATTTTTCCAGCTTTTTTGTTCAAGTTAGGTAATATATGATTCTAGTGACCTTCGACACGTGAAAATTAATTGCAAAAATCTCGAGTACCTGATAATGACTTCTGGTCTGTGCCAACTTGCTCAGAGAAATCCTAAATTTCGCTAATAACTTCATTAATGCTTAAGAATCGTACTTGGATACTAATGAAACTTATCAAAGACAAATATTCATACAACTCTGTTCCAAGCGAATAACATGAATCCGCAATGGAGCTCTCTCTTGTTTACTGCAACGAAACGCCTCTCCAATCACTAATTAATTTATTATTTCTAGCCACGTGGAGCAGTATCACTTTGATCTGATATAGATTGCTGTTAGTCTCACTGATTGGTGCCATGGGAACCCTCAAAATATTGAGGTTTGATACTTGTAAGGCCGCTATCTAGAAGACGTCTTAATTCAGAAGATTTTCCCTACAATTTCCCACTAATCCCGTTCAACTTTTCTATTTGTAGGCGTTTTAATAGGCTCTAGATTTTTCACTGAAATAATTATTTATCAGTTTAATCATTGATTTCCACTTGTACACCCAAATTCCTACGCATTCGCAGTGACATCTACTTTCCAACTCCGTCCTGGAGATTATGAGTTGTGGATACGTAGAGGGTCCTCTCAGATATGGAGATCAGCATTTCTAAAAACTTTCAAAGAAGACCAGGCTGAAATTTGAGGCAGACGAAGAATCTACGTCACCTTTCCATCTCGATGGCTAACTCGCCAAGCGGGACAAGAAAATTTTGAAATAAATATGTCTATTGAGTTACTTGTTCAAACTCAAAAATATTTTCTTAAATGCCTTTTTGCCGAGTGCTTCTCGATCCGCATGGTACTTCCGTCGCGCGCATAACTATGCTTAAGAAGGATGAATCTTCAACTTCGAATTGTAGGGGACTAGAGAAAGAGTAGAGGTATGTGGTAAAGAAAAGATATATGGGGGCTTTAATATATGCAATTCATATTGGAGAAGCTATTGCTGTGGTAGTCGGAATTCTATGAGTTAATCGTGAAAAGATTAACTATATAACTTGTAAGAATGCTATAGGGGTAGTTCCGGATCCTTTTTATGTTTTTTTTCCTTCCTATTTAAGATAAGATCCATAGCTGTGAGTTATTAGGAGAGGCTTTGGATCTAATGAGGCTAAAGCTTTATTCTTTTGCGGTGTTCAAAGACGATGCTTGCAATGAAGAGGACAAAATTAAAGTTTTACATTATTTTACTGTTGAATTAAGGATTTTCGTAAAACCCGTGGTCGCCTATAGATTTGTAGGTGGAAAATATATATCTCTCATATTCAAAGACTGACTAGATTAAAAACCCATCGACCGAACCATTTTGCCGCGGTTCTATGGTTTCCCAAAAGAAGAATATAAAACGATACTTCCAACCTCTCGATGGTTTAGATAGAACTGTAAATGTATACAGTACGTCGAACCAAGTTATTCATTGGAGAAATCTTGATGCCTTATTTGAAATTTTAGCAGTACATAAACTACGAAAATGGGATATCTTTATCTAGGTTAAGAAGAATTTTGGGAGCTATCGTATTGGGAGACTAGTTCACCTTCTGTATTAACCTGCCACCCCAGGGATAGACTCATTTTCAACCGCACAAATTATTCAAAAGAAACCAGAAAAAATCACTTAGACCAATATTTTGAATATACAGAGTATATGTTGACGAGCACTGAGAGAATAATGGGTTGCGGGAAAACCTCTTAAAAGAGAGATAAGAAAACAGTCTAAAACGTTTCCAAGGAATTAGAGCAGCAATTGAAACATAAAGAGGACAGTAGGCGTTCCACTCAGTTCAGGAACTTTCATTACTCCGACGTTTAGGAGTGCTTAACTCGAATTATTTGGGACAGAGGGTTGAAAAATTTTTGTTAATAGATTTACGAAGTATTCAATTACTGAAAAATAAGATAAAAAGTTATGAAAAGGGTTGCAAAAGGCCTATACAGAACAATGACTTTAGTGCAGCCCATTTTACATTATCCTTGAGGATATCATGCCATAGTTATGATAGGATTTATTTTGAAAGTCAAATTTCATCTAAAAATTTTTACTTCGTATTTTCTTTTTTTTCTGAACATATTTCATGTTCTTTTTGGCCAATTAGCGCATAGATTTTCGCTATTCCAATTTTGGCACATATGCCTCGCAAATGTTATAAACCCCTAATTAATTTTCTCTTTTGGTTTAATACTAATAATTGGAGCAAACTTATAAGACCAAAATAGATTTTTAAACACTAAATTGAATTGCTTAAAGCTTTCTGGTATAAGAAACACTGCAGTTGGGGTTTTAAATACCAATACCTCCGCTCCTTTCGTATTTACCGGTATTTAGTACTTTTCTTTCCCGTTAAAGTACCATTGATGGTAAAATATGCTCCCCAAATATTTCAGATGCATTATATACACGGGAAACAGTGTTTTTACGCATCGCACACATCCTGCCTTTTTGTTCCAAAATTTCCGAATATACCCACGCATAACATTGAACAGCATCTGAATTTTTCCTTTCCATATTAAAATTTTAAAATCTGATATGCCTTACACAGTCCCACTACTAATCTATTTCCTGTTCAAAGAAACATTCCAGCTTTTTAATTCGTATTGCAAGGTATATGAATAATCCTCCATTGTATTTATATCTTCCAAAACATATGTTTTGGGGAGTCTAAATGATTGAATTATCTATTATTTGAGGATAAATTGTGTCCACCGAAAGTAATCTAAATTAAAACCAAATATTGGTTAAATGTGTTTTAATGATTTTTCATATAAACTATGTATGTTTTCGTATGTCATGCGTACTCATAAAACATTACTTCTCAATCTGTACATTTTCTTAAATTAAAAAGGTATATTTATTTCTTACGTATACATTTGTCTTGGTAATTGAGGTTTAATATCTTCGATTCAAAAAGATTGACAATAAAAGTGGCTGAAATTGTCCCACATAAATATTTATCAGCTCTTTTACCACTGCTGTCTTCGAAAAATTCCCGAACAGAGTTCTGTAAGAACTGAAGAGCTCAAAGTTATTGGTTTTCTTTCTTTTTTTGCTTACATTTGCAGCAATTTGTCGCTACTGCAATTAAATCACCGTTATATAAGTTTCGATGATGCTAAAGATAACAGTACAACACAATAAACTCTCATGGTAAATCAATTGGCAGCAGTATTTCTCCATTAATCACAAGCATTTCATGAAAAAAAAGTGACCAAATTATCTAATATGTTTCTATAGTACCTGAAAGATCTTTGAAAAGGTCTTTTAAGAACGCAATACTCGAACACACAAATATGGGAGACAATTACAATCAAGAACTGAGATTAAATTAATTGAGAGTCTTGGAAAGATGAAGCTTAACAATTGTTCTCATTCACTTATCAAATAAGCAGAACAGTTGCAAAAGTAGTATTTCTCTCATTCATTGAGTAAAAGAAGAAAACGTAGCCTTTCAGTGTGCAATGAAGATTATTAGGCCTAATGATACCTTTTCCAAACTTTTTAGTTTCATTGTTCATCTTTCAGAATACGATAACTTTTGGAAACCTTCAATGATAGCGAAATTGGTGCATCTTGCAATTTATATCATTAAAAAAACTTGGTCAGGTCGTCGTTTAGCAGTATGTTTAATTATTTTTTACCCTGCTTAAAATTATACTTGTCTCATATTGCCTATTTTTCTTTTCGAAAACTATTATTTCCTCGGCGTTTTTATCTGCTGAGAGAAGATAAAAATCGTTTTCCCAAAGGAAAATTCCATTTGGAAGACGTCGGAGGAAAAAAGAACTTTTTACTCATGTCTTCGTGATGCTCAAATGAAATTGACTCATTGTATGAGGGAGTTATAAAATGTGTTTTAGATATTAAAATGACTCATTTATGAAGGAACAAAAAGTTCTCTCGTACAAGTTGTATTATTTTATTCATGTTTCTTATTTAAGAAAAGAAAAACCTGCCACTGGAAACTAAGCGGGAAAGAGTTTTAACATCCGCTTAGGAAAGATTTCTGTTCTTGGGGTATTATTCATACGTATCTTCTGGTACAGGAACAGTTATTTTTCTCCATATTAAAATATAACTGAAGAAGTTTGTCTCATTTGACAAATTTTGAAAAAGATATAAATGTCCTTGCAAAGTTGACAAAATATGCAGATGCCTCTATCACTCTTATTACAACCTTCAACAAATATAATTCTGTCATTACCCTGTAAAAATGTAGTTACAGACTTCTTTAACAAGGAAAACAAGTTTTACATACTTATGTTCGCAAATGGGGCCTTGAAATCATTGTGCTCCTACTCAACCTCATTAATTTTATCTCTATATCATGTTATTTACCCTTGAATAACTTGCCCAGATATGCAAAAGTTTCCTTCTCGAGTGGTCTTTTAGACGTCAGTTGAAATATTCATATCCGGAAAGGCTTTTCTGTGCTATTTCCCTTTATTATCTTCATTTGTCCTTTCTTGCCATTGCTTGGATGAGGGCTGAGAATAGACGCACCATAACTTTTCGTGGTCCCTCCAGGTTCAAAATGTCTTGGTTAATCCTCCCACCCGAAGCCTTCTGAACATTCGCAGCTGAGTTTTTTCAAGAAAATTAGGCAGTAACTGCAATTATTCCTTCTTAGGCAGTTAGTACATTTACTCCCTCTTAGAACTACGAGCTAGGCACCGTTATTCCCAGGAGAGGAGAAAAAACTGCATTTTATTGGGTATTCCCTCCTGAACTTCGATATCCACACCGTAACTCCAGAGAAAGAAGTGACACCACTGCTTTGGACGCTTTTTGTTGGGCGTTTCTTGGCGATTGGTTTAAGGCCCGAACGCTTCCCGACTACAGTTTATATAGAAAACACAAATTTTCGAAATATAGCAAGACAGTAGTAAAAACCTAAAATATCATTAAACGGTTGCCTCTAAAGCACTGTAATAGTTGATTTGGTTGTCAATGTCCCGCCCCGGCACCTAATCATAGCTGCATACGGCGCCACACAGTACGAGTCCTGGCCCATGATTGGCTATCGGCAGATATTTTTTGGCTTACAAGACCGTTAGTTACCAGCCAATCATTTTTTTGAAATAAAAGTATTTGCATAACCTGAAAGCGCAGTAACTATTCCTAAACTCGAGTAAAAAATTATCCGCTCTTTGATTAGGTTACTCTGTGGTTGATTCAATTAATGAAGGTACTTTATCTATTCCTTAATCTTTCCGCAGCGTAAAGAAGCAAATTATTGAAGCTTTCAAATGAAAGTAACAAGTTTATCTTTTGCATCAATCATATATTTAGAGAGGACCTCATTGATAGGTTCGTTTATTTGGGTTAATTAGACAGCCTCCCTGATTGCATCCGCTAATAATATACCATTTCCCTCTCGTTAAGCTACTGTGAAACAGACAGTAACCGAAATCTTTAGCTTAATCTTTATTTTCTCAACGTCCTTGTTTGCAGACTTGATAAGATCTGTTCACTGATATTAAACGTCCAAATTGCAATGTTTTTTATGTTTATCCGATATCATACGCCCCAAATGCACGAAGCAGACGGTCCCACGTCACTGCATTACTCTACACCATACACAACTGCGGCACTCAGATATAGGTACCCATATTCCACTATTACTCACCTAAGATGGTACGCTGTCACTGCTACCTTCCATTAAATGATATAATCAAGCGTTATACGTCAAGCGTATCAGAGGAATTAGATATCTCATATCGGCTTTGTGCGAACTTCGAACAATCCTGCTGATGCGTTTACGAGGTTGGAAATGCGAAGCACTCATCAGCGTCCTTTCCCAAACCAGATGTTATTCACCAGTTGAACAATGGATCCTAGGATCGGGTGTATAACAGAGAAAGAATATGGGCGAAGGGAGGGATTATGGATAAAGCTACGCATATGCGTCTTGCACTCATATTACAGTACACAGTAGTTCTCGCCCCTGCACCATTTTATGGGGCGTAATTCTAATCTATCTGTACAGAAGATATTCCGTTGATATTTTTCTCTGCGTTTAGTCTATATACGCCATAAAATCTATAGATATTTACTCCAGTAGATATTTATGGATACTCTAAAAGGATCTTTATCCTAGTAGACACAACTGTCCGCGCATGCTAGGGCTAGACGACGGTGCCGGGTTTGTTTATAGGTAGCGCAACCGTTGCATTCCGGTGAGTAAAATGGGTAAATCAATTCATTTATCTTCAACCCAGGCCTGGCTAGCAAATACCCATCTGTTTTTTTTCAGAGTCACCTGCAAGGGCCACTCTGCTTTTTTATCTTGAAATTCACAACTATCCAGATTTATCCGAAGTTTCTGGTCTTTCCAAAAAAAGGGAAACTTTTCGAACTATCTAGTGAGAACAATCCTATCGATTACAGTATACAGCAGTGTCTAAAACTACGTGTAAGTCTGCAAATTCTAACCATGCGATTTATTCTTCTATGCTTTGAACACTCGGTAGTGCCTGAACATCGCATTGAAAGAGTCATAGTTCCTCTTATCGCTCCAGACCCGTCGTTAATCGTTTCTAGATCCAGAACAGCCGGAGTGGCCGATATAAGTAGGTCAACAAGCTCGCTGACGGGGCGGCTGCGTACTGTCGACCGTCCGACAATTACAGTAACGGAACCTCCAAGGGCACCAATGTCTCCTCGAGTACTCCAACCTACAAGTATCGCTTCTGTTGCCTATCACTCCGCAGATCGACTTTCTCCTGCCAACTCTATAATGCCAAGTTGAGCCCAAACTTCTCCTACTTTTGGAAGTTTTCTACAAGTGTGAAATCACTGACCAATCAGGTTGTAGATTTATTGGAAACAGCCAATCAGGATTTAGTGGAGGACGGTTTCGATGTTGTGAAAGTGACAAGTGGAACCCGGAAAACACCCATACTCAAGCTCGTTCCAGTGGGCACTCAGAAAATATTTCCGCCTTTGCCTACCGAAATTCAAGAAATTCAAAAAATTACAGAGTATATTACATTACATTGCACTCGAAGGAACCGAACCCACCCCAAAAAAAAAGAAGCCAGAAGTCACACTTGTACTATAAACAGACAAAACGCACTCAGAAGCAAAGAAAAGAAAAGAACAAGAGAACGATAGGAAATACAAAAGGGGGAAAGCAAGTTGCCTTTTCCATATACGGAACAGCAGGCCGTTCGGACAAGGTATTGGCCAGTATAAACGCCGTCCAGCACTGATTTGCGGAGCGCCATCGTAAATACGAGGCAGTCACTACTTTGAACGGTGCGGTCTTCAAGTATCTTATTACTGCCAACTATCCACCTTCGCTACCCTTCGGTCCATCTATGCTCCCTATTACGACAATATTACGCAGATTTTTGGCCTGCTTTACGACGAAAAGAATCAAAACGGTGTCTCAAGAATCGGATATATTCTCAAAACGGTTGCGTCCACTATATATTCCAACGGTGACCTCTTAACCGCCCTCAGATGCGTTGGTCCCCATTTATCTCTAGGTACCTCACAGCCTAAAGGAATAACATCGGATAATCAGGCGTCTAGCGGCAGTTCTAGGGGCTCAGATCACCTATCTGAGGACATAATTTCCCATTAGATATCTCATAGATTCAGAGAAGAAAGCAAGAAATTCTCTAGGGCTCTAGGCGAATGTTGGAATGATTATCTCTTACTGTACGTCTACACTTGTCAGGGCTATTCTTTGACGCTGGTGCAACGCCTTAAATACCTACACTACCTACTTACCGGAAACGCGAAACGTTTCTAAACTCGAGACGTGTAGAGAAACTTCCAAGACTTCCGTTAGGCCATCAAAGTTCTATAGGAAGAGTGAGACTCGGCATATCGCCAGAACCACAACGCTACTTATCTTCGAAGTCTGAGAGTTAGCCAGTTCCTTACGTCTTATTGTACTTTAAGTGACGCTACTGAAAAGTTTCATGAAGAGATATCGAACTTAAATATAAGGCCCCAGGACGCGCCAGATCTGAGAGTCACAAAATGGAATGCCTTCAGTCCACTTTTCTTGAATAGTATTGCGCCTAGGATGCTTATATTCGGGCAAAACGGTGGTCTCTCTTGCGAAGCCCTCTGTATCCAGCTAATCTCCGCAGTGTAGTTCTAATATGAAGATAAACCGGGACGAATGAGGAATTAGAAAAGTCTCGCTTTTCTACAGTAAATGAAATTGATCCAGTACTGCGCGGCAGAGTATCTGAGGATCTCTGGAAAGTACAGGGACGCTATGACCGAAATCCCAACAATGTCCATAGGAGCCAGAGATATGAAACGCATGGTAAGTCAATGATGTTATGCAAGCAAAGTTTGAACTCCTATAGGCGCGCTACAACAGAATAAGTTGACACTGGCAAAATTAGCTGCTGGAGATGTGGTCGTCCTGGTCGCAAAGTATATGATTGCCCCGAGTCTCTCTCTCAAAATGTTACCCGTAATGTAGAATATTACCAAAGAGGTTCCCGAAGGATCCTGCAAAGGCCTTCAAACGGGTTCTCTTTGATTTTTTTGCCAAGTTACAGAATAATAATATGTATGATGATCGCACTGATGATGATGACTCTGGAAGTAATGAATCTAAGTCCGATGAAGATTTCTTCTGTGACATCATGGGTAGCTATTCTGACTCCGACGAGCATTACGGCACCCTCACAAGATAATTTACAATATGAGTCGATTACGTGCATTAGCAATTTTTCTCACGATTCTCGCGTTCTGGATCATCATCTAATGCGCTGGAGTATTTTCGGATAGGAGTACTCAAATAGCCTCATTTCTTAAGATGTGGAAAACTGTAAAAAAACCTTCGAATCACGGCGCCAAACAAGAGTTTTCTTGTGCCCCTTTACTCGAAAGATGAAGGATCAGAAATATGAGACTAATTCTGCTCAGATCGAAACGTATAAGAGATGCTAATTTTCACAACCGATGAGACCAGAATGAAGAGTCGCGCGGAGATTTTTCACGGAATGTGCCTCAACACTAGGGCTCAAAATTTATCATTGGAATTCTCAAGCTAATGCTTACTTTAGATCTGTTTGAATCATACTCAAATGACGAACGTGGAACACCCACTTCAAATTTGGGGATGGCGTTTTAACAATATTGGTAAGATAGACATTAGGATACCGGCTCCAAGCGGTGGCTTCAGATGCGTCGCGGTGGATGTGGTCGATGTAAACATACCGTTACGATGAACATACCGTTAATGATCGGACTAGAGATACTCGACTCCCATAAACTCATTGTCGATAACGTCGAAATCGTACTGGAATCAAAGTCAAAAAATTGTAAACTGCTGCAATTTACGAAAGGGAGAACATCAGTAGTTCGAATGTAATTTTAGTGATATAATGTTGACAAGTACTCAGCTGAAGCGTCTGCACCTTCATTTCTTCCATCCATCGGCGATGAAATATTTCATCTGATATATAGCCCAGCCAGAGCAAGCCACACCGGACAATTCCATTAGTTGAGGAGACTAGCGAGTCCTGCAAACATTCCAACGCTTTGAGCCAAGTCCGAGATCATTCAGGTTATTTACCAGCGGCATATTTTGAATCAGGAGATTTACTTTATATCATGTATCTCGATAATTTACCTGTACTGCATGTAGTCGACACAGAAAAGAACTTCTCGACGCAATGTTTCTCGACAGTTTGTCAACATAGGCAGTCTGGAACTAGTTCCTTAAGTTCTGATCAACTATATGCACAGGCCACCCTGACCGGATGCTTGTTGACCAGAGAAGTCAACTAGTGTCGAATTTGTCGAAGGAACTTATGAAGGAAAGCGAATTAAGCTCTCCCCGTCGGTTTCGAGAGATTTAACTCTACTGGCCAGTGATCGATATCATTGGCCTCTGCGCCGAATATACCAGAAGATCTGATAAATAATCAGAGCCAGTAGTTGAGCCTGAATTCTCCCTGATAAAAGCAATGAATGATACAATGAACTCTTACGTATTAGTTCCTTCCCTTCTCGTTTTCGGTACTATTCCAATATTACTGCTATGAACAGTCAGCTCCTAAACCCGGCTGAACGAATAAAATCACTACAGATGGCTCGGGCGGAAATAGAAACTATGACATCTAAATTGAGAGTCCAGACCGCGTTGAACTCCCAGATACCACGAGCCTCCAAACATGAGTTAAGTGAGCAGAAATTGCTTGCGTGTGGAGACAATGCTAGACTAGACGGGACCATACGAGATCAATAGTATTGAAAGTAAGTAATGATTCATCGATCCTGATGGATCAGAGGCTCAACACTCTAGGACACAGGTAAAGCTTTAATTTGATGATGCATCTGTGGAATTGATTGAAAATCACTTTAACTAAGTTATCCATCTCAAGGATCCCAGGTGCTACTCCCAAGTTTTAGGGAAGCCAAATATATAGAGCCGCACGGGCAAATTAAGAAGTTAACATGGAAGAAAATGTTGAAAAAGGATGTACCCGCAGACTACAATATATTGACTCGAATATTCGTGCTTTCTATGAATAATGTGTACTAAGGGTTAATACCCGAAAGCTGTGTTTGTGTTTCGGGTTATAAGGACAAAGAAAAGCGATTTATAGTCCTTCATGCCACCAATATAAGGCAAAGTTCAACGAAAACTCTTGCAGCGGTAGCAGCAATACTTTTATTCTACATCTGGTCGCAAGTCGTCAAGCAATCGCACTTACAGTCCAAGTGAAACCTTTTGAGATGTGTTTACTTGAAACCTCCTAAGGGGCTCTAGATATATGAAAGATATCTTGGTCTGCCTCTTCCCCGCAGTTGGAATGTAATCCAATTCAGCGAATTTTGCTATCTTAAAGAATCTGACTGGTACAATTCACGTTGCGGTCCAGGAGCGCATATCTCTTGGCGACAAACGGCGACGAGCTTTCTACTACTCTATGACCATTCCGGTGCCAAGCAGTAAGTACACTGCGCAACTAGCCCGGGTCTTATGACCCACATCGATTCAAGGGCACTAAGCTATGAATCTTGCGCTTTTAACAAATACCCTCCTTGCTCGTAACACATCTTTCCTCAAGCGTCTCTTCCCCTGTGAGGTCGTACCTCATGACTCTGCCTCATTTTCAAACTCTCTAATACACAGACTTGCCCTCCTAGTCTTCGTAAAATAGCCGTCCTGCATCCCTAACCAGTAAAGCACCCCAATGTTTCCCCCTGTCCCGACTCTCTGGATAAATTCGGGGATCACCTCCTGCTGTGCATAAATAGGCGGAGCGAATTGATGAGCATGCCTGCCGGATTACACTTCTCCCGTGTGGCTTTGCAAAGGCCTCTCGCTACCCGGTCATGGAGCCTTACCCTACCAGTAAACACCGCACGAGACCGGAAATCAGTGCAATGGGACGCAGCGGAGAAACTGATTTCTTTCACGTGAAATTCGTGAATCCAATTGCTCCCTAAAACAGAAGACTTCGTTACGTCAACCCCTTGACATCCTTGAATACAGCGAAAGCTTCAAAGTTGGGAGGTACTAAGACTATTACAAACAGCGCTGATAGGGTTAGTGCCAGGGGCTAATGGAGTTCCATGGGGTAATATACTAAATTTCCTGATGACAAATGTTATTGGGGTAGATATGGGTTGGCCTAAAGGAAAAGGACTGTCGTCCACCACTATTGCGTACCATCCACTGCATCATCAGCAAAGTGAAGTATAGACCCTGTACAGACAAATCCGTGAATATCCCGGTGCTCGTAATAACATCACTCGCGCGCCCAGTTGACGTCTGCCCATAGACGCCTTCAAGGCTGCTTGTCACCAATAAGGAGCGGTTTTTGGGGTTAAAAGGGGTGGTTTACTTAATTTTCTGATAACAGCAATCTGGTTCTGGGTAACGTTTTTGGTTTACTTGAATGGGTTGGTATACTTGATTTTCCCGATAAGAGCAATCGCAGAAGAGGCGAAAGTAGGGTAGCCACTTACATACCCTGAGAACAGAGGTTCTCTGGAATATACACACTTTCAAGTTGTCCCCTTAAGTGTCGCTCAAAACTCCTTCCAACAAACAACTGGCGTTATTCTGGACGAGTCTCGCCGCGTGACGAGCGAGCAATGTTTGCTGCATCAGCAATCGGAACGGCTGCCCGTGCGGCAATGCCAGTCGCAACCCGGTTGGGGAAGTCGCGAGCGGTGGGGTGCCAGCCCCCAACGTGGAGAGTGGAAGGGCAATGAAGCGATGCCTAGGACCTTGGAACGTATCAACTCGGCAAAGCGAGTGTCCTTGCCAAGGCGAGCATGGTTAAGGGCTTGAGTGGGCATCGCGCCAGGAGGGAAGCGGGCGGGGTCAAGGGATGGATGATGGTTACGTCATAAAAGTCTGTGCCCCCGTTCTCTCCAAGCGCCTGTTGATGTCTGGGCGAACTGCATGGCCAGGTTGTGGGAGCTCGAGGACAGGGTTGTCGGGCGGCTTTGGAGAGGTTTGCGACCAAAAAACCGTGTTTTGCGAGTCGTGCCGCCATCCACAGGTGGATCCATAGCCACAGCACAGCGCGTGGTCACCGTACTGATCCATGAGTGCCATAACATCTTCCCTTGTGGCATTTTTGAAGCTGGAGAAAACAGTGGTACCCGGCAATAGAACTGCAACTACGTCTTGTAATTGCGGTCCGAGATGTGCTGCCCAGGCCTGGAGCCCGGTTGGCATGAAAGCCAGTCCTTGCATCCATCCACTGACAACGAAGCTCGGAATGCCATGATCCTCTTATCCCCCTTTGGCATAACGTCAAAGGCCTTTTCCTCAACTGGGCGAAGAGTTGCCTTGCCCAAACCGCTGCCTTGAGTCGATAGCCGTGAACTGGACAACCTTCTCGGGTGCCACTTGTGTCTTCCACTCATCATGTGCCCGAACTGCGGATGTGTAAGATTGGAGAGCAGTGTTCGGTAGCACAGGGAGAAGGGTAGAGCACGGGGCACGCGTGAAGGATACGGAGGAAAGGCAGGCAGCCGCCGAAGTGAGCTTAGCGGAGCGGAGCTCGATGCCAAATGTTGGCTTGCGGGGCCCAAAGGGCGCAATAGGAAGTTGTAATTCCCGAAATGTGTAGGCATCCAGAAACCCCCGCCCATCACCCCCGCAGCGTGTCTTCAACAGCTCCGTCGAATTCAGTTGCTCCCTTAAGAGTCGAATGAGGGGGAACTACACGTAGAGGTCGTTGATCCGACATACACCAAAAGCAGGTCCGCAGTGGGTGGAGAGCCACATGAGTGTCCTCCAGGGTTAACAGGGATTTGAGGAGAGGCTGCAACGAAGCGACGTGCTTTGAGAACTCGTGCTCCATAAATAAGTCCGACCCGATGGGTGCGCGGGCACTGTGTCCCGGCGTCATAGTTCTGGCGAAGCTCACATGGAGGGACTGCTGAACAGGTGGGGGGGGCGGTTGGCCACGAAAAGGCGCATTTATCCATGCGAAGGTGTAAACCCAAACTGCGCACCTCCGCGGACGAGAGGAACTTTAGTGCTGTTCGAATGGCTTCGTGGGTGCCCACTATGTACCCATCGTCCAAGTACCACAGCTGAAGGATAGAGAAGGCCTGCCTGTGGTGTCGCCCACATTTTCCAGGCGGGTTTTCAGTTCCCGCGTCACTTTTTGCAGCACAAGGGAGAATAAAAGTGGACCCAGAGGATCCCCTTGCTGCACGTACCACTCGGAGCATATCATCCCCACACCACAGATGACCCGGGTTTACCGCGTACGTGTAATTGACCCAAGGTAAGAGCTCCGGGAACCTCTGCTCGACCTCCTTCAAAAACGCACTGGCTGACCAGGTTGAAGGCGTTTTGAAGGTCAACGGTTAACAGTGCATACTCTGCCGATTCGCCATGCTCCTCATAAAGTCGCCGTATAGCGTGGACAACTGCCTCAGGTCCTGACGTTGCTACTCGTTCTGGGGTTTTGGTGTTTACTTGAATGGGTTGGTATACTTGTTCTGGGTTTGGTTTACTGCGAATGGTGCAGAGGTTATTAGTCCTATGAACTTGCATTCAATGTGGCAGGATCTACAATACAAATAATGGAGCCTATCCAGTGCCCACATCTACACTCGACGTATGGACCCCTGACGCATCCGAGGTTTTGAATGTGCGACCAGGCGCGTAGCCTTGAGGGCCCAGCGAGATCTATGGACGAATACCAACCGTTCTCACGCAGGCACGCTTCGGCAGCCGTTTCGCACAGTGCAGCGGGTCCCACGGCTGGTCTTACGCCAGTCTTGCAGAGGGCCCTCTCCCACCTCTTCCCTGTGCGTAGATATTCCTCCTCCGTCTGGAAACAGCTGTAAGCTCATCTAAGCAGTTAATCACCCAAACATTTCCCCTATCCCCGCTATCCACTGGACAGTGATTCTTACGCGTCACTTACGCCTGCCGATCATCCTAGAGAGCCACTCACTTGCCACTACTGCCGTGAACAAATGGATGTCATTGAGGACTACCCTGCTGACCTCTGCCCGTCAACCTTCCGCAGACTCCGCCGTCACTACTCGGATGCGTTCCACGTAGTCGCGCTGGGGTCGTGAATGCGAGTTCGAAGCACCCCTCCTCTTCCTTAGCACTGACCTGCGCCAAGCAAAGATTCTTCTGCAGCTCTCACCCACGTCCTCTACGTCCGACTCCGACCCATCGCGCTGGATATCACCATCGTCTTCCCATGCAAAAATAAAACAAGAGCAAAGGCGATGCGACTCGTTGCTGGCGCCGCTGAGATTTCCCATTGAGACAAGCTTCGCGATCTGGAGCGCAAACTGGCCCGCCATAACCTCAATCTCTCCAACGGCCTTGCCAACTCCCGTAACTTTTCCTTCTAGCCAGTGCCTTTTAACTCCCTGGGTGCCCCGTCAAATGCCAACACTCGCGTTCTTGAAAAATTCATCCACACAATTGCCCGCCGCTCCTTTACGAGTACCAGCCACGTTTATCGCAGGATCACCAACGCGTTAGTTCTATCATTTGGTCGTCTGTAGCTATGTACATCATGTCTTGTCCAGGGCCCCGTCGCAGGCTGCTGACGTTGCATCCGGGTAGTTCCTACGTATCTGTAAGGTCAGCTACAGCAGTGCGCCCGCAAGAAAATCGTCGAAAGAGGTTATTAGTGTACATCAACTCGCATCCAAGTCAAGTTGCGGGAGCGGCTGTAGAACGAGTCAATGAGCATTTCCGCCTACTCAACGGTAGTTGGTTGCCCAGTCAACAAACAGGCGGCGCTGGAGGCAAGCATCAACGCGGCTTGTCGTTGCAGGAGGGTAGCCTCGCTCTGGACTATTGGTCCAAGGCTCGACTGGTGATCGATTGTGCCGCCCCTTGGTCTTGGAGATCGCCTCTGGATGCATCCCTTCGAACGTAGAGACAGGAACGTCGACAAGCCCGTTCCTACCGGGAAATCCAGCATAGAAACCCCCGGTATTTTCGTAACTTATCTGCGTCGGCTGCGCTACAGCTCGTGAGGGGGTTGAAGGTTCTCATTCTGAGATGAGAAGGGGTCAGTGGGTTCACGATGGCAATATCGAAGTAATCGAAGCCTCCGGCGGTGCCCTATACTCTGATATCTGGCTTGGTCTTGTGTTCCCCGTGCGGCCGGGGTTCGACTGCAGGATTGCCTCCAGTAAGGCTGAGATCCTTATACAGCAAAGTGACCCGGTCATCGTGGCGGATCCCGAACCGCTGGGGACCGTATTAGCAGTGGACGAGGTGGTCGCCATGGACGTCCAGGGTTTCCGGACACCCAATTCTTGAACGCGGGTTCCCAGGTCAAACAATGGGCCTGGCAAAAGTAGTTGAACTGTACCGAGAAGTGCCGCATGATGATGGCAGTCTTCAAATATGCCATGGGAGGCAGCAGACCCATTCTTTGGCCCCGGGAGTTTCATTGAGGCCCGGAACGCTTGTGAGCGGCAACCGCACGGGGGAAGCTTTTCATAAGCAGAAGCATGGACTGCGTTGGTCATTTTCTTTTGCGAAGGATTTGAGCAAGAGATACTGAACGGAAGCCCGTCAAGATGGTGGCATGATGAATTCCATGAGGTGAACGCCGTTTTGGCTTTTGGGTAAGCTGTCAGGTCGATCTCTCCAGACGGCAAGTATCGCTCACATAGTTGTTGTTTGGGAGCTACAGTAGAAGCGAGAAAGGCGGCTGTGGCAATGTTCTTGGCTGAGGCAAGGTCGATCCCGAGTGTTGGCTTCATGTCCTCAATAGTTTTGGCGGGGGCTGTAACTAATCGTAGACTGTAGTGTAGAGGACGTCTCTTGCCAGCGTTCTCATTGCTTACTCTGTTATTTGGTCAAAGTACTCAACTTCTTGCATTCTGTACGATCGCGGCATGACGACCCGGGGAGATAGTGCCACTTGCATACCCGACGCAGTTGCGCAAAACCTGGAAGGTGGCCTGCGCATCCTGCGGTTCCAGGACAGCCTGCATAAACGGTTCCAGATAATGCACGCGGTTGGCGGGGTAAACGGCGTTGGCTATGCGAGTGGTGCGAAGGTTTGGAGTCCCTAGTAAACATGCATTTAAATCAAATTAGCTCAGCAAAATACTGCCTCATGAACTCATCGGAGCCAACGGCGCGTTCAGGACTGCGCTTCCCTCCGTGCAAACCTGTTGGATCTCCGATTGATACTCGGTTTTGACTGACTCGCCTGAAGCCGTGGGTCATCATATCTTACATACGAGAAGTGCCAGGTTTGCTGATCAAGCGCGTTTTGCAGAGGAAGTAGGCACAATTGCGATCGCATTCAAGTGAGTTCAGGTGATTACTCTGTGACCAACACATTACAAATGTAAGGTAATCCGGGCCCACAACCGACCATATCTTTCAAATATAAACCACCCACATTCCCCCCATTACAAATACACTGTACTGTACTGTATAACAACTTGATCCCGTCCAGCATCTAGCATTACAGTAAGACAACAAACCCACTGCCATGAGGTACAAGTCATTCTAGCCCCAAAAAATCGGCATGCGGGTCGAAGTGGAACACTGCCTTGTCCCTGCTTAATCTGCACTTCTTTTGCACTACTCTTAAGAACCATCACTTCTCTGGCACCACAGAGGCGTCATTCCGCTCTGCAAATATGGTGGAATCGAAGACGACCCTATACTATGGCTACGCCAGTTTGTGACCGGCCTGATCTCCCTCGTCATCGTCAACACTCTCACCGGCCTGTACGCCGTCCTTATCATTCATTCCAGTCTTAGCCCCCGCTCCAAACTCCCCGTGCTTTTGTTGGGCATAACCCTTCTCACGATTCTCTCGTCCTCCTGTTTCAATCCCAAGACGCATATCGTCGGCAGCATTGTCGGCGCCGTCTCAATGGCCTTCACCTCGCCTCTTCAAGCCGCCGCGTGGTTGCAACGCAAGTCAGCGAACCCCAACTTCCCCATTTCGGATCTCGAGATTATTCTTCGCATTGCTATTCCAGCCGCAATTCCTTCGAAACGGCGTCTACCTGAATCCCCCGTTGTTCAACTTGTCCGCGGTATCATCTATCTCAGTCTTGCGTCGTCGATCCATCATTGGTTCGATATCGCTATCGACTACGGCGGGATTGTTCTTGATATTGTAGGGATTCTGTTTGTCTCTTTACTGCAACCGGTGCGCTTAATCTGACTTCTTCAACTCTTGGCTTTCTCGGTTTTCCAAGCCCCAGTCCTTTCCAGCGTCCTTTGTTATCCACTTCCATGGCAGATTTTTGGGGCAGCCGTTGGAATGCCCCTGTTTCCGATTCATTACGCATCGCAATTTATGACCCTTTGACCACAGTCCACGGTTGGTCCAAGCCGGCGGCGTCGGTGATGTGTTTCTTAGCAAGTGGTGTTGCACATGAGTGTCTTTTGCTTTACTGTGGAGTGCGAGACTCGCGGATGGAGTGGTTGGTATTTTTCGTCTCATCGGGACTGCTGACTTTGTTGGAAAGAAAGGTACTACCGTTTTTGCGATCCGATGTATTGAAAAGGTTCGTAGCTGTGTCATTATTTTGTACATCATTACACTTTGGGTTCTTTCCAGTTATGGTGAGAACAGGAGTGGCAAAGGTGGGGGTGAAAGGGTTGCAAACAGGACCAGTTATCATAGATCACGTGATGCGCACATACTTTTGATACAAACCCCTCCGAGAGTCTGCGGCTGGTTACATTTTCAGATGGGAATGTGAGAGGTCGAGGCCTGCCTGAGCAAATCAACAGGAGGTAGTCGGGAAATGACCGGCCCAATTTTGGACATTGGCGGCGTGACGAAATTGGATAAACCCAGGACGATTGCGGTAGGATGAATCATGAAGTTAGCTTCGACAGCAGTGAAAGCTTTGTACGATACTGTAATGTACACTATAAATAGTTTGTAAAGTGTAGTGGTATTGATGATACAGTGGGGGGAATCCCCTAACGTATTCACAAATTTGCATCATGCAGGAAGTGGGCTAGACGAGACTATGACATCTCCAGGCAACGGCTGAATCATGCGCCCACTCCTTCAAAGCAAAAGGGGAACCAGAGGAAAATTACACGATCTAAATAAGAGATGAAGACAGAGATAAAGATAACTTGACACGGTGCAGCCCCCCGAGACCCGGGTTTCCGATTCCAGCCCCTGGGTTTTGACTCGCTCTGTGCCTTACTGATGCCATAAAGTTTACTACTTCTCCGGAGACTGTTATTTACAGAAGAGTTTGTACCCCGTATTGCCAGTTATTGTTATGTGTGAGTTACTGTAGCAGCGGAAGTAGCTGCGGGGCGACTATTGGGACGCAGTGCCGTGCTTCCGCTTGAGGAGCTCGGGCCACGTCAGGAGAAATACGGCGCGTAATAACCAATGGGGGCGAGAGGCAGCGGTAACAGGTACAGTGCACGAAATCGGTACCCTTCCCCAAATTAATTTGGAGAAAAGGGTGATTTGGAGTAAATTTATTTGGCGTTACGATACAGTACAGCTGTTTAATAGCCATACATGCGCGATTACAGGCTGTAAGGCCCTTGCCGGAAGGACACTTTACTAACATAAAGCAACCAGAACCCAAAAAGTGCGCCAAAACCCCCACCAAATGACAGTTTATGCATACTTCTCCCGTTGTCATGAACCTCATGGGGCCAGATATCACAACAGTCCGATATGGTTACCTTGTCAATGAATTGGCAGGCCGCAAAGAACAAAAGAATGGACGAGAGAAATGAACAAAGGCGAGAAAAACGTTCTAAGGCCCTCGAGCTTCTCCAGGATGGCAAAACAGTCAAGAAGCAATGGGAGTCACTGGGCTTACTGGAACTAATAACTGTGTATCAAAGTTTGTAGGAACAATCCAGAGCTCATTGAGAAGCTACTGCGTCCAAACGAGAACCGTGCAGGTGCAAGAACAATACTTAATGCTGCAGAAGAAAATACCATATGCGAAAAGCTGAAATCCGTTGCACTTTCGAGGTTTTGCTATCGACGTTGACTCTTTCAGAACATCATGATGGCTGTACGAAAGACAACGGTAAGTATTTTCAGAACGAGAAACCTTCTGACGGCTTGATAAGATCGTTTAGGGCCCGACATTGTGACACAACGTTTCGTAATTTTGAACGCATTGAGCTCTGCGAGCTGCAAGGTGAACATGCCGATCATGTCCGGACTTATGAGACTGCGCTTCGATTACTTTCCAAAAAACAAAACAGGAATCTTTTCAAGTCCCGAACGGATTTGGAATCTCGATAATGCATATGTCTTGACAGAGTTCGCGCAGCGCAAAAAAGTTTTTGGAGCATGTAACACTCATCATGGAGGGTTCAGAGCTGCTCGGACTATCGCGACTGGAAAGCATGTCACTGCTATTGTCGTTGCCTCTGAAGCCGGACATATTCTCCCTCCGTTCTTCATATTTGCTACGGTTAATCATATGAGCCGTTGGTTCGATCCCTTAGCGGCGGAGATCTTCTATAACGAGTGCGGTTCCCCACATTGGCTTACAGAAGAAAATTGGTTTCCAGAGAACGCCTTCCTAGCTGGGACGAAAAATGGATCAATGGAAATGGAACTTCTGCCAAAACTTATCCTGTACATTGACAGACACGCACGTATGATTTTCCCTCGTGAGCACAAGATATGTATAACCTTAGAAAGACACTCATCAAGGAATGGGTGGGACTGGTTGGAACTCGCTGCGACGAAGAATATAGAAGTTGTCCAGAGCCTAGCCAACACCTCCCATTTTCTTCAACCCTGTGACAGTTACATAAAAAAGGAATTAAAGAGAATATTGGAAGAACTATTGATTATTGATTATATCGCAGTTCTGTCATCTAGACCCTGCAGACATAGGTATGAAGCTGAGGCTTGGGATAGAGGGGTACAAGTCATTGAAACCTCCTGTAGTCACTGCGTCTTTTTGGCATTGAGGCATCTATCCAATGGATTACCGCTTCGTTGAAGCGGCGGAGAAGAAGGAAAACATGAAAAGAACCCCAAATATAATGCAAGGAACCGACATTAAGCGCAAAGAACGCATAAAATTTCGCAAAATTCGCGCCAAGCAATCCAGGGCAATCCAAAGCCTGTATTTTCCATTGTTTCCATATCCAAAGCATCAGAGGAACACAACAAGCGGAGTGCTATTCTCGAGAGGTACTCTACTGATAAGAGAGAGTATTTTCGTGGTAGTAAGCGCATTGACGTTCCTAAATCATGGGGGATGTTTTGTACGGGTACACCCGCACTATATTTGACACATGGGGAGCTAATTGAGAAGCACAAACAGCGTGAACGGGAGGTATAAGTAGACAGCACACAGGGGGCAAAAAAGCACTTAAATAAGGCCGCTGATTGTTCCCGGTCACACATTAAGTGTAAATAAGGGGATTAGTTCGATAATGGACTTAGATTTAAGACAGTTCCAACTGAAAACGTGATTTCATAGAAAATTTGAACAAAATCCGAATAAGTTCTTGAAATACTATTTGACCCAAACTTTCAAACCTTTACAAAACCTACGTCAGTACATGGTTGCATCCAATTTCTCCTCAAATACATCAACAACACTCCAAGGGATAGAATCGG
The DNA here is from genome assembly GCA_002205965.3 of Kappaphycus alvarezii. NCBI lineage: Eukaryota > Rhodophyta > Florideophyceae > Gigartinales > Solieriaceae > Kappaphycus > Kappaphycus alvarezii. Next base: position 159,080 of record NADL03000005.1, read on the forward strand.
AAAGGCTGTTGAGTCAATCATCACTCAGGTTCTCCAACACATCCAATATACTGTCAGTTAAATCCTCCACTTAATGGAACTACTTTCCATTTTTATAAACCATCCACGCCATCAATCTCCAAACGATCTCTATAATGTTTATAGCTGGGGATTTGTCAGGCCATTCTAAAACATTGACATTGTGATCTTGCAGCCACTTTTTGGTAAACATAGAGCGATGGGGGGCCGCACCACCTTGCTGAAATATACAATTCTCGCCAAGCTTATCTGCTGCGAGGGAGGAAATTACTTCCCCAATACTTTGCAGTACGACACGGAATCAGTCTTGCCTTTTATTTCAATAAAAAAGGAGTAACAAGATAGGAATCTTTCTCTACAACATGCCCGACCCACCACCTTGGTGACACGTAGAGAGCGTACGTTCCTCCGTCCTTATGTCATGCCAATAGCTGGAAGAACCATCTGGATCATCCAAGTTGAACGATTTCTCATCAGAGAAAACAAAAGAACGCCAAAAATTGGGCTATCTTGCAGCTTCTTGGCCCACGTAAGTTGAAAATCCTTGTGAAGTTGAAGTGTTGACGGGCGCTTCACCGTATTCTCATATTTCAAATGTGGTGCGTTACTGAGCAATTCTGCACCTTGCGAGCACCGACGGACAATGTCAGAGCACCCTGGAGCTCACTGGATGATTTCTCACATTTTTGAGTCCTCCCTCAGCAGTTGTCGTAGTTGGCCTCTCGTAATTTTCTTGCCATTACACGACGATTTTCGGGACTCAACTGCTTATGAAAACATCGCAAAGCTCCTGTAGAGCGATTCAACTGTTTTGCGATATCCCCTATGCTCACGCAGGCGTTGTGCAACGCCATGATTTGGCCCTTTTGGAATCGAGAGAAAAGCTTACCTCAAGGCATTTTCGTTGCTCTGAATCACGTCGTAATCGGCTTCTGTGCATGCGTACGGGATAAAATACCTGGGCAGTGGTCGGAGGGCATTAATTTTTTGCAAGCATCCAGTTTTCCGGCCAATAGTTCCAGTTTGAAAGTTCTTGGTTAAATAGGATTTCATGTAGTTATTAAGATTTATTCAGAAGCTTACGCGAAGTTCAGTGAGAAACCTGTACATCGAGTTCCTGAGGACTACTCGGGCATGAAATTTGAGCACGATCAGCGGGATGCATATCAAAAGTGTAACATGCAAGCACTTCTTGAAACTACAATTGAAGAATTGCGAGTCGAAAACCTGCCTTTATTGAAGGACTCACTAGTATCCAGTCCTTGGAATAAGTTTGAAGTACGCCCTTTTTTGTTCTACGAGCAGTTCTGTCGTAAGACATTTAAGCAGTGGATTACTCATGAACAATTACATAACGAAGCTATTGGGATTTAAGTTGAGGAGTTGTGGTCAGAATTGACCTCTTTTAAGATCTTTCTCATTAAGCAACCGACAGCACTGCATGTACCGATGTCTGCTTCGGTGCGTCTCTTTCATTAATTTCTTGCGAGCAGTACAGATAAGGTTGTGAGGTTTTCCGAAGGGGGAAATATTGGTTCGAGGTACTCAATTGGTGTGTGTGTCAAGAATAAATGGCCTCCTTCACAATTACATGGTAATATGAATGTGTTCATGGAGGGAGAGCAAATGTTATTGACAAGAGTGCAATTGGTGCCCTTCAAATTTCATACAGCCATGTCAACCTAAGTTTAAGTTTGTCTGTGTCTGTCGCAGAAATCTTTCAACAGATGAGAAAGATACATTTTCGATCTCTCGATGTTTCGAAACAAGACAAAATTGGAAGAAAAATCACGGAGATGGCACAAAGCTCATGTGAAATGTTTGTCTGCATGGTGAAGAAGATATTGAGGATTAATCAGAAGCTCCAGTGCGTGAAGGTGTAGAAGTAAGGGTTGAGGTCGAGCATTACTACAACCAGGTATTGTTGGCCAGCTTCACAAATCGAGTTATGAAGATGAAAGATTCAGGTACGCAGGCCAGGAAACGGAAGACTACAGCTACAGTGTATATCAGCCCTAGTGAACGGCATCTTCACTAAGGCTGATTACAACAACTTTCCTGGTCTGTTTCCTCTAGGAAAGGAAGTGGCGTGGTTGAAAGACGGAGAGTTAACAATAAGGGATATTATCAAGTAGTAGATGAAAGGGAACAAAGACCAGATTGCTCATTTCGTCCGAGTCTCAGGATATTATCAAGGAATTCGTGAACAGAGAGATGTCTTGCGTGATTGGATGGGTACAGCTATGTGCGGCAATGAGAACTACAACTATCGTCGAAAAGAATCTTCATATGAAGGTATTATTTTTATCATTCAAGTAAGCAGAGGGTTGGATATCATCACAATAAGCGTATCCGCACTGAGTATGAAACTGGCCACAATGACCGATCGAGTGCTAAATTACTGACGGGGAGATTAAAGTACTAGAGGAGTTACAGGGAAACTTACGCGCAGGAAAATTAGCCAGTTCTGATGCAGGCCCTGCTACTGGAAATCGAGAGAATCCCTACACGGAAACATTGAATGTCTCAAAAAGGGATCCGTTCTACACGAACTGCAATATTGAAAATAGGTATGGGTCTATTGCGGGGTCCACGGAGGCACAGTCCGCGGGCCATCCGCACATGAGACATTGAGACCCGTACAGGAGACATTACGACCCGTGCAACAGTTCGCAATATCGCTATAGGGTATCAGGGACCCGTACATACATCGATCCGATGGACAACAGTCATGACACCTATAAGCAGTTGTAATACGGCAGTTACTGTTAACAACAGTAAACGTCATTCCTCTAGTGTCTATAGGACCCTTTTCCTCATATGAGAACTACTTTTAGCACTTATTTTTCAATACAAATTTTTTAACTCAGTGCATTTCTTGTCCCTCCGCATTACTTCATGAGTGTAGATAGCCGATCAAAACAAACGCTTCAAGATTGTTGACTTCGGTTAAGGCTAGGGCAATTTTACCTCACCAACTTCCGCTTCTCGCAGGAAGTTGTGAAAACGACTTCATTTTGGAAGGAAATATAGTTCGTATTATCGTAGGGGTCTCAGAAACGAGGGCACATGTACAGTAAGAATTAATGTACTGTAACTTTAACATAACAGAACTTTTTTTTCAGTAAAAATTTCATGCTTCCAAAAGGTTTACCTTTCAAAAATGTTAACGGAAACTGTCCTCGTATGAGGAGAAAATGTGCCTCATATGAGGACAGTGCTATGACGGATAGACACTAGCATGTGGCTTTCTTTGCAGTGGACTCGTATTCACATCCAGTCACTCCCTGAGAAAACCCTTACTATAATAAATTCCTATTTGATCACTGGTTTTGCTAGCGCGACAACACCTTAACAAATTCGAAGTATTTATTTCCGCTTCAACCATTTTGATCTTATTCATATGGACAGCCCCCTGGCACTGAGAGTTTTTCTGGGAACAGCAGCACACAATGATAATGTTAGTGGTTACCTGTAACAGTTTTGTACGGGGAACTATGGTAGAAAATACGTATCTTGAGATACTTTAAATGCATCCCAATTGGATACTTATGCATTTACTTTACTTCATCTTCAAGTTATGGGGTATTAACACAAATCTTACAGATACCGCACCTTCATTGAAAACTCAACGAATATCGTGATATGCTCCGTTTCAGAACAATACGGATATCTTGTCAAGTGTCCTATAAGGCACTTGTCAGTTCCTCCCGGTATGCAAACTTCCTATTAATCTTATCAGAATGACTCTAATTTTATTCAAAAATTACAGATTTTTATAATAATGCGCTTTTTTTTGAAACGTAGAAGGTGCTACCTACAAAGGTCGCTGGTTAATCTCTGACTCATATGGTAATCTTTTCTTGCATTCATCGCAATGACACCTATCCCTCTCTATACTGCCCACTGTAGAAAAAGTGATTCCTCTCGTTTTTTGACCGCCTCTCTCTCAACATCGTACTGTTGACATCAGCCCCCTTTTGTTTGTTCTCACTCTCTCCTTTTCTGACTTATGCCTCATTAGTGCGAAAATACATGTAATTTAGTATCATCTGGCCTTCTTATCTCCACAATCTGTTATTGTTCCTACTGATAATTGTTGGGATCTCGTGGCTCCTATCTCTTTTGTAAAAAAATGGCATGATGTTGGGAGCCCTATAGTTTTTTTGTTTTTAAAAGTTGTTATCATTCCAATTCCATCAGCATGTATTTTTTGTTATGAAAACAAATGTCTCGTTCGTGCGAAAGAGGCATGAATTGTTTGAACTTTTGTCATGTAACTCGCTTGTCTCCAGTATTTCTGATTATCCATGACTTCGTGGTTTTTCTTGCTCATCTCAAGTCACGTTCCTTCACGGATTCTCTGCAGGGAGACTACATAAAATGATTCAAGTGTATCTATGTTTCATTCTTGGTCAAAGTCGCATCTCCTATAAGATAATGAAGAAACTGCAACTGCGTGGAAGTTGACAGTAAAAACTACGTTCGAAGGATTTACTGAAGCCCTTAGTACAATCTATACTTCAAAAGTAACCAAGTATCTCTTCGTTGTATGTAAATCAAACTACGAGGGGCTTGCAACTATTGAATAACTATTGTCTTCAATAGTATTCTAATCTTATGTTTTGAACAGTGCTTCATGTATTTATTTCTTACGCAATTTGCAACTTTAGTGGTGGATGTTTCATATAGCTTAGTAAGTTACAAACTTATTGCATTTAGCGGACACTTTGACTCCTCTTTTGCTCAAGTTACGCAAACATTGGTTTTTGTTGACTGCGGTATATAATGGTTTTCGGCAGATATACGCGTATATAAAGTATCTATTAAACAAATGATGTTTGTCCCTATTCAATGAAAATAATTTCTCAACCAGCAAACTAGTTGGCATTAGTGTAGCGGTTTTATGGGTAAATGGACGGCGCGGAACAATCAAAAGAGAATGGCAGCCATCTCAACTAATTTTCTAATGTTGGAATTGCAATGGAGGCCTATGAGTTTGCCTCGCACTGACATATCATTTAAAGCTTTTTTTTTTTTGGGAATGCCACGATTACTACCAGCATGATCCTACTGCAGTAAATCGTAATATTGAAGGTGTTCATTCTTTTGCACACACTCGAGAATACTACCTACATGTGTAACATGCAATTTGTTTGGAGGTCGGACGAACATTGTCCGTGCAGATAATACTCGAATTGATTGGAATAAATTCAAGAAGAAATATCTTTAAAGTCAATACCAGACTCGATTTTAATTGAAGCGGGGACAACCTGTGCAGATAAAATCGACTTGGGAGGTACAAATTGGGGAGCGTCAGTGCAGGCTTCAACTTAGATGAAATTGGTGAAAGAAGTGCCTGTACAGAGATATTGCACACGTTTTTTGCTCTTTCTGGAAATATTGATCGCCACTGATTTGGATTTCAAGTATAGGCACATACACACCACGATCTATTTAAAACTAAAAATTCCATAGATTAATCAAAATACGTACATATTACAGTAAAGTATTACTCTTTTAACCTTTCTGTGCCAGGGACGGTGAAAAATCCGCTTTGCGGACTACCTCTCCTCCAAAAAGTACCAAGTGGTGCTTTGAAAAATATTACAATATATAGCTCAAAATAGAGGCCAGGTATTTAATAGATTCGAAAGAGCTACAATATTAAAAGACGGTTAAGCTATTAATTATGGAATCATTTAAAATACTTCAGTGGCTTCTGAAATCAGTCGCCCAATGTTACTATGACAAATGAAACCTTCCGTCTCGAATGTGGAGGACTCCCGATAATTACGTGTTTGTTACTCAACTGAGAACATTAATTTGCATATTGATACATAGGTGAGAGAAATCAGTCTTTCGAAATTCTGAAAACGTTTAAACTTTGTGGTAACAATATGAGCTATAATGCTACTGGTTTCGTTCATATTCTAGTCCTTCATCGTAGAAAGCCTGAAGATAACTGGTTCACTTTTCATCCAAAGGTGTTTCAATCTGTCTCTCCGATAATTTGCAGTAGAGATCATTGAGGAATATTGATTTGCAATATCCTCTACCTTACTTGTATAGCTTCTAATCATCCACTCATAGTATCTCTTGAAATGTCGTATTGATACGAATATACCACTATTTAACTTGAAAAATTCCTTCTAGATTCATGTCTTCCTAACGAAAATGATTGAGGCGATTAACTCAAGCGCATATAGATTCATAATTCTTAATAAATTATTAATGCCATCGCAGAATTCACGATATTTGCTCGTCCATCAAAAGATCTCCGCGCTTCCTATAGATTAGATTGTCGACATTGCTTGTTCCATACGTACTGACTGATTATTTTTTTTCTATCAAGCCACATTACAGCTACAGGTGCTTTCTATTCACCAGCAATTGTCGTCATTTAAATATGCGCAACTCAATTTTCTACTATTTGGCGTGAAATATATGTCATATGAAACTAACTATTTGAATTCTTGACAATTTCAATGAAACATAAGCAATTCTCCGACAAGTTTACGTGCCCTGAATTGAATCAAAGGAATAATCAGAAAAAAAAATCAACACGAAAAATTCTATCTGATCCGGACCATAGTGGGAAAAAATCTGTAATATATTTATTCTATTTTGCAAAGATTCGCATTCACTCTCTCTGCAGTGCCTCCTGAAGACTTACAAATCTTGATGTTTATACCAATTTGAATTTATCTTCATGCAGCTGTCCATAACGCACACAAATTTCTAGTATTTTCGTCCAGATCGATGTAGCCAGGAAGTCTTTTTCAATCTTTTCATCACAAATTACATACATTACCATCTTGACATGCTTCCACCTTCACAAATTGAATCTAACTTGTTAACAAGTAGATTGTGGTACTCATTGGCAGCTTCAACAGAATCGATGATTAGACTCTACGGCCTTATCGAACTGGGTTAACATTTTTCTTACAAAGGTTAGATTCATAATGAAAGAGATATTGAACGGCGTAAAATCCCAAATCTTTTACTTCGTGATATTTCCAATTTGTGGATTCTGAACTTATTTGAATGGAGAGGACCTGTAATGAGATGCGCGGTTCGTACTTATTCCCTTTCGGTTATGTAATACGGTCGAACAACGCGAAATAAAGAAAAGACACACGGTGGCTAACAGGGTTTTAGCTGCCCCTCTTTCCCGTATAGCACCATGAAATGCAGTAGCACAGCTCCATTAGCGATGATAAGTTTGGGGGGTAAAGCGTACGAAATTACTAGGAAGGCTGACAGTTATGTTTTAATTATCCTCTGGGTTGTATGAAAGGACCTTGATCCACGGAATGTTAGAAACTTGCCAAGGACCGGATCAGATATCTGATCCCACTAGGAGTGTAAAACCGGACAATAATAGACGTAGAGGTGGTCCAACAGCGCCGATAATCTCCTTCGGAGATAAGGATGTTGTATCCGAAGACAATTTTATGTTCCCATTTATGATTTACATGTAGAAGCGGAGTCTGTGGCGCCAAGGATGAGTTAATATTACAAAAAAAACTAAAAGGGGTGATATAATATGGGATATAAGAGAAAAAGAGGGAGCAACCTGGCGGATGAGCGAGGGTATCGCAAAAGTTGTCGTTCAGAAGGAGATACGGAGGGAAATTTAGCAGGCAAGTTCGGATCCTTTACCAGGATGGCTGTTTATTCTAGGAATATAGTGGCTAGGTGGGTATATGGTATAGTATGATAGTTTTTGAACAAGTATTAAATAGCAAAGTTAGAGACGAGTTAGATCGATACTTGTCGCAATGAACGGCTTTCACCTGCGAAAATCTCAGGTTCGAGTTGGAGTCCGAATAGTCCTGACTCCACGCCCTCCTGCTTTACCAAGATAATTGGTGGCTAATAATTGATATAAATGACTTATTGTATAGTTTTGTATAGTTAAGTACCAGCTGTTAGCAGTCGGCTGACTTTTCCAAAAATCAGATCAACATTTTCAAAAGCAAATCTTCTGGTGGTAGTATAGTACGAATACCAAGTTCACTACAGGAATAATCAAAGGTCCTGCAATTGACAAATCAGATAATAAATGATCAGTGTCGCGCTGTTCGGCGCTCCAGCGGACCCACAAGTTGAGGGGTGTCCGATGTCGTTGATGGCTGCCTTTGCGGTTCTTTTTACATGTTCCCTTTTTCTACCCTTCCCAACATTAGCACCGCACTTATACAAATTAGTGTCGCCAGTCGGTCTACTAACTCTAGCAAACTGAGTAAGGAGTACCAACTACGGATGATGCCACTCAAGGGCACAAAAACAGCGAATATCCACCCATGAACAGTACTTGATTTAAAAAAGATGGACAGAAAGGACTGCATAGTCCTGATACCAAAGTTGGACGGACCAAATACAGAAGATAGCCATGAGATCGTGGTGACACAATTCACGTTTGAATACTGCACTTTGTAAAAGGAAAACTGATACCAATAAACAGAAAAATTGGATTTACAGGTTTCACGAGACACATATCACTTGATTTGACTATAATTTTCATGGTATTAAGTGTAATAGAATTTAAATAATGTTCTGCGCACCAGTTGAGGAGGCTTGGAAGTCAAACATCTCCGGGATTGCAGTATAGCTATGCTGGACAGATTCGCGATTAACAGTGTAAAGCGACTAAAGGTCGCGCTCCAAAGAACCAGGAGGATGCCTTAGGATTCTCTAAGAAAGTCTGGAGTGGTGGTCGAGAAGGAAACTTAGGTAAGGAAGATTAACGGAGATGATTAGTGAGAGTAAGTGGTACTTCTCCGGGAACGCCCGATCGGGTTGATAAAATGTGACCACCCCGGTCACTGTGTCTACTACGTACAAAAATTGCATCGCTTACTCCGAATCACCGAAGAATGCCTAGCTGCAGTGATCCTAAGCACTACTAGGCTTTTCAGGCACTAAATTAAGAAAATTAACAGGACCACTGCAGTATCACTGGTACTGACCAGAGAATTGTCTTTTTCCATTAGTTGATCCATGGTTTATTTGAAATTCTCCTAACGCAAGATGCTTTAAGTAATTGCGGTGCCATCTTCTGCAGCAATGTTAGCCAGTCAGGCATACAGTAGCTACTAAACTAAGGAGATAACTTTCGAATTAAAAGTAATTGCCTCTGTCCTTGACCGCGTAAAACAGTACCGTACTAGTGCGCAATATATATGAAAGCCTGCCAATAAAGTAGTAAGAACAGTACACGCACGCGAAAATAAAAGGCCGGGTCCCCAAAATTAGAACCCCCAAGATACTCAAAAGTTCCCCTCTTTCTAGATAATTGACATCACGAATTTTTCTAGAGCACCTGACGATAGAAACGAATGGCTTCGGAAACTTACACGTAAAGTATTGATTCGATATCATATCTAGCGAGGAAAGTGGGCGAAAAACAAACTCATAAACAAGATCATGTCTTTTTCAAAGTATCGATGAAACAAATACATTAAAATTTAGGAATTAACTCTTCCAGAGCCCATTCTCTACACTGATCAATATTTTGGCCATTGTTATCCCTCTGTTTGAGCCTTACACCTCTGGAAAATGTTCTGTTGTTCGCGTTCGGCTTTCATGTTGAAATGTACTCGAGTTCGTACTCCCACCAGATACTGCTGGAGTATCATTCTCCGTTGAAATAGTTTCTTAGAATAGTTCCTTTTATTCTAACCACACTAAACTGGATGAATTGGGCCTTTAATCAACTTTTATATCACAAAAGGGCTTCTACCTGTTTCAAACTCGATAATGATATGTATAATTCCGAAAACGTCCAATAGTTTCCCGTTAGTGACCATTATCCTCCGAAATTGTCCTCTTTGAGACACATTTGTGATCTTTATGGCTGCTTCTTACGTCAGTTTTGTCTTCCAAGAGATTTTTTACAAGTAATTTCATTTGAAATCAATTTAAGTGAATTTTTTTGCGGGAGCCATTTATGCAGGTAAGATACGTTCATCGTTTGATTTTACCATCATGAATGGCATTAGGGTGAGACTTAGAGGGAAACATGATTGCACGAGTCAATGAAAGTGGTAAAAATCAGGATGGAAACCTTCTGTAGTTAGCACAGACCTAAGAGAAAATGCAGGCCTCAGAAAAAGAGAGCAAAACAATTTGAATATGCCTTTACAAATGATCTTTTCTGCAGAATCTCATAAATTGGGTACATATTGAGCTATAATCAATCATAATCAAATGTAATTATCAGTGAACTCTACAGCAGCGCGAGAGGATCCACGAGCGAGTAAAATCTTGCGCTTAGCAAGAGGTTCTCTATGACGATAGGTTATGTTGAGAGGAGGCCGTAAGAGAGGAGTGAGGGCGACCGCCTGCACTGGTACTGAGGAAGTAAAGCGTGATAGACTTATCTTCTCACTTGACTATCCTGCCTTCTCATGGCGTTGAACAGCAGGCGCGGGGCATATTAATGCGGAACCACCAGGCTGGCAAATAATCGAGGAATGTGTGGAGAGCGATCTCGCAATAAATTGCATCTAGATATTTTGACGGGTTTTCATTACAGTACAAATATGTGTCATCAGACTACCTTGACTGATCTTTCCCAGCAACCGACGTTGTACGCGGGTAAGGTCCAGTCCTTCCCTTCTTGTACAGTAATGTACACTTCACGTGCATTTCATCCAACATTCCATCAGTAATCGATTGGTGACCCCTAATGTATGAAGTAAACAATAAGGTAGTGTAAAACGGATCGTGGTCGTGCTTCCGCGCACCATTCCGTCGGCCCTCAGCGGATCGATCTTGATTGACCCTCAGCGGTCACACTCCGTCAGGTCAGTGGACTGTACAGTAACACGGCGGCGGAAACCCTGATGGACAGCTGTTTCACATCCCGCGGATACTAAGGTTATCAATAATTACAGTAGCATACATTACAGCCTACACTACGCAGTAGCAACAAAATTTGAAAGTCCCTTCAGCCGGACCCGGCTTGCTCCTCCTGGGCCATTACGGTACAATACTAGCGCCGAACACAAGCGGTATCCAACACCCCTCCTCGGCGCTAGCTGTGGTTGCACAGTACTGTACTCCAACAGGAAACATTTCTTTTGATCTTCGTTGGGAATAGAACTCGACCTCATACACATGAAAATTGATTTCAACCCATTAAAGCGCATTTGCTTAGGTTTTCAACCATATACGATTCGATTTCTGATTTTGCCAAGTGTACCCTTCAATGATGAATTTCAATTATTTTTCGAGCCTCTCAGGAGTCGGTGTTGTCAGTGTACACTGAAGTACTGTGAAGTTTCATCTCGTTGCTGTAGGGTTGGCAGGTAGAAATTTCAAGAAACAAGTTTTGCATCCAAGTAATGTCCGTGACACGGGAGAAAAAGGGCCACAAAATTGGCTTCGGCGTAAGACGAGGCTACACTTGTTTGGGGCTGTCTCTTCCACGCTACAGACCCATCGTTGAACATAATGATAAAACCTGTCTTCGAATTTCTACATTCCTTGTCTCCCGCCGAGTCTGAATCCACAAGCGCACGAAGGCTCGAGCCATTATCGGATATCTTGCCTCTGCCGTTGCTCGGAAACAAAATGCCAAGGTTCTTGTGTGAGAGATGTATCGAAGTAATCTCTTAAATATCGAGGCATGGCGCACTGTAGAAGAGTTATCCTGACGAGCCAAGGCATTTGCCGCATATGAAATGTCGGGGCCAGTGCACACTGCCTAATGCAGCAGCTTGCGATATGTTGAGCGGTCTGCTTTACAAAGGTACAGATTATTTTCATGTGCTGCAGTGATGTCTGGATCTGCTGGAAAAGGATTCCAAACTCCATGAGCCTCGTTGAGTCAATGTATCCGAAAAAGTTGTTCCATGTAACGCCGTTGACAAATCCTGATGCCACTTAAGTCTTGATGAATCTCCTATACCAAAAATTATGACAATTTAGAAACTAGTTTAACATCGAATTCTTTCGACATTATTTGCTTAAAATGGTCAAGCAATTGCCTTGAGTTACTTGCAAGAGCTATTTCCGTAACCATTACGATGAGAATGATAAGTTACTTCGCAACTTGCGTGTAGAGCACCCTAGCGTCAATGGCCGATAGTTTGAAGCCTCAGTTGAGAACTTAACCTCAAATAAGGAATCCCAGATTATTCCCGTTTGGCGAAGTCTATAAATTGACTTGAGAAGACGGCAGACAAATACAGGCCGTTTTTGTTTTCTAGTGGAGTATGTCGGCTGTTCTATGTACACAGAAATGTCAATCTTGCCATAGAGGTAAGCACTACTGACATAAACTCCTTCAACGATGAGGCTTAAGGCGGCTGAAATGACAAGGAGCATGAGAATCGCTTCTTTGGAAGCGACGAGTGAATAAAGATAGTCAGGATCGAGGTCGATACCATGCATTTGCATGTCACCTCTGGTTACGCATCTTGCTCGATGAACAAATGTTTCGCCAAGCGCGTCCCGTGCCTTCAGTCGAAAGATCAATGTGTACGGTATGACGTTCATAAATGGCTAGCGAGGTACGTGATCCCATGTTTCACGAGTACGAAGTGCGAGGTATTCTCTATCGAAAGCTTCGCACCAGAGAGGGTCTTTGATGGCTGAGTCGAAAGAGCGAGGCAGATGGGAATCCAGGTTAGTTTTCCAAGATAAAGTTACGTGCGAGAGAGATTTATAAGAGGTATGCGGTAAACACTGAATGACGTTGCAAGAATAACTTCCATAGATTGATCTTTAGAGTCTTCTTCATTCTGCAGTGCTTCTTACCTTGCGATACCATCTATAAGCGAAGAGATTCCATAAATTTAGTCCTTTGAGCAGAGCCGGAAATCTTGAGACCTGGTGAAATTGATCTTTATTTCTGGAATTTAAACTCAATACAGCTTCAAGTCGCTCTCCGAATTTCACGACATTTCCGTGGGAAGCTCTTGCAGATAGCTTTCTGTTCTGCCTATTAGACGACTGGTACAGGAAGTAAATACAGCTTGTCCAAAGGTAGGAAGGGGTTTGAAGTTGATGCGAGCACGATAATCCCATAAAAAGATAGTGATGTTTCAATGAACTCTGTCTGAATGGAGGCGATTACTCAACCAGTTGCAATGAATTATTGCCTCAGCCCATAATGCGTTTTCATGTTTGCGCCAAATAGCAAGACACGGCCTCGGGTGCCAAGCTCTTTCATAAATCTTTCTGCGATTCCATTGCTCTGCGGGACATTTGGAGGGCTTGTTTCAAAACGTATACAGTTCATCAATGTGAAATTCTGAACAGTTCCAGCGAGATTCCCACCAGCAACAGCCAGACGAAATATTGATTACCTTAAATCCTTAAATCTAGTGATGTTTTTATACCTTTCTTTGTAATGAACAAGTGCTGAAAGAGGTCAGACTTATTTCTGATAAAGTAAATGTCAGTTTTTGCAGTGTATTAATCGAAAAAAGCGATGACGTAATGACTGTTACCAAGGGAAGGTTGCGACATCCTTCCGTGATATCGACATGCACAATCTCGATGGGCGAATCTGTTACTCGATAACTAGATTGGATCTGACAACGTTGGACATTTGCGATATAATGCAGAATACACAAGTAATTTCTTCCAACAGTTTTCTCGGGAGCTTTGGCACGTCAGGAACGTCATAAAAGTTCTATGTATCTGCCCGGATGAGGACGGCCTTTGCGACAGTGCCACCCTAATGCAAAATACCTCTGAGATTTGGTGCCCATTGAAATGAAACATTGAGGATCAGTTTGGTACAGCGACAATGATTTGCTGCTGCATGCTTAGCCTGCAAGAATTGATCCTTGCTTCGTTTGTTGGACAGAATCGGGAGATTGTAAAGCCTGTCTTCACCAATTTCAATTATCTGCGATGGTACTGTAGATCTACGCGATGAAATGATGCAAGAGCTCACATTTTTGCGAGATGGAGGGTCTATCGTGAGGAGCACATTCATGCGTTCAGTAAGGATACCAACCGGTAGGAATTTTGTTTGGAAAGGGGGAGCATGATATGCTTCTGCAAAGAATCCACCCGATAGTGGGATGAAAACTTCTCCTCTTCCCACAAGAGTGGGCACATCAGATGCAGCTTGTACTGATTGCCCGCCAATGTCTTCATAATTCTTGAACGAGCTTCTTGAATGGAAGAAATGATGGGACTACCGGAGTCAATCAATCAATTAGTTGGACGACTTCCTATCTACACATTTGGCAACAATTCTCTTGAATTGAATCAATACAGTGAAGCCATACAGATTACTAATATTTAACGGATTACCGGATCTTTGTTTCTGATTTTCATTTCCAGCATTGTGTTCATGTTGCGGCGGCAGGTCTAGCTGATCTGTAACACGATCAAGTTGAGCAAAAGACCCAAGAGCTCCCCTCTTACCAGTACAATTTCCATCAGATGCTTGATTGTTTCTCCACTGGTCGTTCTGGAAGTTGCAACTGACATTTGACTGGTGATAGATAGGGATGAAAGAGTCTCCCCCACGGCCTCGACCACTACGAGTGGATCCTAGACCAAAGCTTCGTCCTCTCCAATGCCCACGTCTAGGGCCTTTTTTAATCTTTTCTGCAGGGTAGAAATAGTCCATCGAGTGATTTCCGGGTCTACTGTACACCCCACAGATATTCCCTCCGTTGGATGAAGTACCCTAATTTACTACTCCCCAATAAACGCTACTTGCTCTATTGTTCACCTTCTTGCCTGCCACAGATGCCTTCGGGGCGTTCTCTCCCATTTAATCGGTGAATTTGGACTTCATCCTTGAGATTTCGGTCGAGATGGTTGTGATCAGTTAATCTTTTCCGATAACTCAACGATTCCAAGTCTTGAAGTATGCTGATGACAGTCTGTTCGTTGGATGCTGTGTGTAGGCGACCAAGAGCATCCCAGAGACCTTTCGCGGTTGTTTCATCGTAGTCATTGATCGCACTTGTCTGAGCCATGAGACGGCTTGCGAGAGTAAGGATGATTGCAGACTTGGCTCGAATGTTCGCCTTGTTCCATGTTGAGAGTTGGGCTGTTCTTGGATTCTCGGGACTCAGTTTCAGCCCAAGTAGTTAAAAGTCCTCTCTGGATGCAGGCCTTCAGCTTACACCGCAAGTAATGAAGTCTCTTGTCCCGTTAAGGCGTCGAAGCTTGCTGAGCGGGTCCCTGTCACTGGCCATGATTTACGGAGACGGTTTCGGATGGCAGGTCGGCTTTTTTGTTTTTGTTCAGCAATATAACTCGGGCGATGCTACCATAAAACGGATCGGTGTCGTGCTTCCGCGCACTCCTCCTTCGGCCCTCAGCGGCTCGATATTTATTGACCCTTGGTGATCACACTCCGTCCGGCCAGTGTCACGGCGGAGGCAACCCTCATGGTCAGCTGTTCCAAATCCCGCGGATACTAGGGTTATCAATAATTACGGTACAGTAGCCTGTACAGTACAGACTACACTACACTGTACTGTACTGTACAGTACAGTACTGTACACTGTAGCCACACCATTTGATACCGTAGTGCCTTCAGCTGGACCCGGCTTGTCCCTTCTGGGGCATTGCCGTACAGTGCTAGCGCCGCACACAGGCGGTCCTCAACATAGTGCATCTAGTTGTACTGTAAATCATATTTACTGCAAGGAATGTAGAACAGTAATGCAAACTTTACAGTAAAGCGCGTCGATCTCTGGCCTCCATTGCTTTACAGCCTTCAGAAATCGGGTAACACTAGTGCCGAGATGCAATTCTGGTCAATTTTTGTCTCGGATTGGAATCACTGCCCCTCAATTAGGTCAAGGGCTGCCAAAATCCTTGCTGCAACGTGTAAACTACTGTAAGTAGTATGCAGTACAGTACATCAACACTATGGCACTGTACGCACGTACAGTATCTACCAAGCGTACAGAACTAGAACTGGATTCTGTTGTACTGTACGGTACGTATTGCACTGTACAGTAGAACTGTGTACCTACTGTACTGTACTGTACGCTTTTTGTTCCGAGAGGAGACAGGAATGCAAAATTTAAATCCGAGCGATAATACCGTACAGTACATTTACAGTGCTTGCTTTTGCCATCATTTGATCCAGATGTGAGTTTTTTGAAAGGTTGTACCTCGAGGAATTGAGCACGAGAATGGTTGTCGCCTTAATTTAATTATTACATTTATGATTTGGTCTCCACCGCTGGTGTGACGAAATCGAAAATTAATTATT
Source organism: Kappaphycus alvarezii (assembly GCA_002205965.3). Taxonomy (NCBI): domain Eukaryota; phylum Rhodophyta; class Florideophyceae; order Gigartinales; family Solieriaceae; genus Kappaphycus; species Kappaphycus alvarezii. Next base: position 175,311 of record NADL03000005.1, read on the forward strand.
GTGCACAAATTATTCACAGTCCTGTAAAGTACAGTTGTGCTATGCAGTTATTGAGTTTATGAAAAGACAATGTGCATTGCCAGACCTTTTTTTTGGATTCTTTGGTTGATACCCATTTTCCCGCCGACATGCATCCCAGTCGAAACCAGCTCTACTACCCGAAACATCGTTTCACCACTGGCGTCCGTCCCCTGTCCTATAATCCTCATTCATTGCGTCTGACACACTGCTGTGAATAGCTTCTCTGCCTTCCTTCTCCAACGCTGATCTGAGCCATGAAAACGCCTTCCAAAATCCCGCAACTCTCCACTCCCTCCTCTATACCAAACCGACCCTGTCGCCGTCGCATCCCAAGTCGCAAAGTTGCAGAGAGATTAATCAACGCCACCTTGCATCCACCTCCAAACCATTCCCCCTTGACCTTGACCTTTCCGCTGCTGCCTGCGATCCCGAATCCATGTCGCATCCAAGCGACACTCATCACACGCTCTTGGTTTTGATCCATCACCTACCAAGAGGTTGAAAACGTCCCACCTTGCAGATGACGATGAGGAAACTCTCGACCAAGGAGGGCCAGATGATTTCCCGAGTGAAATGTTTGATATGGTTGAGGACTTTCACGATCCTCTGGAACACGCAATGATCAAGACACACAACCCGTCATGCTCAGACTCAGAATTCATCCAAAGGGTGCCCCTAGAAAGAGGATGAGGCACTCTGCCAATTCCAACGATTCTCACGATCATGAACGCTTGGTTCCAGATGACTCGCCAGAGACGTCCCGTTGTTTGCCGACTGTGGCACTGTGGAATGATACTGAGCGTCGGGTCGAGCCAAGTCCAGTCTCCCTTGCATCCTTGGAGCCCACGTTGAGACAAAACCCTGCCTTTTCTCAGTATGTGGGCCAGGATAGTGGCGCCTTTCCACGCGATTTCTCGGTCGCATGTTGCCAGAGAAGGAGGTCAATGCGTGGGAGGCGGATCTACGGAAGCCGGGCTTAAACAGGAGGCTTGTCATGTTGAATCCCGAGGATGAACGCTTTGTTCCTTTTGATCAGAGTATTGTTGTGTCCGAACTTGTCCGGCTGTTGGAGAAGGAGGGTTCAGAGGTTGCCATGATTAAGAAGAATCGCGTGTACGGGGGAAGACTCACTGATTTCCACGGCTTGAGCGGAGTGCGCCACTACGTTGAGAGCGTTGATATCCGTGGTACGGCGCATGGGGCTGAGTCAGAAAGAATGAAAACAGAGGTGCGTCCCATGGAGTATGCAGTCACGAGATATGATTCGGATAACTCTTTAATGAGGGGTCCCCAGTTAGGTGGATGTTTGCTGTCGGACACGTTCAGATCTTGTGAACGAGCTGACGAACCTCATTTCTTAATGAGTTCCGTGAGGGAAAAGAGGTGCAAGAGACTCCAGTGCAACCTGCTCTGCAACAAGCTGGGGAAAATGGAAGCCTTGCAGGCAAATCGGCAGCATCACCGAAGCGGCCCAATGTGGAGTTCCCGAATCAGTGCAATGAGCCGTTGGGTTCAGAGAAAGGTAAAGGGACACCATTGCACAGTGGAGGGGAGGAGACAGGCAAAGAGCATCCTCGAATAGTTCCTGCTTCTCTCTCTTGCTCTCATGCAAACGGAGGCTTCAGTGCTGGAGCGGACTCTTTTCTTTCTGTGCGACCGGACTCGCCAATTTGAAGCTGAGTGAGTCGGAGAGGAAACAGCGCAGAGATGGGGCGCCCTCTGTTAAAACTAATTACAGATATATTCGGATCTGATGCTGAAGACGAGGAAGATCAGGAAGGTCATTGTCAGCCTCACGACAGAACTGTCGCAAAGAATTCTCCGAACAATTCTGTAAGTATGGTTACGCTGAATGAGCTGGAAAGGTGCAAAGTTAACCAGCAACACCCCGCGAGCCCGTCTCGAAATGAGAGAAAGTCGTATCAAACTGCATCCTCAGAGTGGCCTGGGCGTCGCATGTGGAACTTTCCTGAGAATCTTCGCACCGAATTTGACGAAGGCTCTCTTGCAGATAAGGTTGATACAACAAGAATTAATTACGAACTTGGCGACTTCAGACGAGTGACAAACGAGGCGCCCGAAAATAATCCGCAACGGCATTCGAAGGATGCGAACAGTTTTGCGTTTGCACTTGAGAGGCAGCTGAATCAACGCATTAGAACTCACTTTCGCAGCGTTGGACAATATTCCTTAAACCGCCAAAGTGTATTTGGTGAACCTGAACAAAAGAATAGCACTAATGCGGCTGTCCAACGAGATTGTTCTCTGGCGGGATCTGTGAAAGCGTTTGACGGGAACCCGACCAACAGCAATGGGAGAGCCCCGTGCCCTGCCGGCCTCGACAATCCTCCGCGGGAAAGTGCGCCCCACTCTGCGTACGTTTACCTTTGGAATTACTTGGATGGTACCAGATCGCCTCAGCTGTTCACTATCCAAAGAAGCTGTATCAGCTTGCCAAAGAGAGTCCATTGCAATCTATGACGGTCAAGACTTTGGGTTTAGATATGCGAAAGAAATCTCCCGCGTGAACATTTTCGATTATGACATACCGAAGTGGGAGCAGCGGGACGTCTCATTCGACCGGCGCTTGCAAAAGGTTCGCGTGTGGGATCCCAGCAAGAGATGTATACGCAGGTATTTGTATTGCCCAAACGCCAATCACCTTGAGGCTTGGCTGCAGGGTAACCCAGATTATGCCGTGTTTGTCCCGTCCATGCTAAATTTGTCCGGTCGTGTGTCAGCAAGCACAGGGATTGAAAAGACTGGCTCCACTGCAGTGCTGTCGCGACAGCAGGAGCAATTCGTCACCTCGTTTCGCAACTCTTTGATAGCTATAGCCCGTGAGATGAAGTTTGCCGGATTGAAATCAGATGTAGAGATCATCCCAACGTTTTGGAATTCTTTTAAGGCATGCAAGGAGATTCGGACCCCTTTCGGTAGCCGACTTGCGCTTACAAATTCTGGTTGTCGAACCCCTGGTTAGAGATCTACATGGGTCAAGAGGAGCTGGCTAAGTTCGAGGAAAGCAACGGAGTTCAGCTGGTACCCGTGACGACAAGCTGTCCGGCACGTTTTGCTATTTTTTGGGATAGCAGTGCAAAGAAAAAAGTTTTGCTACCGAGGGTTACTCAAGGTGGAGGCAGGACAATTCTTGAATACCTCTCGAACAACTTAGAGTTAGAACTCTATCGTGGACAGGACTCGTATCTCCACGAGGTGATCAATCGACAAATTCATCATGAGTTTGTGCACAATCTACTTCCGCGCCACTACATTCTCACGGAACAACGGGCCTCGTTACACTCTTTTTTCAATTCTGGTTCTTGGATTGCACTGTACGTTGACGTCAAAATCTACAGTCCTGCAATGGCAGTTTTTTGGAATAGAGTTACGAAAAACGTTTTGATGCAACCAAGCATGGATACCTGCATTTCTATCGAGGAATACCTTCGACACAATGCGGAGACATTGGAGTTGTACATTGGGCAAGATTTGACCGGGGAGCTTCGCCAAGACTTGTCGGCATGGTTTGATTTGTTGAAGTGGCAGCCAGGATTCTCCTCGAACTCCAGTAAGGCAATGATAACAAAAAAAAGCTTCCTCCATAGGAGCTTGGCATCGAAGACGTCTCCCCACATTGTTTTCTCATCACGTCTTGAGCGACCTGCTGATTTAAAGATTGCTCAGGTACAATCCAAGTGTCGATTCAAAAGTAATACTAAGGAAATTCCAGCCGAAAACGAGCAAGGAGGGTCACCCAAAAGACGTGAAGACTGGCTTGAATAAGAAGTCAAAAGCCCGATGGTAAGCCTGTTGCCTAACTGCCCGAAAACTGATGGGGACGCCAAGGACAGCAGTACGACTCTGGAGGGTGATTCCCGGAAAACAGACATTGCGATGGACAGAGACGAACCTTCAGTGCACCACGAGGATGGAGGCAATCAAACAAGGTCAGATGCGAATGCAAATGCTCCTGGGGCTAACATGCGGAGTATTAGCGCTGAGGAGAAATACGGTGAAATGCCTCATGTGACACACGACAAATCAAAAGATGGGAATGCGTGGGAATCAGGATGGATAGGGGATCTGGGAGAACGCACATCCATGGCGAGACAATTTCAGGGTCCACGTAAACAAGGCCATTCCGAAGAAATTGACGAAAAGGCCGCGCGACAGAAGGGTACAACAGTACCTCTCTCAAGCACCGCAGATGACACCAAAAGGGATGATGTTGGATTTCGGAAAGAGGAAATCACAGGTTTTGATCAATGTCTTCTAGAGAGGGACATTTCCCGTGAGAAAAGCCGAACAGGTACTCAAGTGGCGACGATTGAGAAGGCTGAACAGGAATCTTTTGAAGATTCTCGATTGATACAGAAGCAAGCAATCAATTCAGGAGTCACAACTAGGCAGCAGTGCAAAAGGCAGACCGCTAACAAGGCCAATGGTGAGAGAGGTTTTCCCCTGCCTAGGCCAACATCTGGTAATTTGAAACAAAAACGCCAGGAGGTATCAGTCGAGTCTACCACCTATTCGGATGATGATCCAGGCAATGACACTGGCACCCAGATGTCCCTACCCCAGGAAGCAGCACCGCGGAGCAGCCTTACGAAGAGGGGAAAAATGGAGGTGGCGAGAGTTTTTGCAGTGAGGATATGGCATCCCGTGTCATGGGGACAAACGACTCAAGCAAGATGTCGTCTGTGAGTAGTCGCCTTTCCAGGGCTAGGAAGGAAGCCGATAAGGTGGCAAATCTCATCGAAAGGGCAGGGCCTAAAGTCTTGCAAAGACAACTAGTACAAGATATCCGGCAGTGCCTACGAGAGGATTTGTTACTGGAAGTATCAGATTCTGGGGCTCTGGTGGCTCTCGCAGATCGTGTACGGAGCCCAGAGTTTCTATGCGCAGCCGAGGCTCTTTGTGGATATTTAGAAGCACTGGATGAATCGAGATGTTTCACCAACACCACAGAGTTTGACTATGGGCCTCCAGACGTCAGTTCGATCAGGGAAAAACTGGCGTCTGGGAAAATATTTACAATAGCAGCCGTAATTGATACCTTCAAGGTGATATGCGGTGACTTGTTGCAATTTCACGAGGGAAGTACCATGCAATATGAAGCTGTCCATCTCAAGGATTCAGGAGATAAAGCCATTGCCAAATTTGTTTCCAGAAATCGAAAGATTGTGGATGAAGAGATGCGCATAATCCGTGTGCTGACATTTGCCGACGGGCGGATAAGATAGGGTTTTGCGAAAAAGAGAGATGTGAGAAGAAGCATAAGTCGGCAAACCCAAAGTCTCCAGGCCACAGCAACGCGATCATGCGTGTCTCTGGCTATCAGTCGGAAGTAACTCATTCAATTTACAGGGATGAGAAAGGGTACTCAGTAATGGGAAAACGTCATAGTGCCCGTGTGTTTGGCTTGTCTCTAGACAGGGAAACTTGCGAAAAAAGGATTGGAAATGCTAGGCCATGTCATGTTTGCAAGAAGGAGCTATTTCGGTCTGGTGGTGATTCGTTGCAATGTGCAAATTACTCTGTGGGGCTATGCGACAATTTGGTCTGCAGGAACTGTCTGGAAGTGGTATTCATGTTTGACGGTGCTGAGTTTATCAAGAGGAGAGCATTAGACGACTGGATTTGCGTGCAATGCAGGGGTCTTTGTTCTGACCGCAGTCGTGTCGCACTAGATATGAATTTTCCGAACGCGGAAAGGAGCGACTCATAGATTCGTCTTTAACATGGCCGTACACTGGTTGCGAAGCAACCTCAGTCAGCTTTCGTCTTTTAAGAAGGTCTTCAAAAGGCGATTTCGGAACAGATTGGAAGAAAGGGAAAGAAGTTAAATTGCAGAGAGAAGAGGACAAATGGAAGGCAGTAGTTGCGCTGCAAGCTGGCATTTACCGATGTCAAGTAGTTGTAGACCGCTCGATGTTTGCCTCTACAGTTTTGCACGTGCTCTCACCGGAGAAATATCGAAAGGAACTACAGGGTAATGACGTTCATCCTAGATTGCCGAAAATGCCGTTGGGTAATGGCCGGGAAACTACTGTGACGGATGTTCATCGTACAAAATGGTCAATGTCAGAGAAGTTTGCAAATGGGCCAGTGCATTCTTTCTCAAAAGGTGAGGGAGGAAAGCTGGTCGAAAACTGTTGTCGGACAGAAGGATATGACTGGCGCAGGTCAAAAAGACACGCTGTCGTGAAGTGGATTCCTGAGCGCTTGAGACGAATCGATGAAGATAACGAAAACAACGAAGATGGAATACAAATTGTGCGCATGTCAGCAACAATTCGAAGAACACGTCGAATTTTTGAAGGCATGGAGTATCCTAGACTGCAACCTGGAATGTCGAATGCACATTTGACAAAGCGCTAATTGCTTTTAAGTTTGATTACATGTCCAACGAAACGTTGTGCGGAGTTGTGACTGGAAAGAGTGAAATTCACGGAATAGGGCTGTTCACATTGACAGGATATCAGAAAGGAGATTTTGTAATTGAGTACGCGGGAGATTTGATTCGAACTCCGTTGGCAGACATTCGAGAAAAGAGGTATGAGTCTGGTGGGCTAGGGACTTACTTGTTTCGGATTAATGACCACAAGATTGTAGACGCGACAGTGAAAAGCAATCGAGCACGGTTTACAAATCACAGTTGTGATCCTAACATGGAGGCGGACATTGTGAACGTGAGGGGAAGGGACCTGATTGTTCTCATTGCTACAAGAGATATCCCACCATATTCTGAACTCACGTTTAACTATAAATTGCCGTTCGAGGATAACAAATTGCAATGTCTGTGCAACTGTTGGAACTGCATTGGAGTGATGAATTGATGCTGGATGGAAAGTGGATTTGGTTAGAAAGGATGAAATTAGGATAGGGGAGTGGGAACATTGGAAAGGAGAGCTCGCACCGAGTATGGTGAGTCGCAACGTGCCGTTTACATGTGGCTGTGGCTGAGTGGTTGAGACTAGAGCCAGATTTTTTTATTTTTCATAATGGGCTGTCCTCAGATGGCACTGGTATTGAAGGGGGAAGAGACCATTCATTGTATGGATTTTACGGGGGGTCAAGGCATGAGCCCCGTCTGGAGGTGAGGTGGTACGGAGAAACGAGGGGCGATTTTTTCTGCATATGTGCGAAGGGAGCGACAATTCCTCCAAGGTCGCATTATCATTGAGCACGCGTAGGAACAATACATAGATGCGGTGAGGTTAACATCAATCTGACTGGAGACTAGCCGCACTCTGACAAAGGTTGATATCAGGGCAACGGGGCTGCCGGAGGCACCGATTTCTTCGATAATACCTTTGTGAACCCGCCGGCCCCTTGCCATCTCAGAATGAGAAAGTTCAATCCTCTGAGGAGGTTAGCCGCCGCCAACGCTGATAAGCTACGGAAGTACCAGGGGTTTGCGGCCGGATTACTAGACAGGAACCGGCTCGTTCCCGTTGCAATCTCCACGCCCGGAGGGTGGCACCCCAACGCGTTTTCTCTGTTCACGGAGACGGCGAGATTGGTCGCCAGCCGAGCCTTGGACCAATACTCAAATATGGACCATTCTCCTTCAGCGACACGGTGCGTTGATGGGGACCTCAAACGCTGCATGTTTGGTGATTGGGTTAGGTACTTTATCGTTGGCTAAAGTGCTCGGTCTCCCGTGCACGGGTCTCCCAACCTTCGCATAACTCGCAGCAAGTCAACTCCAACCCCCCATTCTGATAAATTGTCATCCTTTTTTTATAGTCCAACGGTAATCTCAGACCAAATGATGTGTTGCCATGAGCGCACTCTAAGAGCCAAGTAGATCGGTTTATGGATCGTTGAATTCCATGTTGCTAGGGTAGAGGCTTGCAGCTGATACATTGCGGCAGGCGATTGAGCAGTGGTCACCCTGTTGCATATGACTGAGGTTGAGCCCGTGACCAGTTACTGAGGGTTGTGGATTCATACTACAGTACTGTTGATGCCTTCTCCATGGGATCAAATTTGATTTACCTTGGTGGGATTATTTAATTGGATGATGTAGGCCCTGCGTTTTGAAACAATAAGGTTTAATTGGATAATCAAATGTCTGTTGATTGATAGTCAGTCAATATGTGTGGATAATGGCTGAAATATCTCCCGCATCAATCACATTCCGGCCTTGTTTCAACCGCATAAGCTCTCATCCAATAGCTAATGTCGCCTAGGCAGTGCGCTGAAATTGTTCTTCGATCCTTCAAGCTTTCCTTCGCTCAATATCCTCACTGAACTTCGTCAAATGTTGCAGCGCTAGTTATCCGTACCCCTCACCGAGCTGGACGACGCATCCAGTTCCTACCCGCTCAATTCACGTTTGACACCTTCTGCAATCCAATCACTCACCATGAATACCGACGTTCGCAAGTCGCTATCCTCCCCATGTCGCCTTCTCTCTCTCCTCGCTTCTCTCTCCTTCTCTCCATCGTCCGATCTGCCATGTATGGCGAAAATGTCATCGAACTCACCTCCTCCAACTTTGACAAACTCGTCATGGATTCCGCTGAAACTTTCATGGTCAAGTTTTACGCCCCATGGTGCGGTCACTGTCAATCCTCCGCACCTGCCTACTCGAAAGCCGCTAAGAAGCTTGATGGCGTTGCTAAACTCGGCGTAGTCAACTGCGATGAACACTCCTCACTTGCGCAACGTTTTGGAGTCAATGGCTTCCCCACCATCAAAATTTTCAAGGGAGAGGGTCGCAAGGCAAGACGTCCCTCCGATTATAATCAACAGCGCTCTTCAAAGGCTTTGTCGACCATGTCAAATATGTCATGCCTAGTTTTGTCGCCCGTGTCAAGCCATCGGGAACAGACGCATTTTTCAAGGATGAGCCCAAGCTTCCGCATGTCTTGCTTTTTACGGATAAAACTTCAACCTCCCCGTTGTACAAGGGTATGTCTGCACGCTTCAAGGGTCGCATTTCATTTGGTGAGGTCCGCAAATCTGATGCCGCCGGTCTCGAGGAAAGTTACAACATTAACTCCTATCCTACACTTCTGTTTTTTAAATCGGGTGACGCGGGTTCTGACAATGCAACTCCTTTTGAGGGTAATATGGACCCAACGTCGCTGAATAGTTTCTTCGACAGCATTGCGGCTGGAAAGGAGCCAGAAAAAGCAGAGGAACCGGATCAAGGGGAGAAAATATTCGCGCAACCAAAAGCGTACTCTGGCGATGTCACCGTGATTTTGAGTTCAACGTCATATGAGGAAAATTGTGGGGCGAGGAAGGATGGGCGCATGTGCGGATTGGCCTTTTTGCCCGGAGGAGAAAGCCATGAATTGATTGAGGAGCTGAAGGGAATCGCTGAGAAGTATCAATATGATAATATGGCATTCGGGGTGGTGGACACAAACGAGAATGGGGGGAAGGACTACGCGAAAGTATTCAAGGTGTCCCCGGAGGTGGGAGGGTTCCTGGTGATGAGAGCAAGGAAGAAAAAGTACGCATTGTTGGAGGGAGAGGAAGTGCCGACAAAGGAAAAGATTGCGGCCTTTTTGGATAAGATCGTAGGAGGAGATGCAAGGTTCAAGAAGCTGGCAGATGATTTGCCAGAGTGGGCGTCCGAGGAAGAGGTTGAAGAGGAAGGCGAACAGACAGGAGGCGAGGATAATGCAGACAGTGGAAGTTGTGGAGTGGTTCCACCGGAGGAAGGCGGAACTTGTGGCGGGGAGAAAGAGGATCTGTAGACATGTTTTGGGTGCTTTTGAGTGTCGCGGAGTGAAAATTGAACAGATTTTAGGGGTGTGACGTGAATGGCCAGGGGTCGCTTAGGTCGGATCTTATAAATTACTTTACCGATTGTAGACAGTTGTAAATGATGTCGCGATGTCGCACAAGCGCGGGAAGCGAAGAAAAGATTTAACGTACTGTACTGTGTACAGCAGATTGACCGTAGTTTTGGGGTGGACACCATATGGAGGTTGCGGAAGGATGTCACAACGTGTACCCCGTTTTTCACTGGCCTGATCATCGTCAAGGCTGATGAGGGTCTCACTACAGCTGGACAACCGGGTTTGGCGTGAAATTTTAAATTTGTTGATTGCACCCAATGCCACAGTACTACTGTACTGTAAACGATCAACACCTGATTGCCAGATTGACATAACCGGCCTTCAACTCCTCCAAGACATCGCAACTTGTTTCGCCGCTGGGCGAGGCAAGCCCGCATTCACGGAGTTTTGTGCACTTCGCACCAAGTTGTCTGCCTTCGTGCAACGCTACACTGCCGTTATGATCAACCAGCGTCAATTCAGCGCTGTTGAGCCCCACTAGGTCCAGCTGGGGCCGCTCGTCCCCTCATTATGCATTTGAATAAACGGTCACCTTTTCCCCCTTTTCCCCTGATTGACACGTACAGTACTGTACTGTATGTATCAATCAGGTGTTGTGCCGCTTTGTGACCAACCATCACACAGCGGTGGTAAAGGTACTGTACTTAGCCGAGAGCTGTTCAAGGCAGCAGGAGTCAACGTTCAATACGAAGTGAAGTACCTACTTCCTGGACTGAACGCGCGACCCGCAGACATTCTAATTTAGTGTACCCAAGGTCTGATGCAACAAACACCCAGTCCCTCTCCCAGTGGCGTTTGACGTGACTGTATCATCCCCGTTTCAAGAGAGCTGTAAGTCAATGGCAGCACGGAAAGCGCGAGCTGTTGCAAACGCAGCAGGAAAGCGGAAGAAGAGATCCTTAGCTACGAAAGTGGCAGCGATTCCAGGCGAGGCAATGCCGGGACGATCAAGGCTAGGATGGGATTTGTACCACTAGCCTTCGACTCGTTAGGATCACCCTCTTTAGAAACATCTAAGGTCATAGAGACATACGCGGCAGCAGTACCGTCTCGTAGTGGATGCTCGACTGGAGGAGTGAAGAATTGCGCCTGTATCAGAAGCTTAGCTACGCAATCTGGTCAACATGTGCAGCATCCGTAATTTGTCGCGCACCGCAACACGCAGAGCTAGGTCACCCAATTCCAACTTAGTTTTGAGTACTTTGCAACGTTGCACATTTGGACTGTACACCAGTGATAAACGATCACCGTACTGTACTGTACTGTATTAGGTTTCTAAACGAGATAGTGTCATTCTCATCAAACACCAAGTGATTCTCGAGTGAGCAACGAATATTGCAGAACCAAATATTTTAAAACACATCAAGGATTGAATAAAATACACAGCAGAATTCTTGTACATGTACTGTACCACTTAAAAAACAAACATAAATAAAATGCATGAGGAATTTACTATAACCGGCGTAACTCATAAAGAACCTTGGAAATCCTCACAGTACTGCCTCCCAAGAGCCTCAGTATCCCTAAACTGCAGAGCCATACGTGCCTTCCGCTTCTGCATGTACCTCTCCCGACTGTGGCGCCGCTTCAGGAGCAGGCTTGAGCCAGTTTCGTGGATGCGATTGCGCATACAGTGAAACCGACTATTATCGTCAGAGCGCAACGGGTGCCAACGGATGTGAAGATTTGTAAGACCCACAAAAAGTTTAAAACAATAGTCATAACTGTTTTCTGCCCACTTTCATTTCCCATCTATAACGTGCCAGAGGGGAAATTTGGGGCGCTTTGGATCCATGAAAAATATGTTCAGCTGTTCCCTGAGGGATGCCGTGATGTCATTCGAGAGACCTCCGAGCAGTCCAAAAAATTTCAGCAATAATCCGGTCTCTAGAAATCCTGAGATTCCTATTCAAATCAGCTCTCAAACAGATTCCCATTACGTGGGTCTTCCTTAGGAATAATTGCCCTTCACATCTCTTCTGCTCCAATGTAACCCCTATCCATAAGCGTGGCCCACATATTTGGGTGTTGAGTGGCCAATTCTCCCTCGTCATGAGATTCATACTCTCCGCATTCTTTTTTTAAGTTCCAAGAATGAAATTCTAGATTTTCTTGGAAAATTTTTTAATCAAAAACAAACCCTGGATAGTGTAGAGGAGCAATCAATCGCAAGATCGTTAGGAAGCAAAGATACTTCAACTTTATACCCATACAGTTTATCCGTTCCATTAAAATACGTTTTACCTTCCTATACGTTCCTGTTGGGCCTTTATTACTGCTGAAAAGTCAACTCAGCTGAGTAACAAGCGTATGGAAAGGACTTCAATGTCTATGCTTCTAAAATTAATTTTTGCATCGAATAATGTGCACTAAAAGCTGTAACTGCAGCTTCAAAAATATATTTTGAAATTAAAATTATAAATTTATTCATAAATGCTTCAAACGAAGGTCTTTTTTTCCCAAAAATTCGAGCTATGCAGTCCCATTGACCACCAGCTTTCAGTATGGCTAACATCATAAAAAGCGCATCCTTACCTGTGATGTCGCTTTTCCTCCCCTTTCCAACATTGCGGTTTCGTTCGATGTACGCTCCAAACAAATCCAATAGTTTTTGAAATTCCTCCAAACTGAAATTTGTCATACTTCAAATAGCGCTGGCACCGCCCATTTCATAAAAAGTGTCAAAAATGCGCAAGGAGAGCCCTTTTTCTCATTGCTTTCGTAGTCTGGAATTGCGCTGTAATTTTGTAGTTCCGAATCGCCTTCTGCTGCTGCGTCCGTTAAAAGTAAAAGCGCCTGATTTTCCTGGTGCGTTGTTGTTGTGCACTCTTCGCGTTCAGAATCAGTCTGAGTATCTGGGTTAGGTCTGAGCGCTGGGAGGGAGGAGTCTGCGTGGCATAGTGCTGAGGCCAATCCGTATCGGTGGTTGCAGGTTGAGAATAGGGGATTTTGGGCTGTTTTGATCAGTTTGCATAGAGAAAGGGTTTGCGCGGTGCAACCATTGCCTGCTTGCCGGGCAAGAGATCACTAAAATACTTAAAGACTGTGAGTAATATTGCAATTGTTCGCCTCATTCAATAGAAGGCGGGCGACTTTAGTTACTACTGTATTCTTGGAGAATTGTTTTGAATTTTTTGTAGTTGGTAGTCTTTACAGTGGAGCTGCATAAAATTTGTAATCTCCTTACATTTCATTAAAAATAATGCGTATTGCTATATTCAACCGTGTTTCTAGAATAGTATTGGCTCTTTCGCAGTATCCCTCTGATTTCGTTGATAGGTCTACTGTAAATACTGTAGTAACTTTGGAGAACTATGTTTCGGTCCCATTTCAGCATCCTATTTGTTGAAATAGAGGATACGTATAAGTTATTTATGTTCTATTTACAGTCCTGTAGTGTAGTTTCTTTGCCCTTACTACTATTTTTTATCCTACGTAGTCTATATTTTCTCTATCCTATTGCACTGTTCGCGATGCCTGCTAGGACTGTTGTAGTTTAAGGGTCACTAGGGCCGTCCGCAGGACTATCCGCCAGGGAAACTAGTAAATAGTTAGTAGATGTGCTATACATAGGCGACGGCATCTACTGACTATAACAGGCCTAGCCGCCTCGGGCATTGAAGTAAAAACAACATTAACAATTTTATTTCAACCTACTCAACTTGCCTACCCTAAGCAAAAACCTCTAACGTTTTTTCAGGCTCGCCGCTAACGCCGCCAGTCTGCTTTTTATCCATTGAATTTTCGCGACAGTATTCATCCCTACCAACAGGTACAGTATGCAAACGACAGGATTTAATCAGAGCAATTTAGCATTAAGCATTTAATGCGCCTAGAATGCGTTATTGTCAAAAGATTGGCAAACATGGCTACAGGAGCTTCTTGTGTTGAGTAACGCATCATGGCTGATAGAAAGGTTTACTGGACTTCGCGTGCTCCTAGGGGTAGTTTTTCTCTTGCTACCAGCGACGACATTGTGCAATTGGAATTTTTGAGTGCCCGTGATTGTCAGTCTGAAGTCTTGATTGCAGGCAGTTTTTGAGGGTTCGTTACATCTCTCAATTGCTTTTTGTGGTCGTCGGTGGCTACAACCATCTCCTCGGGAGCCCCACTGCACGTGACCGATTTTAATGCATCCAGTTTGCTATTTGACGGGAAATTTCGGATAGTTTATTATTTGGAAAGTACTGTAATGTCAGTTCTTGAAGCTGCGGCGACAGTTTCGTCGAACGCAGCATGCCTTACGGCTCGCCTCACACTGTTATTCAAAAGGGCTGGCGATGGTGCCAGCGCAGCATCTGGGACAGCTCAGCAGTAATGATTAGATATTTTATTATATTAATCTAGTACAGAAAGCTACTGTAGCCACTAGATTTAATTTTTTTGGTGGACTAGCTCTACACTGTACTGTACTTTCAATTACATTTCAGACTGGGTAAAAACAGTCTATATAAGGGCTTGCGTTCCAAGTAGCGGAGCAAGTCCAAGAAAAGAATCATCAGCCATCAGACAGAACAAGTAAACAATTGTTCTTGCCGCAATGAAGGGAAGCCAACCTGTCGAGCACAACGGTCAGTATTTGTGTCAGACATTGTAAGTGGGGCTTGTGGGGCTTACAGTAGACTTCCACCAGCAACCTTGCTGCGTGCTACACGTGTCATACCTTTTGGGCTGTGATACTACTTTCGCGAATTATCCTCACAGTGTCCTCAGTTTTATTTATTCCACACTTTAAACTTACAATTACATACTAATTCACTGAACGAAAGCCTGAATATCCTTCCGCTAACCGTGGATCAGAGCACTGCTACTTACATACCAACCTTCTGGTGAAGACAAGCCAGAACCCATCCTAATTTCTAGGTCAGTGATCAAGATGGATCAAGGAAGAATTTCCAATACATCAGACCTGTTTCTGTCTGAGATACTACTGGAAAATTTCTCTCAAGAGTTTTCAGGGTTCATCAACTCAATTCGACTACTCGAGAATCGTGTCTCTGTTCCCGAACTTTTTCCAGCGGCTGTATTTTTCTCTCTTGCTGAACAACCTCTGCCTATTGCTTATAAAGCACTTCGTGACTGGTTGAATGACCGTGGAGCAAATATGCCGTCGCATAGTTCCCGTCGTGTTATCCGCCAGCTAGCCGCTAATTTCTATACGGAAGGCGAAGACAAGCTAGCTGTACAAGAAATAACAAAGGATATACTGAAATCAAGTCGTCGTGCAACCCGAAGAGGCCAGGAAAAATCAGCCCCGAAGATGAAGAATCTCGTGCTGCATCCTTCCCTTCGCGTCAGGACAAATTGGTGTACTACATCGGCTCTAGTTTATGACAAGGACCAAAAGTTCTCCGGAGACCTTGGTGATCATGGATGGAATATGTTGCCGAGTACCAACAAGTTGCTCGTGACTATGGTCTCAGCGCTGCGGAGAAGAAGCAATACCTTCATAACCTTCTACGCGTGGTGATGCTAAGAATTTTACCTGTATCGGATCGATAACGAAGTTATTTCGTTACTGAGGCGATAAACCTCATTGGTAATGAATAAAACTCCGTGGTTCGTCAAAATCGAGTGAAGAACTATCTCAGTGGAATTAGGTTATCTGTATACTTCTGAAGGCCTTGATGAGCTTGCAGCACTTGAAAAACTGTACAAGCTGATAACAAAGCTTTCACCGCAAGTGCCTGTTTCGCACAGGAGTGAGGCACACAAGATTGAATTTCTTCGTAATGCTACCGTCGGTTACGCATGGGTGACGAGCCGTTAAGTCGCGTCGCTACCCATGGTATCCCATTTCAGCAACTCTATAGAGAACTTGAAGCATCCTTGGAAGCCAAATTGGCAAATATGAGAGATAAAGTTGCAATTAGGTCACGTACTACTTCAGATGAGGACGAAAAGGTCCCTGAAACTCTATCAAGGACCTGTCGCTACGCAAACAGACATCGTGGTGTGGTGATACAGTAGTTACGGCCAAACGAAGGATACATCTGGACCACTTCGGTCATGGGATGCTTCAACTGTGATTCCCCTGATCATATGCTAAGTTCATGTCCGCATAAGTTGACCTTGCTAAAGCCGCTCGTCGAAAAATGGAGTAAATATCGAAGAAAATGGAAACATCCGAAACGCTCAGGTTGTATTACTTGAATTATGTCAAGAGCTCGACTCGTAAATGAAGCAAAGAGGAAATGAGTCAAAGTACCAGATGAAACAGATGTACATGTTAACGATGAAGTTGAAGAAGAAAAAACAGACTTTGATCTCTTCGATGCACTTGTTAATTATGTCAGAGACACGAATGATGAGAAACCTTTATCTGAAGCTACAATCAACCTCACTTCTTCCTCGGCCTCAAAAATAATTGAAAAGTTCAATGGAACCTGTTTGGGATACTGGAGCTCAGAGATCTGTAGTAGGGAAGAGTCAAGCTGAGGCATAATATCGCTCATGGGAATCCCTCTAGCTCTCATTCCATCAACAAGAAATGTCTACAAATTTGGAGCAAATAGTAAGAAAGAATTGGAAAAGCAAAGTTTCGAATCCTATATGGTGACAACCGTCACATGAAGATCGTTCTGGATGATGTAGATATTGGAATACCGCCGCTTTTAGGACTCGACGTACTTAATAAGTACAAGCTTCTAGTAGACGCCGTGGACAATCGTACCTGATGCAAAGATCCTTCTGGAGCGCACCTCTCGCTCGAAAGCAGGCCATGCCTACTATGAATGGAACTACGAAGTTATATATACAAGCAGAATTAAAAGAATTCACCGACACATTTATCACTGGCATCCGCTGAGAATGTACAAAATGATGAAGCAGGCCAAGGATCCTCAAGCGACACCAGAGACACTTAAGGCACTCGAAAAAGTTACTGAATCTTGTGATGTTTTCAAAGGATTTCGAACCAACCTGTCGTTTCCGCGTCGCACTTCCAAGCGAAGACGTAGTCTTAACCGAACTGTCTTATGGATATTATGTACTTGGAAAGCATGCCGTACTACACATGGTTTGCAAGGATACGTTGTTCAGTGCTGCAGTATTCCTCGATGGAGAGTCGGCAAACAACGTATGGACAGCTAAGTCCGTCAATGGGTTACAAAGTACGTCGGTTACTCGAAAGAAATTCACACTGATCGTGGATCGCAATTCGATAATGGCCGATGGTGTCACTTGCTGCAAGCGGGGGTAAAATGCTTGGATCAGGTATCGAAAGCCATAATGCTATTGGAGTCGGTGAAAAGTACCATGACTTCCTCCGAGAATTTATCGAAAGGTACGAATGGAAACCAAAAGATTTCGAAAGATGACTGTCTTTCGCTTTCTTTTCATGCTATGAACAACACTACCGGACCAGATGGGTTGTCTCCCACTCTTCTCGTGTTTCGAGTAGTTCCTTAATTTCCGCTAGGGTTCTCAGATCTTCCTGAGTAGCGTGAGCGAATGAAAGCATTACAAAATGCTCGCTCTAAGATGTCCAAGGCTGTTGCTTCTGCCCACACCCGCACTGCTCCTAGTCGTAACGTCCATATTGCATCAGACCACGAGATTAGGATTGGATCTCAGGCACTCTTCCATCGAGAAAAATTGAAAGCATGGGACGGCCCATACAAGATTGTTGCAGGAGATACAGAAATCTTTGGATCAGGATCAATAACGAACTTGAAAGGGTTTCGATTGACAAATTTCGTGAGTGTTTAACGGATCCGGATCATCAGCAAGGGCAGAAAAAATTGTCTGATAATGACCATGACGAAATAGATACCGTCTTTGACAGAGTTCTTGGGTGAAACATTTCTTGCAACTGTTAAAGAAATAATCGCTGAAGTTCTGGTCAAAACCGAGGGAACAACTGATGTCTTAAAGAAACGAAGCCTAACGTATATCATGGAGAATGTTCTTGCTGCTGACCAAAGATCCAACTCCGCAGCATTTGAAATAGACAAACGCAATGAGATTCAGGTTCTATCTGATCGGAGGGCCTGGGAAGTCTTCAATATTTCGTCTCTTCCCCGAAGGCAAACATTATCGGTAGAAGATTTGAACCTACGCTAAAGAATCCAGGTACAGATCGTCAGAAGGCAAAAGCACTTTTCGTTGGACAAGGCTACAAAGACGACATGAAAGAGTTTATAGTGCATAGCTGCCCAATACTACGCCAAAGCTCTACCAAAATAATCCTTTCAGTATCTGCCATTCTTAATTACCGCCTCGGAATGATTGATTTCGTTCAAGCTTACCTCTAAGTGAAGAAAAAGCTGAGTCGTGATATATATCTTAAGATCCGTGATGCCGATCGAAAGTTTTCAACATCGGGAGAGATCAAGTACTGAAGCTAAAAAGCCTCTTTGTGGTATCTGTGATTCTGGTGACTACTGGGGTGCTACTCTCGAATTCTGTATCAAGAACGAACTAGGAATACTTTCTGTCGACGGGGATCCGTCTCTTTACATGACACAAGGTACAGAGGGTACCGATGGACTTCTTGGAGCCTATGTCGATGATAATTTGTTTCCTGGAAATTTAAATTTTGATAAGCTCATTGTCACAAATATGCCCAGTAGTATCCCGCAAGTAGCCCTCAAACGGCATGAGCACCGTAGAGAGGCACCAGTGCAACATAAGCACTGTAAGGAGACATCAGCGCACTAAATGTACTGTAATCTGGCACCGACGCAACGCAATACCACAGACCAATCATACGAAGCCATTATGGATATCTGGCGTACTCCTAGATACTTTCCAGGCAAGACCAATCAGCAAGTGCTTTGTGCTGTCTCGCCAAGTGGATCAATGGAACTCTGCCATGATGGGCAATATTGTCAGTCTCACCGCAATATACTAGGTGAACTCTCAAAACCTTGTAGTATTACGCCCCTAGGCCTGTTCTTCTAGAATACCTTTGAATTTAGTATTGTTTGCTTACCATTCATTGTCACTCTCGTTGAATGCTTCTCTATATAAACTATGGTCAGAAGCTCCGGTCTGTTCACCGGAAGCTTCAACCATCAGTTCAACCATCGATTACCTCTTGTGCGCCCAAACCCGCACACTCATTGAACTCACAGCTCGTACGTTTGAGTCAAAACCGGTTGAGTATGACAACGTTGAGTTCGATGGCATCCATATTGAAACTGAAAATAGGTTGATCGTCAGCGAAAGTTCTACGCCAATCAACCAGAATATCTTGCCAAGCTCAGAAAGATACCAAACGACTCTACCTTTGAACTCTTCGCTCCGTTCGGGCCGCATTCAGTTGGCTATCACGAACTCTTCTGGACATATGATGTGCAGTCAATCGTGCAGCACAAGTAACCATTGAGACTTTTGGAAAGAGGGCTATCGACGAGCTTAATATTTCCATAAGCTATGAGAAAGATACCAACGACATCCGTCTTAAGTATCCCCCGCTCAATTTCAACACCCTGCATATTCTTACTTATGCAGATGCATTGTTTGCGACAAACAAAGATCTCACTTCGCGGCTAGGATTCACTATTTTGCTTTGTGATGAAGCAGATCGCTGCCATTTTTTGAACTATGGCAGCGGTTAGTTTCTTCGCGTCGTACGGTCTATCATAGTTGGAGAATTGTACGCATTCTCCGCCGTATTTGATGTCGCTTACATATTGAAACACGACTTGGAGCGCATCTTACGCCTAAGGTACCTCTGAAAATGTTCACAGACTCGAAGCGAATTTTCAATGTTATTACTCGTTCTTCGCATACAACTGAGAAACGTTTAATGGTAGACATCGCTGCCGCTCGCGAAGCCCACAGCAAGTTTGAAATATCACATGTTTGACGTATCTCTGGTATTGCAAATATTTCTGATGGCCTAACGAAGCCGAATGTTTGCAAACTTCTGCTAGAAATTCTACGGATTGGTATTGACAGAAACTTCATCGAGCAATGGATTATCCGTAAGAAGTAAGGTACATCTGGCTTTTTGAAAGGGCGGGAACGTTATTCAAAAGGGCTGGCGATGGTGCCGGCGCAGCATCTGGGACAGCTCAGCAGTAATGATTAGATATTTTATATATTAATCTAGTACAGAAAGCTACTGTAGCCACTAGATTTAATTTTTTTGGTGGACTAGCTCTACACTGTACTGTACTTTCAATTACATTTCAGACTGGGTAAAAACAGTCTATATAAGGGCTTGCGTTCCAAGTAGCGGAGCAAGTCCAAGAAAAGAATCATCAGCCATCAGACAGAACAAGTAAACAATTGTTCTTGCCGCAATGAAGGGAAGCCAACCTGTCGAGCACAACGGTCAGTATTTGTGTCAGACATTGTAAGTGGGGCTTGTGGGCTTACAGTAGACTTCCACCAGCAACCTTGCTGCGTGCTACACGTGTCATACCTTTTGGGCTGTGATACTACACACACCAGCCCTGTGAGGTACTACCTCATGACTCGGCCTCATTTCCAGACTCTCCATTACACAGACCTGTCCCTCCTAGTCTCCGTCAGTAAAGCACCCCAATTTCTCCCCCTTTCTTGAAGTGAGACCACATGTTCCATTAGGGATTGAGGTGAGTAAGTGCGAGCTTACAGAGTTCGGGCTTTGCAGATTGGCGGCGTCACCATAGAAACGGGCCGGAGTCCGGCCATCAGGCAGGCGACATTGGGCATTGATGCAGCTGCTCCTCAATCGGATAGTCGGTCAGTCGATGCACACTCGTCATAGGCTAATCAATTTTTCAATCATTAGGACACCCCAAATTTACCCCCATCTGCATAAGTAATCAGTAAATATCTCTCTCAACGTATTTCACTGTTTGTGCAAAAAATACGACCTGAAGGAAATTCATTCTTTGACAGGGTTATTGCACAAATGCATTACTGTACTTAAAACTGTACTGTACTGATGCCATAAGCCACTACCGCAAATGTTGCATTTTCTCGGGCTTAGCCGACCATGACACCCCCAGGGCAGTCGTTTTCCGGGGTACTTAGACGTTACTCTCAGAACTATTTCAGGGCGTAAGAAATTCTCAGAGCTTCTCCTGAAATAGTGAAACTTTGATTTCTTGTAATGATTCTATATCGCAAATACGACACACTCCGCTACACTGTAAATTGTGTAAATTGCAGCTTTGGCAATAAAGATCACATGTTGGCGACTGAGCCTCGACTT
Source organism: Kappaphycus alvarezii (assembly GCA_002205965.3). NCBI lineage: Eukaryota > Rhodophyta > Florideophyceae > Gigartinales > Solieriaceae > Kappaphycus > Kappaphycus alvarezii. The sequence continues at coordinate 196,311 of NADL03000005.1, forward strand.
GTGCTCCTACGTCTGGAATCACAAGTCCCAAGAAGCAAGACCGCCACCCAAGTCTGCCACATGTAGCCCACCTCCTCCCTCCTCGTCCCATCTATCCAGATCCTCAACACAGGGAATCATAGCCGAACCCAACGTTGTCGGGTGCTTGACTCAACTTGTGTTGACACATCAACACTATTGTGTGCTCCCTACCGAATCAGCTCTACATGCCACAAAATTCGTCAAGGGGAGGTTCCAACCCTATACAGACAAAATCTGGGTCTTTTGAGCTTTGCCTCTCACCAAATATCTCGTATCGCACGAAATTGATGAAAAAGCCTTTAATCTCCCGTTATCTTTTGCCGATCCCGTAATACTGTCTCCGGCGAAAGAGCTATGAGCGCTTCTTCTGGCTCACCACCGTTCCTTTCTCTCAGCTGCTATTTTCGGTTCTGGATGTTCATGGAGAAAGCTTCACTAACACCGTCAAAAATCAGTTTGACGACTCCATACTGCATCATTTTCTTGATGTTCAAGGATCATTTGCAGAGGAAAAGCTGGTCAAGATTAAGAAAGATGTCGTGCATAGCTATCAAGATTTAAAGATTGCCGAATACCATGTGATGATGTACTCTTCGCTAAAAATTAGTGTGAGTGGGACGATGATTCTGTCTGCTTTACAAGAAGTGCAGAAGAGTAATGAAGGACTTAAGACGGAGTTCAGGAATAGTCAGCGGAGAGCTGCAACGAAAAGGGAACAGCAAAAGAGGTAAGGTCGCGTACAGAAAATGCAACGTGCCACGCTTGCGTCTCGTCTGTATTGTGTGGCTCACACGTTGCTGTCGGGCGGGACGCTTTCCCCAGGGTTTGACTTATCAGTGCTCCATGTGGTACGTACTTTTGGATGCCTCATACTTACAAGGTGCATTGTCTCATAGGACGCATCTGGCAGAATCTACTTGACGGGGAGATTTGGCAAGGAAAGTCTTACTTATTGCATCCTAGACCTGTCCATTGAATTGTTAGATTGTGATCCAATGTTTATGGTAGATGACACTGTTAGGATTGGGACAACTCCTGGACGTTTTTGGGATTCGGAGAAGGATTTTGGTGTTATTGCGGATGAAATTGTAGTTTTTTTTTCTTGTAAGTTATGGAGCTTTTATTTCACAAAGAGTGCTCTGTTTCAAACGCTGAGTTAGAGCATCTCTCCGACCAAATCTTTGGGAAAGGAGGCTTGCCTCAGGGCTCCAAAGAATGGAAGAAATTCAGGAATCAGGCTAAGTTTGTTGACATATCCGAGAGCAGCGGTTTGAGGTGAGCGATTAGGGTTGCGTTGGCACGTCTGGGCCCGTTAGTGTCTCCTGAAGCAGCAGTGAGCCAACTATGAATTGAACCCGGCGAGCTCCTTGCCAAGATGCAAGAGGGCGAGGAAATTGGCTTTATCCATTCGAAGATGAAGGGGAAGAGCAAGTCAGTTTTGGAATACTACGTGCGGTGGATATACGGAACGTGGGAGAGTGTATTGTAATTTACAAAGCCACTCAGCATTTGCAAGAAAAAATTTGGTCGCAGATGGAGAGACTCGCATCTCATTTTGGAGTGATGTAGGGAGGTGACCCGGAGACCCAGTGCTCCTTGCGGATTTGAACCCGCGACAACTTCATCAGGAGCTGCTTACACTTAACCACTAGGTCACTAGGACCAAAATTTGAGGTGAGAGCCAATCAGCTTATAAATCACATTTTTTTCAAAAATCATTGGTCATAGACGACGAGGTACACCCGGTTAGATCTTAGCCAGTAATTAGGACGTGTGAAGTCCCCAGTAGATACTGAATTCATTAAACTTCTTCTTCTTCTTGGCATTTTGAAAGACCAGCTTGCTGGAGGCTTCGCATCGTGGGTATTTAGCCCAAAAACCATCTAAGAGACTCTATGTTACTCTAGGTCTTACAGAAATCGTGTACAAGTATCACCACGTGTACAAGTATAAGGTCGAAAACTCCTCTCAGATATCAGGCCAAACACTGATACTTCCTTTGCGAATCTAATCGCTATGGGTCAGATGCAAGTCACCCTAGAGTCCCTTACGCAAATGGTGCTTCAGTTGCAGCAGAATCTCGAGCATGCCAATAACCAGATTGCGGCACACAGATCAGAGCTTTCTATTGCAGCGCAAAAGGTATCCTCCTTAGAATCTGAACTCGTAAACGCCCGAAACCAGGCCAGTTCGTCAAATAATGCCCTAGTGGATAGTCAGGCTGGCCCAAAGAAAAACAAGCCAACTACATTCACTGAAAGGATCAATTGCAGCTGGTGTGTTCAGATGGACAACTACCTCGGAGGAAATGATGGCAATGGACCCCTACACATAGCACTCAGCTACTTGGCTGGCAATGCCCATGAATGGTGGATGGTCCACTCAAGACAGCAGAAGGGAAAGGAATAAATTCCTGGCAGTCCCTGAAGGTGCTTTGATCCAGCGTTTTGAAACGCTGAACAAAGAAAGATCGCTCGAGACAAACTCGCCCGCTGGAAACAAGTCAAAGATGTTCCTACCTTCAACGAAGACTTCAACAAAATTATACTCGACATCCCCGATATTGGAGTTAAAGACCAGATAGATCGTTACTCTCGCGGTTTAAAGCCCTATATCTGGAAGGCGTTGTGCACCAAAGAATACGTCAACCTCTCCGACTAATGAGGGATGCTGAGCGAGTAGAGTCGGCCTATCGGCGTTCTGGACCCGGTAACCTACCAAAGTCTTCTGGAGGAAGAATGGAAATGGAAGCTCTTTTGCTGGAACCAGCAGTCCAGTACCAATGGAAATTGGGAACGTAGAAGTGATACCGGGGCTAAAAGAAACACTCCCAATTTACAGAAGCTTGACAAAGAAGAACGTGAAAGATGTATGCGCGAAGGTCTCTGTCTCAGGTGCAGACAGAAAGGCACATGGCCAAGAACTGCCCAAAAGCCCGGAGGAACTGATTGAAGGTCCCCAGTCAGTTCCAGTCATTGAAGAACCATTAGAAACCTTGTGTTAGACAAAGAAACTCGAGTTATCATTGAATCAAACAAAAAGGTCCATCGTGTCCACCATCAGTCGATGAATCAGATCGAAGCAACGTTCATTGAAACATTCTCCCCTGCATTCGAGAGAAATCACAAGGGCCTTCTCATTGTCAAGGGTACAATTGCTGGTGGGCCAGCAAAAATCCTCATAGACCCTGGTGGTGAGATCAACTTCTTGAGTGAATCATTTTGCAAGAAACATCAAATAAAGACCCGAGATTCCAGAGAGCTTGCTGAAATGGCCAACGGTGCGGACCAGATACTTCAAGAATTGGTAAATGCTGTCAGTACATATAACGCCTATACTGAACCTCTGTACTTTGCGTAAGCCCATTGAAGCGTTATGATGCAATTCTTGGGAAAGAATGGTGCGCCTCGCATGGGGCAAAAATCAATTGTTAATAATGAGGTGAAAATCGAACATAAGGGAAATTCATTCATATTTATTGCTGATGATGCCGTAGTGAGTCCTTTTGTATCTTTCAATACCATAGTTAGTGATTTCGATGAGAAAAAGAGTTATTTGCAGTTTTACTTAGACCTTACATTCTAGTGAAACAAGAGCACCAGTATACCCTCGAGACATACAGAAGGTTTTGGAAACATTTGCTGATGTTTTCCAGAGAAGCTCCCAAGAGGTTTGCCACCGAGAAGGAAACAAGACTTTGAAATAGAATTAAAGGAAGCAGAACCACAGAAGAAAGGTCTCTATAGACTTTCTGACAAAGAAATGTCAGAACTCCGAAAACAGTTGGACGAACTACTAGAAGCTGAGTTTATAAGACCTAGTAAGAGCCCCTGGGGAGCTCCTATTCTATTCGTGAGCAAGAAGGATGATAGTCTACGGATGTGTGTGATTACAGAGCCTTAAACCGGCTTACTGTAAAAAACAGCTATCCCTTACCACGAATTGACGACATTTTCGACCAGCTTAAAGGAGCAAAGTTCTTCAGCAAAATTGATCTTAGATCTGGTTCACCAGATTAGACTACACGAAGATTCGATTCCATTTACCGCCTTCAGAACACGATACGGGCACTTTGAATTTCTTGTTCTGCCGTTTGGACTCACTAATGCCCAGCAACTTTCATGAACCTAATGAATGACATTTTCAAGGATCAGCTCGACTTATTTGTGATCGTCTATCTGGATGATATTCCATCTACAGTAAGACATGGAAGGATCACTTGGATCATATTCGAACTGTACTCGAAATCCTCAGAAAAAAGAAAAGTTGTTTGGCAAATTATCTAAATGTGTTTTGGAGTTACAGAAGTGAGTACCTAGGACACATCATTTCTCAAAGTGGTATTTCTGTTGATCCAAATAAGATAAGTGCAGTCATGGAATGGCCGATACCAAAGAATAAGCAACAAGTACAGTCTTTTCTTGGTTTTGTCAATTATTACCGGAGATTCATAAAAGGCTGTTCAATTCTTGCAAAACCTCTGACAGAATTGACGAAAAACGTGAATTTCCAATGGAGCCGCACTCAAGATGATGCCTTCAAAGTACTCAAGCAAACACTTTGTAGCGCACCGGTTCTCAGAAATTTCGACGCCACACTGCCTATCTACGTAACCACAGATGCATCACAGTATGCAATTGGTGCAGTGCTGGAACAGGAAGAATTAGGTTCTAAAAGGCCGGTCGCTTTGCATCCAGGACTCTTAATGATGCGGAACAAAACTATGCGGCCCATGAAAGGGAACTTTTGGCCATTGTAGATTCCCTAAGTGGTGGAGATCATACCTTTATGGTAATTCATTCACCATTCACTCGGACCACTATCCCCTAAGATACCTAGAAACCCAAGAAAACTTGTCCCCGAGACAAGTGAGATGGCTGGAAAGATTAGTTAATTTCGACTTCAAGATAATACCCATCTCAGGAAAATCAAATGTAGTGGCGGACGCACTATCGAGGCAACCACAAGATGTGCCGTCACCTTATCACGAAACAATTCATTACTTCAAGAAGTTATTACCAAGACATCCTCAGAATCCAATAACATTTCGACCATATCATTCACGAACACTGAGTTAGTGGGGTTGGTAGAAGATTATGGTAGGGATGAGAACCTCAGAACCCATTACAAGATCCTAAAGCTCCCTTTGAGCGTCGAGGGATGCTTCTACTTAAAAACGAAGATCTGTGTACCAGAAGGAAATTTCAGAGTCAAGCTCCTGCATGACTATCATTGCACTCCTAACACGGGACACCTAGGAATAAGCAAAACTATCAACAGAATATCACCAAAGTTTTATTGGAAAAATTTAAGATCGGATGTAATCCGATACGTACGTTCCTGCCAATGCCAGAGAACCAAAGCAACCAATCAGAAACCCGCAGGTCTTTTACAACCACTAGAACCACCGAAAACCAAATGGACCCACATAACCATGGATTTCATCACACCTCTCCCAAAGTCGAGAAGTGGAAACAACGGCGTGTTAACAGTCGTTGACAGACTTTCTAAGATGATCAGAATAATACCAACGAAACCAAACACAGATGCTCCTGAAACAGCACTGCTGTTCAAGAATCACGTATACCGAAATCATGGATTACCAGAGAATATCATATGTGACCGAGATCCCATCTTCATGAGCAAGTTTTGGACAAAACTTTTTGCTCTACTAGGAACAAAGATATCCCCCTCCTCTGCATACCACCCACAAACTGATGGACAATCGGAGATAATGAACAGGAAAATAGAGGAAATGATCCGTGCTTTCGTTAGCTTCGACAAATCAGATTGGGATAATTTCCTGGTAGACTTTGAAGTTGCTTACAACTCCTCTGTGAATGTACCACAACTTTCTCACCATTTTTCCTCAATTAGGAATTCAACCACGAACAGTACCCTTAGATGTTTTAGCGTCAGACAATCCAGCGGCAGCAGGTTTTCTAAAATATGCAAGAAGCATTAAGGAAAGCCCAGAATCAGATCCGAAAATCCAATGAGTCCACCGCAAAATATGTAAACAAGAAAAGAAGGCCGTCTACGTTCAAGATTGGTGATAAGGTTTGGCTATCAACAAAGAACTTATCACTTGAAGATGCGGCTGGATCACGCAAACTGAACCCAAAGTATTGTGGTCCCTTTGAAATAACAGAGGACATTAACGGTGTACTTACCGTCTGCAGTTATCTCAACCGATGATCGACAGAGGAATACATAATGCGTTCCACGCTAGCCTCTTGAAACCGTTCTTTGAAGATGAATTCAACCGACAAATTCCACCACCGCCACCTCTCCAATTTCAAGATGGACATGAGGAATACGAAGTTGAGTCTATACTCGCTCATAAAAAGAACGTGGAAAAAATAAATTCCTTGTCAAATGGAAAGGGTACGGAGATCATGAGAACTCGTGGCTTCCCGAATCATACCTCAAGAATTCACAAGAACTTTTGAATAAGTACAAGCAGAACCTCAAGAATCGGGGCGATTCTTCTCTGTAAGGGGGAGTGATGTTGTATTTCACTTCACAGACCTTACAGCTTTACACGAATTCACTGCATCTACTGTACTGTAGATTCAAACCACTGGTAACCTTAACCAGGGCTACTAGGCACTTTGCTGTCATTACACTTTCCTTACAGTTCTGAACACAGCGTTTGACCCCATTGGTACACTTGGAATAGTTACGGGCGAGTTGCACACTGGGATATTATATCATTGCTTTACCAATCAAAAGTCGCCTTGCTATCCCATGCCACCTGGACCAATGTACTTCTTACATCTTGTCAGAGTATGTCACTCTGCCGACTACAATTCTGAAAGCGCTACTTACGATACTCAGGGCTGTTTTACGGGAACCTTTGAATTCGCTACTTTAGACTGCATTTTCCTTTGTTTGTAGCTATCTTCAGTTCTATATAAACCCTGTTTGGAGCGGCCGGCTTAACCCAGCAAGCCTCAACCACAGTTCTACCCAGATCTGCGCGTGTGCGCTTAAGAACCTACACTAACGGCTCAAAACTTGCCTCAGAGCGGCAGAAACCGCGAGCGGAAGCTGTGATGAGCACGAAGGGAAAGGCGGAAGTGGTGATGGTGTACAGAGTCGGGTCGAAATGGACAACATAATTAGAGTGGTAATGGTGAATCCTCTGGAAGTGAGGAGGAAGGTACTCATAGCGGTTGTGAAAATACCGGTGGGGAGACGAGGAAAGAGGAAGGGCGTGATGAGGATGGTAGTGGGGTAACGTTAAGTGAGGGAGTGCACGATGAAAGTAAGGTGGATGGAACCTCTATCCACGCCTGAAGCGATAAGTGATATAGTGGGGAGGATGGAGTCAGAGGGAGGAGAATGGAGTGTTTGGGGAAAGGGTGGAGTGCAAGAGAGCGCGCGGATGAGGGATAGAGTACAGGGGGACGGTGGACTGCTTGGGAACTGGTGTGCACGGGAGCGTGCAGGGGTTTTAAGTGTGCACGGGAGCGGTGTGCAGGGAGCATGGGCGGTGGGGTGGAATTCAGGGGACGGAAAAGAGTGTAAAAGGTCGGTGGGATCTTCCTGAAAATGGCGTTCATGTAGATTTGGATGCAGTGTAGTGTTGCCGAAAGTCTTCCCCGGAACACCAATCCATGCAATCCCCGGGGAATAGTTGCATGGGATTGGTGGTGGTGACGATGATGCAGAACCGGATACAGTGTAATGATGCCTCGGAAGGCTGAGACTTGATATCAAGTAAAGTGTTGTGCTGCGAATTTTTGCGGTATTATTGTGGGTGCCAAGACACATAATGAGGACGATATTGTGTGGGATCTATGACACAGATTTTTTGTGTTGGCACCTCGACACAAGAGTTTGTATCGATACATTGACATGAAGTCTGGGTCGGGACCTCGACACAAAGTACGTGTCGACACCTTGACACAAATTCTGCCTTGGTAAACTGACTGTTCCAATCAGATATCATACAGTACTGTACGGTAGTAAAGGCATCAACTTTGAGCATGTATCACGCCATCTGACCGCGAAAATATGCATCCTCCTACTGTTTCACTAGAAAAAAATTTGTGTTGGATTACTGACACATTTAATTGCGTCGCTGTTCGAACATAGTGTGTGTTTTGGTGACGAAACATGTTTTGGGTCGTCATTTCGACACAATTTCTATTTTGTTGTACACAACTTTTCAGTAACAGCTCTGTCGATTTTTGCATCGGGAACACTGTCCTGCACAGACTTTTCTTGTGTTGATACCAACCTGCTCGTCCAATAGCGCTCCATGTCTTTCCTAACCCCTCCATTGATCAGGACTGTATCATATAGTACCCCTCCCGCCCCTCCCCCCGCAGCTCCGGACCCACCCTGCTCTAGATACTCCCACCTCTCCTACAATTCTGTGTGTCCCACCTTCTTCCTCCTCCTCTCCTTCAAGGAAAGTTTCTGCTCCCCAAATCCTCTCTGCTCCCGCATTTGCTCCCTCCCCAACTGCTCCCCACTCCTACTGCTCCCCACTCCTACTGCTCCCCGCTCCGCCAAAACTGCAATGTTGTCAGATACACCGGACCCAGCGATGAACGAGGCATTAGAGAAGCAATTCGTCTCTCAGCTCGCTCTCCGCCTTAACTTGTCGAAGTCAGAGGCCGCCAATAGAAAATCGCTCTTCAAAACATGTGTGCACAAATAACTGGACTCTAACAGCTGGAAGTGTGACGATATTGTCCAAGCTATCAATGCGTACTGATTCAATTGCACCCGGACCCGAGCGATGATGACCACTAGACTAGCTGGATTGCGGTTTAGGGGCTTGCTCTTCACTATGCGCCCAACTTCGAGCCCTTATCAGCCGTTTCAGTCTCGCCATGGGCACTTCATCCGGGTTGCACAACTCAGTAAATGTTTCCTTCCCTAGCCTACCGTTTTACTCTGCAATAACTTTTCTGTCATGATATTTTGATGTCAATGCCGTATGCCGTGCTTTCTCGGGCCAATCTGAGAGTGGGATGACCAGGGTTCGGGATGGACATCCTTCCTTCCAGTGCAAGATCACCTGCCGCCATGTGAATACTCGCGGTATTGAGGTTCATTTGCGGACGAGTCCCATATCCGCTCCATGCCCCAAACAATACCCACTTTGTGCAGTCCCTCTTCCGGTAACGTTCCCAGTATTGGCGACAAATCACGGCCATGTCCGCAACTCCGGCTCCCTCACAATTTCAGACACCTTTTTCGATTCACTTGATACATACAATTTGATACGCGGCTCAAGTTCTTTAGAAGACGTTCTGAACTCCTCCCCAAATCCGACAGCCCCCTTCCCAGCTCCTTGCTCGGTTCCAAAGGCGCTTTCACGTCCAGGTCATTACCCTTTGTAGATAAGTATTGACTGTATCTCTCCTCATATTTCCAGAGCTTCTCCAACAAATACCGCATAATAGTATTCACGTCATCCCCGGACTCCCATCCCCCTAAATTTTAACCAAATGCAAGGGCCAACGATTTTGACCCGTCATAAACCTTTTCTGTGCCCCGCCATGGCGGAAACAGTGCATCTTAAACTTCCCGAGCTCCCTTCCCGCCTCGCTGAGGGGCATTATATCTCATTTTTGCACCGAAATGTTGACCCTCTTCATAAAATTATCCGGTTCATCTTTTTTCCCACCGATAAAACTTTGACGAGGTCGTCGGCATGGGGGGTAAGCGGATCGTATTCCAAGAGCTCCCGGTTCAAAACAGCTCGGTACGCTCTCACCCAACGGTGTAAGTGTGTATATGCACACGTACAAGGCTCATCGCGCATCTCATACAAGCCGTACAATTGTCCCTCGCTTGAACTCTCGAATTTCTGTTTCCTCAACATCACATCATCATGCGATAATCTCTGGTCATTCATCACTTGAAACGTGACAACAACCCATCGCAACTGCACCAGCTCGTTTATGCACAAGCACAACGTAAAACAAACAGCTGCTGCGCCCATCACATATGTCGCTTGCAGCGAATTTGCACCTATGGTCCGCGCGTATTGCAGCATTTTATCAATGTACTTGTAACCGAACGGCAGTGATCTCTTGAACCCCACGTTCTTTTTCCTCCTCTTGTAGTGTTTCATGTGGCTCTCTATCTCCATCCGTTCAGGGGCCTTCCTTCAGTCCGTCCTCCTGTGAATGTCCTCCATCTTCCATTCATAGCAAACTGGCGCTTGTAAACACTCGCTAATGCCGATCTAATGTTCACCACGCCGGGATCACACCCTAACTCCTCCACCCTGTAATGAAAGAATTCCGCGAATTTACCCAATACCGTCACTTGGCTCCCCCTCCCCCTCTGGATCAATGATCATTGATCAATAAATAAAGGAGACAATTGTGCCCGACACATTTTTGGTTGATTTCTGCATATTGGTATGTATATTCTGTGTCGTTTGTGCGACACATATGTTATGCCCCCTACACATCACGCTTTCTCTATGTGATTATTGAATTATTATGCTGGTCTAACATTAGAAGAGAGTGATATATGCAACGTTCCATTCTTTCAAAATCACAAGAAACATATCTATTGTTTTGTGTTGTTTCTGGACGAGAAATATAAACAGAAGACGCGATGTTTGCGACAGCACGGCCTTCACTTAAGGGGGAGGGAAACAGAAGATTTTCTTGCTACTGTCGCTTCGAGGGAGGAGGGAGGGCAGAAGATAGACGGGTTTTGTGTTGATGGTATGCATCACTTAAGTGTTCTCTCACGAAACAAATAAATGTTGGTTTTGTATGAGTTCTGAACTCAAACACAGTCACAAGGCCATACGTAGTTCAATCACTAATATTGTACTTTTATTCATTTACTCATATATTTTATCTTTAGTTTGTGCTATCTGTGTGCCCAGGCACTCATTCAAAAGAACCAGTAACATGAATTCTCAATTTTCTTTTGCAGTAGATGCATATGCGGTCATAAGGAATGTTGCAACGACTCGTTATTACGTACGGAACGTAGCTGTGAGAGCGATGGAAAACCTCGAAAGAGTGCGAGCAGTTCTTTTGCAAAGAAAAACTTTCTAGCAGCTTTCATGCATAATGCAACGTGTTTTATGGCCGGCTTTACGCCGGTATTTTAAGAACTGTGCTATGTGAATCTGGGTGTGGTCTTTGCCCTAGGATATTTCGGGAAGTAGTCAAGTAATGTTTTCAATAGTAAATCATCCAAACTTCCTCCCCGTTTGCCGTAGTATTCTATTTCTATTCTACGAACAATTTTCTGTGTTAGATTGTTCAGGATAGCATTAAGGGGTCAAAAACTATCTTTACTCAAGTATCTATCTTAACTTGTACTCAGAAGAGATAAAAAATAAGTAGATCTACTCTATATTATGTTACTTTCGGCACATCGCAATGGCACAATTGCTACTAACATTATTTAAATTATTAGCTCCAGCATATCTATTCTGTAGCTCCAACCGATCATACCCTAGAACTTTACTCTCTAAATCCTTGAAAACTTCACAATACTCATGACAATGCCTTTCCCAGCCACTTGCAAGGAGCATCAGTTGCGTCGAAGCCGCAAAACTGTGCTCTGAAGCCACATGTGATGCCCATTGCACTTTCCTTACGTCAGGCTTTCATGTGCTGTTTAAATTTTCATTTTAATTATTGAATTACTGGGTAAGTTTTAGCTGTCCAAAATCATCAATAGAACAGTCGTTTCTACACTGCAAAAAACCGCGAATATATTCCGTTGAAATGTCGAAAATGCCGGTTTACATTGGGTCCCTCTAAACGTCATGAAAGGTGACCTGAAACGACCATGTAAGATTGAAATTCTTACACTAATGCCTAGTCGCGTGACGCATTCAGGCCGTTTCTCGCGAGACCTCGCCCAATCCCTTTAGACTCTAATTGAGATTGTACAAACGACCAAAGTAGGCCATGTCGAACTATGTGACACAAAATATAACCGAAGGCGAGCAGGCGAGCCCTCGCTTACTCTGTTCCACATAGTGCGACATGGTCTACTACGGTCGTTTGTACATTAGATGTTAAAGCTCTTTGTTTTCATTTAATATAATCAAGGAACTAATGCTTCCAATCGATTCAGCCGGACTTTAAACATAGACAGCCCATACCTATGCCACAAAATTTGCCAGTACTGTACCGTACAGTGGTGGCCAAAATTATAAGTTTTCTGAAAATTCACACTGGTAACGCAAAATATAAGTGAGGTATAAAACAAACAGGTATATACATTATTGTAATGATTTTGATGCTGAATACGGTGAAGTAATCCATTTTAAAAATAGGCCTTACTTTTCAAGATATCACCAAGTTATTCGCGAACGATGGCCAAAACTATAAAACTATTTCTTCACAAAAGTTTACTCGCCGAATGAGGCATGAATAGAAATACTCATGCAATCCTAAAGAGAATCGGGGCACTTATAAGAGCTTGGATGCACCGAGAGACAATAAAAGCATCAAAAACTTTTAAAAATGGCCCGCGACAGCAAACTCGGCAAAAAATGGAAAGGCAAGATTATTGCATTCACTCATGAAGCAAAATTCCAGAGGAGACTGTGGATGAGCTGGGCCCTAGCGTAACAGTATTAGAAAATTCTAAAGCTTGAGAAATAATATGGAACAAAAGTTTTCAATTGGAAAGTTCGGAAAGGTGGGCCCATCGAATTTTAAGGGAAGCAAAAAAAGGGGAAGAGTCCTCTTTAATCAAAAAAACCTTTTAGTTGGAATACAGTGCCCGGTAAGTTCGCCGTTACCTATCCGATACCTGTTTATGAAGTACAAGAAAGTTTCGGCTGTTCCTGCAATGAAGACGAAGAATAAAAAGGAAAGAATTAAATGGACATTTGTTTCAAGGGACTGAACTGATCGTCAATGGTGTTCAGTGGTCTGGTCGACGGGAAAGAAGTTTAATATGGATGGCCCGGATGGTTTTGCAATGCTTTTGCAAAATAGCCGTGATCCTTTCCGTCCTTTCGAGAAGCTTTCACAGCGGAGGAGGGAGTTTAATGTTTTGTGGAGCATTTGCGGGAACAAAGGAGAGCCAGTTATTTTTTTTTGGCGAGTATGTTATTGTAGATCGCTACATACAGATGTTGAGGGATACATTGCTAATTTTTACAGAAGAATTGCCCATTGGTTGGATTTTTATGCATGATGGTGCCCCAATCCGCTGCTGCATGATTGTCCAGAATTGGTTCGCGAGGTTTCTATACGTTTATTGGACTGGACAGCGTACTCTCATGATTTGAATCCCATTGAGAATGTATGGGTCATTCTGAATCGCTTTTTTTATGGGAATCAATTGCAGTTCGACAACGAAGATTCTTTGAAAGAATTATTGCTGCGTTGTGGTGGAAAATAAGATTCAGTAGCCATTCAGAATCTTGTGATTCTATGCCAAGAGGTACGGGTTGGTTAGAATTGTTAGCAGAGAGGCCGAAAAGTACTGAATTTCATTACGCGGAAGACTTTTGATGGCAGATGAAATTGTTACATAATTTGTCCACTGCTATGTGTTTGTGGTATCTTGGAAAGTAAGCCCCAATTTTAAAACGGTCTGCGTCATGTTATCCAGTGCAACAAATGAATGAACTTTTCACTGCTTTGTTGAAAACTCCAATGGTATTGTTCCTTTTCAGAGAAAGTTCCATAATCTTACAATTTTGCCACAACTGTACATTGCAAGAAAATAAAAATTCAATTTTGTGTCCGTAGCAATTTTCCCAATGAAATTAGCTCATTACTTTTCCGTTGCTCCATGTTGCTCCCTGCGCATTTCAACAGTCCCATAAAAATCGGTGACAACTATTGTCGACCCTCTGCTCTCAAACTTTTGAACAGGTTATATTCTAGGGGTAAAACGTCTGTGACTTTGCCAGTAGGGGGCAAAGAATCAACGGAAAGAACTTATTGCTTACAGATTTTGGGACTCGTGGTATCAAAAAACTATTTCATCTTCAAGATCACGCGAATATTGCGATTTAAGAGCGGTTGCAAGCGATTTTTCTTCCAAGAATCTAGAGAAGCCCATTATTATAGGTGTTATACATTTCGCGTTAGCAGGTTTCTGGGAGGGGGAAATTTCGTTATCCGTGTTGGAAAGGTTGTAGCGTAGATATGAACCCAAGGAAGCGGTCTGTGAAAATAAATCTTCAGTCTCCGGGCCATTCAAGATAGAAGTTTGTAATATGCTGAGTCGTAAGATTAGTCGTTAGCAAACGATCAAACTTTATATCAAGTCACTGCATATCTCTACCATCTTTAGAGGGATAGTTCAGCAGTAACCGCGGAATTATTTGCTGAATGAATTAATGAATCTGGAGTACTTGATTACTTTGCTGTTCAAATATGCATGCAAAACGGTTTGGATCCTTTAGGGACATGGGAACAATGTGAGAATACAATTGTTGCTGGGGCTGGGAACCCTTAATTTGAGCGAGACATAATTTTATGAAAATTGTTGACCGGCTTGATTTGGCTCTTTATAGTGACCGCATATATTACCATTTATTGCTACTTCCTCTAAACGAGAGTTATGGAGGGGCATAGAGAATAAGATGGAGAATTCATAGAATAGTGCTTATGAAGATCTCAGCCTAGGCAAGTTAGGGGTTTAGAAGGCAAAATGTTATCATGTGTCATTCGAACGGGAAAATAGCCCCACATTGAAAGATGACTTTGGGTTTATTTATCTTGGTTTCCCGCAGGTATATGTTACAGTATTCTCCTCCGGCTGACATAGAGCTCGCATACGTCGAGTGAACTGCTTACGGCCATCATTGGTTACCTAGTACTGTCAATAACTTGAAAGAGAATTTCCAATGGACTTGCGAGGCAAAATAAAACTTGTTGAAAAGAGAAAAAGTACTTAGTTATACGTTAGTAAATTGTAGGCATATTGGTTACGTAAATTAAAAGCTCCTAATGTTCATTAATCCTTACATTTGGTACGGGGAAAACTGTAGTGCAATAGCACTTTTATTGATTTGAAAAGTCAATGTGTTTTTTACAGTAAGTGGCGCGTGCCATACTGTTACCGAACTACGGTATTTAGAATTTGTTTACAGTGGCCCTCTAGGCCATGGTCGAGACCCTATCGGGATGCTGGCGGTCCAATACCTGGACATGATATTTATTTTGGGCTAATCAACTAACAGAGTGACACTTGTCCTTACTACTAGCTAGCAACTTTAACTTAGTATTTATTGTGGTGCAAGATCGCACCACCACTAGTGAAGGTACCGGAGGTACCGTCCGCTCCACCTTTGTTCGGTTTCGGCTCTATTTGTTGCTCCTGCATCCCGCGTTCCCTTTTCGTTAAAGCGCCGCGAGTGCAGCTATAGTAGCTACTATCCACTTCGGCCCCCGCCCGTCAGCTTGGCTATTTGAGCCCTTCGCGCTTCGTCAGGTTCATATCTATTCCTTTTTGTCTTTTTCCTATTGGAAGGACTATATCCCTCGTCCCTTGCGCGGGGGACGAGTATCGGTGGCTAGTGCCCTTTTAAGTTGCGCTTGGCATTGCGTTACGTTCATGCGTGGTGCGGGTTCTTTCTTTGATTTTTTGCGTTGCCCTTTTCCTTGCTCTTGTTCTCGTCTTTCTCATTCTATTTTTGAGAATCTTTTTGACTCTAATAGTCAATTTGTCCTCGATCCAGTACGGACTGCTTTTCCCGGCTCGCTTAGAACACCCCCGTCGTGTCCGTTGCACTACAAAATTCTGGTCTCCCATCCTATAAAAGTTCTTCGTTTGGAAGATTTTTCTTGGTCTTACTGACCTTTGCGTTTGTGAAAAGATTTTATTGCAACCCATTGTTTACTAATCGAATTTGTCGATAATGTCTACGACTGATCGAGTCACGCGAACAGGGTTCAACTCCTCACGTGGAGGACGGAACCCAGCAAGAGCTTCTACAGCTCGTGGTGAAAATTCTTCACAAGGGTCGTCGGAACAACGCTCTATTTTAGAGCGGTGCAAAGAAATGACCACTATTGAAGTGAGTGTATTTAAAGAGGCGTTTGCCCAATTGGAGAAAATGACTTTTGAAAAGGTTGAGAAACGGAAGAATCGTGTCTCCGCGATTGACGTGCAGTTTGAGGGCCCTCCTGAGTCCAAGGATATGTTACATTCCTTAAGTAATAGTTTTTTCGTCACCCAGACGGATGTGAATCAAGCCTTAGAAGGCATGGCGAAGGAAAAGCATCATAATGATGAAATGTTCGAGCACATTGCGCGCAGGTTAGCGATACTTGAAGGAAATCCAAGTGAGTTAAAGGGTGATCACCCCGAGGTAACGGATGCTCAAGTAACATTAGAGGAAGGAAAGGCTTCATGTATTCAAGAAGATCCACAGGGATCCACGGATGATAAGTTCCATGATGGGACGAGGAAAGAAAGAACTTCGAGAAAGTCACGGAAAAGTTCCAGCAGGAACAAGAAACTAAAAACTATAGGAAGAGTAGGTATCAGGATCCGTCGGATCCAAGTTCAAGTTCGAGCTCCAGCTCGTCGGGATCCTCAGATGGTGAGGATAGTGAAGATGGAGATTATTCGCCCAGTGAAAATAGTTCCACTACGGAACAATCGGTTGATGAGAGAGGTAGGACCTCCAAGAGTAAGCGATCCAGAGGATCAAAGAGAACAGGAAAGTCTAAGAAGACTAATTCGCATAGAAGTTCAACTTCTAGGTTGACGGAAAGAGGTCGTCGTGGTCTTTCATTGGAAGAGCTACGAGAACTCAAGCCAAACAACCACCTTTTTGAAAGGATTGTGTCCTATATGACGTATCGACTGGATAACACATCCCAACCTTTATCTTCCCGTGAATCGGGAAAGGTTCGCGATTACGCGCGGCGTATCAGTACCAAACTCCACAAGGAGGACCATTTCACAGGGGACGACCCCATTGTTATTCTCGACTTCTTACAGAAGTTAGTTCGCGAGTTCAACCTTCAAGGTATGACAGATGCACAAGCTTTCAGAGTGTTGCCGGACTACCTTGGTGGAATAGCTCGCGAACGTTCCGATCGGTTTCGGAAACGACAAGCCCTGATCACGGAGGGATAAACTCTTGGCCAGAGCGGTTCAATGGCTTCTTAGAAGCTTGCAATGAATGACTCCATTCAAAATGCTGTTATGCAGCTTAGAGATATCCAAAAGCTTCCTAGTAAGGAAGAAAAGGCATATTAAATGCGTTTAACGGACTGTTCAAACCGTTGTAGGAATGTACACTCCTTCCAGGAGTTAATGACAATGTTTGTCGACGGTCTCGACAAGGCCACGAGGGCAGTAGTTGCGAGATACGCGAATCGCATCGTGAGATTTCCTTTTTGGATCTGGTAGACTATGCCCAGGCACAGGGCGAAGCAGTTAGAGCAAGAGCTCATGTTTCACGAAAAGTTTCGTTTGATAACAATTTGGTCAAACCAACGACGACAAGAAGGGCGTCGTCGCACACAGGAACACTCCACCCAAGGTGGACATCACTAGGTTCAAATAACCTCACTCAATCCCCTTCGGACTCACGAGAGTACCATACAATAGACCATAAGGGTCAACCGTACGAGGAGGTTCACCTCTTGCAAGAGAGTTCCTCAGAACAACCTTCCTTTTCGGAATAACTAAGTGTTTCACAAGAAAAGTTCAACATTCGATGTAGATGGAACCAAAATTGCTTAGAAGGCCCTAGTAGAGAGCATAATGCACAAATAATTCCTTATCAGGACAACAGAACCAAATCTGGTCGTCTAGGCTGGGTTAGCAAACCCGCGCAGCAGCAACCTCAACAGGTTCAGCGTCGGTATAGCATTATTTGTTATGAGTGTTACAAGCACAGTCACGTCTCAACAGGCTGTTTTCATGCTTTGAAGGATATGGTGACAGTTCTTAGGAACTACGAATCGTTGTCTCCCATGGAGAAATCAAGTGTGCCTAGCACAAGTTATGAAAGAATGCGCCAATTCATGGCTCAGCAAGAGACCGGCAAACCGTCAAGCATATCGTGTGTAAGACAGGTGGGCCAGGCCCAAGTTGAGCAAGAGATGTCTTCACCTCATCATAGCTCACAAGAGCATGGTGAACAAAAGCTTATCATAACCAAGTCGAAAAACTAGAAGAGGGAGCTCACATTGAGGGAAGAGGAAAGGCTACGTCTCACTCGGGGTGTCGCTACCCCGCTCCCCAACCCAGTTATTGGTTTCAAAAGTCCAAGAGGACAAAGTGGTTATCGAATCCAAGAGGATTATTGTTACGAGGAAAACATCCTCAACGTTATTACCCACCCGACCATGGGTCAGGTACCACAACCCGAAGTGCCAGGGTAGGATACTCATTCTCGCCAAGAGATATTACAAGGTCTATGTAGACATTGATATTTCAGTGTCTCTTATGAGACGTTCGTTAGCAATGTTAGACACTGGCGCAGAACCAAACTTCATAAGAAGAAGTGAACTTCCTCCGGATTTGGAACACTGGATCCATTCAGGACCATTGCCGGATATTTGCGATGCAAGTAATAATCCACTCGCAATGAGAGGAAAAGTTCCGTTGCCTGTTAGGCTTTGAAGACTTCTTATAGAAGTATCCTTCACAGTCTTGATAGACTAGCAGCACCCGTAATTATCGGTGCAGATTATGTGACAGATTTGTCGAAACGATAAATCATAGAAAGAGGATGGTGGATTTGGAGGACGGATCTACCGTTCCGATAATAAGAAAGCCATTGTTGAAGGCAGGGTTCAACTTTACGGTTCCACCGGAGAAGAAAACAAGTTCGCAGAAGCGAATATCAAACAATCCGCGTTGTGCACAGTCGTTCGTTATTCCCCCGGACTCTCATATGGTAATTCCGGTTACCTATAAAAGGTACGGATTATTGGTTGTCCAACCAGTACCGAATTTATATGAACTTCATGGACTAGTCATTGCTAATGGCGTTGTACAGGCCGAACGCGACCACCCATTCAAGTTGCTTACAGCAAACTTCACTAAAATCCCAGAACAGGTATTCAAAATCAAGTGGTTGCTACCACATTGCCGTATCCGACTTCAATAGTCGACAACTCCATCATGTTGGGAGAGGTACTCGGAGTTACCGAGGAGAGATCAAAAGGCTCTCATGAGTCAACGAGAAAAGATGATGCTCATGCATCCCATTTAAGTACCCCAAAGTGTACAAGTTGAAAATCCCTTGAGGAGGGAAAAGTGGAAAAGAATCATGATGATTCACAGGAAAAAGAAGCCACAAAGGCTGTAGCAGATAATACTGCACTCTTGGGAGTAGATGACCTTGACCTTAGTCACGTGCCAGAAGCTCTAACAGAGCGTTTTCGTGAAATGCTGAGGAATTAGTCCTCAATGTGGGACGGTTCCCTTGGGGAAATCAAGACTACGATACATCGTATTGAATTAGTCCCCAGGACTAGGCCTATAGCAGAGAAACCTTATCGCACAGGCCAGAAGGCCAGAGAAATAGAAGGACAAGAGGTCCATAAGATGTTGAAGGCCGGAATAATTGAGCCGGCACAGTCAGATGGGCATCGCCCGTTTTGCTGGTTCCAAAACCAGATGGTTCCATGCGATTTTGTATCGACTTTAGGAAACTAAATGCAGTTGCGGTAAGGGATATTTATCCCATTCCTCGTTGGACGAGTGCATCGACTCTTTAGGAGAGGCAAAGATCTTCACAGCGCTCGACGCTAATTAGGGATACTGGCAGATCCCCGCCACCGAAGAAGATCGGAACAAAACGGCTTTCACATGCCACAGTGGTCTGTTCCGTTTTTACGGATGCCCTTTGGTTTAACCAACGCGCCAGCCACGTTTCAACGTGCTATCGACATTCTTTTGTCGCCGTAAATGCAAACAAGTTTATTTAGATGACATAATCATCTCTCTCGCAATGGCGAGGAACACATTCATCATGTGGATGAAATCTTAAATACCCTTCAAAGGGCAGGTGTTACTCTCAAGTTGAAAAGTGTGAGTTTTTCACCGATAAGATCAAATATCTTGGTCATGTTATTAAGCCAGGAAGGCTTGAGATCTATCATGTCCGTTTAGCGGCACTGAAGAGGCAAAGATGCTAAGAATCGAACTCAGCTAAGAAGCTTTTTGGATTTGTGTAACGTCTACATACTTTTCATTCGGGATTTTACGCGTATCGCGCATCTCTTGTTCAAGCTCCTAAGAAAAGGAGAACCTGAGATATTGCGACCTTTTGGTCATGAAGAGGAACAAGCGTTCCATGCATTGAAAGAGGCGATTCTTTCGCCAGCGGTATTGACCATACCCAAGCCATGGTTGCCATACTTCGTTGATACGGATGCATCCAAGATTCAGCTTGGAGCTGTGTTATTCCAGACTCACCCTGATGGTGAAAGGAAACCGATAGGGTTCTTCTCGAAAACGGTACTAGATACAGAAACCAGATACTCTGTTTGAGATTTGGAGTGCCAGCAGTGGTGGGGCACTAGACCTATTAAGGCCTTACTAATGGAAAAGCTCATTGTGAACACCGATCATGCATCTTTAAGATTGCTCATGAATGTTAATGATCCATCAGGACGATTAACAAGATGGCTTATTTGCCTAAGTGAGTTTGACTTCGAAGTCAGGTATAAGAAAGGGCGTTCTAACACCCAAGCGGATGCGCTCTCACGTCTTGAGACAACAGGAGCCACAACCGTTGACATCAACGAAGAAATTCCATGTTTCTTATGTGAAGAAATGTCTTCATGTCTCCTATGCAAGGAGCAAGAAGAGAACCATGGTCCTAATGAGGACATGGACAATTCAGATGAGTTCGTAGATGAATAGTTCGCTCTCCAGAGCCCAGTTACCGAACTTGATGAGTTCGTCGCGATAAATTCCGAAGATTTAGTGTGTGAACAGGATTTAGATCCTTTCTGCAAAGCCATCATGGCAAAATTGGATAAGGGAGAACTTGTCCCGTTTGCATGACAGCAACACCGTATGAAGGTTACCTCTGTCGCTTATCCTCAAACATGATACAAATTTTTGTCCCAAAGCCTTTACAAGACAGAGTGTTAAGAATGGGGCATTATGTCCAGACCGTAGGTCATCCAGGACGGAGACGGATGTACAAGTCCCTTTCAAGAGATTACTACTGGCCCTCAATGTCCATGGATTGCTACGCCGTAGAACGGCATTGTATAAGTTGTGCCCGCAACCGGGTCATGTTGCGGAAGAACCGCAAAGAGTTGAAACTCTTCCCGCCGGATGCTCCATTGGAGTTTGTTGCAATCGACCTTTTAGGTGAGTAAATCAGAACCAAACTTGGTCATCGATACCCTGTTTTAATAACGGATCGTTATTCGAAATTAGTTCGAACGGTACCTCTGAAGAGGATATCAGCAGCAGCAGTTGCTTATTCATTTGTGCACAATTGGTTATTCGTATACGGCCCCCCGGCCAAGTTTTGTCCGATAATGGGACACAGTTTACTTCAAAGTTCTTTCAAACGTGTCAAGGATCCTAGGGATCAGCCAAGTCTTCACGACTACGTACCATGCTCAGGCCAATGACCAAGCAGAAAGGTTCAACAGAACTATTATCGCTGCCTTGAGGCATTATGTGGCTGATCATCCCAAGGATTGGGATCTGTTCACTGACGCGTTAACTTACGCGTACAATACTCAAGCCACAGGACTACGAACTTAGCTCCCTTTGAGCTAGTATTGTCACGTGCGCCAAAAAGTTTGGCTATCCAAGCCCAACCTTCGTTGGAAGATTTTGGGACGGAAAACAGTACCATCTTAAGTGGCAGTCATGGCTACAACGCCTTATGCGCTCAGCCTCGACTTCTATTAAGAAGTATTAAGCGCTTTACAAACGCAATTTCGACGCAAGGCTAAGAAAGCCGAAGTGAGAGATCTCAGTTGGATCATATATGTTCTTAAGAAAGGAATATTTTGGAAAACAAGACCGCAAGCAAAAGCTAGCACCGGTCGCCACTGGACCCTACAGGATCAAGGATGTCAATGATGATACCTTCGTTATCTCAGATGGAGATATGGTTGAAAGATCTCAAGAGACAGAGTGGAGCGAGCTCCAAGTCCCTTAGACAGGGCAACCGAACCGCGAGATAACTCGCAAAGCCAAGATGTCACTCAAGTGACCACGGACCAGCCGACTATACAAAGTAGAACGAAAGTTGGGGGTTCCACAAGGGAACACAGTTTCACGAGGTATTGTTGACCTCCCTAAACTGGATGAAGGTTCCACTAGGGTACCGAGAGAGGAATAGGTTCCTTCATCAGTCAAGAGGGTAGTAGACCTCACGTTTCAGCCTACTGGCCACCAAGGTCAACAGGTTGACAAAGAAGGAAGTTCCTCAGAGGAGGAAGAAGAAAAGACTGATGCGCAGTCATCGGATATATCACGAGGTGATAACGTCAATGTTGATAAAGAGGGCGAACCTTCCACGCAACCACAGACTACGCAATCGCAATTTCCAATGACCAAGAAGTCAACGCGAAGAGTCACTCGAAGTTAAACCAGTAACGAGTCAAGAGCCTCAATACCACAACGTTCTATTCAAGAACAACCTATGGTCCAAAAGGACATGGACAAGGTCCAAGAGGACAAAAGCAAATACTTAATTGATCAAATTGTTGATCACGACGAAGCAGGGGACGGCGAATTGTTGTTCAAGGTCAAGTGGTACGGATACCCTGAGGACGAAGCAACAAGGGAACCCATTACGGGACTGCCCAGGAGTAAGGTAGTCCAATACTACAAGAGGAAAAAGTTGTCGCTACCGTCAGATATTAACTCAGACATCGCTGGCTAGTGAAATTCAGCTGTTAAAAACAACTTTGAATTTCTTTCTTCAGAAGGGGGGGGGAATCGGTAGTTGTTTCGGCCTTCAACAGTTGCTTTAAAAGCATCACGCATAGTTTCGCTATGAAACAGGAAAAAGAGTGCAAGTTCACCACGTAACTTTAGACTAATTAAGTCTGGGATTTTGATGAGGTGGAGGAGAACCTCATGGAGGAGGTTAGCATGGCTCGAAGAGCCCCAGAAGCAGGAAAGATCAAATGTTTTGTGGTCGAAGTGTTACTGACCTAGTAGCTACACGAACGCAAGAGGTACCGATGTGAGTATCTCTGAAAAGAGAGCGCGCGCAAGTGTATCCGCTCTTTGCCGCCCATGAAAGGGTACAACACCCTTCAGAAGGGGGAGGAGACTCGAAAATCGCGAGAACCAGAGTGAATTTAAACAATAGTAGGTTATGATTGGACCAAAACAGGATTCCATTCCGCCTTCTAAAAGCTTTTTGGAATCTAAAAGGAAATAGGGAAGTGCCGGGTGGCACAAAACAGAAACATGTTCCCCAGATGGGAGCACGTACAGTAACTGTTCACACAGTTAAAGGTCTTGGTAGACCGTGCTATTATTTTCTCATGAAGACGAAGTTGGAAGAAGGAGATCAACTTCTACAGTGAGGACAGTTACTCATTATGGGTTTTTCCATGATGAAGATCATCAACATACATTCCCCAACTGGGTTACATGGGAATTTGGTTGAAGCCATGTGGTTCACTCAAAGTATGAGTTTGTATTCAGACCAAGAGTGGTCTCAGATTGACTATGTTTTTTGTCAAAAATTGTACTATACTATCGAGATAATGAAGAATTCCCTTGAGGACTCAGGCTATTGAGGTACCTTAATAGATTTGGAAGTTAGCATTGGGGTAATCCCACAATTGGGAGCATTGGTGCTCGTTATAGTGACTGTTGTAGTTAAGCGCGTCATGATACATATGCTGTCCTTTTTCTTACTCTGAATGGGTATGGTTATGATTGAAGTGAACACTTTTTGAGTCTTGTGAAAGACCAAAGGATCCACTCTTTAGTTTCCATGTGCGATGGTTCAACAGGACCACAGTACAAAGCTAGTGAAGCTTAGCATGAATTGCGCCGACGGGTTTGCATGTCAAATCCATGTTGGATTCGTACTTGGATTGGGTAATCCATAGTTTCTCATGACTCCTTAAAAGGAGAATGTGTAATCAAGACCCAAGAGTCATGGACGAATGAAAGCATGTTTGATTATGTTGTTAACCTTATGGTTACAGTAATGGAAACAAGCTTTTTTGTCAAGGTTACCATGAGGGTGGTTATGATTGTTGTTATGCAGAGCTTAGCATGAGCTGAAGTCACTCTTGAGGAGAGTATGCTCTTGTGGCATGTACGTCATTATGACGTCACGATGGCATGTACGTCACTATGACGTCAGGTAATCCTAAGCTAATTGAGCTCAGAACTACACCAATGCATGGTAGTGACATTGATGAGAGGTGAGATGCACCTCAGGAACACAAAAACACTACACAAGTGCAGTACGGAGTCCAATGGGACATTGAAGACTGAGTACACTCTGTGTGAGTGACTGAACTACGTTGCATCAGGCAACTGGAATCCATACAAGACACGCGCCTACGCTAATTTTCTAGCTCTACAAGCTACGACTAAGGCACTGAAGTTTTACGCATTTCAAAGTCTCTTTACGCAAAGGAGAAGCTAAGGCAGCCTGATGAGGCCACTATGCGACCCTTAGGTCAACTACAGGAAGGGAGCCAGATAGGCTCATCCATATAAAACGAAGTTCCAGTCTGGAACGAGAAAACATACTCGACGAGAGAGACGGTGGTTTGTTAATACTCGATTGAGGGGCTTGACGCACCGACTGCAGTGCAGATTTCAAGAGCTCTTTCAGCTCAGAAAGGGGAACCTCAAGTCCCGCCTCTGACATTCCTAAGCTCGACAGGAGCGTCTTAAACATATCTGATTCAGACCTATCACCGGCAGCACTAGCTGCTTGTTCCTTGGCTTTATCAGCCGTTTCCATGACAATGTCTCCAGACTAATCAGCTGACTGAGTAGCAGTCTCGTCCACTTCGATGTAATCAGCTCCGAAGTAACCCTGATTAGGATTTTCATTCTCAGTCGCATTCGGCGTAACTGCATCCTAATCGTCGCCTTCGAGACGCATAGAGGGGGCAATCGGGATCTCATTAGCTCCAATACCGCTCGATGTTCGAGAACAAGACAGTCGAGAAATCGCATTTGCTGGAAGCGCTCTTCGTCCCTCGCGAGCCTCAGGGGATGTGACACGACAACCCTCCCAAGGGTTATCGAAAACAAAGTCCTCAGCATTGGGATCGTTTCGACCTGGTCACAGGTGCGGGCGATGGGAGCCACGAGGCCTAGAACTCCACTGAGGTGGTACTTCAGGCCATTCGATGTTTTCGATAATGTCCAAGAGCTTTAGGAACTCATCGTGATTGTCCTTTCCCCAAGAAGGACGCGCATATCCAAGGATCTCATCCAGGAGATCAGTTTAGATGATAAGAACCACAGTCGCCATGTGTCGTACACATCCCAGAGCAAGAAGGCAGCGGCCGTCACGGCATATTCTGTATGGAAAACAGTCCAGACCCCATGGGCGGGGTCATGAAAATAAGAACCTAAGTAGGTTAAGCTCGGTCCGAGTTCGGACAAGAATCCCCGACAGACCTCCACACGAGCTCAGTAGTCTGGAATCGGGACGTAGCGACGTCCGAGGTGCTGATAAGCAATGTGCTCCCCTTTTTTTGTTGATAAGGGATCAAATATCCCGTTCATCGCGTATACGACGCTCAAATCTGACAGTTTGGTTGAAAAACTGACGGTGATTGCGCTTTTCGAAGCGGAAATGCATCGAAATGATGGAGTAAAGCCAAAACGTGGCTGCGTTACGAATACAGCGCACTCCGCGCCAACAATCATTAGTCACCTGAGCAGGTGGTTTGCTTCTAGAGGAAAGACTGCCAAGATTTTCGCCATTCTGGCGTTCGCCATTAGTCCTGTAGGACCACGTATCGAAGCCCCGGCTTCGAGAAATTGGAATGCCTCCTTGCAACAGAGCAAAGCGGTCCATTACCGCACGTGTGAAGCGCCTATGACACGCATATAAAACTCTGTGGGTCCAACAGCAAATGCCTCAACAGGCAAGGCGAGGTGATCCAGCGAATGTCGAGTCGTAATTTCCTCCAAAGGCACATTTCCAGGGAGGAACCCACTCCCGTCGCAATACTCGCGTTCAATACGCGTTGTTTCCAAGACCCCTCTAGGGCAAAAGCAAGGAGCGTAAACGGACGCATCGATATCGTGACGTGGGTCACAGCGCATGAGCTCCGAAACTGAGGAGTACTGCCAGCCAACAGGAGTTTCGTCATAGGAATTATAAGACGCCATAAGGCGGTTGTTTTTGTATGCCGTATCCAGAGGACTAAATCGCCTTATGAAGTAAGGATTGTGGAAAGAACCTAAAGCAGGTTTGCGATTACGGTTTGGAACAATGAAAGAGGGAAAATTGGACAAGCGCAAACGCTGATTGAAATACTCCAAATTTTTCGGTAAGTACCACAACGGCCTTGCAGGCCGGAGGATGTTGTCGTCACTCGACTCGCGTACAGTGGGCGACACCGCTCTAGTTACAGATCAAGTAACCGTTGGGTCTCATGAAAGAGGTTTTACCTCAGCAGAAACACACAATTGTTGTGCAACACGAACTGCAAGGGAGGACCCCGACTTTTGACAAAAAGGCGTACGCGCAGAAGGGGAATCACCCTTGAGGGCAGACAAGTCATGTGTGACTGGAGAAGTTTTGGACTGCCTCTGGGCGCATATGGGTAAACTGTTATCCTTAATGGATGTGGATGCAGGAGATGAACTTCCTGATGAGGAAGAGGATGATCGATGACGATCTTGGGATAAGTAAGCTTTGTGCCAAAGCCTTTGGAAATTTTCTTGCCCAGGCGAGGTCATTTTTGTTGCTACCCGACGACGGGTTTTTAAAAGAAACTTGGCGTTGCCGCCTGACGTGGGAAACTGATTCCCGGTATTTTGATTTGTAGGAATTCGAATCAAACCCTGCGCCTGTGCGCTCAGGAGGGGGAGATGTAGTGCAAAAGCACTTTTATTGATTTGAAAAGTCAATGTGTATTTTATATTAAGTGGCGCGTGCCATACTGTTACTGTACTACGTTATTTAGAATTTATTTACAGTGGCCCTCTGGGCCCACGGTCGAGACCCTATCGGGATGCTGGCGGTCCAATACCTGAACCTGATATTTATTTTGGGCTAATCAACTAACAGAGTGACACGTGTCCTTACTACTAGCTAGCAACTTTAACTTAGTATTTATTGTAGTGCGAGGTCGCACCACCACTATTTAAGGTACCGGAGGTACCGTCCTCTCCAACGTTGTTCGGTTTCGGCTCTATTTGTTGCTCCTGCGTCCCGCGTTCCCTTTTCGTTAAAGCGCCGCGAGTGCAGCTATAGTAGCTACTATCCACTTCGGCCCCCGCCCGCCAGCTTGGCTATTTGAGCCCTTCGCGCTTCGTCAGGTTCATATCTAATCCTTTTTGTCTTTTTCCTATTGAAAGGATTGTATCCATCGTCCCTTTGTGCGGAGGACGTGTATTGGTGGCTATTGCCCTTTTTCAGTTGCGCTTGGCGCTGCGTTACGTTCATGCGTGGTGCGGGTTCTTTCTTTGATTTTTTGCGTTGCCCTTTTCCCTTGCTCTTGTTCTCGTCTTTCTCATTCTATTTTTGAGAATCTTTTTGACTCTAATAGTCAATTTGTCCTCGATCCAATACGGATTGCTTTTCCCGGTTCGCTTCTAGAACACCCAAGTCGTGCCTGTTGCACTACACAAACGTCACATCGAATTTTCTCCGGCTGTACCATTCGATCTGCTTGTACGTGTTCTCGTCGTTTTTGAATCTTAGTCATAAGCTTCTGCTGTTTTAATTGCCTAAGTTGGGTTGCATTGAGATTGAGCAGGATCTTCCAGCCGACAGTGCAATATTGACAGATGTAGGCAAAATTGGAGACGTAGTTATTGCAGAGCGGTGCTTCTCTAGCTTGGTGCCAGAGAATTCAGTAACAGAACGATTTCCTTTCCATAGTTCATTGTACCATGTGCATATTGTTTTTTCGAGAATTTCTACAGACTCTATCCTGCCCCTTTTTGAGGTTGTTCCGCGGCAGATATGTTTAATCGTCCCTTCTGTAGGTGGGTTCCGCTTACGTCCTTTGCGACTCATCCGGATCGCTAGATTGGCAAAAGTTCGTATCGTTGGAGGACAAAAGTTGAGATCGAGGGGATCCGAGGGGAGTTTGCGGTGGCGACGATCGATGGAATGATAAGAAAAATTTTGCACTGTACCGTGGGTTTTGCATGGACTGTAAAGGTGCACCCATTCTATTTGATTAAAAATGATGTGGAAAGACTTACTTAAGACGTCCTTAAAAATGGGGGTGACGGATGCCATAAGAAAGATGGGCAAAATTATTCATTGATCGAGGTGCAAAATCTTTCCTTCAGCATGAGCTGAGGGAAACTTTTTAGAACAAGACAAACCGAACGAAAAGTCATGCCCAAAGGTACATAACTGACATCTTAAAAGCGAGCCCAAGTTTAGTCTAATACAGGCCGGCCTTTCAATTTCATCAATCTCTAAACAGCTCGAGCGCTCAAAAACGATAGTGGCTGCATTATTAAAGAGTCCGTCGAAGTAAAAGACCCGAAATGTACAGTCAAATCGACGTATAATCACAACTAGGGACGAAAAGAGGTTACAGTTTCACTACAAAACACAATATATAAGATTAAATCAATTTATTTACTTTACATTCATTATCTAGAGGGTGAAAGACCTCTTATTTCGTATAGTTAAGCAGTAGGATCACGCATGAGCCCCGTCTGGAAATTAGGTCGTGGAGTATGTGCGAATTTCTCAGTGACTCAGCATGGCCGCGGTACAATGTAGAAAAAATTTTGGGGCACATTTCTTGAGATTCTGGATCCAGGAAGGGGTAATTCCCTCTACTATCAGCTGCAAAGTTGCTATGGTCATGAAGAGCCTGAATTCCAGTTGATCCGATTTGGCCGTCGATATCGGTGGAGGTAGGTGAGAGATCAATTCCCTCGGCACGACAAGTTATCGCATAGAGTTCCTTTTCCGCCGTTCTGGCCGGTTCAGTCTAAGAGACCTCCATCTGCCTGGTTGCGATATAGCGCGAAGTAAGGTGTCAATGGTCACATATCGCACCAATGCGGTGGGTGCTAATTAAGGGTCGGTGATAAAGAGGTCAGGTGTTCGCTGCTCGGCTGGGCTCTTTTGGAATCATCTATGGTTTAAAATATGGTAGAATACTTTAGTGCAACGCTAGTGCAAATATATTTCATGTAGGGTACAGTTTTGTGGAAAGCGAATCAGAATGGTTGTTCAACGTGTCTTTAGAGTATACATGTAGACTGAATTTATGACGAGATAAGAGCAGAAGTGTTCAAGTAAGGATACTGCGCGTAAGATCACCAGCCCCTTCTACAGCGAGTTTACTAGTGCGATCTGTAGAGCTCTTATACTGCCGCACCGCTCTATTACTCGTGTCTGAATTCATCCTATCGCACCACAGCCTGTATTCACCGCGCCTTCTCGTCCATTTGCAAAGCTCGTATCTGTTTTCAAGGAATGTGTAACGACATATACCTGAACAACCGACTGTTGAAAACTTTGCATCTACAGTCGACGTTATCACCTGCGTACGTCGACTCGCTTACTCCATCTCAACAGCCACTTACGTCAACGTGCTCTAGAGTAGACTGGTTCAAAATTCTATAGTTTATTGGCATGCAAATCCTCAATCATGATGCGGAGTGACACTCACTCTACAATACTCAATCTGCATTCACATTACCATTACGATACCCTCGCTCGTATTAGTATTATAGTACAAGCTTCAGTAATTGCTCTCTAGCAACAAAGCAGTACCATGTATTACATGTAATTATTTATTTTACATACAGTACTGTATAGTTGACCTTTTTTATCACTATTTGTATGTACATATGTTTGTGTTGTACCACCAAGAAGGCGAATAATATTTTGCTTGAAATTAGGCTCCCTTGAGCCGCGTACGGTATTGTACATGGCCTCAAATTTGGATAACAAGAGCCGTTTACAGTATTTTGCATCGCTTTGGGCCGAAAATGTGATTACTGAGCTGTGGAACAGTACAGTAAGGACAAGAATCGGGCAAAAAATACAGTAGAGGGTACTTTGTATCTTTTTTCTAGTTTTTTAGTACTCTTTAGTGCTTTTTTGACATTTTTAGTTGTCTATGTAAAGAAAGGGTGAAGATCGATTTTTTTCTGTATCTGGAGGCAGAAAAAAACCGCAGAATACAACGACCTTAGAGAAACACGACTTACAAACACATTTAAACGCAAAAAAACACACCTAAAACAAAGCCACTCCATAACACCACCAATAACATCACTACCACGTTCTCTTGTCCTGTTCGTTGGTATCAGAGCGGTGGGCCCACGTTTTGCATACCAAAGTTCGAGGCGGCAATACACATTATAATGCAGGTATCCCCTGTCTCTTTTGGCTTTCGATGCTTAGGTCGAAGTTCAATGGGGGAGTACCCTCGGTAACTGCTTCATCTTAAGCCTTCCTGATCCCTGAGGGGAATGTTCGGATGTCTTTGGAAACCGCTGATGACACAGCAAGACCAATGTCGCTACCATGAGATGAGACAGAGAGAGGAATTAGTAGGTTTGTTTGGTATGGGAAGGCCACAAACGGAGGGTTAAATAAGAAAAAGAAAAAGAAACAAAGGAAAAAATCCTTCCAGTATTTGCAGAAAGAGATATTCTTAATGTGTGTGCAACAGTACAATGTCACTTTACACTACTGAATGTACACCGTGTACGGCGTGTAGTACAGTACTTTAATGTGCAGTTGTCAGATATACGAATCATGCGTGTTAAACATATACAGGATGGCACACAGAGTGCTGGGAAAATTTTTGTCGTTGCGAGATAAACAGAGTATGATGAGCGCAATGCAGGGTAAACGAAGCGCTCGGAGTTGCATTAGAGATAGAAGATGACTCGGAATGCAGAAGTTAATTCGATAGAGCCATTGAGGGAGAGCTAAACAGTATGCGTGTCTATAGACGATATAACTGCGGGTATCCCTGGGAAGGGGATAGGAGAAGTTATCCGCCATCATGTGCCGATTGATCTACTTCGCAGCACAGCCCTAATACCCATATCACCTGTCATAGCTGATCGATATCCCCGAGCCTCCAAATGCATATATTCTGTATAATGTATCTTCTAGGACCACATAAAATGTCAACAGTACAAGATAGGTCAGACATAGTGCATATTTAGATAGTTTTTCCATCCAATTGGAGCCAAAATCAACGCAATGTCCCGGAATTGTAGGGCATTATGGAGCTGCCGTCCCACCTATTCTTGACTTCTGAATTTGTGGTTGATTTTACCGTTTTGCGTTTGGACGAGATTGCAGTAGCGCAAGAGGCTAATGAGGCGAGAAAAGAACATAACAAGGGCGATAAAGCGGTCGTTCGTGACCCACCGTCATTGTTATAGGTTCTTGCGCTTGTCCAACCTCTCCAAATCTTGCGTACGAATGTGACAAACCGGATGCAAATGATGGCCTTCAATACGATTCAAGTGGCTTCCTGAACGCCAATAAGGTAAACAATGCAAGGATTGCTCGCCAAGTTCTGATCCTAGATATGACGCCACGTTCTTTACAGAGTAATGGATATTTCACCCCTGCCGAGCTGTACTAGATACAAGTAAGTATCTCTCTCTTATCAAGCAAGTTGTTACAGTATATGGCAACATAGAATATGTCAGGGGTGACTGTCGTGGGTCTCGTGTCTGGACTTAGAGCATACTAGGGGTCGACGCGGGAGGTCAGAGCGCTCGTGAGGAGAGAATTAGTGGGGTATAGGGAAGTAATTTTACTGGTGGAGTAGAGCTGGAGCGGGCGCTTCAGCAGAGCGGTGGACTTGACTTCAGTCTACACCGCTTCTTTTACTCACCTAGGGGTGATTAACTGAACCCATTACGGGCGAGGACACAGTGCTAAATAGAAAAAAAATCCGCTAATACAGTAGAGCCCACGCCGTTGCGCGGCGTGGGGGCCGTTGGTATATTTGCTGTAATTTACGCTTTACTTGAATTATTTAATTATGAGTTTTCAGGAGCATCTTTAACGTTTTTTATTTTCTACTGTACGTTCGCGCGATTATGCTATTGTAGCTATTTGGGGGGATCCTACAAATCCTACGCGCTAAAATAAAAATTGCATGACCACCACACACTGCCTGCGGGTCAGTGCAAAGTATTGGCCTCAAATGGCGGTTTCCAACAACGGGAAGT
Organism: Kappaphycus alvarezii; assembly: GCA_002205965.3. Classification (NCBI taxonomy): domain Eukaryota; phylum Rhodophyta; class Florideophyceae; order Gigartinales; family Solieriaceae; genus Kappaphycus; species Kappaphycus alvarezii. The sequence goes on from NADL03000005.1 coordinate 228,618, forward strand.
GGCACCCACTCTGCCAATCAACCACATATAATCAGTAAAATGTACAGAAGTGGTCAAAACTTAATGGCACCCCTCAAATAGGGCATAGTGCCTAATTTTGTAGCACTAACAAGAAACCATCACTGTTACCAGATTAAATTTGATAAATAAGGCACAAATGTGACCTCACATGTACTCACAATTGCATATTTCGTGAACTATGGCCATTTCCCGCGAAAATGGCCGGTCAAAACTTTATGCACAGTTTCATGCAAACTGTTCTCGCTTCCAATAAACTTATATTTTGCGCGCAAACCGTGGTCCGACTGAGCAGCTAGTGTTCGGAAACAGACTGAAATCTGCTGCTTACCCTCCAGCTTCCCATTCTCTCTCCAAACATGCCCAAAAAAATTCCCCGTCTGAGCACCTTCGAAAAGGGACAGATTGTGGCCCATCATGCCAACTGTTGTTCCGTCGCGGTCATTGAAAGAGAGCAGGAGCGTTCACGTGGTGTTATTTCATCGTTTTTAAGGAATCAAAAGCGATATAATTGCTAAAAATGGTGGAAGACCTCGGAAACTGAGTAATGCCGCACCTCGTCGAATATTATGGGAGGCCACGAAGTTTGAATTGCAATATTCGGGGTTTAAGAAGGCTTTAAAACTACCTGTAAGTGCTCGTGGTGCCCGTAGTGTGTTACAATCGGCCGGATTAATGCGCTATAAACGAATCGCACGGACTCAGGCGATGAAACTTCAACATGAGAAATAACGTATTGCTTGGGCTACAGAGAAGATGGTTTGGCCTCGGCAGGAGTGGAACGAAATCGTGTGGTCCGACGGGAAGAAGTTTAATCTCGATGGACCAGACGGTTTTGCGTTCTGGCAAGACTGTAGAAAAGATAAGTCCTGCTTTTCGAGGCGCCGTTCTGATGGTAATAGCCTCATGGTTTGGGGGTATTTTGCTGTAACGAGACCTTCTAAACTTGCTTTTCTGACGGGACTTTAAGATGGGTCTAAATATGTTAATACTTTGAAGGAGTTTCTACTCCCATTCGCGCAAGATTTACTTCTGACATGAACATGAGCAGAGACCGGGTCTCACGACACACTCCGACTTTCTCTAAAAACTGTTGTACTGTACATACTGTACAAACGTTCGTGTCCAATCACGGGCCTCGACTGCAATGACTTGGCAACTTCGATGACTTGTGCCATATTTGCCAGGTGGCAGTACTAGTGTACTGTACAGTACAGTACAGTATGTATACTGTACAGTAGTGCTACCGGTAATGCAGTACTTATCGAGCTGTGTCTACTCCTATACTGCCATGCGAACGACTATATAAGGCAGAGCTCTCCGCCCTTTCGGGGCAATAGGGGAAAAAAAAGAGGTAGATGGAGAAACGGTCAATCGGACTATCTACCTACTGTACCTTTGTGTCAATTATCTACGGCAATCGGCCTAATTAAACACACCAAATACGTGAATGTAACGGCATCCCGGGGGCTTTTGTACCCTTTCACTGTGCTTTCCTTTCTCGCTCCCCCTCGCTGACACAGCGCATACTACATAAACACTTCCTTACACCCCAAGAGGCGCATGCGTCACCATCTGCACTGTACAGTACAGAGTACAGTACTGTACAGCTTGCATACCTGTGCTGTACTCTGCATTTCATGTACTGTAGTCAATCAAAATTGCTTTTGGTGGCGGAACTCCGTGCATGTTTTTCGACACAGCGCAGTTTTCGACGCAAGTAAATAAGATCTAAAAATAAAACACATAAATTATGCCCAAAATATCGGGCCGCGGAAACAGTTTTGCTTGAGTTATAAATTCGGGTTGCGCAAGGCATAGAGGGCTGCGCATGGTGTAGCGAGCGGTAGTTTGGTTAGCCGTAGGTGAGTTCCCCAAGATCATGTGTGTACCGTTCGGTTCACTTCTTCGTGTTTGGTTCGCCTTGCTCCTCCTTCTGCAGCGGTATGCAGGGCGTGACTTACAACAGTGGTGTCCACGAAGCTTTTTGTACCTCCCTTTGTACGCGTGCGGCGACGAATGCAACTAGCAAAAGCGTGCGGTAGCGGGCGATGAGGTTGGCGCGCGGCTACCGAGGGCGGACGGTGGGAGTCTTATGACAGAGCTAGATGTATTCTCCAGTGAATTAAACGGCGAAGAGGGGTTAGTAGACAGATGCAAAAAGAGAGTGCCACAGTAGAGAAGGGGGGATGAATCTTATGCACGCAGAACATCACTTCAGAGCGGTGGGTATCGAGCAAATATGGAGGACAGGACTGAGCGGGAGGCACCAAGGGATGTGATAACAGCTCTGCACACACCCCGCGTGGCAGATATGAAGTCATACGGAACTGAGTATACTATGTGCGGAAATGGTGAGTTCTTCAGGGAAAGATAGTTCAGAAGGGGGAAATGTCATGCTAGTTTGGGTGGTGAACAGGTGATGTTTCTTCCTAATTCTTGATCATCAATCCTTCAATAAATCCTCAAAGTTACACGAGACGTAAAGTTGATCTGGATACTCCTGCGGTCGCGGTTTCTGAGAGATAAGGTAGCCTCCTCGAATTTTTCATTACGTATAAGGGGTCGGGAAGGACCAGGGGTCTGATGTTACTGTTAAGGAACCTCGGGTCTTGAGTGCATTATGGGGTTCTGAAGACGAGACTCAGAGTTTCCGTTGTTTCAGGGGAACCGGAAGAGCGCGATAACGATTTTCGACTCACTTTTTCCTGTTTTATGGACGCGGAGGTTCTTTTCATTGGCTGGAGTGGTAGCCTGGACTGCATGGAAGCTGCGAAGGTTAACATAATGAGATTATTAAAAAACCAGGGTGTCTTATCTATCGTATAAGTCATAATAATTGCGTGTACGAAAATCTCTAGGAAGTTGGTACAAGGGATTTATTTCATTTGTGGTAGTTGTGAAATTTTCCATTCAAATCTCATACCCATAGAACAGAATCGGGAGAAGTATTTGTTCTTCAGTAAAGACGAGAGATTCCGGAGGTAGTGATTATGTTCTATGTAGAATGACCCATCATTTTCATGACCGAAAAAAAGCCAGTTAACTCCCTGAGGGAAAATCATCGCCTACATATCAGAATTCTCACATTTCTTTCTAGATAGTTCCCGGAACTCCGAATTAACATCGTATGACATCTTCAACATACGCGCCACTAAGGTCATTCAGAACTTTTTTTCTGATTAGGTAATAAATAGATGGTTCTATTGGCAGAAATGTCATGCAGAGGTCTTTGCGATGATGCTTGACTACATTATTGTGCTACAAATCACCAGCACCACATAAAACATATAACGAAAGGAGAAGCTTCAAGCATTGGTCAGAGTTTAACTCGAACTCAGGAGCCGGTTATCCTATGAACATACCTCTAACGAGCGGTTCAGTTGGATGTACGTATGCTTGCGTAATTCATTCATTCCATACATTGAAATAGAAGGTAGCTACTAAGCTCATCAGTAGACCCGCTGATTGGGGCTGCAAAGTAGTTTAGGATTGCACGACAATCTGTTTCATTTTATCTCGGTGTCTTCCGATGACATCCTTCGCCTTTTACTTTGTTTCCCTTCTTTCGTTGACTTTGGTGAGAGAAAGAAGCGGCCTGCTGATATTTCATCAGCAGGGACTTCTTCACGCAGCAACACTTTGAATGTTCAACGTTCTAGTAATCCTCTTTTTGTTACTTCTTCGCCCCGGTCCTATCTAGTACCTTCGCACTTTCATCGCTCAAGTAGAGTACTTCTACCGCAAAAAGGTTCTTTGACGTGTGACTTGAACTTATGAAAACCCTCTGCGACATCTTTCAGGAGAGTGTAGGCGAGAGTCTCGGTATCGAGATATGGCTTGACTTGTGTCACGTTAAACGGCCTTCAGGGGCTTGTATACAGGTCCGTAAGAACCAAAGCTTCCTTTTCGGATCAAATGATTCCACAATGAAAGGTCCCAGCCTTTCACCGACGTGATTCGCTAATACCTTTTCTCGCCAAACTAGCACCTTTTACCAGTTCATATGCTCCACCCCATTGCAAGGGGTACTACATATTTGAGTGCTCGCTTTAGGTGCAGCTAAGCCATCTGCTTACACATTTCTGTGCGCGCTAGCCTGGCAATATCAGCTCTTTATATCAGAGATGTGCCTCTTTGGTACGCCTCCGAGGGAGTGCGAAGTTCCGAAAATTCTCTGAATGCTAATGCTGCTGGTACTAGCCGTTTTGATCCCAGTGTATCTTTCATGGCTTTCACTGCGCAATAAAAGGCTATATTTCTGTCAACACTAGGGGAAACGGACACAAATTTTCCAAACGTGGTTCGCAGCATTTCATGATAGAACATCATCATCATGTTCGCCGATTCCAAAACTTAAATGCTCCTCGACACCTATGCGGCTGACCTCTACGTCTGCTATCTTGTCGAGGTGTTTTACCTTTTTTCCGAAAGCAGAACCTCTTTCAGTTAGTAACTTATTCGGGAGCCCGGCACAAATGTTTTCCCAGCGTTCTATGATATTCTGCCGTATTTTTTCTGTTGAGACGCTGGAAAGGAAACGAGATGCGCTGAATCTCGTGCCTTCATCGAAGATATGAAGTACTGGGTGCCCACCGATATACATGATATTCAAAAAAAATGTCGTTGAAACGAGCCTCTTCGAGAGCCAAAGGAGATACGAATACGGGTTGAAGTGCGTTAAATCCTCTGGCAAGGGTAGCAGAGCTTAGTAATTTCCTCGAGAATTCTCAGTTTCGGGCGTTTCATCTTCTGGACGCCAGTGGGAGATTAAGTTAAATAGCTTTTTGGGAGTCGGATGGAAAAATTGACGATGAAGCCTCGGTTGTGTACCTGTGGAGTAGATTTCGGACGGGGGATGAATCGGAACTTGAAAATGATTACTTGCGGGCCTCTTCATATGTATAAAATACCGATCCATGTAGGCAATGGCCCGTTCTCCAGTGTATGATATATGAAATGGATGAAGCGCTTTGAAATAGTGGACATGGTAAGGAACTCTCTACGAATGACATCAATTCCGAGGATTTCCGGGATATCGGCTTCGACAATGTCCATGTTAACTAGTACACGGGGGATACAGGTAGTTGTATGAAACGATAGTGAAATGGATCCGAGCGAAGGGTAAAAGGCATCAGCGAAGCTGAATATATTTTTGAGGGAATTTTCTTACTCTTATGGACAATCAGAATATTAAGTATGCTATTTAGCTCCCTGTGCCCGTTGATCGACTTTGGGGGCAAATATCTGCTATAGAGCCGAGCGGTTGGCGGAGCTTCGCTCCCACGCCAACTCGCCTAAGAATTTATCTGTCATTAAGACTTGCGATTCTTCCTGAGGTACACAGCAAGGGAAGATGGCTCATTAGTACGCAGAACGGATTCTGGGGTTCTAAAGATCGTAAGAGTGTCCTTAGAGCTAAAAATAACATCAACATGGCTGGTGATTATGTTTCTGTCCGCAATTTCAACAGGTTAAAAAGTCTCAACAAAATCGGTGAAACTACCTTTGTCTTCATTACCTTCATCCTTCTCGTCACGAAGAGGAGCTTGTAACGTTTCAATCTCGGAAACGCCTTTCGTGAAATGTGTATTCGATTCTTCTGGATTTTTTGTCTGCATTTCTACTGATTCTTCCTCACCGTTAATAAAGTCTGCGAGTATATTGACTGACGACTCCTCCTGGTGCAAGCAAATCCGCGCGAACTCTGCAACTGTGCCAGGCGCGCAAGGTTGTTTCGGGGTCCAGTCCGGGCGCCGCACTTCCAACATTCTCCAGAGCGTGATTTTTTGCCCGACGAGGATTCAAGGACGATTATTGATTTCCTTTTCTGCAGTGTGATATTATTTCCATGGGCATAATTCACACGTTGATTACCGGAGAGACGATGATGTCTCTGGTTTCGATCGTAACGAGTCAAACAAGTAGGATGGTCGCCATAGTCCACCACAATCCCCATCAAATACTCCCGCTTTAAGTTTTTGAACCTTCCAGAAGCTACGGTTGGCGGATTTTCTGTAAATAGTCGTGAAGTATGGTTAAAAATTTCTTGAAAGAATATATTTAGGAGTTGATGCTCCAGAATGGTATCCGAGGCCAGGTTTGAAGCTCGTTGACTGCTTTTCGGAGATATTTGATGTTATAGGCGTTGCTACAGAAGTCTTTATCGTATTTTGGAGTGAAATCGTTGATGAATTCTACTAATTTTTTGATTAAAATGGACAAGTCGTTTATTTCCCGTTCTTCCGTCAATGTGCGAAACCTTAAAGTTTTCAGTTTACCCATGAATTTAAGTGCGTCATTTACGTATTACTTTAGCATCATTTCAACAAGTTCAGGTTACTGCATCTAGTCGCTGCAGTTGTCGAAGAAGAACTTGATCTACGCTATCAAAACAATGAATAAAAACATCAGCCTTCAAATTCCCTGAGATACTATATGGGGGGCAGATAATTCATATAAATTTAGTGTGTCATGGATTTCTTGAGGTAAACCTGTCTCAATTTCATATCGTTGAACATTTGGTGTATCTATCCGGCCTTTTGAGCCTCTTCTCCAACTCATTTTTCATGATTTTCAGAGGTGAATGTTACCCCAGCAGTTAGAGATGCACCGTGTCGGATCCCTACTTCAAGAAGCGCCGGTAACGGGATTTCGGAAACTTTGGTAACCTAAATGGTCATATAACAGCCTCAGCGAATACCCAATTCTTCTTGAGGACAATCTGGGCGAGCTTTTTCTAGTTTCGGAGACGCGGGGCTTTCACTTGAGCAATGATACGCAAATTTACAGGCATTATTCGGCTCTGTTGGGGAAGAGGTGCCTTACACACGTCCTTATATTTAAATATTCAAAAATGAAAGATCTTAGGTACATTAGACTGATAAAGAACTAGAATAAAAGTTGTGTGCGTGTATTTTCTTGTCCGCAGTTGTGAGTTGTAATCTATCTGAGAATTTCCCTCGATATATAATCGAATTAGAACAGGGATGCGATTTGGAATAACACCCCGAACGGGAAAATTGAGGGCTTGAAAAACGCTTGACTAAACAATACATTCAGCGGTGGAAAAATGTCTCGAAAGAAATCGAAAACTTCTCCGAGATCAGGGAAATGCTAAACACTTGCCTGCGGAAAAAAGTTTTCGTTTTCTTCGTCTTCCAGTGCGAGGTTGTCCAGGGTTGACATGGTTACTTGCAAGAGATTGATACAAGGTGATGATCTGATAGACGAGGAATTCAGTACAAATAAAAATAAAACTTTAATGACAATTATTTGAAGAAATGAATTGTATGGACAGACGGTTACTTGTCGTTATCTCTTTTACTCCTTGATGCTCTCCCTTGTTCACTATCATTCTGGCGAGATCAGATAAGCTTATATGGACATTTCACGGCTCTTTAGTCCCTTCAATACAACCACTTGATATAAGACACTAAACATGTAGCACGATTACACATTGTTAAGACGAAAGAATGATTACTCATGAATTAATTAACTTAACGATTACATGTTGATAAGACAATAATATTAACACTTACCTAAACGGACTTTTTGAAACCTTTTGAATGACGTTTGAATAAATGTATTGGTCACGTCCGTTTGGCACATTTCAACACTTAACACCCTTTCTATGTGGCAAACTGGAACTCTTTATTCTGTAGGTCCCCTTCTCGGTGGAAAATGGTTATTCCAAGACGCTGAAGCTCAGCTTTTAGCTTGGTCCCATACAATTGTTTTGTTAAAAAGTCCGCAAGCATTAGTATTTATCAACGTGAACAACGGAGACCAAGTTCTTCTTGACTAGGTCTCTTATGTGATGTAGTTTGATGTCAACATGATTATTCTTTCGAAATTCTCCGATATCCGTTGCCCAATTTATAGAGCCTATATTGTACTCACATAGTACAGCTGGTCCATTCTGCCTCGCGTTCATCTCGTTGAGTAATGAACGCATCCATGTGACTTCACGAGCAAGTGAAGAGAGGCTCACGCATTCGGCTTCTGTCGTTGTCACAGTAATACATCGTTGCTTTGAACTTTTCCAATAAATAGGAGCCCTGCCGAGGAGAAGTAAATTGCCTGATATATAGGTCCTGTCAGCACTACCCGCCCAGTCGGCGTTTGCGAAACCAGTTAGTTCACCGTTCCTAGGTTCGACTTTCAAACAGTAGTCCATAGTCCCTTTTAGATAGCGGATAATCCTTTTAACACCCTTCCAGTGTATTGGCCGAGGGTTAAAGACATGTCGGCTAAGAATTCCAACACCTGTACAAATGTACGGACGTGTATGGGATGACAGATAAAGCAACTGTCCTATTGTTTGTCGATAAGGAACTGATGTCATCTTTGAACTTTCTGCATGACTAGGCTCAATTTTCGATGTAAGATCTAAGAATAGATCCGGAGCCATGGGTGTTTTGGCTGGTTTTACAATCCAGCATTCCGTGGTCTTCTAACACAATTTGAATAAAATAACTCTGTGACAGCAAGAAATGTCCAAATTGCCTGGCAATGTTAACACCAAGAAAGTATTTGACTTTGCCTAGATCTTGAACTTCTATATTCCTACTTAAAGAAAGCTTAGTCCTTCCAATTGACTCTGAATTGCTACCCATTATAAGAATGTCATCAACATAAACAATCAAGTAAGTTATGTCACCTCTTCCATGTTTCAATAATATGCAATCTGACTACCCAAAGCTTTAAATCCTAGCGTAGATATGCACTTTTAAAGTGATCATAACAAATTCGGGGTGCCTGCTTCAGTCCATAGATGCTTTTATTAAGCTTGCATACTAGCTTTTCTTTTCCAGGCTCTTCAATTTGTTGGGCTGCAACATGTAGACTGGTTTATCAAGCTGCCATGTACAAAGGCACTGGTGACATCCATCTGATGTACCTCATAGTTATTTAGAGCTTCCAGAGTAAGCGCGACCCTACCTGATGAAAAATCTACGACCGGAAAAACGTTATGTTAACATCCTTCTCACTTTGAAAACAGCCCAAAGCGACTAAACGAGCCTTATACTTATTGACAGTCCCATCACTATTTCGCTTCACTTTCAGCACAATCTTGGAAGGCAAAAACTTTTCCCGTCTGGCCTCTGTACAAGTTCCCAAGTGTTTTTGCTCTTCAATACTTCAAGCTCATTGTGAATTGCAGAAATCCATAAATCCGCATCGGAGAGCGCAGAGCCTCTAACACTGTTGGCATGTCAGCTTTTCTTGTACCATTTGCCGAGAGTCCAAACCTTTGTGGTGCTCTTCTGTTTCTCTGCGGTCTATCAGAAGTTTTTTCCGGTGGAGGCGTGAATTCCGTTGGAGGTATTTATTCAAGTTCCGAAGTTGGGATCTCAGACTCACTTATAATATGAGGCTCTTCTTCATTTTCAATTTGATCCATAAGTTCATCGTCCTCGCTGCTAACTGGTTCAGTACGCCATGCTCAACCTCGTCGATGATACAAGTCTGCTTAGCTGCATTACTTCATGACCCCTTCTATGTGAATAACTTTAGATGCTTCCATGTGAGGAGACTTCCCTGGAAACACCAATTCATCGAAGTACCCAAGGCGGACTAGTACCACCCTACCGCTCTCCTGATCAAAATCAATTGATAACATGGGGCTCACATGACCAATATGAATCAATCTATTTGACTTCGCATCCAGTTTCTTTCGCATGGCATTAGGAAAATGCTCCTGTACCTGACACCCGAAAACTCAGAGATGTGACACATCTGGCTTCCTCTTAGTCAACATTTCAACTGGAGAAACGAAACGTTTTCCTAGGGGAATCAAGTTTTGTAAAAACAACGTGATAAACTGCTTCTGCCCAAAATCGTCTGTCCAATCCAGACTCCATTAGGATCGTTCCAACCTTGTCGAAAATAGTTCTATTCACTCGTTCAGCTGCTCCATTGGACTCTGGATTGTATGGAGCTTTTGTGTATGTAGAATTCCATTCATTGCGCAAAAGGACTTCATTCCGTTATTCACATATTCGCCACCACTGTCCGAGTGAATCTTCTTATTCTAGCACGATACTGATTTCCAAAAAGGTCTATATATTCCATGAACTCCTGTGTTACTTCTCCCTTGGATTTGAGTACCTTCACGTAGACGTGAGAGGTTGCACCATCTATAAAAGAAACAAAGTATCTGGCATGCGACCATGATTCGAAATCAACGGGTCCGCATACATCCGTGAATATAACATCTCCGTAGTTCCATATCTCAAACTTAAGCTTCCCTTTAAAAGGGGACCATGTATGTTTTGCTTCCAGACATGGGGAACATTTGATTTGTTCTGGGGAATCATCAAAGTTGATCTAAGTGACTGCATTTGTTCCCTCAAGATGTTTAATGACTTTGTCATTCTCATGTCCTAGTCTTTTGTGCCAGAGGTCCTGACCCCAAATCCCTTTTCGTTGTTTTTAAATCGGGTTTGCTTTAAATTCATTGCTGCCGGAGCCACTACTGTGGCGTGTAATTCACACAGTCCGTCTGCACGTTTAAATCCAGATCCAATATGTAAGTTATTATTACCATCTGTAAGATAGCGCCTCCCTTTCCTAAACGTCGTGTAGATGTTATGGTCATCAAGACACTTGTCGATATGAGGTTTAGTCCAAGTTATGACAAGCAAAGTAGATTGGACAGCTAGACCCATACACCCGATGATGTACTATTTTTGCCATCGCCAAGCATAAGATCCATATCTCAAGTTTTGTCTCCTTATATAACTCTTCCATATCCGAGTGCCACGAAATATTATGGAACCTTTTTAATGTTTCATAAGTAGTTTAAATTGTAGATCATGTGATGTGTTCACCACTATCCACAATAAATGTTTTCTGCTGTCCGCATGCACTCATCACTTTGCCAGTGATACTTGCATTTGCCATTCCACAATATGCCTTTGTTGTCTGGCCTTTCTCTGAGTAAATGTTGTCATGCGATCCCACATTCTTAAAGGCAAGCGCCAACCGTGGCCTCATGTTCTCCTTACCTTTCTTTTTCTTCTCCAGCTTATAATTTGATCCGTCAGGGTTGAACCAGCATTTATCCGTATGTGTCCATGCTTCTTACAGTGTCCACAGACGGGTTTATCGGTTCTTCTAATAGCAATAGCAGCCTTCAAAGAGTTGTTCTGAATATTGAATGACTTAGCCTGAGCTGTCTTCTCTTTATATTCCTCTATCAGGCGTACAGTAACTGCTTCCCACGTTGCTTTAGATTCCTCAATTTTCTAATAGCGGCTATGACTGCTTCATAGTTCCTGTCTTCTTCAATAGAAAACAGAAATATTGATACTTGCATCAACTCGTTCAACGGCTGACCAGTGTCTTTTAGTTGAACACAAATAGACTCAGGGTCTGAGATGTGCTCAGACATTGACACAGTGCCCTTCGTGGTGCTGAACGCCTCTGTGCATAGACTTAGTTTGTTACTGGTTGCCTTGCCCGCGTACCTTCCACAGAGTTTCGTCCACATCTCATTTGGACTTTTAGAGTGGTTCTGGACGGCTTTTAAGGGTTTATCTCCCAATGCCGTCATGACAATAGCCTTTGCTTTCTTAAATCTCTTATCGAAGTCCAATTGCTCTGGTGTAGTTGAACCACTGCGGTTATCACGTGGCCTTGTTTCAACACCTTTCAAAATTTCGAGGCATTCTTTGCTTTCCAATATGGCCTCCAGACGAAGTCCCCACAGTCTGAAGCTCTCACCAGACTTTTCGTTAAATCTATGAAGACGTTTCTCTTTGTACGAATCCATAGCAATGCTTGGCGATGCTACCACTGATACAGGTGATGATCTGGTAGACGAGGAATTCAGTACAAATAAAAACAAAACTTTAAATAACAATTATTTGAAGAAATGAATTGTATGGACAGACGGTTACTTGTCGTTATCTCTTTTACTCCTTGATGCTCTCCCTTGTTCACTATCATTCTGGCGAGATCAGATAAGCTTATATGGACATTTCACGGCTCTTTAGTCCTTCAATACAACCACTTGATATAAGACACTAAACATGTAGCACGATTACACATTGTTAAGACGAAAGAATGATTACTCATGAATTAATTAACTTAACGATTACATGTTGATAAGACAATAATATTAACACTTACCTAAACGGACTTTTTGAAACCTTTTGAATGACGTATGAATAAATGTATTGGTCACGTCCGTTTGGCACATTTCAACACTGAACAGAGATCATGTTTAAAGTTTCTTTTAACCGAAGCAGTGGTAATCATGCGTAATTTCTTACGCTTCTTGGATTTGCCGGTAGCGATCGAGATAGGCGTCATCTAGGAGAAAAGATTTTGCTACGTCTCGATTTACACGGATCGACGAAGTAGAGTGCTGCAGGTAGAGGATAATAACTCTTTGGGGTCGAGAGGACGAGTCTCGGATCTGGATTGTCGTAATATTCGTGCTTGAGATCGAAGATCGGCGCGGGAGGTCAGAGCGCTCGTCGGGAGAGAAATAGTGGGGAGGGGAAAGGAGCTTTACTGGTAGAGAAGAGTGGCGGGCGCCTCGGCGGAGCGGTGAACTTGACATTGGTCTACACTGCTTTTCTTACTTACGTGCGGTCGTTTGTCCGAGCCCAGTAAGGGCGAGGACACAGTGCTAAATTAAAATACCGCCCAGTAGAGCCCACGCCGTCGTTTAGCGTGGGCGCCCGCGTTACCAACTGTACTGTACAGTACTCTGCATTGCATATACCGTAGAAGTGGTGGCCAGTACTACAGAGAACGGCTTCTCGGGCCTGGAGGGCAAAGTGGTCGAGTCAGCTTGCACCGTGAGAAGCCGTTTGACACTCATCCCTTCTACTCCCCTCTCTTCCCATTTTAGTTCTTTTATCCCCCTTCCTGTGGCGCGCTTCTTGGGAGCCCGTCCAAGAAAAAGAACAAGCCTAAACGCACTGACGGCAGGGACCTCCGAGTTTTGCCGTACGCAACCAATGAGAGTGTCAGCAGAAAGCACTAAAGCTACGAAAAATTGACGGGAGAAAGTTTTCATGGTGACGCTGTAATCAGCGCAGCTCGAATCCATCAGAGTGATGAGTAATGTCCCAGGGAAGGTGAAAACTGAATCAAGCGGGGATTCAGAGGAAGGCTACTCGAACCACAAGGCTCCGCGGCGACATGAGCTTCTGACATGGACAAAAGTATTTGATGTCTTTGCACTTATCATCTGCCTACGGAGTGAATATTAATTCTTAAGGATCCTCTAAATTAATTCACCTTCAATATTACAGCGGCTCACTCTTTGTAAACGCGACGTGCCTTCTCGCTGCATTGAGAGGGCCCTATAAGGAATGTCATATAGTGTTACCCATCAGTGACAACTTATCCCGTGCATCGCACTAGCGGCGTCAATACAACCGACCATACAGTATCTTTCAAACATTAAAAAACCCAAAAATTCCCCCTCTCCGTAATACCAGTTCGAATGATGTTTGTGAGTAAAGATATGTATTTCTCTTGAAAGTACTCTACAGTATTTACTGCATCTCCCGCCAGCGCATCTGGAAGCCGTACAGACACATGCCCCAGGCCTCGCACGGTGGGTACACTCTTGTTACGATGCTCCTACAGAGCTTGCTTTCGGACCCTACTATGTCCGTAGTTCAGAGGGCACCAGCAAGGTGATCCCCTCGGTCCCTTGCTCTTTGCCCTAGCTCTCCATCCTCTTGCTATCGTTACAGGAGAGTTCTCACCTGCCCTGAACGCTTGGTACGCAGATGACGGTAACATTGTTCTTCCTCGGTCCCAAGCCGCCGCTGCCATCCGTTTCATCCAGCTTGAAGGAGGTCCACTAGGGTTCCAGCTCAACCTTGCCAAGACCCAAGTTTACGGCTTCTCCCCTTCCCACTCCCCTTTGGCACTTCCTTGCCCCTTTTCAACCCCCCCGTGGTTTCATCGTGCTGGGATCCCCGATTGGCTCGGACCCTTTTGTTTCCCAATTTTTCGCAGGCCGCCAAAACGCAGTTGACCGCATCTTCCAATCCCTTCGAGACTTGGATGATGCTCAATTGGCTTTCCACTTACACCGCTTCTGCGCGAACGCCTCCAAGGTCATGCACTTGCTACGTACGCTTCCCTCCACTCAATCTGCGGTACTCGCCGCTAGCTTCGATCAGAAGCAGAGGGAAGCGTTCCACCAATTGCAGCTGCCCTGTCCAGAGCGAGCCTGGCTCCAAGCCTCTCTCCCCTTCTCCATGGGCGGTCTAGGTCTCCTGCAAACTTCAGACATTACCGAGGCTGCTTACGCAGCATCTGTAATTGATTCTTTTGGACTTATCTCCGACCTGCTCACTCTTTCCCAGGACCGCCACTTGGAAGAGATCCCTCGGTCCGCCATCTCGCTCTTATCCTCCCGCCACCCGCAGCTGTCTTCGTCGCTTACAGCTACGGCTCTTTTCGAGCGTTGTTCATCGCCGGTCCCCGGCGAAAGGCTCCAGTCTGCGATCACAACTGAACTCATGCTATCGAAGTCCGATAGGTTGTTCACGTCCGCGGCAGCCCACGACCGAGCACGGCTCCTCTCCGTGCGCACGTCCTCCGCCTCGTCTGTTTTCTCTTCGCTTCCTCACCCCCACCGCGGTACGTACATGTCCTCTTCTACGTGGAAAGTCGCTCTGGCTCTACGTCTCGGCATCGCGCTATTCCCTGGATCTACTCGCTGTCCGGTCTGCTCCCGCCGCTCGGCCGACATCGCACCCGTCTTAGATCCAAGTGGTCAACACGCGTTGACCTGCAAATACTGATAGGGTTTAAATCGTCTGGAGAAGAGATATTCAGAACCAACCACCCCAAGAAGGAGGTGTTGCAAGCGACAAAAAGTGCTACCGTGGTATAGTTGAACGAACGAAAAGGAGTGTATAGGGAAGACAGTTGAATGGGCTACAAGCAAGTATGGAAGGGGCAGGGTCTACCACCTATGCTTAGTGACTAGGGTAAAATAAATGCTTCTTGGGCTGAAGTTGACTCTCAACTTCCTAACTATTTGGGACTGAGCTTGAAGCTGTCTGCCAACTTGCTTGACCTCTCCATAGGGAAGCGGTTTACTCAGCTTATATAGACTTTTGGCTACCCCTAAAGTCCGAACAAAACTACAGAAGGTACAGGAAATGCGCAGAAACAATTTGTGCGGATGACATACTCTAAACAGAAGATACTTAAGAAACTAACAATCAATGAGGTCCTCTTATTTCACATTCTCTAAATCAGATCCAAAAAACTCCTCTCAAATATCCATGCTGTCCAAGCAGTCCCAAAATATCTGCGAATGGGCTCACAGCTCTCTATTCCCTCCTGGGAGAGATATCTAAACTACTAAAGATATCTCATCCGGTTCCAGCGTCGGCACCACTTGATCCATACTCTCCAGTCCAGGCCCCACCAGTACAACACTTTCCATGCCCCCATTTCCCTCATCCAACTCGTCCTCGTCCTCGTCATCCTCCTTTCCTCCTCTTCCCTCATCCTTATCCTTCATCCTCATCCTCATCCTCCTCTTCAATCTCATCCTCATCCTCATCCTCCTCTTCAACCTCATCCTCCCCGTCCTCCTCGTTATTAACCTCATAGACCAATCCAGGGGCTACCCACTCCTCAAAGGTCTCCCCAGCTCCCTCCTCGATGTCCCACTCCCGCCCCTTACCTACCTCCTCCGCCTCATCCTCGATAAAGAGGCGACGCACGAATTCGATGACCTTTTTCTTGGTTTGCCGGCGCAGGTAGTCCTCGCGGTCAGTAGGTCCGAAAGGGAGTAGGGAATAGAGTTTAGGGGCGGGGATGGCGATTTTTGGAAATGATTTTCGAGGGGCGTAGATTGGTCATTTTGGTAGGTTTGGGGAATGGGAGGTAATGGAGGGTGTTTCGGGTGGGGGGAGAGTGTGATTAGCAAAATGATCGGGACGTTTAAAACTTGGAATAAAGGGGTTTAAATAGGCTCCCGGGGCAGGTTCTATAGATTAGAAATAGGTAAAATAAATCTGCAAGGGATTTTTGTAGTAGTGCATTTGCGCCCTTTTTCTCAAAAAAACGAATTTGGAGGAGGAGGTAAGCAAAAAGGGAAAAAGAACTTGATTCGGGATCGATTCAGAGGGGTAGATACATTATAAAAATATCTAGATAAAATGGAAGTAAATTTGGAGAGGACCGCGTAATGATAAGCGAGGTTCAGGGAGGACGAGGAAGGACCGGAACTATAAGCAAATTTGGACAAGGAGAGGTAGTACAGTAAACTATAGGCCTGTAGATGACGGCGAAAAAAAATCTGCGCCTAACAATACGAAGACGGAATGACTCGTCGTCATCACATCCTCCGCAACGTTCTTGCCCGCTACTGCAAGGAAGTTGGGATCGTCGCTCTCGTCGAACATCCGCTCCTCTACCAAGTTCCCAACCCATCTGGGCATTCGGAGTCCCCTGCGCTACGAATGGACATTTACATACCCGCTGCATACGGGCTTCACAGTACCGATATCGCCGTCGACGTTACTGTGGCCCACCCCTCCGCAAGCCGCCACATTTCGCCAAGTACGGTTACCGCAGGCGCTGCCGCAACACTCGCAGAGCGCGAGAAACATCGTCATTACGGCACTTACTGCAACCAAAACGATATCCTCCTCTCCCCCGTCGGGATTGATATCTATGGCGCCTTGGGCGACGGCAAGGGTTTTTTCCGCCGCCTTGCTTCCTTCGCTGCTTCCCGTCGCGGTTCCTCCCCTCAACAGGAGCTCAGCGACTTCGTTACCCGTTTTGCATTTAGTCTCCAAATAATGCAGGCGCGACAGGTTTCTACCCGCCGCCCGCATCCGTAGTTAATTTATGAATACCCTCCGCACGCTTCTGTGCGACATTGTACAACCAATAAAGATTTACCACCACCATTTACTGCAAGTCTCTCTAGTCTAGGAAATTCGCTTAAATGTATTGTATGGTACTAAATATGTGTTGGAGAGACTTGCAGATTAGCTGGAAGATCTAGGCAAGCTTAGGAATTTCCTTCCCCTGGAGAGACTAATAAAGATGGGAAACATCTTCAAGTGCAGACCCAGGTCGTAATGAATTTGGAAATCAATTGCAGACCACCAGGCCTGGCAGAACCCTGTAGGCCGAGGATCATCGGATGAAAGCCGATCCCGAGCTCCCATCAGAAGTTCCAAGTTCGGAGGAAGGTGGTACGAACAGATGCAGCAAGTGCATCGAGGAGTAAGTGATTTCGTTGTTTGGAGTATGGGATGAAGTAAGGGCTGATTACAGTGACATCGTGGCCTCGCGGAACGGGTGAGATCTGGGTGTCGCGGATTTAGGTATCGAAAAGCCGGCAGGAGTTGAGGGGACAAGGTAAATCTTCTGGGAAGGTCCATTCATGGAGAGCTGTAGAAGAAGCAATTCTAAAGGAGATTGTCGGAAAAACTTGCGATGCCCTCAATACAAATTGATGAACTTCGCCCACAAATCGGCATTGCAGAGGGAAAGTGAGCTACAAGAATATCAGTGAACTCAAACGCTGGTTCACAGCCCAGTATTCCGATTGCCACGCAGGTTCGATGAGAAAAGGTAGACATTTACTCTTGATTAGTCACTACTTGTGTAGGGAATAGGTAACTGCCTCTATGGGTGCACGGTCTTGGCCCAACAAAGGTGGAGTCCGTCTCGTTTCACCTGACCCTTCCTAACCAAACATTGATCCAGAAAAGGGAAAGATTTTAGGTCTCTCCCCAGGTAATTCGAGTCTTTCTTCATAGCCACGTCGCCCATTTACATTCGGGATACGCATTTTTCAGCTACACTCCCCTCCATGCGTGCATGTGCCTCTGCAAACAGCTAGAAACCCCTGGTTGGAAGACCGCAATGGAAGAAGTGCCTTGGGAAGTTCGGGACGAGAACTAAATTGACGTCGTAGCCATCGTCCCTGATATGCTCAATTGCGGGGATTAGCAAGTCCTGGTGCGTCTGGCACGTGTTACGAAGGGTCGTGTGCTCATCAACCTCCTCGCCGAAAAGCAGAATGTGTTCCAGTGCAGTAACTACTGAGCTACATACCGGACGCAGGTTGCACATGTGACAAGGTCATTGTTTTGGACACATTGCTGGTTGTACATCATGCAGTCAGTCGATTGATATGTGTTTGGAAGATCGATGGCAAGGCGGTTGTGAGCGTTGTTCTGGACGTCACTCTGAGCCTTCAACGCTGTTACGTAGTTCTTGGTCAGTTTGCAGGCAAGAAGTCGCTGTTCGTTACAATGGCGGTCGTGGCCACTGCCCATGTGCGCGCTGATATGACGAATGCAACCGTCACAGTTTTCTATGGAGGTTTGGCAGTGGGATCTGTCTCTCTGGCATTTCTCGTTATTCTCTTTGGAGCCTGTACAGTAGGTCAAATCGGATATGAGTTAGTTTCTGGTTTAAAAGGGAGCGTGTAATGAAACCGCTGCAAAGAGTCCATAGCACTTACATTTCCACTGGGCCCTGTCATTCCCGGCCAAAACCACGGAGACGACGGCGAGAAGCAGGCAGATGGCTGCGGAGATCCTTACGTTAGAGAGAGCCATGTTCACGGATCAGGTATCAGGAAGGCGAATCTTAAGGGCGGGCTTGTTGCTTTGTGCAAAGGTTGTGGGAGTCAAATTCAAGGCAGTTGGAAAGTTACTGAAGTGAGGGCTGGTGTTGGAAAGAGAAAGATGCCGGCCTTCGCTATTATATCGGCACTCGTCAGTCTGTCAGGGTTACAGCACACTCACGCATTTTAGTCTGTCAATCTTTTCACTGGGCCGTAGTGCATCGCAAGCTGCTAGAATATCATCTTCAAACGTACATTGATAGTTTGCTTTTACTACTCAAAGATCAGTAGAATGTTTGTACGCACCGTACTGGAGCACAAGGATGCGCCTTTTCTGTTTGCATTGGGAATTGGGTCCTCCTCCGCAGTGGTACTTATCGATTGGTCTCGTTGTTGGAATATGCGTAACTCTTGGTGCCACGTCACAACTGTTTTCAAACGGATATGCGATATACTCCAGAAATCAGCGGCGTGCCATAAGCACTGCTGTATCGTAGGATAATTTGGAGAGCTTTTTGTTTAGGGGGGAATTTTGGGTTATTTTAATGCATGGAAGATGTGGTCGGTTATAGTTTATTTAGTGTATTTTTGTTTAGTGAATGCATGGAACTTTTGATTTTGAAACGCACAGCTGTTAATAGACTTGTGCGTAGTATAGCTCGGATAGTGAATTGCCAGTTTTTGTAAGAGTCTGGTTAAGAAGCCTCGGGGTCCTTGAATCTGTACCAATGGGGCCGGTAATGGGCAATAGCGGGGTGGGTTGCTGACCCGAAGCTAAGTGGCCGATATGGCAGCACAACATAAATAGACGCGAGGCGGGTGTAACCTGCACGCAACGGGTACCAGAGTCATTTTAGGAGACAATGTCAAGGCGGGTGCGGTGCGCGAAGAGGATTGGAAGGAAGAGGTGCGGAGAGAGACTTTCAGAGCGAAGGACAGTAAGGTGCCGGCGATGTGCGCGGGGAGCCTATTGGTGGTTAGGGGTATGGGGCCAATGCAGAGAGGAAGGCCCACTGGTCCAGGGGGAAGAGGTCGGTATCTTTGCTGGAGAACGTGGGATGCCGAGGAGTGGGCAATGGAGGAGGCATGGTGATTGAGAGTGCTTGAGGTGGAACGCGGAGCTGATGGCAGATAATATTTTAAGCGGGTGTGCTGGGAACAATTACTCGCCTTGTGGTGTTACCAATAACATTTGAAAGCGAGTAAGCAAACTGGATGATCAATGGCACTCTCCATTGACACAAAATAAAATCACTTACATTCATCCATAATTCAGTTCAACCTCGATTGCCCCTCATATACAGCATGACTCATCCTCGCACACGCCAGCGCTCACACATATTTTGGCAACATCATATGAACCCTCATCTGTATAACTCGTCGGCTCCCCGTAGAGACTAAAGCCTGCAACTCACCTCCCAAGTACACATTTGGAGTCCATTACAGTTTCAGATGTTCCGTACTGTGCAGGTACAGCGATACAGGCAATTGGCAAAATTTTCAATTGCTGAAATCAGCAGTGGCATTCGATCCATTTTTGACCGCCCCTCTGCATATCAACATTTGACGGCGGCCATTAAATGGCTGCGTGGTTATTCGTGGACGAAACTTTTGCCGTGCTCATTGCAAAGGCTTCTAAATAAAGGAGAATACGAGCATATCGCAAACATGGCGCGTGGCGTCAAAGCTTCAGGTCCCCTAGACAACTTGAAACACCAGCGAGACGGCGAAAGCACTGCTAAACTAAACTTCTGATTTGGCGCTCTGCCACTTCGAATTATGACAAACATCAGGGTCGATGTAAGTAGTCCCGCGTTTCATGAAATTCGAGGGTTTGCGGTAGGCAGTACATGGGTCGCATGGGACTCCCCCGTGCAAAAAATGTTTGCAGTTCGGCGCGTTCGTAAAACAGGCTGAATGCGTTTCGCCAAATTAATGCCCAATAAATAAGCCGATCGAAGGCTACTATGAGGTCGTGGTCTTGGTCTTGGGATGAACGCTTACTTGGCCAAAGTTCCCGGCAAGAGGTAGATGTGGGCCGTTGCGTTTTGAGGCATGAGAAATGGATATAGGATGTGGATGAAGAATGACCACGGATTGGTACAGGGGTGTTCAATTCCAAGAGAAAACTCCTAACGTCGCTTATTATAGACCGGATATATCTTCCAAGAGTAAAACACCCAAACCTTATTGGAGGTGCTTGCCACAACCAGTACATCGGCTCCAAGGTTTCCGGGCCGAGGGAAAACGGCCTCTTCGAGTTTTCATACTCGAAATGCCCAAAATGCGCAGTCAACACGGCACCAAAGCAGTACACGCCACTGGACAACACACAACTCCGCAGCCTCGTGCCAACTACAGTACCCTCCCCGGTACCTGTTTCAGACAAGCCAGCCCCGCCAGCACCAAATAGGGTTTCCGCAGACCGCATTACCACCAACATTTCTAGCGCTGAGGCACCTCTGACAACTGCGACGAACACCAAGTCTACTTCTCGACCCACACCGGACAATGCGCGTCAGGGGCCTGCTGCTCCAAACCCTCAAGCAACCACGCGCAACCGTTGCCCCGAGCTGATCAGGTTTTCACAACCCCCATACCGGTGATTTGTCATATCCCGACACGGTTCCGGCCTGCCCTCAGTGAACTTCTCTCAAAAGCTCTACAAGAAGCTGCACATGCGTGTGACGCGGGACAGGACGGCGCGTCGGACGCACTAAGCAAAGTCTTCCTCTTCCCTATGGGAAACCAATATATGTCGAAACCCAGATCCGCATAAAAGCATTCCACGTATCCAACGTGGACTCACTGCCCAGGCTGAACTTTGTGTCCTTATCCACAACATGCAGAACAGTGTTCCTCTCTAGCTTCATCAAGTCCAAGGACACAGTTCGGTTAAACACACATTCACCATGGGGTAGTGACACTCGGAACCGATGCGGTCCGTCTGCTTCACAAACCTCACACGTTGCAGAGATGCTCTCGAGGTCAGTCAAAAACTCCGGTGACACAGAGTCGGGTCTGCCCTGCGCATCATGGAGTACAGTTTACCTGGATGCGGGTTATGAAATGCCTGTGTACCTATCTCAGTTCCGCAGAGGTGAAAAATACGTTCACTGCCCACTCAGTATAGGCATGTCCACGCTTACGCACCAAAGGAGCGTCCATCCATCGGTCTTTGCTCGTACGAAGTCGTCAGCGAAATCAAGGACGAGACGGGCTTGTGTTAACAAGTCGAGGCCAAGGAGTAGCGGTAAATCGATATCAACAACGTGCGCAATAAACGAAAGGAAGAAGTTTTCAGAAACCGGGATTCTGACATTAATCCTGCCGATTCCCTATATCTCGTCTCACCGAACGTGAAAGTTAATTTACTTCCTTTCACCACCTCCGGTAGCAATTTATTCAGTAGCCTGCAGTATGCTTCAGCCTATCGAGTACCGATAACCGTCTTCTGTGCTCCAGAGTCTACGCATCCTCACCCAAAATCCTCAGCGGTATGTGCCTCCCATGTCGTTTCCATAACGAAGATCTCATTGGGATCCGAATCGATGTCTGGGTGTACTTCGGGGAGGCCGGTAGGAGGTGTCTAAGGTGGGCCAGAGTCTTCGGATTCGACCTCATCCTGCAGTATCGCTTGAAAAATTCCGACGTCGTCTGTGTCACCTCTTTCATACCCGGAATCAGGGTTGTGGTCGAGTTGTTCGCAGAGCTCTGCTAGAACAACGTGCACGGTATACTTCGCGGACTCTTTCTTTTTATAGTTTTCCAGTTTCTTTGCTGCGGCCTTTGCTGCGTTCAAAAGTTTGCCGCAGTCCTTAAGCAAGTGGTTCAGGTCCCTACAGTTGAAGCAGCCAGTTACATCGAGGGCTTCACTTTCGAGGCTTCAAGCCCTTTCGTCGCTGGCGCACTTGCTTGGGGTTAAAGCGATAGCGTCCTTGTCCCGCAAAGTTGATTCCAATGTGTTCATCAACTTGCGGCATCCTACGCCCAAGCGCATTATCGCGAGAAATCGCCAGCTTGGCCTCCTTTTCCAACTGGATTGCGGCCTCGAGCTCACTATACAGCATCTGAAACGATAGATTGTGAGTCGCGACGCGGCTCAAGGGCTCACGGGACCAGTGTACCCTACGGTGGCATTACTAGGGAACTCTATTTTATGGGAGTCACCCCGATGAGACTGCGGTACTTGAGAGTTTGGTTATAAGCTTATAAACATTTACCAGTGCGGACGATACTTCAAGGCCACTCTTAACAAAGTCAGACACCCTAAGATTATTGAGGTAGTTCTTGACTCGCGTCTGCCGTACAGGTGAGTTGTACTCCTGATTTATCATTTCAACAGCCTGCTGAAATGTCTGAGCGTATGTCTCGACTTGAGCAGGGTAGAACCGCTTTGCGTCCTTCGACAACAGTTTGTGCAGGTACTGCGGTTTCTGTTGCGGTTTCAGTCCATAGTCCTTTTCCACTTGGGAATACTCATCAAAGTAGTCGATCCAGCACTCGCTGAGATCACCTGCGAACTTTTTGTCAAGAATCCTTGAGTCTCATAGCAATATCATAAGTAAGTCTGCTACCACTACTGTACTCAGAAGTGTTTGCCGTCCCTTGTGACCCGGCCGGCACTGAAACAGACGCTGTCGTACTGTGTAGTTCACTTCTCACGCGTCTCCCCTGCAACAATCAGTTGTGCCATTTGAACTGCTGCATCACGGTCACCGCTGTCGTCGTAGATCCCAGAAGCTAGCGTCATGAATACATGTCGTGAGGAATTTTGCTGCAAGCCAGCACCACGAGCGTTGAGAAAATTGCGAAAGTCGACCCAGACGGACGAGAGATCACAAATTTCCTTGGCAAACAAGCTTGCGGGGGGAATATTTCGGCGACCATTTCTTTGAGCTGCTGCCCGCTGAGGGAAGGGTCGAGTGTCCGAATAGATATTATGAACCCCTTTTGCGTGCTGGTCAAGGAGCCAAGTTCCTTATTAGTGATCAGCAGCATAAATGGAGTGGAATCATCGCCACCACTGTTTCCTGCCTGGCCACTGCTTATCATGTTTTGGCGTTATTGTCCAAACACAAGAGTACTTCTGTCCCTATATGATCCTGTCCCAAAGACTGTCCCTGTTTGTCCGAACTTTCTTCGATCTTGATCTTGATTCTGGAAGGTAGGAGGATACTCCGACCCTGGGCGGCCAGTCCCCTACTGGCGGAGGGATCAGGGTACTCGACCCTTGGCGACCAGTCCCCTACTGGTAGAGGGTTCGGGTATTGACCCTTGGCACGGAGTCGCCCCCACTCCGGAGAGGGAGCCTTTTTCTGCAGTATATCCTCGAACAGGCCCAGTGCGAGGTGGTTGTCACTCCGTTATCCCTCGGAGCTGCCAAAGATAACCGTACCCGGTCCTTACCATATAGGAGATCTACCGCGACTTCCCCAGCAAACCACAGCAACCAGGCCAAACTAATGACAACCTACTAGTTCCCGGGCAACCAACCATAACCACAGAACTCTGCGGTTACGCTCACGCAAATTGCGCAGGCAGTTGAAGTACTCGATAAAGCGGTAAGCCACCCCGGTCCTCACGCAATATGCCGAAAGAGTACAGCGATTAGTCGGGAGAGCTCTAGTCTTGATAAGGTGCGGTCCCCTTTCTTGATGTGAAAGTACGCAAGCGAGCGGGGGTTTAGTCGTAAGGACCACTTCCCCTGGGATGTCCCCCTTGCCTGGGCAATTGACAAAACCACAGGCGGGCAGCTCACAGGATGTACCGCCGAGAGGGAGTCCCTGAATAACTGTTTCACTTTGGTGCGAAGGGCGTTAAAAGCTGCAACCCACCGCGATACACCAAACCGCGCGCAGTCGTTGACCACTGCCCTATTTCCAAAAACCGAGCAACCCCACGCAAGACCAGGATTTCAGCGAGCTTCGCAGATCTCTGCCAGCTACCAGCCGCGCGCGACCCCCAATGTCCTCTCCAATGTATAACTTGTATCCCAAGTGTATCCTTGTAGCCAGAGTCTGGAGACGTTCCACAATCGGTTGGACTAGAGCGATACAAAATTTTTAAGTCTCGTCTTAAGACCGATAAAGGCACGCAGCCACAGAGCCAAAACAAGCGATTGCGACAAACGCTCTCTGTGTCCTTGCGTCGCTCCGAATTTCCTCAAAATGCCTACCTTAGAGTGCCAAGAATAAAACCGCGAGTGCCAAAAATGCCAGCGCTGTTTTATATTAAACGACAAGCGAGAAAGGAGCCAGTATAGTATTAAACGACACTGTCAATGCAAAGAAGGGTATACGTATAGAACGTTACGACACAGCCTGGAGAAATAAACACAGCACAGGCGGTTGGCGCTAGCGCACAGACGATGTGCGAACAGCACAGGCGATGATCGGCAAAGCACACTTGATCGGCGGCACGGCAGGTGATCGGCACGGCAGGTGCTGATAAACAAAGCACAGTTGTTACAACACGTTGGGATGGTGGCACAAAAAGTGGCGCGGTAAAATTGCGGGCTTGAGGAAGGTGAGGGAGCAATGGGAGATTGTTTGGTAATGGGGAAAGGTAAAAGGGAAAGTGATGTGATGTAGGATGGGGAAAAGAAGAAAAGGTGGTATGGGAGAGCGGAACTGAGGTGGTTGGCGGGGAAGGTTTTTGGCGATCTTGCAACTGAGCAACATAAGGAGCAACGTTAGTAGCAAAGTGACTAATTAGTGTTGTTGCCTTGTCTCCTCCACAACGCTAGGTCTTCGGCCGGCCTAGCTTCTCGCGCGATCGCTCGGATTCCGTCGGCGGAACGAGCGCTGCGAGACGTGTCGTGAACGAGACAAAAACAAGAAGCTTGCCGGGAGGAACATTGGAACTCCACCCGTAGCAGCACGCTTTTATTTTGAACGACGCCGCACGTTTCAGATATCACCTATTAGAAAATATCAGTAAAACTATTGCCTCCAAGCTACCAACTACAGTGATCCTTCAGTGGCGTCGCTTCAGTGGCTCACTGGATAATCACAATAAAAGTCGTATGCAGCGTTGACCATCGTTAAGTCGCGCTCCGCCGCATACGGTATGACTCATCCTCGCACACGCTAGCGCTCACACATATTTTGGCAACATCATATGAACCCTCATCTGTGTAACTCGTCGGCTCCCCGTAGAGACTAAAGCCTGCAACTCACCTCCCCAAGTACACATTTGGAGTCCATTACAGTTTCAGATGTTCCGTACTGTGCAGGTACAGCGATACAGGCAATTGGCAAAATTTTCAATTGCTGAAATCAGCAGTGGCATTCGATCCATTTTTGACCGCCCCTCTGCATATCAACTAGTGATGTCCAGTACAGTACAGTAGTGTTGCAGTATACTCCAATACTGCATCCACGGAACCAAATAACAGGGACACACAGTTCCGGCAGGTAACGTCTCAGCGTTACCACCAACGCTCTGACTCTGGCGTTAGCCTTACAGAGCACAGTCACTGCTCTCAAACAGCAAACAAACAGCTTGCTCCCACGATAACCTAGTCGTGGACGGAAACACTTTACTCTCAAGATGCCTATCCCTTTTCTTCTCACTGTGAGTGTCTACATTGTCCTACTTATAAAAGAGCATTCGTTCTCATACGCCGTCTGTGCATGCAACTTTGGCGCCCCTTTGGGAACTCAGAATTGTATTTGTCAGCCATCCTTGGCTTACGACGTCAAACTTCATAAATTCGATCCGCGTCCACACAGTACGGTCGGCAATCTAGTGCAATGACAGTCAGCATTGTTACACGTTGCCACATAGACTACGTTCTGCCACACTCTTGCCTTACAGCTTCTTCGGTCTGTTGGTCTGTTTCGTCTGTTAATTTCATGAGATGCACCAAATTTAACTTCTGAAGTTCAGCAGCTTGAGTCTTGCGAATTTTGTCACTCCCTTTGTTTGCATCATCCTCCTCGTTGTCTCCGTCCCTTACCCTAACCTCGACCGTTCCCTGCTAAGTTTCTTCTGAAGCCGCTCTATTCCTTCTGTCATACAAGCTGACTACAGATGCTGGGAGATCAGATTCTGGCGTCCATGCCGCTGACCGCCTTCCACTCAATTTCACTTTGAATGAAGCCGCAATTCTCCGCTGGATAGGTCTCTTACCATCCTTGTACCTGATATTCTGTGCGCCGTACGGAGGCTATCCTGGAAAACCCAATCTCGCGGCCACCCTGTCTCTACTGCACCATTTGGCATGCGCTGCAATCTGTTAACATGTGAACGCACGATCTTACAACCAACCTCAGACTCCAAAATGCACTCAACCCTTCCTAGTTTCTCCTTTACACGATAAGTCCAAGCCACGGTTTGATGATCTTCTTTCCTTCCTTGCTGTTAAGCTCCACCGACCATAACAGCACACGATCACCTCCTTGTACTCTCCGGGTTGACATTTCGATCATACTGCCTCTTCGCCCCGCTGGCGCGAAAGTTTCCCTTTAGACAATAATTGCTTGTGTAGTGCATCCAAACTCTTGGACAGATCTTCCGGTTCCTCTTCAAAACAGGACCTATCAACCTCACCCCAAGCCTCGAATGATTCGACACCAAACATGGCTTTGAAAGGTGTTATCCCAGTCGCATACAAATTCCAGTGTTGTACCTCAGGCATGCTAACGCTATATGCTGGTCCAGTCCTTTCACCTGTCGCCACAAAACTAGCAAGGTCACGTGCAAGAGTACGATTCCACCTTTCAATTGTTCCATTAGCTTGCGGTGAAGCGGGAAAATCTGGATCCTACCGATGCCTAGTATATCCGTAAGTTGTTCAGAACACCACCAATAAGGTTAGGACCCCCGTCAGATCTTAAGTACTCCATGGGACCAAACACCGATACCAATTCATCTATCAGGACCGTCGCGATCGTTTCCGCTTTCTCGTCAGGTATCGCCTTGGCCCGTGCGTATCTTGTGAAATCTATCATTGCCAACACCTTAATTTTCCACTACTCGTTCTTGGTGTGATGGTTTGAACGTCAAAATCCACTTGCTCAAACCTTCGACGCGGTGGGTTATCTCCATCGGCGCTTGTTTCCCAGGCCGTCTATCTTATGCTATTCTTCACATACTCTGCAGCTTCTCGTGACATCCCTTTCCACCAGAAACGTGTAATAAACTCCCTAGCGTTCGTTGTAACCTATTGCCCGCTTAATCGTGCCCCATGACGAACGCTAACACTTCACTCACTAAGGCCTTAGGAACTACAATTGGCAGCTCGTCTCTGTGTAAGCTGCGAAGTATTCCTAAATCATCTACGAATCGGTTTCTGTTTCGCATATTCTTCGAGATTTCCGAACTCTCTTCCTGTGAGCCTTCATTTCCAATTCAGAGGTCCAGATCCCATGCTGCTAATACGGCCTACCATAGACGTAGCATTCTCAACAATAGCAGCTACCCCTTCCGCTTCGAGTTCTTCACTTAGCTCTTCCAGCCTTTCCTTGCTGATCTCTCCGTAACAACGTTGGCAAAGCGGCTTTGGCACCGCATCTCGGCTGAGTGCGTCAGGCACAACGAGCTCAGGTCCACTCCTGTGTTCTATCCTGAAGTCGTAATCCTGTATTTCAACAACCCACCGGGCTAACTTATCCCGTGGATCCTTCAAGCTTAACAACCATTTCAACGAGAGGTGGTCAGTGACTACGCAAATTCTTCTCCATGCAAGTACCGTCTCCATTTGAGAAGGGCATGAACTACGCCAAGCACTCCCTTTCAGTTGGTGCGTAGTTACGCTCCGATTTGCGCAACAAGCGGCTGGTGAAGCTGACAGGCTGCCACTTATTTCCACATTCTGTTGCAGCAATACACCACCAAGACCGTATGCACTCGCGTCTGTCATTACACGCTTTGGTGCCCCTCGGAGAGGTGGCGACAGAATCTCTGGGTTACTGAGAGCCTCCTTCAACTCGCTCCAGGCACGCCGCTGCTGACCTCCCCACCTTTCCTTCCAATCTGGATCACTACCTCTGCCCATGTCTTCTCTTTTTCGAAAAACCGGTACCTTTGAGCACCCGATAGAGTGGCTCCGCTGTCTCTGCGAAGTAGTCGACGAAATCGGAGAAATAGTTCGCCAAACCCAGAAACCGCATAAGCTCATCACCAGATCCGGCTCTACAAGTGCCCGTATCGCCTCTACGTGTTTCTCTGAGGGGCGAAGTCCCCTTTCATCGACAACATGTCCTAATATTTCAGCCTTTCGGACTCCAAATTCACACTTTGAGAGCTTAAGACGGACCCCTGCATCGTACAACAAATCCAGTATTTCTGCCAATGACCGCAAGTGCTCGTCCTCAGTGAGCGTTCCCACACTGGAATCATCCATGAAAGCGAGTACATCCCTCCTTTCCTATCTCCGAGGATGGCATTGACGATTCTTTGAAACGTTCCTGGGGATTTTTCAGCCCTTGGGCAGTCGTATACTGTAATAGACCAACACTGTCCGTATTGCAGTGTATTTCTTCGAATCCTCTCGGAGTTCGACCTGATAGAACCCATCCTTCAAATCGAAGACTGAAAACACTTTCTTCGTTGCGAGCCAATCTATTGTATCTCTCACGCTTTCCATTGGATACGAATCTGTGACGGTGAGGTCATTCAAACGGCGAAAATCAGACGTCACTCTTATCCTCCGTCCTTTTTCCTAAAAAACATTATTGGCCCCCATGGTGACACCGCTGGTTCCAACACGCCAAGCTTCAGCAACTTTTCCATTGCCGCTCTTTCAATCCTTCTTCTTTTGGTGACCGACGGCGTAAGGGTTCACAAACAGGCTTACATTCTCCTTCAGCAGGATCTCGTGCTGTACACCCTTAATGCATCCGAGTCCTTTGAAAATATCTCGTCTTTCCACAAAAGATTCCTCGGCAGTCTGCTTCGCTGTATCATCGGAAAAAGACCTCAAATCCATAGACTGTATCGAGGCATCAACATCTGCATCCTATATATCGCTTTCACTGCTTCTGAGGAGCGGCAATCCTCTCCTTCCGGGCTTATCGGGCCCCGCACCCTAACACCATTATACAACACCGATCATTCATTCCTTTCCAGGTTCAAGCGTAGGCCTACTGACCTCCAGAACCGTCTTCCTATTAGCAGTTTGTCTGGTAATGTCTTCATGACTCTTACTTCCTCATCGAATGTCAGACCCCAAAACACAAACTTCAATCTGCCTTCCCAACAACATCAATTCCCTTCCCATCAGCGCCACGAGCTGTGCCGCCCGTTTGAAGAAATACTCCTCCATTGGAACAGAACCAGGTGCGATCTACCCAGATAGATACAGCACCTGTATCAATAGGAGCTAGGATTTCCTCACCGAAAACCGACAATCACAGCAACCTCACCTCGTCTACACCCTGTCGCTAGTGCGACTCGGACAAGCACATAATGCTTCCGGCTTGTCACCACCCGATGTGGTGGCATCAGTAATTAATTTTCCGGGGGCCTGCGGACCCCCTTGCCCTTCCCCGCCTTCTGGGCGTCTTCTTTCTTTTACCGCAAAACCTAGCAATGTGCCGAGCTTCTGGCAGTAATGGCATTTCACGTGGGCGAAGCGGTTGTCTCCTGCAGCATTCCGATACCCTGCACCTTCGTTCTTCTCTTCCTTCACCTCTCTTACGGGCTCCCTGGTTGATGATGGCTGGCCATGGAAAGTCTGGAAACGTGCTGACCACGGTGTCAAAATCACCAGTACCAAAACTGACTGATCTTTCAAGCTCGGAGGAAGTCCAGCTTTGAAGCGGTTCAGCAGAAAATCGTCGGTATGGGGTTGGCAGCATCAGGGATGCGGTACGCAGTCGGTCAGCATATGTTGCAACGGACTCACATTTATCATTCCACCGCATTCCAACAAATTTATCCTGTAGCGCTGCACGGTACTCCATGTTACAAAACGTCTCTCTGGCTTACAACAAAGTTCGTGTGCAGTGCCATCAACGGACTGGCATGCAACTTCTTCAATACCCGTAGCGCATCCCGATCAAGGCATACGGCATGAGTTTCCTTTCGTCCTGTTCTCGGATGGGGAAGTCTTTCAGTAACCTATACCACGTTCTACGGGCATCAAAGAGATCCATCTCCCACCTTTTTACAACGAGAACTCCAATGCCGCTTTGTAAATCTTGAAAGCGGTTTCAACTGGACAACACTCTTTCCCCACGATGTCTCTCGAACTAATTCGACGACTTCACTCGGTCCTTGAACACCGCCACCGTCGTTAATAGTGTTCACTTCACTCGAAGCCGACTGACTGACCTTTCCTGAAACTTTCAGGATGTTCCTGAAAACCTCATTCAGGTGCCTTATCGCAGACTCTACTTCATGAGTGGAACATTCACGTTCATTTTCCATTCTATGAGCATTCGCTTTAGTGCCGTCACCTGACTCATTTTGAACGTTAATAGCTGCAGTGAGAGCCTGCGGGGATTCTCAGACCCGATTCGGTCTTCCTCATTCCCAAATAGACCTGAGCCAAGCTTCTGGCTGCTCAGTGTCTTCAGATGGGTTCGACCTTGTTCCCTTGCGACTCATTTTGATGTACGATCCTCACTTACAAAATACCAAAATCAAGTCTCAATTTCTTTCTCTTCATGAATTCATGAAGCGGTGTTTTACCAGACGCGTGCACTTTTCGGAACCATTTATGCAGGCCGACGTGGAACTACAAGATGCAAACGCCTGCTTCCAGATTCCGCGCAACTGCTTCCGGATATGTAAGTTAGGTAGCGGCCCGACACCTGTCCCAAGCTCCCAAAAGCGGCCATGCAGGTCGCTCAGACATCAAGGGGCTTAAGAAGAACAGCGACATAGACTGTTATGACGCAACCGTCATTCATGCCTTGACCCTTGCCCGCTGTCCAATGCGGCCTGCTTGATGGCTGGCCTGAAGGTAGCATTTTAGTATGCGTAGTTCCCTCCCATTACTGTGTCGGTATACCCTTTTTGAGTCGATTGTGGTTGTCTGGAAAACCATGGATAGATCGGATATATCTTCCAAGATTAAAACACCCAAACCTTTTTCCCCTTGCTCGCTTCCCGTCCTTGCACGATATTCATTCTAGCCCCTTTATTATGCCCGCCCTGGCAAGGATACTTGTTTTGCCGAACTAATTCGAGCGAAGGGTCCTAGATATCGCTTCAATGCCCATCCACTCGTCACATTGCGGGCTGGTACCAAGCTACTCGGACTTCGCCAACCGGGTTGCGACTGGCATTGCCGCACATGCAGCTGTTACGATTGGTTAGTTGCAGCAAACACTGTTTGAACGCCTCGCGGCGAGACTCGTCCAGATTAACGCTATTTGTTTGTTGGGCACGGTTTGAGCGGAACTGAATACCACAGCAAGTTGGTATCAGAGTACATCTCACCTCAGGATAAATCGAATATCTCTTCCAACAGTAAAAACACCCAAACTTCCCCCTCAGGATAAATCAGTCGCCACGCGCATTAGCTCTCTTCCTGTAATCTCTAGCTCAACCCCATCTACCATTGATCCTTCATAATAAAAACGTCATTTTTACCCTACATAGCCCCCGTTGCCAAGGGCCTTGGTGCGTTGAACATTTATTTATCCCCTGACTAAAAGCCGCCTGACGGGCTTCTTGGTGAGTTGAACATTTGTTGAATACCTGAACAAGGGGCCTTCAGTGGACATGACCTTGAAGGACCATCGGCGTGGGCCGGGGCGTAGCTGGGGGAATGCAATTATGGGGTTAAGGAAGGGGGTTAAAGTTGGACTGAAGGCTCCGGCGGCGCCCTAGCTACTGAATAGCAGGATGCTTAGTGTCAAGGCGAAGCGTTGCCAGTAATGTACGGCACTGTACAAAGGGCACTGTACAAAGGGCACTGGCGACAGGGGGCACTGGCGACAGGGGGCACTGGCGACAGGGGCACTGGCGACAGGGGGAACTGGCGACCAAGGGGCACTGGCGACCATGGGGCACTGGCGACCATGGGGCACTGGCGACCAAGGGGCACTGGCGACCAAGAGGCACTGGCGACAAGGTGGCATTGGAGACAGAGGGGCCGTATAATTGCCTGCTAGTGCCACTATATGAACTACGGTATAATCCAGGGCACTATCATTGCCATGCACTATACAGTGCGCTTCATAGTATAGAATCACTTGGAACTCGGCAACCAGAGGCCTGAGGATAAAAAGCTGGGTATCGCCGGAAAGTTATTTTCATAATGAGTGTAAAAAAGCAAATCGTATTGGTTTCAATAAAATATTTATAAAAATTGTATAAAAACCTGTTTCAATCAAATTATAAGTATAGAATCAACTCAGTCATAAGTATGCGAACGAATGTTTATGACTCTAATAAGGACTTTTTGCCCACCGGAGTTTAATACAGCAATATATCGCCTTACTATTGATTTTACGAGTTTTTGAAGCGTTTCCTCGGAAATGCTGGACCAACAATTGACGATGGTCTCCTTCAAGTCCGCCACGGACTGAAACTGTCTTGCATTCGATATACAGCCCTCGCGAAGATTTCCCATAGATTCTCAATGGGATTTAGGTCTGGTGCGCGCGAGGGCCAGTCCAAAACATCAATTTCGTTGACTCATATCCACAGTTTAGTGGCCCTAGAAACATGAATAGGGCAGTTATCCTGTTGAAATTTCCATGTTTCCCCATGTGTAATGGCCGCCCACGGGAGCAGGTTGTCCTTTAAGGTTCGAATACACTTCTGCGAGTCTTGTTGACCTTCTAAAAAGACAAGCTCGCACGATCCATAAAAAGAAAAGCACCCCCACTCCATGACACTCCCAACCCCACCTGACGCTTAGAAAAGATGCTTTTTTCTCTGTCCGAATGATGCCAGTAAGAAGCTCAGCCATCTGGTCCATGGAGGTTGAACTTTCTTTTCATCACTAAACACCACCTTCATCCATTTTGACATCTCCCACTCCGCCTTTTCAGTTTCCCATGCTACACGAGCGGCCTTGTGATATGGAGTGAGAAAAAACCCTTGTTCGGCTTTGTGTAGACCAATTTTTCGAAATGTAACATACGGAGGATCGTAGATTTTGGTAGCGACTGACGGCGTGACCGGTCGCTGTCGCCTCCCGAATCAAACGACGTTTAGAGCTCGCTGTGTATCTGAGGTGTCTGCAGGCTCTTTTTCGTGTCCCATAACCTTCAGGATCCTTTCAAAAGGAACTGATTACCTTCTGCGACCTTTTCATCTTCTAGCAATTGCTCGGTGCGTGTACTTCTCCTTTAGAAGGGCGATAATTGCGCCCCTCTCTTGCTCGGACAGGGAAGTGCCTCGAGGCATTTTGGTGCCGTCCATGAAGCTCGATCTTGAGTCTCATGGGCGGCAGTAGTCTTATGGGAATGGCACATCTTGGTTGCGCCAAAATCGCCATACTGTGCTGTGTGCGGCATGCCGGGGTTCTGATTCTATACTTATGATTTGATTGAAACAGTTTTTTATACATATTTTTTAATTATTTGATTTAGATCAATACGGTTTGCTTTTTTACACTCGTTATGAATTACCTTTCCGGGGATACCCAGTTTTTTATCCTCAGGCCTCTGGTTGCCGAGGTCCGAGTGATTCTATACTGATGAAGCGCACTGTAATTGTGTTCAAAATGTATTACCACTACCTATAATTTTTTCTAAAAGTAGTGCTGGCCATCACTAACATTAGCCGCATCCCCAGTAGATACTGAACGCATTAAACTTCTTTCTGGATATAACCGACCACATCTTCCATGCATTAAAATAACCCAAAAATTTCCCCTAACCGTAGTCAATCAACAGTAACTGTACTGTACCCGTTTTACTGATGCCATAAAGTTACTCTCTCTGTACTGTACTGTGAATTGCACTGTACCGCACCGTACAGTAAAATACTAGAAACTTTACTTCTATCGTGTCCACTGCAGGTCTGACTGCATACGGCTAAGAACTAACCGGATGTTCGACGCTGTGTCGCTAGGTCGCCAACATTGCGACGCAGCGACGGGACGTGGGCAGTACGCAGGTTGATTCAGTTTCCTTTTTCGTCCCTATCAAATTTAGTTTCTGTGCTATTCCATAATTTTGCTGTACATTTTTTAATATTTTCTTCTGTATTTAAAACACAACATGCCACTACAGAAAGATAAAAATACCTGATATTCGATTATTTATGAGTCCTTCCAATATTTCACTGAATATCTTCTTGTAGCAATGTGCCACTAAAAGGATACACCCGATTTTGGCCTCAAAGTCAAAAACTGCTTTTTCAATTTCAATCTTTTCCAGGCACAAAAGGCACCCCATCCTTCGTACTACTTGATGCTGCTAAAAGTTCAAACCCTTTTTTTACAACAATTTTTCCGCTTTCCAAATGTTGTTCGCCGTATATGTGCTCGTTTACAAAAACTCGTCACTTTTTATTACTATACTCACTTCCAGTATTCCTCTTGCAGCACTGTGCTCAACTGAAACTGCGCCACTAAATAACATTTCTGTGTTCACGTTTCTTACAGTACTATAACTCTACTGTAAACTCTTCCCTTCCCTCCCACCGCTGAAACCATTTCACGTACACTTTTTCCTTTCCTTTCAGCCTTTCTTCATGCTACACTCAGTGCTACTATTCCGTTTAAGACCCAGCCGGACGTTTACGTCCTCAATGTCCGGTGCGCTGCCAGGACCGAATGAACATCGCTATGGACAGGTACTTCACACCACTGCAGCGCTGGTACATGCCTCGATTGATTCCTCGGAAGTCTGGTACCTACGACCTACGATACGGGAGATACATTCGTCCAGGGTTGGGAAGTCTATGGTCCGGATGCACCCAAGGAGTAGAACGCGAAAGGGCGGAAATAGAAGCCAGGATCACGGTCTGGCTGGACGGAGGGCGGGTTAGGCCACGTGTTACCTTACTACCAATTCCCTCCGTGGACGCACAAAACGCAGTCAATCGATTCTCGAGACAGTGCATGATAAACTGGCTGCCGACCAAAATACCTTCTGCCACTGTACTTCACGTCACACCATTACGTTACTATCCCATCATGTCACCTTCCACTTCCAAACCTCTCCATCAACATCTTATCTTTGTTGTCCCTTCCCTTGCATGCCCACTGCTGCTCCCGCAGCGGCAGGCCCCAGTGGCCTGCCCACCCTGTAAACTCGCAGAAATCTATGCGCGACGCAACTGATGCCTCCTTGGACCTCGTCGCGTACATGATCCGCATTCTTGCTCCTATTACTGACCTGGCCGCAACGATGCTCCTTCCGTGCTCTTCGAGCTTCATAAGGAAGACCCAGCCCTGGCCACCGCTTTTGTGCAGCTTTTGTGCAGCGCGCGCAAAGAACGTCGTCCGCTTTCTCTCTCTGGTTGCCTCCGACAATGGCGGCACCGACCCGCCCCGCCGCCCCAACCGTCCCACACCCCTACCTCAACGCCGCCCGCCAACACTCCTCGCCGCCAAACCGCCTTCCCATCCTTGGTCGCCCTACCACCCTCCCGCAACCAAATGTCGCCCCACTTCACCCAAACCTCCAACGGAGCATCAATCGCATTGGCTCCCGTCTCGTTAACCATGGTCCCAAACAGTTCGTCCAAGTGACGACCCCTCGAGACAAGCGTCCCCTTCGCAATGCCCTCTCCCTCCGGGAAGCTCTCACTGCCGGAGGATTCCCGGGCCCCGTTACCGTCGTCCCCACCGCTGACTCCACACTGCTTTCGTATGCCTGCCAGCGACACCCTCCGCCCCACACAGCAACCGCCTACGATGCCTTCCGCAAACACTGCCGTCGTCTCTACTCTCTATCACCGTCTCCCCTCCCTCCCCGGTCGTTGACCATTGCAAAACGGTCGACGACGCCTGCTCTCTCCTCCCGACCCTCAACACAGAGCTTTCCCGCCTCATGCACCTCTCCTGTGCTTGGCGGCCTAAGCAGTACTTCATCGACGTACTGCGCACCTCCATCTCGGACATCCTCTCCCGCTTCCCTGGGGCTCGCCCCCTGACCCCCTTCCCCTTCCCGACCAATCAATTCTGACCCTGCCCCATTTCTTCCGCCCCCCCCCCCCTCAACGCCGGCTGCATCTCCCTCAAGCGCCTGCGTCCCGCCCCGCTCTCCTAAGCATGGGCCGCCGATCCCTCCCCTCTAATTAATGGAGTTATACGCCCAGGAACCCCGCAACGATGCCCTACTCCCGCTCATGTCTTTCACTTCCTGTCCCTACCCTCCCTTACCCCCAAACTCCCTCCGAGCACCTTTCCATTCCCTTGTCGCCGACATCTGCCGGCGATACGTTGAATCCGATCCACCAACGAAGGATGGACAGTCTCAACCAAATGCTTGCGCTAGGGAAACTCGCCCTCCGCAACCGCCACCGGCCGAGCTTTGTCGCCTCGCTCAAGCGCCGCATCTCTCTCGCCCGATCTGGACAATGGAACCGCCTCCTCGATGAGGCAACGGATGCATTCGGCGCACTAGCTGCCCGCAAGGTCCCCCCCCGCCCACCTCGTCGGAACGATGCAAGCGCTGTTTCCTCCAAGGTTCCCCGAAGAAAGCAGCCCAAGCTCTCACATCTCATGCCCTCCTGCGAGGTGGCGCGGAACCCTCACATTCAGCACTAAACTGGTTCACAGATTTTATGCCTGCCTCCTCGACGAAAACGCCTTACCCGAGCTGAGGACTACATCGCCAGCGCCATCCTCATTGGTCTCCCCAAGGATGCAGCCTGCCGAAGCCTCCGGCCAATCGCAATCGGCCTCGCAATTCGCCGTCCAGCAGGACGCCTCATTATGAAACGCATCCGCAATGACACAGCCCTCGCCTCCTACTTAAAACCTCTACAGCTTGTCGTCGGTGTCCCAGGAGCAACTGAGGCAATTGCCCATGCCACGCGAGCTACCATACAGCGGCTCAGCTCTGCACAGACCCAGCATGTCCTCATACAAGTAGACGCCCAGAATGCCTTTAATTCGAATGAGCGTGCCAAGATTCTTGACCAAGCAGTTGCCCGCATCCCTCAAGCCGCACGATGGATCCACTACTTGTACGGCGAGCCCTCCAGGCTCTTTTTTGGTCGACTTCTCCTGTGGAGCAGGACTGGCACCCAACAGGGAGATCCACCAGGAATGCTACTCTTCGCTCTTTCCCTCCATCCCTTAGTGGAAGCTACTGCAAACCATTTCCCCTCTCTCCCTCTTCACACGTGGTATGCAGATGACGGAAACATCGTTGCGCCGGCCTCCGTGCTAAGAAAATCCTGCTCTACCTCCAGCAGCACGGCCCACAACACGGATTTCACGTAAACTTCAACCCTAAGAAGACATCAGTATGGGGGCCCTCTCTTCACCCCAACGCCTCCCTCCTTGGCTTTCCATGTGACGTCATCACCTCGGATGCCACTACAGTCCTGGGAAGCCCGTGGCACCACATCTGCCTCCATCACCATCGCACGCCGAGCACTTTGAACGCCGAAGCCTAGGACTCACCCCATCACAGGATGTTAACATCATCGCCTTCACCAACTCCTTCCTTTCAAGCGTCAACCTCGTCAATCGACTGCTAGCAACTCCGTATGCTCCGCAGCAAGTCTCCTCGCTCCCGCTTACGACAGGCTCTCCGCAGACCTGGACTTACCCTTGGAACTCCAATTAGAGGCACTGCTTGAGGCCATCCCCCGATTGGACACAACGACCTCTCGATCCTTGCAACACGCTATTACTGAGCATCTGCACCAATTCCACCTGGTGAAGTTGCGCCACTCTTTCCCCGCACACCACGACAACCATCACTGCTCGCGCGTTTTCTCGGTGCAGTCCTCCACCGCATCAGCCCCTCTTTCCACCCTGCCCCTCCCATCAATGGCTTGTACACCTGGCGAGATCTGGCGTACGATAGTCTCTGCACGCCTCGGCGCTCCGGTCTTCCGCGGCTCGGATCCCTGTCCCAAATGCCTCTCCGGCCATTCCGATGTTCGCCTATCCTTGACGAGCTCGGACATCACGCGGCTATATGCAAAGATGGTATCTGGGCGGTACGCCGGCACAAGCGCCTGCGCGACCTTTTATACCACGAAATCTCGCCCCCCGCCATTTCCCTTTCCGTCAAACGGGAGCGTGTTCTCGCAGCCGATTTGCACAAGAGCCGCAATGAGCGGCGAGCACTCGACTTAGTCTCTGACGATTCCCTGTTCGCCCCATCTCCCATGGCCTTGGATGTTACCATTGTCAGCCCCCACTCTGCCCCATACCGCAACTTAGCTGACAATGGTGCGTCTACTCTTGACCGTGCCGAGAAGAAGAAAGTAGCATACTATTCTGTGGCTTGCAACCAAGAAGGCTTAGAACTCATCCCTAGCATACTATTCTGTGGCTTGCAACCAAGAAGGCTTAGAACTCATCCCCCTCGCCATTGACATCCATGGATAGATTGGAAAATGTCGTCTCAAGGCTCTCCAAGACCTTGGCAACTTCATGGCTGATGAAAGGCGTGGAAAACACTGTCATTCTGAGTTTCATTCCCTGCGTACACGTGTCTCAGATCTCGTCCTCCGCTACACTGCTGTTATGACGAATCATCGCAAAATACGTATCACTAGCTAGCGACAGCTCTCAGTACTATTGCCTAAGGCAGGCGTTCTGTACTCCCTCAGTTGTTGTAATTGCACGATGGTACATAGTGCGCACCCACGAAGCCCTTCGAACGGCGCTAAAGGTCCTCTCGTCCGCAGACGTGTCCAGTTTGGGTTTACACCTTCGCATGGATAAGAGTGCCGTCTGGTGGCCAACCGCCCCCCTCACCACCTGTTCAGCAGTCCCTCCCACGTGAGCTTCGCCAGAACTATGACGCCGGGACAACAGTGCTCCGCGCACCCATCGGGTTGGACTTATTCATGGAGCGCGAGTTCTCAAGCACGTCGCTTCATTACAGCCTCTCCTCAAATCCCTGTCAACCCTGGAGGACACTCATGTGGCTCCCCGCCTACTGCGGACCTGCTTTGGTGTATGTCGGATCAACTACCTCTTACGTGTAGTTCCCCCTCATTCCACCCTTAAGGGAGCAACTGAATTCGACAGAATTGTTGAAGACACGCTGCGGGGGTTGATGGGCGGGGTTCTGAATGCCGACACTTTTCGCGAATTACAACTTCCTATTGCGCCCTTTGGGCCCCGCAAGCCAACATTGGCATCGGGCTCCGCTCCGCTAAGCTCACTGCGGCGGCTGCCTTTCTTTCCTCCGTATCCCACGCGCGCCCTGTGCTCTACCCTTCTCCTGTGCTACCGAACACTGCTCTCCAATCTTACACATCCGCAGTTCGGGCACATGATGAGTGGAAGACACAAGTGGCACCCGAGAAGGTTGTCCAGTTCACGGCAATCGACTCAAGGCAGAGGTTTGGGCAAGGGCAACTCGCTCGCCCAGTGTGAGGAAAAGGCCTTTGACGCCATGCCAAAGGGGGATGAGAGGACCATGGCATTCCGAGCTCGTTATCAGTGGATGGATGCAAGGACTGGCTTTCATGCCAACCGGCTCCAGGCCTGGGCACCTACACCTCGGACCGCAATTACAAGACGTGGTTGCAGTTCTATTGCCGGGTACCAATGTTTCCTCCAGCTTCAAAACGCCAAGGGGGATGTGCGGCACTCATGGATCAGTACGGTGACCACGCGCTGTGCTGCGGCTATGGATCCACCTGTGGATGGCGGCACGACTCGCAAACACGGTTGTTTGTCGCAAACCTCTCCAAAGCCGCCCGACACCCTGTCCTCGAGCTCCCACAACCCGGCCATGCAGTTCGCCTGGACATCAAGGCGCTTGGAGAGAACGGGGGCACAGACTTTTATGACGTAACCATCATCCATCCCTTGACCCCCGCCCGCTTCCCCTCCCTGGCGCGATGCCCACTCAAGCCCCTTAACCATGCTCGCCTTGGCAAGGACACTCGCTTTGCCGAGTTGATACGTTCCAAGGGTCCTAGGCATCGCTTCATTGCCCTTCCACTCTCCACGTTGGAGGTCTGGCACCCCACCGCTCGCGACTTCGCCAACCGGGTTGCGACTGGCATTGCCGGACGAGCAACCGTTCCGATTGCTGATGCGCAGCAAACATTGCTCGCTCGTCACACAGGCAAGACTCGTCCAGAGTAACGCCAGTCGTTGATGAATCTTTACTCTTTACTCATTTTGAGTGTACACTTCGTTATAAGGATGTTTGGCCACACTTAAGCCCACAACTTGAAATTGTGTACTGTATATTCCAGAGAACCTCTGTTCTGAAGGTATGTACAGTAAGTGGTTACCCTACTTACAGTAGTCCTCGTCTGCGATTGCTATTATCAGAAAAATTAAGTATGCCAACCCATTCAAGTAAACCTCGGCAAGAAAAGACCTGTTCCAGTATCCTTCCTGTCGTCGAAGATGCAAGTCAACCCGGTTCCCACATGACTCAACCTGTCAAAAAGCGTTCACGTTATGCCAATGCCTCCGCACCGACAGTCCCACGGGGATTTGTACGGGATGAACTTGACGACGATGACTCAGCAGACGATCCAGACTTTGAGGCTGACGAATTAGATCCCGCCGAAGAAGAAGATGATGAGCCCTATGACACCTTTGAGGAACGGACTTAGGATTTGTAGGGTTCGAACACGTACTTCCCATAGTGCGCATCATCATCAGTTGGACTCAATATTGAACGACTCTAATTTGGAGCATGCACATTCCTGGATGCGTTTGGTGGAGGTGAGGAAAGGCGAGATGGAGAAGACTTTGAGGTTGATGATTTGGACTCGACTGACGATGAAAATGGCGACGGTCTTATGGACTTGCGCGAACTATCGGAAGTTGCTGAAGGCAACGACCAAAGTCGCCTCGGTGATGGCTCTTCTTTTGGCAGGGAGGAGGAGGAGGAAGAAGATGACGACGACGACGACGATAACACTAGCGGAGAGTCCAGCGAATGACTACCAGCACTTTTTGCGGGGACTGTTGGAAGAGAATGCGTCGATTGAATCGAGAGGCGAACGGCGAGGGACAGCGGATAGCATCGAGGGAAGTGCTGAGCCGCCGAGTTGGGCAATTGATGATGACGAGGACTTTGATTACTTGCGGGAGTCGGCAAGGGTT
The DNA here is from genome assembly GCA_002205965.3 of Kappaphycus alvarezii. Classification (NCBI taxonomy): domain Eukaryota; phylum Rhodophyta; class Florideophyceae; order Gigartinales; family Solieriaceae; genus Kappaphycus; species Kappaphycus alvarezii. The sequence goes on from NADL03000005.1 coordinate 270,359, forward strand.
CATGATGATCCCTTGGAATATCGCGATGATTACCATGTGTCGAGGAAAGAACTGGTTCAATTATTATCAAGTGGAAAGGGCACTAATTTGAGGAGACAGACAAGACACGCGAAGACGAAGAGCGGGGGGGTGCTGTGGGAGATGCCGCGGCAGCTCCGCCGATCTCAATTCCGCTGAGCGTTTTGCAACCAGGGCTTGGCATAGTTGGAGCGTCGCCGGCCGTGAAGATAGGAGCTAGGGCGAATACAACGCCGCTGGTGCCCTCGAAAACAAATCTTCCAATGCCGACCTTTGTTGCGCCACCGGCTGCGGGGTATGCGTCCCTGCCGCCTGCGATTATGCAGAGGTTTTTAGAGCAACTTGGGGTGCACGTGCAAGTTTTGACGAGTTTGCATGCAAACATGATGGCGAAAGTCAGAACTGCGGAGGTGAAGGAATCTGGAGGTAAACAACAAGACGAGCTGGACCTAGCTGTCGCAAAGCGATCTGTCCAACGGTCGGAGACGCTTATCCGTGATTTGATCCACAGCAAACGTGTTTCTACAGTTTACCATCAGGTTGTTGCGACAAAAATGTCCAAACTAAAACCTTTTGAGGAGCACATCGTCAACCCGGCCAGGAATGGGACATTTGGCTCTCAGAACATTCGAACATCGGTGTACAGTCTTCCTGTGCTAGACCTTCTCGAATCATTTTTGCGAGATTGTAGAACGATTCCTGCATCTTCAATGCCTGCAACTGCTCTACAGCCATTTCAGCAGTTTAACCGACCCGATATTGCGCAATCGTTACGGCCACGGAAGGGTCAACGGCAGTTTGTTGGGAGTCACACTAAACCAGGGTGGTACGTCTGGAATTCTCCGGACGATACACTTCTAGCAATGATGATTGCAAAGTACGGGTCCGAGAATGCCGAATTCTCTAAAGACTTACTTCCACATAGACAAAAAGAGGATTGCCTAACAAGAATAAGATATCTATCGTCGCGGCGTTGTCCTGACAATCCTGTGAAGAGACAAGTCATGCTGGTTTCGGCCCCACTTAGTAAGGCCGAGCTCGAAATAGTGCAAAAGGGTCTTGCGATGTATGGTGGGAATACTGATGATCCAGAGATTTGGAAGAAAATACAACGGAATTTGCTTCCAGGACGAGCGTGGACTTACTTGCAAAAGTTGTGGACGTGGAGAGAGACTCGGCGAAAATATAAAGCAAAATACAGAGCAAAGGCGTCGCAGAAAAAGAAGACAGTCCAGGAAAGTGCTGCTCACGCATAGTAGTCTTCCTGATCACCAAGGCCATTTTACATGCTGACTCAAATATGACATAATTGAATCTAACATTGGTTACCGAGCGCCACAACCTCAGTGCAACTCCTCGAACTTGTCTATCCCTTTCTTAGCAGGACTTTTTTACGAATAGCGTGGAGACCACCTGAAACCGATCAAAGCCATCCCTAATTTTGCCTCTCGTTCGGGAGCAACCTGTAAAGACTCCGTAAACTGTTCAGGACAAGTATTGTGAGGATTGCAACTGGAGCCGAACAGTTGCAAACTTGCAGAAGAAAAGGTTGGACCCATTCCCTCGTCAAGATTGCCGGCAATTAGATCAGACCCCAACGTGAACATTTGATACGGACCTACCGTTCCTCTTCGTTGCTAAACTGATCCAAAACTCTGACCAAACGTCTGGCGCCACCCGCATGCTCCAAACTCCTGTGCAAGCCGCTGCCGCTCCCCTCAAGCACTCGCAACACAGACGGTGGTGTCGCCAATAAGCCCACCAACTTTCCCCATTCCGCTCTCTCCCCCTCACTGTTTAGCACGTCTTGCCATACCCGACTACCCACAACGTCATCTCCAAACCGTCCGCCTACCAACACCCCACCATCAATAACATCCTGTGCCCTCTTCACAACGCTGACGACATCATCCACACCCTCCCCATACACAACTGCGCTCGGCATACCCCGAAACAACTCAGCCATACCGACATACCTTGTTCGCATGGCACCCTCCCTCGCATATTTGGGAGTCGCGAATCGAGCACCCACAAGCGGCTGATCCGACGATAGGACACGGGCTTTGACATTGGTTCGGCCCCATGCGCGACCAGCAGTGAGATGAAAGACGGCCACGTAGGGATTGTCGCGAAGGATTCGCTGCCAGGTGCGATCTCGAATTCGCGTTTCAGTGCATTGACGGTGAGGGGCATGCCGAGTCAACAGGGGAGGCGTCGGGGGTACGGAGTGGGGAAACGGTGGCGATTTACGGTCTGTGAAGGTTGAAATGTGAGCTGAGAGACGGGCGCACTGCTTAAAGATGAAACAAGTTCAAAGAGCTGTCACAGAAGGGCTGTCACAGCATGCAGTACAGCTCAGGAGGAGTGCTCAAAAGACTGTCACCGTCGGGGATGGATCAAAGTAGTGGCTTTCGTTGCCATACACGAAGGGGGGGAATTTTTGGGTTATTTTAATGTATGGAAGATGGGGTCGGTTGTACAGCACTGTACTGTACAGTATCTAACATAAAGTACCCTCTCGACACTTCTCACAACCTCATTCCTATTTTCGCCCCGAATCCCTGCGCGAATCACCACGTTCTTGTTCGCAACCTCTCAACCGCGATGTCCTATCTCCTTCCTCACCTCGACAGTGAAGAGGCCGTCAACAATGCACTCCAAACCGAAGAAGAACGTGTCGTTGTGATCCGCTGGGGCACCGACTCCGACCCCACATGCATGATTATGGACGAGACTCTTTACAAGGTTGCAGAGCTGGTTAAGAACTTTGCCGTCATTTACCTCGTTGATATCACCCAGGTCACTGCATTTTGCGAAGATTACAACCTCACAGACCCCTGCACCGTCATGTTTTTCCACCGAGATAAGCATATCATGGTTGATATGGGAACCGGTAATAACAATAAGATTACTTTTCCACTAACCAATTCGCAAGACCTTATCGACATCATTGAAGTCGTGTATAGAGGAGCACGCAAGGGCAAGGGGCTTGTTGATGCGCCGCGTGATTACAGCACCAAGTTAAGGTACTAACATCCCCACACGATTTCCATTTCCTTTTGATTCGCCCCGCACACCTTTGCGGTCTACCTCAAGTTACATGATTGCGAGGTCAACATGTTGCGATTTATTCCTCTCTGCGAAATCGTCGACAGTGATCGAAAGGGCCTCATCATCTTCCAGTTTGCTGTTAGCCATCCGCACGCACGACCGGTCCTAGAAGTCCTTTCGAAACTTTTGTTGGCCACCATGTCATATCGGCAAGGCTTTACTCACTTATGCTTTGCCATGCAGTGCCTTTCTGGCATTGTATGGGATGTTATTCTCTCATAGTTGGGCTAACGCAGTATCACTAAAAAACCAGAACCCAACCAGTACGCCTAAGCCGTCCAGTGTCACGACGACCCGCCACCGTCCCCTCTTTCCAAACATCGCTGCAACGATCTCGTCGAGAGGTCCCGGATCTGGAAGAGGCATCGAGTTAAGTTTAACCCAACAAGATTTTCTTGTACATCCATACCTCAGTCGCCTCCCTTTCGCCAACATGCGATCCCTCTTCTTCTTAACCTTTCCTCCTCTCGACAATTGGGCATACCTCAACCCGCCTCCTCCTCCGTCGCCACTCTCGATAATTTCTCGCAGCAGAACTCGGTACAAATCTCCATCGTCGTACATCTCCTCATTCAAACCTTCTTTCATTTCTCCGCCCCCAACTAGTCCATTTTTTCTCTTACCCTTTGGCTTTTCTTGAGATGTTTCCCGGACGAAAGTGCACCCTCATATGGCCACTTACTGAGTCATCAACTGTCTTGTATCCACCCTTTGGAATCTTGCCGGTCGCTTCCCCAATTTTCCTTCCCCATTGATCCATTACCTCATTCCGCCAAATTTCAAACTCCTTGTCCTGCTCTTCCTCAAGTTCCTCATTCGCCGGCCACGTCTCACTCCACATTCGGTGTATGTTCTTCTCCAGGGCTTCTAGGCCTCTCAAGGCTGATCTCTGTACATCTTTCAGATCTTCAGCACCTTCCCAGTTACTTCTTTGCTCCGAGACCGGTAACTTGCGAGCTAATGCGACAAGAGGCTCCAGCCGTATACGCATGTTCACAGCCGCATCGTACTGATCCTGTGCACGAGGTATAAGGACATCACGTTTGCCGCAATAAAAGGCCTAGGTTAGCATTGTATCCACCTATCACATTCCGCGTACGAGCAAAATCAACAGGGTGGTAGCCATTGCTATCTTCAGAGAATGGATAAACAGTTGTTTTCATGGCCGCAGCTTTCAACAGTCTAGCAACGGTTTGAAATCATCATGAGCTATGACAACCCCCTGCAAGATCCAGAAACGGACCGCGAAGAGAAATGTGACGATTGCAACTTACCTTTTGGATGCGAATAGCGGCAGCCCTGATTCGATCCCTCTCTTCCGCCTCTGTAAGGCGCGCCAGCATTTCTCGCTCGCCAACTTCCTGTCGATCTCGCGGAGGTTCGCCTCCCTCCTCCCCAACGGCATGGTTGTCCCCTGCGTCAGTCAAAGCGTCTTTTCTGTTCCCCTCGATGTCCGAATCATCCGACAAGCCCTCCACTAAGGACTGGTCCTCCCCAATTAACTCGTCTTTCTCCTGAGAATCAACCTTGAGACCAAGGGCGTCTGCATCCAAACCAACATCGCTTCGCGATGTGCGGCGGCCCTTGTATTTCGGCTCTTGAACCAGTTGACTGGCAGCGCGATATGGTAACTTGCGAGTCCGAGGACGTTTAGGAGGAGATTCCGGGGAGGCGGTGGTAGATGGTTCAGTGGACGGTTGTAAGTTAGGATCCGGAAGAGGCGGTGGGTAGCCACCCGGTGCGGGGCTGGGGTCATCGAAGGCCGAGAGATCCAGGTCTGCGGTGTCCATTGCGATTGTGAGGGATTGGTAAGCCGATGCCCACCGCAATGAGGGTTTTAATACTCGGTTCGAAGGGAACGAAGAGGCAACTGCGGGTGGCCGCAACTAATTTGTAGATGGGACGATGCCGACGGCGTGCGACATTGACGTCAGTCGGCGAACTCTTCGCTTTTCTCAAGGGGGCGACGGCGAGTGACAAGTACAGTATTGGTCTACGCCGAACACAGCACTGTACAGTATAGTGCACAACGTACAGCATTATTGTAAGGTTAAAAATTCATTACAAATCTGTAATGATATTCGATCACCTGCACAGTACAGTACGTACTGTACAGTACTGTACTGTACTGTGCCAGTAATAATCGATCAAATCCTTTCCCCAGTATCGCCCGGCATGTCCACCTACTTCGGCCGTTTCTCAAGAGTTGCTCAGCCGCGCCTGCCTCAATAATAATAATTGGTGCGAGACGGAGAATGAAACTTCAAAAGAGCTGAGGCTAGACACAGTAAAGTTAATAGAACTCAGGCACAAGCTTCGATGCCCTTTTTTATTCGGGTAATGGACAGACAACGTCGAGTATATATAGAGAGATCGACAGAGGCAGTGTGTGTAGAGTACAAGCAATTTGGACAGGGCAAGACAGGTAATACAAAGAAACATGCAAGTAAGAAGGAGACGACCGCTTGGATAGATCACGAATATTCAAATAACGACCACTTATATCAGTACTGCAACACGAATCACCGTTGCAGCCTGAGTGCATCAATACTCATCTATCTCTTTCAGCCGTAGTTCTTTTGCGCAGACTTAGTTTCAGCAAAGTCTTCGAATGCTACGTTCAATAGGCCATTGAATAGAGTCAGTTGTAAAGCACCAGTGAGAGGACTATCTTTTTTTGTAAGGGCATCAGCTAAGTTGACTTTGCCCGGAATCCAGGTGATATAATCAATATTACCAACTTGAAACTCAAACCTGATACGCGCAACATCTCCGCGGATAGAACTGTTGACAGAGTTTCGTTGAGTCGACAGAGATGCAAACAAATCTTTAGAAACCACGCATGGATGAACTCCAACATGCGCATTAAGGATTTCTGCGTAGGCATGTGCTGTGCCCTTCGCTTCATCAATACCTTCTGCCGAAGCAAGAATTTCAGCAGCCCGTAGATTCTTCACTGGTCTCTATGACTTTTGAGAGATCCAAGACACTGCATGAAATATAGACTCTTTGGCCAATGGTCCAATAAGTAAACCGGTAAGAATGCCGAGTTGGCCATTTTCATCACGTTTAGAAGCATTACAAAAAACAATACTGATAGTTCATATTCAGTGTAATCAGCTGGTCTTGGATAATAAATAACAGTACCTAGTTTCTTGACCTTCTTTATAACATTTCGGTGCTCGACGAGGTGACATACCTTTGTCTCAGGAGCCTTCTGCTGTAGATAAGATGCATAAAAAGAGCAGAATAGGGATGCTGCAGTGCCTATCCAACCAAGGGATCTGTTGGTAGAGGCAAAGTACGCCTTTTCAATATCATTTAGAAGCTCGCCAAGCTGCTTTCAACGAGTGCGACGTATCGGGTACTTTTTTAGTGCCTTTAGTTTGTCATCAGCATTGATAGAGGCAGTACTGTCATTACCTTGTACTTTATTTATGCCGAAGAATCTTAGCTGACCAGGACCATGTGAGACACTGCCGAGCTTGAATGATCCATGAAACTTTTCAATAAAAATTTCGGCATTATCCTGAATGCCAGCTGCCTTGATGTCATCGACAATCTTAGCTACAATGAGCACAACATTTCTATCCTTATGCTTATAAAACAATTGTGGCACTTGTTGGCATTGAAATAGACCAATATTTTTAAAGCACTGATCTGACTGCACTTGTCACTTTGCATTGTCATTGACTAAACCATAAGAGGCAGTCTGCAGTAGCCACATATGTGCAGATCTCATCCGGCTCTCTTTCGGAGGCTTCACGTACACATCACGTCCAGTAGTCCCAGTCTGTAAGAATACAGCTTTGACATCGGCCCTGTACACTTTCCATCCATATAAAGAAGCAATTGACTCAACAATTCGGAGTTCCGTTGGTGGAAATGTTGTAAAGTCAGATGCTAATACATTCTGAAGGTCATATTCATTCCCATGAGTTGGAGGGACAGATCATCGTTCTGCTTGACTTTGTAAAGAACATGACTGTTAATAAAATTTGCACGCGTGGAACGTCACTGCAAGGGACAGTACGTACAGCTTTTAGAAATGTTTCCTCTTCGATAGAGTATGATTTAGCAAGTTGTAACTGCTCAAACCCTTGAGCTTGGTGCCACATAAACGATTTGTTACCAAAATAGTCAAGCATGCTTTGTAAAACAAGTGGTTCATGATCGATATCATTGGATGCATTAGACACAGAGGATGTACTTGCATTCACAGTAGACTGCTCATATTTCCATTTCTCTTTATCTAGGTTCAGATGCTCTTTGATACCATCATCATACAGGACAGTAACGCGACCATCACGATGAAGCGTCTTGACTGTTGCGGCATATTTCACCTTATCGAGCGGCCAATATACCATTACACGGTCACTGCAGCTAAATTTGGACGTATCAGGATTCTCATTAGTATATGGCTTACTATGAACATCGGAGAAATCTGCATCTTCATGTGTTTCAAACACAGTGGCTGATGGTGTGGTGTCATTACAGTTACTTTAATTGTCTCCTTCCGATGCAGATTGGGTTGCGTCATCAATAATATCGTCGACAGCATCAATGTCAGTCTGTAAGGCACTTGCGAATGAATCTGCAGGTAGAGCAAGACGTATGTCTTCAAATGATACCGAACCTTGAGTGCCGCCTTTGCCAGGTACAAGCACAGTTCGAGCTTTTAAATCCACAGATAATACAATTTTAGGTGTAGACCACCGTCCTCTCTTTCCAAAACCGGTGTTAGAGTATACTTCAATCATGTCACCAACTGAACCATGAGGCTCGGTAGTAGACTTTGATTTCAATATTAGTGCCAGTTTTCGCTTAGCTTGTAGTTGATTATGTGCGTCTATAACATCATCAGGGATAGAGCGAACAGAACAATCAGAAATAGGTTTGGTAAAGCCTTTCGCGAGTTCGAATGACTACATCACGTCATTGCCATATATATCATTTGATATGGAAACTGAACGAAGTAATTGAATCTCAGGTGAGCTGTTATTGTTAGCGCATAGCTTTAGAAAAATGGTGCGGATCACACCATACTTGCTTTCTATTGGGTTCTTACTGTGACGACGTGGTGGTACAGGACGGGACACGATGTCACGCTCATTTAAGAAAGTACTGAATGCACCTTTGCCAAATACACTGTCCCCTTGCACAGAACTGGTGGTCCAGAACTGTGAGACATAGTAAGCTTCAAATGCAAGTATTGCTTCATTCAGTGATGTCGATTTCACGATGTAGGCAGCGTAAAAACGTGTAGTAGAATCCATGCAATGGAATAAACACAGCGAGTCAAGATAGAAATGGTCAATAGACACAACTTCGTTAAATCCTCGACGAGACAATGATGATATTGATATTTTACGGCTTGGCTGTGGTGGAGCAGTAGCACGACATGATACACAGTTCTCGATCATCTTTGAGACGTATGCAGACACTGCATCATTCCACAAGCCATTTATATCAAGCAACAACTTCATATCAGTAAAATTTGCATGACCGCAGACGTGCTTATGCACTTTGTCGATAATGGCCTTAACTTGATTCCAAGGGCGATCCTTGGAAATATTTCCGTTGAGGCATGATATCACGGATATGTCACATGCTTCCGATGAGAACGAAGACATTGGTAGATAGCTAAGAAATCCCTTATTGATCATACTCAACTGATACGCATTACCATCAACGTAAAATTGTAAAGCATTATCGTGTGCATGAAGAATGTTCGAATGTCTCGTAACATTCTTGCCAATCACCCATTGGCTAGAGCCATCAAGTACAAGGTGACGAATCGATACAGGCCTTTCACAGTCAGATACTACAGTGATTTCTATAGATCCAGTAATCAGCCTCGGGGCACTCGAATGATCACCAACACCGTATTGTCAGTGGGTATGCCCATGCAATGTGGATGGAATCGGATCTAGTACAACATATTTTTGCTGCCCGAGAAGCTCAAAGAGTAGAAGAAGCTCAGTGTTCCCAATGGCAGAATAAGGGGCACCATCATCCACTAGCGGCCAGTAGACTTGTCATTATGTTGTGCAAGTGGTACGTTGGTCGAGCAATTGTTACTGGTCAATACAGCCATATTGAAAGACACTGCTTTCTTCTTGTCGGTGTAATTATTAGTATTGTTGGAGTTCGAGGTACTTCCACGAGAATTCAGAGAGCCACTGTATTCAGCAGCAGTACCATAACATTTAACTCCTGGTTGCAGTGAACCATCCTTGTTGTGACTGTCTTTCCAGTGTCCCAACTTTTGACAGGTATGGCATGAGTGACGTTTTAAGGTAGAGGTCGAGGGGCGACGATAGCTATTGTTACGGCCATGATATCCTTGATTAGAGGTGCCAGCAGCACTAGCAGATAGCGTGTGAGGTGATGCATTAATAGAGGCCTTCTCACACTGATTGACAACAGAGGCTAGCTGCTTGTATCTTACTGCCTTTAAGTAATCATCGCTAGACTATTGGTCAGGAAAAAAGTTCCATTCGGAGCTGCAGCAGCTAAGGCAGAGAGTGTTCAATGCTTTAATTGCTCAAAAGCGTGAGTGCAGTAATGCATTGGGGGTCTCGTTATATTTAATAAAGAGTTAAACTTAGTGACAGCAGCGGAGAAACGCATCTCAAAGTTCTTGAAGGATTCGTTTTGGGATCGGCGCGTATTCAGTAGTGAGTTGAATCCTGCAAATGCCTCAACAATGACAGATAAGAAATCACGTTGATAAACGGCATTAACAATCAATTGTACACCGTTCTCGCCCTTCAACTGCTCGTTCATCAACTCGGCAATAAGGCCAGCAGCCTGACTAAGGAGCTGCGACTTGAGCACAATACCTTGAATCTGGGGAGCAAGCCTGTTAGAGCTGGTATCTGGAAGCGAGTCATGGTACTCTTTCCAGTCATTTATGGCAGTTTTGAACCTTTCTTGGTTTCCTTTACCGTCATTTCAAGGTGGACTTTTTGCATCCCAAGCAAAACGAGGGCGGGAAGGAAGCGAATTAGATGGGACTGGGCCCATAACTAATAATAATTGGTGTGAGACTGAGAATAAAACTTCAAAGACCTGAGGCTAGACACAGTAAAGTCAATAGAACTCAGGCACAAGCTTCGATGCCCTTTTTTATTCGGGTAATGGACAGACAATGTCGAGTATATATAGAGAGATCGACAGAGGCAGTGTGTGTAGAGTACAAGCAATTTGGACAGGGCAAGACAGGTAATACAAAGAAACATGCAAGTAAGAAGGAGACGACCGCTTGGATAGATCACGAATATTCAAATAACGACCACTTATATCAGTACTGCAACACGAATCACCATTGCAGTCTGAGTACATCAATGCTCAACCTTAGGTATCCGTGGCAATCCGCCCCCTGGTCACTTCAAGCCCCATTCCCGTATCGCACAAACAGCCCGGCAACACGCTACGCTACCCGGCCACCTAAACGTACCCCTTACTCACAACTCCACTGCCACCGCAGCTACGCCACGGCACACTGCAACCACATCACATCCCACCGATGCCGCCACCGTCGGACTTCCCTGCCGGCCTCGCCTCCGCCAGCGATATCCGGCTATCTCAGACGTCCCGCATGCCGCCTTCGTAACCCTTGCCCACGTCCAGCTCCACTTGTCAATCTGCCCGTCCGCCCCCCCCCTCCCCTCCCCACAAAATTCCCAACAACTCGTATTTACCATGCTTCATCATGCTCGTCCAGAACCCTCCCTCGCCCGTAAGCACCACGCAATCCGCCGCGCCTTCTTCCTCCTCCATTTCCCCCTGCCCGCCGTCCTCCGCCGCACACTGTGGCACAGAACTGTCTGACGTCACCACGATAACCACCACATCGCCTCAGCGGATCGTATCCACGTGCCCAGAATAAAACTCACTGAGCCACCCTCTGGTCCGACGCCGTCACCGCCAGCCCCAGACAGGCCGCATGGCCTTAGAAAGACCGTCCTTCACCCCCTCCCGACCTCCCCGTTCGTTGCCCATGAGTTGCTCTGTACCGACACACCGACACCCCTTACGGGAAAAACGTGCAGCCTCTGCAAAACGCCGCTGTGGCTAACATCGAAGAATCCCAAACGCGACAAGCGTTCCGTACGCCGCCCCCCAATGGCTGTTATCCCCTCTCCCTGCCTCGGGCTTATTCCCTCGGCCGGCGTCACGAAGGCCACCGTCGCCTGCACCGCGCGGAGCATATTACGGGACATCGATGCTGGGCCTCAATGCACCCTTTCCGGATAGTGCCATCTCTTCGTCAACACCCTCGCAAGCCCCGAGGCTGGTGTCACAAACATCCCCTAATCGCCGCTGCCACGTTGCTACCTCTTCAACCCGGTCCGGAAAAGTTGCTGCCATTTGCCGTCGGCTCAGTTCTTCGCCAAGTTGAAACCAGAGCTTTGCAACCCACTGCATCGATGATATGAGACATTTCCTCTCTCGGTACCATATATCAAATGGCATTAAAGCCGCCATGGACACCATTGTGCACGATACCCGAGCCCTCCTCCCGAGGTCTCCCATTTTCCAAAAATGGCAGCCTTACTAGTCGATGCCTGCAGCGTCTTCAATCATGTCGACCGATAGAAACTGCTGGACCTTCTCCCACTCACATACTACCCAAACGCGTTGCATGGACACGCAATACGGCCGCTCCGAAAGACCTCTGTTTCTGCCGCTCCGTCAACGCCCCCTTATCCCAAACGTCCAGGGCACCCAACAGGGGCACTGTGCCAGTATGCTCCTTTTGCCCCTTACAGTCCAATTCCTTGTCCGCCGGATGTAGAAATCTACCAACATTCTCTTCAAGCAATGGTGTGGGGTGATGGTCACCTCATTGGGACGCTTGACGATATTCACACTGTTGATCCAATTCCAAGGCAACGCCGTCAGCCTCTACCTCAACCTACGCAAAACCCGTTTGTTCTGGCCTTCCACATTCTCCCCACCCCGCTCAGTCTTCTGTTTGACTTTTCTCTCGTAGAATGTACGGATAGAGGCTTCGAACAGCTAGGTGCCTCGCTTGGAGACTTTAACTTGACCACATCCTTCCCTCAAGACAAAATACAGGCTTGTCAGGACCCCTCCCCTGCTACACGTCTTGGCTTGCCTCTCGACCCAAGATTTCCATCTTTCCGACTCTCAGCACTGTTAGTGCCGCTGACGTGGCATGTCCGAATCAGTTCTAAACGGTGAAGGCGGCTTAGTGCGCCTACACAAAAATCTGTTCATGTAAGGGATATGTAGTGGACGTACAGCATTCCGTCCAATTTTTTTTTGTACCAGAGTTCGGAAAATAAAGCACAAATTTGACTTTCTCGCAATCGGCGTAATGCCAATTCCGGTCACGTGGATCAAGGGCAGCGAGTGATTTTCCTTTCTGCTTACCCCCGCGTCTGCGAACTGAGCCCCATTCCACACCAAACCAGCTCCGCTCGAACAACTATCTAGGCCCGCACTCTAAGATCAGGAGAGAGACAAAAAAAAGCGTAATGGGCACAGCTCCGCGCGAACTCACCAGTGAGGAAGCGGCGTTATACGACCGTCAGATTCGCTTATGGGGGCTGGAGGCGCAACGTAAGTTGGCCTCATCGTACGTGCTATTGGCAGGGGACTTGGGATCATGGCTTGGTCATGAACTTGCGAAAAACGTCCTCCTGTCGGGCGTTGCTCGTCTGGCTCTTAATGAGCGGAAGAGGGTTGCATCGGGGGCCACGCGTGGCTTTCTCGGGAAGAACTTGCAAGAGATGGCGGATACATTACGGCAAATGAACCATTTGGTTGATGTGCGAGTACTGGATGGAGAACTCGAGGAAGTGGTGCCGGAGTACAAGGTGGTGTGTGTTGTCGGCATGGAGCGGAAAATAGAACTCATGGTCGCGGATGTGTGCCGAGAGAAAGGAGTGGCCTTCATGTGTGGTCGAGTGTGTGGTGGAGTCGGGTGGACGTTTTTCGATTTAGGGAAAGAGTACGCCTACCAAGAGAAGGCCAAAAGCGGAGAGGGAGAGCGCGGCACTAGGGAAAAAAAAGTGTCGTTTTGTTCCTACAAAGAGGCGGTAAACAGCGCATGGGATGGTATGGGGAAGACAGGGGCGTGTGGATGGCATGTGGCGAGTGCCCTTACGGAATTTGAGGAGGAAGGGGGCATGTTGCCGGCGAAAGAAGAGGATTTGGTGGCATTAGGGAAGCTTTACACTAGAATGTGTGAGGAGAAGCAGAGCATGAGAAGTAACCCTGAGCTGGTGCAGGAGGTGGGTAAGAGCAGTAGATTCGAACTTCCGCCGGTGGCAGCCATCGTGGGTGGGATGTGGGGGCGCGAAATCGTCAAAGTTGTATCTGGAAGGGATGAGCCACTGAATAACTTTTTTCTTTTTAATTCCGCGACGAGTGCGGGGACGGTCGAACGCCCCGGTCCCCGTGGTGGGTAGGTGATCCCGTCTGATGGTGCAATGTATGCGGAGGTGACCGCAAGGGGTGTGACTGTCGGTGCATGCAAGTTTGGTAGGGGTGGATAGGGGAGTGGTGCCTAGCGAGGCTTGACATCCTCGTAGGGGTTTTCTCCCGCGTCGGTTTTCTCTTGAATTCCAATACTAACGGCGGATTGTTGAAGGCGCTGCAGCTGCGCCTTCTGATCATCGCTGAGAGACTCGATATCGGAATCCGCAAGCTCGCGTCCTACACCCAAAACATCCTGGGGGTACAAGGACAGAAAGAGAGTAAGCGTTCTGGCAAACGTTGGCATGGGCATGATGGCCATGATGGAAGAGGAGGAATTGGGACCTGGGCAGTTGTACGTACTGCTTCGAATATGAGATGCGAGGCATAGTCTTCCCATTGCTGCATAAACTTGGTTTCTTGTTCCTTTGTCACGTCGCTGTGAGCTCGGAATTCCTGTCGAACATACTGGGAGAGTTTAGGGGACAAGGAAGGAGTAGAACAAAGTGGTAATTTCGTAAGCAGCAATGCGTCAGTGAAAACGCAATGGTTGCAGAGTCAAAGATATGAGTAGATTCAAGCCATACTTGGTCGCCGACGGAGCGGTAAAGATCAGGAAGCTTCTGTTGGTGTAAACGGAGAATCTTGCGGTACAGGGAGAGGGCTCTTAAGCGGCTGGCGTTGACACCAGACATAGTGCCGACTGCAGTTTGACCAAGATCAGGTGCACTGCCGATGGATGAGAAAGCGATTTTCACTGAAGTGTGTGATTCAGCAGCGGGATGGTTGAGATGTGAATTTCAAGAAATGTGGCCACAAAATGAGAAAAAAAACCCAAAAATTGACCGCGGAATGGTCCCAATGCATGCATAGCTACGGGGCACGGTAGGGACCATGAGAGACCATCGAGTGCAGTCACGCACAGCTGCCCTCTCCATCGTTATTCTCTGGTTGACTTTGTCAATTCTCAAAAGCTGCTTTACTTGCCAAATTGGAAAGGGCGTCCGCGGGCGTGGAGTAAACCACCGCTGGAAGACTCGAATCACTCCGCAACGCATACCCACTACAATTCAACACACTACTATCACCTCCCTTGAAAAACAATCCATCCAAACTTGCAGCGTCGCCACACGCGTTCCCAACATCACTCGACATTCCCTTACACTAATTCAATAATCCCCATCGGAGCATTATCCCCCCTCCTCGGCATCGTCCTCAACACCCTCGTATACCCCCATTCCGATCCCCATATCTTTCCGGCACCTGTTCAAACAGGGCATGCACCAACGCCTTATCATAAATGTACCCCAGAGCCTGCCGACGCGCATGTAAACTACCATCCTTTGCCAATGTGATCATATGATCCGCGGTCTTACGCACCGCTTGAGCACGGGCATGGGTTGTCTTGATGCGACCGTGACGAATGAGTTCGGTAGTGAGAGCACGGAGAAGTGCTTTGCGTTGATCCGCGGGTTTGTTGAGCTTGGGAACGCGTTTGCCGTGACGCATGGCTTCAATGGGGTAAGATTGGAAGGGTGGAAGGGTAGAGTGACGAATGGATGGCGTGAGGGGCGGGCCGTGGAATTGAGGGCGGGAAGTGGAGCATTGTCCGTGAACGACGATCGTAGAGAATACGAAGTGGTGGGAAGGGTAAAGGCGGGGGTGGTGTTCATAGTGGTGGTTTGGTGCGGAGTTGAATGTGGAGATGGCGTGGGAGACGAGGATGAGCAGGGAAAGCAGACGGGATGAAGACGGATCGTTGGGTAGCAAGGCGACAGAGGCTGGAATTGAAGTGGTGTAGTTGTAGAAAATTTTACGGTGTGGTGCTGGCAGGGAGGAGATCACAGGCCTATCGAGATGAGATGTAGCCCTAAATCATTTGTGTTGCGGGACACTACTGTATGTTGACATGTCACTATGGACCATTTCACCCTTTGCTTTTTGCACTTGCATTTCGCTAGCGCAGCCTGCATACTTTTGCAGAGCAATCGATGCCTTCATTACAGTACATTATGTACAGTTAATTGCTGTGCTGTACAGTACGGTACAGTACCGCAGCCAACTTAACAAGTGGATTTTTTTTCCAGCAAAGAGTAGCTTGCTTTGGGCAGTTTACATCTTTCCTGGGCAAGTCAGCAGAGTTATATTTCAAAGCAATCATTGGCAGCCGCAAGAAAGCATTGCCGTGTAAATTCCCTGTTACGTTATGTACTACTGTAAGCAGCCAGTGATGATGCATTCACACACGGACCATTGAGTACTGTTCAGATTCAACTCCTCTAGGACTGATTACAAATCGGTACCGGTCAAAACTCTCTCGACTCATTCATAACTGTCCATCGCGAGCTTACTTTTTACGCACCGCAGAATTATGTCGATCGCGGATTGATTCGTTCCTTTGAGATCTGCTAACACCGTTTTGGGTTCTTCAGACTGCATATCACACTGCTGTGAAATAGTTTCAACCCGCTTGCCTAATTCACGACATCAGGTCGGACTCACACACACTCACATGGCGCAAACATTTGTACCTTATGTTATGCTGTCCTGTGTTAGAAATCTTGGCTCTGTTAAAGCCAAGTACAGGTCAAGGGCTCGAGGTGCAAATGCTATTGATTTGCTGTTAAATTTAGAGTTCATCCGGTACCGCGAGTTGTATTCCCTTAGTGATAATATGACTCCGCTTCAACTCGGTTTCGATGACCAAGTGTCCATCCCTCGCTTTGCTGGAGCATGAAATGTGAAACCTTTATGTTCAAAGGTCAACCGGTCATAAACGACTTTTGCACTTTGAAGCTTGCATTCTATTCCCGTGCAGGAGGCATACCAAATTGTCCAGTATCTTTTTTGTTCTTTAAACGACCACGCCTTGATACTTGGTCTCTCTCTCATGAGATGCAAAGCAGGATTTACACTTCGGTCTTCATGGTACAATACAATACGTTGTTTTGGAACGTGATTTACAACTTGCACACTCGCGTTCCTTAGGGGCAGTTGTAGTGTGAGAGTCCCTAAGCATAACTCTTTGACTCTCAACCCTAGCATCAACTGTCTACGTAGAATGCCTGTAGCAGAGGGTTCAACAGGCCCTTACCATACAGTTGCCACTTTCAACATCCATTGCTGGAATTTTTTTTAAGTATACAATCTGATGAAATCATGAGAACGCATTCACATACTTGTTCTCGTGTGTGAAGGGAGATTTGTTGAACAGTGAGGAATGTTCCAATGGATAAAGATTTAGGGCAAGGAGCATTGATGGATCTACAAGTTGGCCGGTGCTCGATTTAGTTCTCAGCTCTCACCGAGAGAAATGGTAACAGAACAGAAATGCAGGCTAGCCGTTGAGGTCGCAATCGAGTCGACAGCGGTAGATAGAAAGCCCCGTGCGTTGTTCCACGATGAATTTAAACAGCCGATTGCATCCGTCGCACTCTACATAGGGCGGTTAATGGTTGGGCATGGAGTTTTTATTGTTGAGATGGAGTAGATGTGAGTTGGTCTCAACAAAAAGGACTTGTCGGCCACTATTGCGTACCAATCTACTACATCACCAGCAAGGCCCAGTATAGGCCCTGTGCAGACAAATCCATGGCTATCCCCGTACTCGTAATAACCTCACCCGCGCGCCCAGTTGACGCCTGCCATAGACGCCTTCGGGTTGAATATGATAAGGGCGACTTCCGTAGAAGATAGGAGCTGCTTATCACCGATTGGTGACGTGCGAGAGCGTTTCGTTACACACGGTGGATTCACCGCAGACTTATTAGTCTGAAGTTGGTTCGCTACGAATGGGGGAAGGTTTGGGTGTTTTACTCTGGAAGCTACGAATGGTGCAAAGGTTTTGAGTGTTATGAATTTCCATTCAGACCATGTGGCAAGTAAGTGCCGACGAAGTATTATCTTCTCTCAGAGTGACCCGTGCCTTTGCATTTTGCAAAATAGTCAGCTTTAGGCTAGATATCGGTCTCCTCACGTGGCAGGTGATGTACTCCTACGGTGCTTTAGAATCATTCATCGAGAGACATTGTGCATTCAAAATGCATTAGTGTAGGGCTTCTGACTTTTGCACCACTCGCAGTGAACTGATGTGCAAGAGCCTTTTGGAATTATATTGAATAGGCTTTTGCTGTCGGTGAGCAGTTGTACCGGAATTATCTTCCTAAAAATGCTTCTGAGCTCCATTGCAAGTGCAGATGAAAAATCTTAAGGATAATTGAAGGGGATACACTCTCCTTCTATGTCTGATATTTTAATTATGCGCGATATGTAAGACTTAAACTGGATGGTTACGACATGGTCAAGGGAGTAACCCAAGAAACAATGCTGTCCCAGTTGGGCTGGGAAGCACGCATTGTTTACGAGTGATTAATTTTAGAAGCATATGATTCTCAATGTACGAATATCAAGCTTATGGAACTTCAGGGAAAAACGATTATGAATTGAGAGGCAGCTTATGTTCTCCACCAAGCACAAGCACTGCCGTGGAAAAGTGACAAAGGGTTCATATACCGTTGATGAGGATGAGTTTCTCAAACTTGCCGAAGGATTTCTTTCTCGGGTTTTCCCATTTCCGCAAATATCATTTGTAGCCAACCACTTTATAAAATCGAAGACAAAAATGAAAACACGCGTTACTGCATAGCGCGTATCGCCTAGCATAGAAACGAAGATGTTGACTAAGAAAGTACGAAGAAGGACTGTGCTGCATGCCCGATGTATGGTATTCGTGGCCTGAAGTCTCTACGTGTGATTTTTCAGTTCTGCATCACCAAAGTTGACATCAAGAAGGCCTTCCAACAGTTCGCCCTAGTTTTCGTGGCTTTTATGTGCATCCGAGGAAAGAATTTTTCGATGGACGCTTTGTGGTTGTTTTTCTTGCAGCGTATAGCCATGTTAATACTAGTACTAAATCCCTGGGACGCTCGGACCAGACATTTCTTAAGCGTAGACTCGAACCTTGGTATACAAAAAGTTTTTTCTACGAAAAAGGGAAATTTGTCTTGTTCTCATTGCTGTTATGGACGTTATCGACATACGTACTAGTCGGTTACTAAATCTAGTTGCCTATTTCTTTGAAATACTGTACTGTATCTCTCTAAATTATATAATTTCGGTGATAGGGGTAAATCGTCGGGGAAGAGATATTCAGAACCAACTACCCCAAGAAGGAGGTGTTGCAAGCGACAAAAGTGCTACAGTGGTATAGTGAACGAACAAAAAGGAGTGGATAAGGAAGACAGTTGAGAGGGCTACAAGCAAGTATTGAAGGAGCAGGGTCTACCACTGATGCTCTGTGACCAGCGTAGGAAAATTTTTCTTGGGTCTGAAGTTGACTCCCAACTTCCTACTACTCGGGACTTTACTTGAAGTTTCTGCCAACTTGCTTTATGCTTTGTGTGAAACTTAATTTGTTGAGCGCCCCGCTCGGGTATGCTGGCTCACAAGTACTCCTACCATTTCATGCAAACAGCCCCTTATATAGAGTTTTCAACCCTCACAATTTGTAGCACCTATACAGTACCTATGTGCTATACGTATCTGCACCGCTACAGTACGGTGCAAAGCATCCCTCTAAAAATAATTGAAAATAAAATTTAATTACAGTGACAGCGCAGCCAGCGCAGCATGCAGCTCATCCAGCGCAGCATTCCAAATAATATCTAGAAGTTACGTTATATCACGACCCTCGCTCGAGACGAACGTCCCGACTCGTCATTATTTTTCTTCTGTTTCTATTAATGTAGTTTGCCTTACTGATTTAACATAAGGCATTTCAAACGGATATGGATGCAGTTGATTATCTATGAAATATTCCAGAAAGTAGGTGCGCGTTTGATAGTTCCGACCATCCTTTCTCTTCGGGGCGTAATCGAGAACCGTTTTCAATTGAATCCTCTTCTCCCAAAAACGAAGCAGTAACGTTGCAGCAAAACAAAGAGTCATCCGAAATGATCCTTTTTGGAAGACCAAACGGTTCAATTATTTCTTTTTCGATGAATCTCAGGACCACTCAGCATTGGCCTCAACTGCAACTGCTATTGGCCATCCAGTAAGATGTTCCACCCTATAAGGAGATATTTGTTTCCGGAAGAGGTTTCCTTGAATGGGCCGCAAAGTCAATTGAGAAAGGTTTCAAAGAGACCGGAAACTGGAAAGCTTAGAGTTGTCTTATACTTTCGTATTGGAGTGAATTTTTGACAGTTGTCGCAGCTTTTCACGAAATTATAGACGTCCTTATGGATACTGGGCCACCAGAATCTCTCAGTAATGAATTTTTTGGTTGTTTCGAGATCCCAATGCCCTAACTCATCATGAAAGTCCTCAAGATCTTCATTCTTTCTTTCAAAGGGGCCACTAGTCGAGGACCGGCTTTAGTGTGTCGGAAGAGTTTCCCATTCCACAATGTAAAAGCCTTTTGATTCCTGCGTACCCAATTTCTGTGTTCAAGATCAACCTTTCTCATTTCTAGTCCATCAGGAATTTATAGTCCGTGAATATTAGCTTCGTACTCGTTATCGTTCGGCACTTGCAACCGGCAACTCCGACGATGTCCTCGGAAGCTTTTTCATTTGGAATCAGTGGTCCCTCAAGCGGGATAGGTAATCGGCAGGCTGATTATTGCGTCCGGGTCTATACACAATTTCAAACCGATATTCTGCGAAAATGTCGAGCCATCGGGCCAAGCGGTGATGTACATCTTTCTTTTGGAATGCTGTCTTAAGTGCCTGGTGATCAGTTATCAAGACAAATTTTCGAGTGATAAAAGGTATACGCGAAACTTTTTCAGTGCGAAGACGACAGCTAGCGCTTCTTTCTCGCAGACTGAGTATCTCTTTTCCGCATCATTCAGAGTGCGACTTGCGAATTGAACAGGGTGTAGTCTTCCGTTTCATCTTTTTGGGACAAAACGGCACCCAAAGACCGTTCTGAGGCATCTGTCTCCACAACGAATGGTCTCTTGAAATCTGGATACATGAGCTGGGGGGACACATAGCTTATCTTTAAGCTCCTCAAATGCAGTTTCATTTCCTTGTTCCAGTAAAATTTTCCGTTCTTCGTAGTGCTGGCATGTAACGGTGCTGCTGTCTTGGCGAAATCTTTGATAAATCTTCTGTAATATGAGGCCAGTCCTAAGAAGCTTCGAACCTCCGTCTTTGAAGCGGGCCTTGGTGCCAACTTATTTTTTTCGTTTTCTCTGGATCCACTTAATTCCCTCTTGATCGACGATATGACCGAGTAATTGGATAGAAGTTTTCGCAAAGAAGCATTTGCTCAACTTAATTTTCAGGCTGTATGCCGATATCCTCCCACACTGTCTTGACATGCGATATGTGCTGATCCAAGTTTGAGAATATACCACATCATCGATATAAACTCTTGCAAATGGAAGTCCTTTCAAAACCTCGTTCATCATTCTTTGGAATGTAGCTGGTGCATTCATGAGACCAAAAGGCATCACTTCGAACCTGAATGTACCGGCTTTGCTGGTAAAAGTTGTTTTTTCCTTACATTTTTCATCTGGAATCTGCCAATAGCCAGTGTAAAGGTCAATTGAGGTGAAGTATCTCCCGTCCTTCAGGTCCTCGAGGATTCCTCCATGTTTGGAATCGGAAATCGATCGGGTATCATTCTCTGGTTCAGTTGTCGGTAATCGACGCAAAAGCGAAGCTTTCCATCCTTCTTTGGTGCTACCACAACTGGAAATGACCATGGGGATGAAACTGGCCGAATAATATCATTTTCAGCATACTTGTAACATTCTTGAGATAAATTGGTCATATTTTGGCGGTTGACGTCTAGGCTTGGTAAATTGGTTGAGTGTCGGTAAGTTCGAAATGAGTGAGTGACCGGTACACTTGCTTGTCTTAAATCTGAAACGCTCCATGCAATTACTTCGGAAGATGTTAACATGTCGGATATTTTCAGTGAGGCGGGGCGGGAAGGTGCACTTTTCTTGATTTCTGCCATTTGGCTTCCTCTTCTTGATCTCACCTCAAATTTTGAAGGACCTCTTCCGGCGTGCTCACATCTTCAGATATGGAATTCGACATATTCTTATTTTCTTTGCAAAGGTAATCTTCTTTCATGCTCCGAATTCCGTCCTTTGATTCGATATTATCGCAAAAAGAAACACATTCAGGTTCAAACCTACCCTAGAATTCCAGTCGTCATCTGTTTCAAACCCAGAATCATAATCATCCCATGCCATGTTCATTATCCCCGAGCGTACCCTTTTCCACTTCCGAAAGTGTTAGTTGGTTCGAATCTTCGCTGTCATAGCTAGAAGTGAAATCTTCACTGTCCGTTTCTTTTAAATCTTCCGGATGTGTGCTTTTGTCGAAATCCAGGGGCATCTTCACGGTTCTGCCGTCAATATTAACTGAAACGATTTGGTTGCCCAAGTCAATGCAGTCCCTAGTCTTTCCATGGTAGGGCAGCCAATGATTGCATCGAAAGGGAGATCAGGCATGACAAGAAAGTCTACATCAACTTTAGAGTCCCCAAAGAACACGGAAACCTTGTCAACAGTGCCCATGCATTTTGAGATCGGTTCCATCCGCACAGTTATTCTTCGAGTAGTTGGAGTAATTTCGAGACCTAGATCTGTCACCAAAGTTTCTGAAATGAGGTTTGGAACAGCGCCCGAATCGAAAAGAGCTTGGGTTTTCATTCCCAATACTTTGACTGGTACCAGCTTAAGACGTCTTGGTGCTGTCGAGGCCGATTGAAGAAACAGTTTCTTACCCTTAGCGGACTTATTAGACCTGATAATTTTTTTGAGTTCTTTTCTCGCATCCTCTGCGTCGCCCCTCAAAAGTTGACCAAACGTTATCCAGTTGGGGCCGATGCAAGCTCAGCCACCAAATTGTACTTCTTCACATACTCTAGTACGTCCTTCGGATACTCTTAAATTTCTTACTCTTTTTCGTCTTCTTGGCCGGAGTGACTCCCCTCCTGGAACAACTTGATCAGACCTCTTGGTTCGAGGAGGTACAGGTGCTGGGATATGCTCCAGCATTCCATAATCTAGCCTAGGTTTTTCGATAAAATGTTCCCTTCCCCATCCCTTTTTGTCACATTGACTTGACTGATTTCTTCAGCGATGGATACGTTACCGGCATCCGTCAACTTTGATCCTTTCTGTTTTGTAAGATTTTCATCTCTGGTCCTGACTCGCTCCTTGCTCCGATAAATTTGCTCTTCTGTTGTCTTTAGACCAGCAGTTACTTTCATGATGCCCATATCGACCGCACTTTCCACAACGAGTGTTTCTATGTGGATTATCAGGACACCTATTTGCAAAGTGTCCAGGCTTGTGACAGTAGAACAGACTTCTGCGGCCTTGGGGCCCCAGACTGGTTCTTCTTAATGGTAAGAGTAAGGCTTTCCAACTGCGAGGTTATCATGTCAAGTCGATTATCGAATCGGGTTTCCAACCTTTCTTCCAAGTTTTTGACATCGCTCCTGACAGATTCTAATGCTGCTGCACTAGTAGCCGGCCTTTGATAATTCTTTTCAGGATGTACGATAGACATCGATGTGGGGTTTCCCTCGTACCTCAGTGACTGAAACGTCTCCGAATTTTTGACAAATTCTACTATGGTACCCTTCAGTTCATTAAAAGTGTGAGGGCCCTTGATGAGGAGGAAATCGGAGAGCCGCTTATCCCCCATCGCCGCCTTACGCAGCATTCCGTACTTGGCTTGGGCGTTGAACCCAGCCTTTTCATAGAGATCACACAAGTATACCAATGAGCTTAACAAATCGTCGAAGTTGAGCCGGGCCTCTATGGCGGTACGAATCATCTCATCTGGTTCTACCTCCTTAGCATATTCTTTCACAAGCCACTCACATACCTCACCGAAGTTACGCCCATTCCCGTTAAGAGACCACCCGTCGATAAACTTGGCCTTATATTTGTGCTTTGCGTCACCATGAAGATAGGCGAAGATACTTGCGGCCTTCTCTTCATCGCTCTTCTCACGCATCACAACGTTGACATATGTATAGAGAAACTCCTCAACGTCTTCATCTTGCCCCCTGTGAACGTTATACGAGCAGCGTTGAGATCCATGATTACAGAAAAAAATCCCGAATGTTCCCTAATACTGCCACACTCGAATACCTCGGGTGCAACCCCTCCACAAGAGTACCAAATGATAGGGGTAAATCGTCGGGGAAGAGATATTCAGAACCAACTACCCCAAGAAGGAGGTGTTGCAAGCGACAAAAGTGCTACCGTGGTATAGTTGAACGAACAAAAAGGAGTGTATAGGAAGACAGTTGAGAGGGCTACAAGCAAGTATAAAGGGCAGGGTCTACCACTGATGCTCTGTGACCAGCGTAGGAAAATTTTCTTGGGTCTGAAGTTGACTCTCAACTTCCTACTACTCGGGACTTTACTTGAAGTTTTCTGCCAACTTGCTTTATGCTTTGTGTGACTTAATTGTTTGAGCGCCCCGCTCGGGTATGCTGGCTCACAAGTACTCCTACCATTTCATGCAAACAGCCCTTATATAGAGTTTTCAACCCTCACATTTGTAGCACCTATACAGTACCTATGTGCCATACGTATCTGCACCGCTACAGTACGGTGCAAAGCATCCCTCTAAAAATAATTGAAAATAAAATTTAATACAGTGACAGCGCAGCCAGCGCAGCATGCCAGCTCATCCAGCGCAGCATTCCGAATAATATCTAGAAGTTACGTTATATCACTCGGTGCACTACCCTCCTGGCGGGGTTTACTTGGAGCACTTTTCAGAGTATCACTCGTATCTCCTAAATTACCTACGCGTTATCAGTCATTGAAAGTGCATAAGATAGAGGCTGCTCTTTGCAATTGGCTGCTAGAAAATGACGTTTGAAAATGAAGTACTTTACTCATTATGACAAAGAACGTGGAGCACGGTCACAACACCGAAAAAACGGCCAGTGCTTCTAATTCGGTGCATTTTCATCCAACCACTTCAACGAATATGAACAATGGCTCGCGTCACCCAGGACTGCCTGGTCCCCACGCTCTCCTCCAGTACAACTAAAGGAAGTTCTGAACCCCCTCTGTGCTCCGATAGATCAAGAAGCGCACGAGCGCAATCATCATATATTGGAAGACGACCACCCTAGGGGCCCTGATCTTTCACCACTCTACTCATTGTCTCCGGATCTGGGTTCTATTTCGCAAGGGCATCCAGATCCAACCTCGGCATCTTCAGAGGCGTTCTCGGAGTCTCTTGCAAGACTTCTGAGGTACTTCTGAGGTACTTGATGGAGGCGTGTTCTCGTCTCTTCCGCATCATACAACAGTGTTCTGATTTTTATTTCGAAGGGCTATCTGAACGCAATTAATCTCCTCTCTCTGGCACTTCTTTTCCGAGCTGAGCTTCTGATTCTCGGCTATCGCTTCTTGTGCTTGGCGGTTTTTTCCGCTTTTTCAATTTTCATCCGTTTCTTCTCTGCTTCGGCGACCTTCTTTGCATCTTCCTTAGTGCGCTTCCTGGAATCCTTTGCTTCCAGCCTTGCCTTCTTCGCCGCCTTTTGCAATCGCTTCTTCTCGGCTTTTGCATCTTCCGCCGCCTTCTTCGCGGACTCTTTCTCCCTTTTTTCTCCGCTTTTTCCTATTCCGCCACCTTTCTGGCATGGTCTAGTTCTTCTTTCTTTTTTCTCTCTGCGACTCCTCTTCTCCTCGTTTTTACTCCTTCTGTTCTCTGGCAGCAGTTACACCTGCATGTGTGAGGTATACTGCAGGAGTTCTAGAGTGAAATGCATTCTGGTTCTCAACGTCGGTGCGGACACCTCCCAAATGCGTCAACATTGTACCCTTCACGGCTTTTTCAATCCTCGATTCTCTCGTTGATTACATTCGCAATAAAATTGTACCTTTCCAAAGTGTCCTCGTCCTCTCTCTGCAAAAACAGCTCGATTTCCCGCAAGTCTTTGCCCATACTTTTGTTTGCCACTTGTGTCTGTCGCTGGATAACATTATCAGCAGGGAGGCCGGTCAGAAAATAAATGTCTATCGGAAAGATCTTAGTGGCATGGAATGAGTTCTCAATTACTTCATTTGTAATACCTTTGTAACCGGCGACATCAAGCATCAGATTGAGGCGCATGTTGGAGTAGTCGGCGAATGACTTCTTCAGAATCCAATCCTGGTTTTACGCAGCGTCGCCTTATATGTCTTATTGATCTGATTTTCACAAGGCTGAAGAAAGTGAGAGGTGTTGGCGGGAGCCTGTACTATTTCAATACCGTACTCAGAACTTCTCTTCAGCCATTCAAAGCCATTTCTGGAACTATGACCATCGAGGAGGAGTAGAATGCTATTGCGCTCGTTGACGAAATTGCGGGCGTGTTTTTGTATGTGCTCAACCACGAAGTGTATAATATTTTTCTGAATACTGCCATTAGGGGAGGCACACGAGAAGAATCAGACGGCATCCAGTCATCCTTTGTAAGCGTGTGGGGGACACCGTTTTCATCTTTGAATATGCATTACGGTAGAGGATGAAACCATCTAGCCATTTGGTTGACCCCGCCGAACACGAAGAATGGGGGTAACTTGTCGCCTGCAGCATTGGAGATTACAACAGCAGTGAGGTTTTTTCCTGCGGTTTTCTTAACCCCTTTGAAACAGCCATGGTGCGGGTTCGATCCACCGAAAACCTTAACGGTCTCGCCGATTTCAACAGAGACATCAGTTTCATCCATGTTCCAAACCCTTTTTGGGTCCGCGAGAATACCTGGGTTCGCTGCTTACACCTGCTGGAGGGCCTTTCGGTAGGAGTAAAGATGATCATGTGTTTTCGCCGAAACCTTTGCCCATTCTTTTACTTCATTTTTCCTCAAAGTCAGTGTTCTATTAAGCGTACGGAAAGAGCAAACCCAATAATCAGAAGGAAGATCTCTTTTGAAGGGTTTTCCCTCCATCTTTGCACCGCAATGTTCTTCAAGTCATCAAAAGTAGCAGCGAAACCACGCTCGGCGACCTTGATCAGTTGCTGTGCAATTCTGTTCTCTTCGAACTCAGTCAACGCCGGCGGGGTTCCGGCGCTTCTATGGATTGAATCGAGGACAATTTGCTTTAGTGCCTCATCACTGTTTCCTCTAGCCTTCGGCATACACTTTTTTAGGCGATTGAAGTTTCCCATTGACGTCCCGGAGGTCTTAACGGCTTGGCGGAATTCGATGCCTTCATATAACATCTGCAGAGCGTTAAACAGCGCTTTGAAAATTGCGTCGCGATCAAGCTTGCGTTGTTTTGCGCCCTGCGTTTGGCGACGCATTGCCTTGCCCATGACCTGCAAGTTTTGTGTGATACTGTGGAGAGGAGAAGTTGTTAGGAGAAGGGTACAGTGTGGTAGGGCATAAAGGGCTGGAAGGACGCTCTAGGACAATATAACTTCTCAAGGAAATAAATGGGCCGGAGAGTTCACAGCTTTCTATAATTGAAGCACAACTATTGTTCATAACCCGCACAGATGGCAGCGGTGTGGCATGGCCAGAGCATCTGCAGACTGTTTGTATTGGTCTGTTGTTTATTCGCGGGAGAGGGATTCGTGCACCAAATTACACTGGTGCGCCGAATTATTCCCACCAGGGGGTAGTTGATGAGGATCAATGAAACTGTTTTCCGTTCTCAAATTTTAATTAAATGTTCAATTGATGACGTGGTTTCTTAAAAATTTTCTGGTATATCCGAGCGCTACAGCTGAGCTATTTCCAAAAATCTCTATAAAGGGGGCTTACTTGTATTCTCTCGAACTGAAGTGGGGGTACCAACGGACGGACTGCAGATAAGCTGGCTGATAACCAGTCTACGTGTACGTTAGTGTCTATAAGCACTTCTGCTTTCGATTTTCTACGCGGGAATGAAAATTTTTGCATACTTCTGCTACTGTACTAGAGCCATTTATTGTTTTCATGGCTATTGGTTCTAGACCGAAGCCTCAAAGTATTGCGTCTATGGTTTTATGTGGTTCAATGCACGTGGTAAATTGTTTTAACTGAGGTGTCAATGCAGTTCCTTCATAGACAGCACTGAAAGTATGGTACCCGTATATAATTTTCCAAAACCAGGCTTCTGAAAGATTATATAAATGAAAATGTCTCTCCTACTTTCGGTTCGAAAGAACGGGGTAAGGCCTTAACTAAGATCAAGTCAATTCAGGAATATCGGCCTTCGCAAAGAAGTACCATAAAGCAGATCACAACCACCAAGTTCAGTGAGCCTCTTTTGACGCCAAGTCAAGCTTGAACATTTAGTACTACAGAAAAGGACATTCACTTATGTTACTGAGGAGATAAAAGCACTTTTACTTTTAATGCTGAGAAGGTATCTTCAGAAGAGCTCCACTCGGATAGTTTTAATCAAGAGAATCGAAACCCTGGAAAAATTTGGGTGTCAAATACAAACAAAAGCCCTTCAATCAGTTCCTTTACCTCCAAGCGAGGTGGTAGAGCCTGCGCCTTTAGAGTTGGTTACTAGAGCAGTCACTCAGTTTTCACGCCCACTCCTCTCTATCGCCCGTAAACGTCTACTCTAGTACTTTAGTCGCTCACAAAGACTTTCATCTCGGTAGTTAGTGGTTCCTTTTTTCGTTGGCGCCATTTTTACCCTATTAGCTGCCGCGAAACTCCACAAGGTGACCTCCATCACCTACACAACGCTATCAAAATGCTTCGTCATTTAACGCTCTCCCCTGGAAAACTCCAAAAGCTGTACATCGTCCTCACTCCCTTCGTTAGACGTTACCAACTTAGTCGCTTAGCCCCTAGGGGCACCTCCAATGCTAAGGACACGTCGGCCCCTTGTTGGGGGTCCCTTCTTCAATAAACGTTCAACCCACCATACTAGAGTCTTTAGGTTCTCAGCTCTCTCACATCCCATATCACATGGCACATTTGTCCACCGTGCCATGAACATCCAGCCGACCGGGCCACCTTGTCGACATACTTCCGTCAATCGTGGAACTCCCCTCCCTCCCGCCTCCCACCCCAGCCTACTTCCCGCCATCCGCAGCCCGTATCTACCATCGGTGACTTTCTTGCATTCTTAACCCCTCATTTGCTTCATGGCCATCGTAGAAGACTCATTCTTTGGTTCCTGCACTGGTTCCCGTTCTACCACCGTCGCTCCAGCACCCCACAAGGCGAACCTGAGCACCTACGCCACGCTATCAAACTGTCTCACCATTCAACGCTCTCCCGTCGATAACTCGAAACGCTTTACACCATCCTCACT
This sequence comes from Kappaphycus alvarezii, assembly GCA_002205965.3. Taxonomy (NCBI): domain Eukaryota; phylum Rhodophyta; class Florideophyceae; order Gigartinales; family Solieriaceae; genus Kappaphycus; species Kappaphycus alvarezii. The sequence goes on from NADL03000005.1 coordinate 299,187, forward strand.
CCCTTCGTTACATATTAGCAACTTAGTCGCTTAGCCCCTAGGGGCACCCCCCAATGCTATGGTCCACGTCGGCCCCTTGTTGGGGGTCCCTTCTTCAATAAACGTTCAACCCACCATACTAGAGTGTCAGATGACGAAGTAAACTACCCCGTCATTCCCTCCCCGTACCATAATAGACATACTACATACTAGAGATTGGTTGTAGATGTATTATTGGACGAACGGAGCAGTAACCACATTTGTGCTACAGGTCCCCTGCTTTAGCTAGCACCGCGCCCATCATCTGCGGTCCATGCTTTTCTCTATCCTCAGGCCCACTACGCTGCCCCGGGATGAAGACCACACCCGACCCAGGGGGCTCGCGGCCCGTTTTAGTCGATATAAACCAGTCGACGTAACGGATTAGGGCAATGCACGCAGTGAAAATGGGCAGTGAAAATTGCAATTCGCGAGGTTACGGGAAGATGTAAAGTCTGGTTGCATGTGACGATCATGATTGGGGAAGTGTAGAGCAGGCCCGGACGGGACAGCACGTATGCAATGACCTGCCAGGGTACTCGCAAACACCCCCAACACCACCACTTGCGACAAGCTGGCGCGCAGAGTTTTCCAGGGAAACGACCTTTGCCAGCAGACATCTTGGAGCTGAAACTGGACTGGAATCCAGAAACTGTTGATGAGCATATAACACCTTAAGACCGTACGATACCTTACGCCATACCATTCCTTCACGTTCTCCCTCGAGGTCGCGCCGGGATTTGGTTTTTCCTTGCCGGAAACCCCGTTACCTTTCTGCAAACTAAAGCTGAGATTGGAAGGTGCCTGTCATTTTTCGTACATAAATACTGCTATACAAGTCGACTGGGTATCGGCCAGCATATTTGCTACAGAAATTAAACTCCCCATTTTCCCCATTCCGGATTACCTGACGCCAATTAGATGAAACGACCGGAACGCATGGGGTGGGCAGAGGAAAAGAAACTCCGACGAATTCATGACGTGTTGTTCAGGTACTTTGCTTCATGCGCAGAAGGATAAACCGAGGTAGGGTACCCATGGACTTTATACACCAGATGACACGCGGAAGGGCCTTGGCAGTTGGCTCTGACAGCTCCTTTGGAGTATAGCTGGAGTGATGAAGCAGCTGGTCGGTTTCAGCGAAGCCAGTTTTCCGTGCTAGAAGCTCTTTCTCTTGTGAATTATTCTTGTGGATCCGCTGGAGTTCTACAAATTAGTCGCCCCTGGAATGAAACCAGCGGGACAGGCAAAATTTATGGCAGGACACGCTTATGGCCCTCTAATCAAACCCCCTCACGCAATGTCTGTTGCCGAACGCGCATATGGGAACATCCCCTCGTTTACTATAAAGGCACGACGTTCGATAGCTTGAGGATCCTAAAGCGAATCTATCCTGTCAAAGCGCTTCAGACCCCCTCCACTTCAAATCTACACACCCTCGCATCTAATCATGATTGCTAAGATCGCCATTCTCGCTCTCGTCGGAGCTGCTGTCGCCACTCCATTTCCCGTTCCGGCGTCCATGGTATGCTGAGCTCCGGGGCCGGCTTCCACAGCCACGGAACCACTTCCGCCGGTGCCGCCGCTGATTCCGAGTCCGGTGTTGCCGCAGGTTCTCTTGAAGGTATCGGATCGGTTCTCGGCGTTGCTGGTCCGGGTCAGGCGGCCGCGGCCGCCCTCGCCTCCCCATCCCTGTAGGTGGAATTGGACCAGCCGAAGGCCGCAGTGATTGCTAACCGCAGCGTCCGTCCTACAAGTTCCAGTTAGAAGTGTTAAGCGCTGGAACCGTGACTAGGGCTGGCCCTTGTGGCGAATAACGCAACGGAGGAGTGATTGGTAGCCCGCCTTGATCGAAGCGGTGGTGCACGCGGTGACGCTTCTTGCGCCGAGGATGAAAATGTGGTGCTGAAAATGGGCGGGGAAAAACATTGAAACCGCGCGGTTGCGGAATACACATGGAAATAAACAGAGTGGAAGGGGGCGCGAATGAGGTAGATAGGTCTGTGCAATAGAATGACTGGATTTTCGCAGCTTGTACAAATGATTAAACGGGGACTATCTTCGTTTCTGAAGGCAGAAACAGTGCATCACTAAATATGTGCGTAACCAACATACATTCTAGTTGTATCCAACACATATTCTAGTCACTTTATTCATTGGTACAGATTCAGAGTAAGGCGTGGCCTCGGGGAGCGTGCTGTGCTCTGGAACGGATCCTACTGGTTGAAGGGTGGAAATTGAGGGGGGGGGGTAATGTAGTATTTTATTGATTAGGATGTAGAGCGGCTACCTCCCGGAGCAGTGGTGGGCGGGTCTAAGCATTGGATACAAAGGGAGGCAGACGACCTTACAAGACTGGAGTGAGACCAGCCATAAGGCATGCTGCGTTGGATAAAAATGTCGCCGCAGCATGTCTTTGCATGAGGAAAGATTTCCCCCGGCCTTTGTGTTCTGTTTTCCTTGGGAGTGGCATATACGTCTTAGCAGTCTTCGTGGAGCCGTCCCCAGGCCATTCACCAAGCAGACTGCACTAGGCAGTGACTTGCGTAACCCTTTGCTGTTTGCGAAACCGGACATCCGATTTACCGCAAACGAAGTTGCCAAACCTAGTCCTCGGGAAAACACCGAGGACAGGGTGATAGGGGTAAATCGTCGGGAGAAGAGATATTCAGAACCAACCAACCCAAGAAGGAGGTGTTGCAAGCGACAAAAGTGCTACCGTGGTATAGTTGAACAATAAAAAGGAGTGTATATGGAGAGAGTTGAGAGGGCTACAAGCAAGTATAAAAGGGGCAGGGTCTACCACTGATGCTCTGCGACCAGCTTAGGAAAAAGTTTTCTTTGGTCTGAAGTTGACTCTCAGCTTCCTACTACTCAGAGCTTGAGCTGAAGTTGTCTGCCAGCTTGCTTGACCTCTCAAGGAGGAAGCACTTTACTCAGCTTATATAGACTTTTTCGGCTAATCCTAAAGTCTCAATCAAACATACTAAATACCATAAAACGCATAAAAGGGCATCTTGTGGATGTGATTGGCCAGAGGGAAGATATTATCAAGGAAAATATCTGTATCTACTCCTCACAATCGTTATCCTCAAGATCAGAACCAAATAACTCCTCCAAAATATCCATACTCTCAATGCAATCCCTACAAATTCCCTCGAACGGCTCAGAATGATAAATGGCTTCATCCGACATATCAAGATCCTCCAACCCTTCCTCGCGACCCTCTGCCTCCGCGCCAACCCATCCGAAGAATCGAGATGACGATCACGCCCTCACTATCCCTCCATCCCCCACAGCAACTTCCCACGATTATACACCATCGGTGCCCACGGAGCTACAAAGTCTTCCTCATCCTCGGATCCCTCCACGTCCGACTCAGTCCGACTCAGTTCCCTCTGACTCCTCCTCCTCCGCCTCCTCCAAGAAGTGCCGACGAACCCACTCCGAACACGCTCACGGTCCATCCTCCTTAAGTAGTCGTCGTAGTCTGTTGGCCCATTATTCATTAGGGCTAGGCCGTTGATGGGGCGAAAGGGGCGGCTTTTGGTGATGGGGGCGGAGGGGCGAAGGTTGTTCATTCTGATAGACGTTGGGGAATGGGAGGCAATGTAGGGTGTTTTGGGGGGAGGGGTGGTGAGTAAAATGATCGGGACATTTGGAACTTGGAATAAAGGGGTTTAAATAGGCTCCCGAGGCAGGTTCTATAGATTAGGAATAGGTAAAATTAATCTGCAAGGGATTTTGCAGTAGTGCAATTGCGCCCTTCTTCTCAAAAAAAGGTGAATTTGGAGGAGGAAGTAAGCTAAAAGGGAAAAGGAACTTGATTCGGGGTCGATTCAGAGGGCTAAATACAGTATAAAAATATCTAGATAAAATGGAAGTAAATTTGGAAATGACGATGGGAGAAGTTAGGGGCGGGATCGTTGTATGTTGCTGGATTACACGAAGGGAGGACCATTTCCTGTATTACATGAAGGGAGGACCATTTCCTGTATTACATGAGGGGAGGACCATTTTCTGTATTACACAGGGGTCGGATTTTAGTGTCCACTGTGCCGGCAATATCTCACTGCCTACGTTAAACCAGTCATTCTGGAGCACTTCATACCCTTTACCTGAGCATTTCGGCCGTTTTCCGGTCAGGGACGGCAACAGTTGCTGATCGCAGAGAGGGAGTTCGATATCCTCCAACGTTGGCTGCCTCTTCTGAGCATGTACAAAAATGTTTCGTCTCTCTAGCTCGAAAGCGAAATTCTCGAGTCGCTTGATCGGCGCATGTTTGGAAAGACCGTTGAGTGAGTCTGTTCGTAGAGGTTTCTTATGCCTGCATTTCTATCTAAATGTATATTCCCAGTAACACCTACAAGGTATGAAAGGATGCATGCAAAAGATTTGCGTGGAAGTAAGACTCTATTGAAAAGATAGGTTAGAGTTAAATATCCGGACCGACTTATAACGGACCCCACCAAGGTCAATAACAAACCAACTCCGTACCTCCCATGCAGTCCCTAAAAGCGCACCACAACGGCTCTTGACTGTAGAATGATGCTCTAAATAAATGCAAGACCGTTCTCCCTAAAGAATCTAAATCTCCTTCCTGTTTCGAAAGGGGAGTCCTACATCCCCGATACACCCAAACTTGCCTCACCTCGTATCAAAAGCGAAGCCTGGTCTAGCGTGTAAATTCCATCGATTCGTTTCCTGAGGTTCTACGCTAGTGGTTTGAAGTGTCCAGTTATTGTGACTTATGGTACCTTTTCCCATTCTCGATCCCCACTCTATTCATCTCTGCTTTCCACGCATAAATAAGAAAAACGCACATTCAAGCGCATTTTCGCTCTATTATTCGGGGCTGGTCTTCGTAACCGGTACATAAGTTTCGAACGCGGGGTAACTGTATGCTTCGATTGTGTACTAGTTGTATTCAGGATATTACAGAAGAAGCGTGTTCGCAGAAAGCCGGCGTAAGAGAGATATCCGACGCTCACTATCCAAAAACGGAGCTGTTGCGAACGACAAAAGTGCTATGGTAAGTTATTTTTGGGACAAAACAAAAGCTTTATACAGACGATAGATCTATGGCAACCGACTTTGTCCAAAAGGGGCAGGCTGTAACTTAGCATTGCGAACAACATATCTGCTTCCATGTACGTTTCAAGGCAAATGCAATAGGCTGAAATGGAAGAGGGCTCGGTGGATCCCCAACAATTCTAAAGAGTCAGGCTCTTCCACCTAGCTTCGAGGCTTGAGAGCCGTTTATAAATTTTGGGCCCGGAGATGACTACCAGCTTCGTTACTACTGGAGTATCTCTTTCGAAGCTGTCGGACAACTTGCTGGACCTCTCCATGAGGAAGCAGTTTACTCAGCTTATATAGACTTTTGGCTACCCCTAAAATCCGAACAAAACTACAGAAGATACCAGGAAATGCATATACTCTAAACAAAAGATACTTGAGAAAACGAACAATCGATCTGGTCCTTTTATTTCGCATTCTCTAGATCATACCCAAACAACTCCTCCAAATATATCCATGCTGCCCAAGAAGTCCCCACAAATATCTGCGAACGGCTCATAACTCTCTATTTCCTCCTGGGAGATATTTAAACCACTAAAGATACTCCCATCCTGTTCCAGCGTCGGCACCACTTGGTCAATGCCGTCCAGCCCGGGCCCTACCATTCCAACACTTTCCATGTCTCCCTCCCCTCATCCTCCTCGTCCTCCTCTTTAGGGGGCAGGGGTGGCGATTTTTGGTGATGGAGGCGGAGGGGCGAAGGTTGTTCATTTTGGTTGTAAACGGAGTGGGGCGATTGTGGAAGGAGAGTAGAGGGTGCGAGGGGGAGAGTAGTATGTGTAGGGGTTGCTGGATCTCAAAAAAGTTGGGTAAAATGGGTTAAAGTACACTTTAGAGGCGGACTGGAGTCGGCACTAAAAAGTTAAAATCGAAATCGCAGTAGCGCATTTGCGTAAAATTTCTACATGAGGAGTGAATTTGATGAAGAAGGTAAATAAAAAAGACGAAAAACGCTGATTTGGAGGAGAGGATACAGTACTAAAATATCTAAGGAAGATGGTAGACAAATTTGGAAAGGACGGTAAGCGGAGTCAGGGGCGAGATCGTTGTAAATTGCTGGTCCCTTTGGAAGGAACATTTCCTGTATTATACGAGGGGAGGACCATTTCCTGTGCTACACGAGGGGAGGACCATTTCATGTGTTACAAAGCACCGGGCGTTTTGGCACGTTTGTATCAAATCACCTCGTCAATATGCCATATTTTGCAATTGGATTCAGAAACGCAACCAAGTGAAAGTACCCCGCAGAAAGATATAATTAAATACTCGTGACCACTAGGTTTATCTGCATGTGGGCTCTGTTTTCAGATTCTCGAGCCGTTGCTTCTGTACGGTCAAATTTTATACAAACCATAAGGTTGGGGCAACCTTCTTCACTACACAAAATGATAGCACCTAACAAGAAAACATAAGAAGTTTTGAGTGGCTGATATTTGGAAATGGGAGTCCTTTCCAGAGGTGAGCCAGATGACAACACAAAAAGGTCCCTCCCCAATCAAAAGATACTCTGCGGTCCGTGTAGATTTCTTGAACTGACATCATACTACATACGGTTTACTCAAGGTTTTGCTACGATCGCTGCCCCTGTACACACATTAACTTCAAAGCGCGGAAAGTTTATATACGGTGCAGAATTTGAAAACACTTTCGTCGAGCTAAAACAGAAATTTTGCGATCCACCATTACTCATATATTCGGATTTCTAGAAAACGTTCATCGTCGAAAGTAACGCTTCCGATAATTTTGTCGGCACTGTATTATCTCAGAGAGGTGAAGAAGTTAAATTACACCAAGTACAAATTGCGAGCCGTACAATGACTGGTGCTGAAAGAAGGTATACCACCTTCGAGAAAGAGGCTCTTTCTGTCGTGTTTGCGCTTCAAAAAGTTCAGTGACTACCTTCTCTCATTAGTAAAATTTGTATTGATAAAGATTAACAGGCATTCAAGACTGCGTTCAAGAAGAAAGATGTCCACAACTGCTTAGAGCGATACCTCGACTTATTCGTAGAATACCGATTCTAAATACTTTAACCGCCAAAAAGGAACAAAGAGCCAACAGAATTTCTTTCTAGATCAAAGGATCCACGAGATAACATCGAAGAAGCGGAAGAAATAGTGTCAAAGTAACCGTCGCTGATATTGAGGGCGGGCTGACTTCGAAGCCAGATTTAAACCCTTATTTCTATTTATTACAGGGCTGGAGATCAAGAAAGTAGGTATGGAACACAGGGAGTGGGTGGGACGAAACCAAAACGTATTTTCAGTATGGTAAGGAAAGCTATTTCGGTTGTCTAAGAGAATACGGATCTAGTACCTCCTATTTAAAAAAGAAGAGATATAATGAGGACTATTCGTGAGTAGCTTGGCCATTAAGACCTTTTCACAACAAAAAGTTTTATCACGGAAAGATTTGGGTGACTGGAAGTGCACAAAAACATCTATATCTTTGTGAAAACTTGCGATGGATGTCAGAAGTTCACTCTGATCCAAAAATACAAATTAATTCTCTCAGTATTCCTACGAACGGGCTATGTGACACATTCTCCCTAAACTTCGCCGGCACCTTCAAAAGACTACTTCTAGGAACAAATATTTTCTCATAGAAATTAAACACCTGCCAGGATGGCCACTGCGGTGCCGGTTACGGACGCCACCGCCGACATAGTCATTGCATTTATAAGGAAGGAAATTGTCAAGCATTTTAGAATGCCTAGAAGAAGCATTTCGAACAATTTCCCCGCCTCTATAACCCCACCGCAAAAATACAGACAAAAATAATCGCTAGTTCGAAAGTTTCTCCTTGTCTTCGCAATATTACAGACAAAAGAACGACGCTTATGTCATTTTTATTTCAGGTGAGTATCTGTCTCTGTTTCCGGTCGCTACTCGGAGCGTATTTGGGATACGACGATGCATTCCTATTGGTGTGTAATATTCTTTTTGTTTGGACATTCCTTCCCTCGGGATCTTCTAGAAGAGTTTGCGTACTACATATATTGTTTTACTATGGGAAGGTTCGGATCTGTTAAGGAGGAAGAATTCATTGGACCATACCTTGGCATCATCAAGCCTACATATTAAGCCATGGAACGAAGTGAAGTCCTTGTAACGAGAACTTACTTCTTAGAGCACCATACGTATAGTCGCGTACTCCCTCATCTGTTCGACATGCCTTATATTCTGGAAAAAGGACTAAGGACATTAAAAGAAGAAACAGAAGAATAAATACGAGGTAGGAAATCCTTCTCGAGCGAGGGGCATGATAAGCGAAAAAATGCAGGTATTTACTTTACCCGCATAAATTTACTCCCTTCAAGTTTCCATTTTCACTTTCTTTTCCTTTTTTAACCCTCCACTTCAATTTTCTTCTACGCGACGAAATTTACATTTCTTGATACTCTTTTCTTTTTCTCGTTTCTTTTTTATGAGAAAAGTCCTTCTCATTTTATCGTAATCATTTTAGTCTTCTCTGTTTATTTAATCTTCTTCGATCCTAAATATCTTATTTAATGATCAATATTTCTACAACCGATTTTTGCCAAAGTCACCCCTTTTAAGGCTGTTTTCACTAATTTTCAACACAAGACCAATTTCCGCCTACTTTTTTGGTTCAGCAGGCCTGTAAATCTGAACCATTTGCGGTATTCCGACATGTCGGACGCCGCCAAAAATTTATCCACGTCCCTAAAATAAAAAAAGGTCGACAATTCACATCCCCCTCCTTGCCAGCCATCATGCACGGATACACTCTCTTCGATCCATTTCCAAAAACTGTCATCTTTTCCCCATTAACGTCTCTTCTTTATTCCCTCCGGGCCCAACCAACGTAGATGAATACATTCTCCGCGAAAACAGGAGATATCTGACGAAGCTTGTTATACTCCTTGCCTGGTAGAGATCGAAGAACAGAAATCAGTGGGGGATACTGGGAGGAGGAGGACGGTTAGGTAGGGGAGTGCTTTGGGAGTGATTGTTTCCCGAGCTGGTCAACGGGATCGAAGAAGAGGAGGCGGAGGACGACTCCGATGAGGAAGGAGAAGACGATGAGAACGAGTCCGGGGAGGACGATGAGGAAGGCGAAGAGTACGTGGATGTCGAGATGGATGTAGAAACGGGTCATATGGGAAGAGAGGAAATGAATTGCTTGGACCAGGTGGTCTCGGCCATGGACGCTGTTGGAAGGGCTTCAGATGAGAATTATTCGTTGCAGGGAGGGTAGGCAATTGTGGGCCATCCACGGGCATTTGAAGGGACTACATGGGTACTTATGACGCCTTAAGGGAAGTGCTAGGCTCAGGCCTGGAGGATAGAGATTTTGAGGAGTGGATTCACTTTGTTTCTTTCAAGTATCTTATGCCAAACTCTTTACGTCCACATAAAGTCATTTCCTACTTTTTCTGGTTCTTCTAGTAGTTTTATGGAGATGTAGTGTGGAAAAAAAAGCCTATATAAGCTGAGTAAATTGCTTCATCCATGAGACGAAAAGCAGTTTGGGAGTCAATTTTAAACCAAAACATTCAATCAATTACCTAGATTCTAATGGAGGTAGTAGAGCTGGTCCCTTTAGAATTGGTTACTAGAGCGGTCACTTATATTTCACGTCTATTCCTCTCGATTTTCCGTTAACGTCTAATGTAGCACTTTAGTCGCTCGCGCGCTCGCAACGACTCTCACCTCGGTAGTTCGTGGCACCCTTTTCCGTTGGCGCAGTTTTTACCTTATCAGTAGTATCAATTCCTAGATCCACCAAGTATTTTGGGATTAGAATAGAGCAAGATTACGATTAAAGAATCGGAGTTAATGCAGGTTAAAAGCTTTTACAAAATGAGTCTCACGAGGTTAGCCTTCCGCAAAGGAAGAAAATCGACGAACAATTGAACGCAGTAGAGCTTGCTTCATTTCGGTCAGTCAATAGGTCATTTGGTTTCACGGGTATGAAAGTGAGCCCTCTTGCTACTCTTGCCTGCAGCATTTTTCAGCAATGAGTGGTTTGTATAGCGTTCGTTGCCTCATGAAGCAATTTAGTAAGCTTCGAACTATCAAGCGCATGTGCTCTACTACCTCAACTAATCGGCCTGCTGCAATGGGTACCTATGAAAAATCAGTTATTTTTCTTTGCTTATGCCACCCTTTCTTCCCAATCTGGTCAGATTTTTCATATTGGTGGACTGCTTCTTGGTACACTCGCTCACGATTCAGTTTTCCATCAAATTATGTGATTCTCTTATATATGGAAACAGCCTATGAAATCAAGCACACTCGTGGAAGTCCTTGACGCTGGAATAGCGGTCGATGAAGGTAAGATACTAGCAAAATACTGTCAAATCCTTTTTGGAATCAATTTATTCTTTTCTATATTTCTCGACTAAAGCAATTTTCTATTCCATATCCACAAAAAAAGTGTCAGGGTACAAATAAATTTCGGCCACTAAGGAGCTTGGGCGTTAAAATTTTGATAAGCATGGACTGAAAATGAAAATCTAGACTTCTGGCAGAATTAACCCAGAAGGTTCCTTTATAAAAAAGGATAATCCTATGGAAGACATCTTGGAGGACTTTTTTTCAATGAGTGTGATAGGGATAAATCGGCGGGGAAGAGACCCTCATAACCAGTTACCCCAAGAAGGAGGTGTTGCAAGCGACAAAAGGGCTACCTTGGTATAGTTGTACGAACAAAAAGGAGTGTATATGGAAGACAGTTGAGAGGGCTACAAGCAAGTATGGAAGGAGCAGGGTCTACCACTGATGCTCTGTGACCACGTAGGAAAAATGTTTCTTGAGTCTGAAGTTGACTCTCAACTCCCTACTACTCAGGACTTGGCTTGAAGTTGTCTGCCAACTTGCTTGACCTCCGCAAGAGGAAGCAGTTTTCTCAGCTTATATAGACTTTTTGGGTATCCCTAAAGTCTCAAAGAAACATACTAAAAACCATAAAATGCATCAAATGGAATCGTGTGAACGAGAGAGACTAACAGTAGATACTATCAGGATAAATATCTAGATTCTTTCCTTCATATCTTAGTCCTCTACATCAGAGCCAAACAGTTCCCCCAAAATATCCATTCCACCCAGGCAGTCCACACAAATATCCGCGAACGGCTTAGAATTCTCCATTGCCTCCTGTGAAATATCTGACCACTGAGGACGTCCCCATCCGGTTCCGGAGTCGGAACCACCTGGTCCATATTTTTCTGGCCCCTTCCCACTAATCCAGCACTTTCCATGTCTCCCTCCCCCTCATCCTCTTCCTCCTCTTCTCTTCTCTCTTTCCTCGTCAGAAGAGTCAGAGATCACAATTACCCCCAGTATCCCCTCCTTTCTCCATGGGAGCCCCCCCACCGTTATACACTAGTGGTTCCCACGGATCCACCAGTCCTCCTCTTCACCCTCCTCATCCTCCTCTTCCTCTATCTCCTCTTCTCCCTCCTCCTCCTCCTCTGCCTCTTCTGCCTGCTCGAAGCAGTTACGGCGGACCCACTCCCGAACGCGTTCCCGGTCCAACCTTCTACAGTAATCATCGTAGTCGGTTGGACCATTTGCCATCAGGGCCAAATCGTTGAGTGGACGACGGCCTCGGGATGACTTAGTGATGGTGAGGGAAGGACGGAGGTTGGTCATTTAAGGGCTAAAAGAAGGGGTGAGCCGATGGGGTAGTTGATGGCGGGGGTTGCCTCAACGACGTCGACTTCGAAGTTTAAATACTGCGACGTCTTCGAAAAGTATGTCGACCTTGGACGTGTACAGTAATGACATCTATTAATGACACTGTGTCTTAAAATAAAAAATCAACTCATGAATTTGCCACACTCATCCAAATTAAAAATATCTTGCAAATTCAGGAACTGTAAAAATATCTTGCAAATACCGATACTGTATCCAAATTTGGTTCTCCTCTAGATTTTTTTTCGTGTGCAAATTTTGCGATCATCAAACCTCTTTGTCGCCCTTCGACAACGTCAGCATGTCTTGTATCTTCAAGATTAGCCTATGGAGAACCATGTCGAAGAGCAAGCCGCTGAGCGGGTCGCCTTGCTGGACACCGATAACACTACGTAGTGTGTCAAAACCCGTCCACAAATGTGCTGTATCGTTGTAACAGTACATTACCCAGCTAAGCAGTTGTGGAAAATGCGTTTGAACCGCTTCGAGAAAAGCAGATCGACTGCAAAGTTTAAACGCGTTCTTAAGATCTACTGAAAGCAGCGCAAATTCTGATAAGTTGCCAACTGTATTAACCATTTGTCGGTCGGCGTGCACAATAGTGTCGGCCACGGCCCTCCTCGCAATGCCAACTTGGATTGGTTGTAGGTAGGTCGCCGCCTTTTTAGAGGATTGTGACATGAGGCAGCTACTCACCAAACGTCTCAGTGTCTCGCCTACGGCGATGGGACGGGCGTCATGTCTGCCTTAGCAAGCGGGGTAAGTAGTGCTCCCGCGATCCACGGAGCCAGAGCGGGTGGCGCTTTTCCGGCTGCTAGGACATTGACGAGTTCGGTAAGCGAATGCAGCATTCCTCCACGGGAGGAGGCGGACGGAGCGCGTAGCAACTCGTCGAGGTGGGAGGGGCGAAGGCCCGAGCCGCCGGGAGCGGAGCCAGGTCTGAACGAGCGGACTGCACGAAGGACCACTTCCGTGGTGATTTTGGTAGACGGGGGGATGGAAGCAGGCGGAACGAACTTGGGCCCGTGGGCTACCGGGGTTACCTGTGGGTGTTTTCCACGGAGTGCGTCAGATACGGCTTGTGTTGCCGGGAGGACGCCGAGTGAGTTTAGTGCTTGCGCCGCCTTTCCGTAAGCGCCCTCTCTGGCAAGGCTCAACGCTCGCCTGATGTCGGCCTGCTTTTGTTCTGACCGTGACAGCTTTTTTGAGGCCCTGTAGGTGCACTGGGCAAGCGCTGCTTGCCAGAGGTATCGTATTGTCCCGCGTTCTTATCCGTTCCCTGAATATTTCTGCATTGGTGTGAGTGCTTGCGTCGCCATCGTCGTTTGGGAGTTGCCAACCCGATGTGTTACAGAGCATCACTGAAGGGAAGAGAAAGACTTTGCTTAGTGCATCCGACGCGCCGTCCTGTCCCGCGTTACACGCATGTGCAGCTTATTGTAGAGCTTTTGAAGCATGTCAAAGTACAGTATAGTGCTCATCCATAGTACTGTAGTTTGAACGGCATTGGATGCATTTCTCTCTCGAATTGAGCGCTGGATTCTTGCCAATACGCGTAGTACGTTCGAACCATGGCTCAAACTTGGGTCAGCCTCAATTAACCTCTTCAAATTTGATACCGCTTCCAGCTGTTCGGCATCTGATGGAAGAGGGACATCAAATGTATCCCTCGAGCTCTCATTATCGCTAGAATACTCAACGGCCTAGCTCTAGAACTTCCTCAGTAAACTGCCCAGTGTGCACATCCCTATATTCGGCGCACAGATTACTGTTCAAAAACATTTTATTCGCAGGGGCGGCAAGTTGAGAGACGAGATCCTCAACGATTCTTTCATCCTCACTCGGAATATTTTCAACTGCAGGCAGCAGTACCGGATAGTGCTTGTCTACTGGAAGAGCTCCAGTGTACTTCCAAGAATTGGGAATAATATAGTGGGAAACGTCTCCCACACCCTTACAAGCCAATTCATCACCGTCAGCTGATCAATGCTGTAAATATTGTCGTCGTTCTCGTCCGATAAATCCAATACGCGCTCATATTGCCTAGCCCGATACCTCGGCTTCATTGCAGCTATGATTACAGCGTCAATTGGTTGTAGCCTCGGCGTATATTTCGGAGGAAGAAAGTCCACTTCGACATTAACGGTATCAGGAAGCGAGCTCAGTCTACCGTGTGCGCTGCAGTCGTCAAGAAGAAGTAATAATTTTCTTTGGGGCGTCCTACTGATGATTTCACTGAAGCCACGGAGCCATTGAAAGAATATACTTGAAGTCATACAGTCATGCTTGCTAGAGTCATAGTCGAAACCAAACTCAGAGCCAGTCTTTCCGTTGAGACAACGCGGCTTGGCCGCATGTCCAATCATCTTTAGTGGTATCTCCTCTGTATCATTTGCATTTGAACAAGGCATGAAGGTAATCTGACATTTGCCTTCTTCCGACCAGCGAGTCGATCGCTCGCAATGTTTTCGTCTAGCGCCATGCAATAGAAAAGTCCAGATTCATTTGCATCGTAATTTGTCCTTGATACTGTACTCTTTAAGCTTCTCCTTTAGCTGGGAGCCTCTCCGAAATGAGTTCCATATCGGCATCACCACTCTCCCTTGTTGGACCTTAACGATTGAATGTTCCAACTTTTCTGAAATACAGACAGCCAATCTGTTGAGAAAAACATGAAAATTGTTTGTCTTCCGGGAGATTCTTGTTGGCAGCTGAAAGCATGCGGGTGGCTGTGCTACGAGTCATGTAGCCGTTCACAGCTCGCTTGGCATTGAATTGCGCCATCAACCAGTTAAATACGGCCTCTTCTGTGTGCTCGGCTTTTCATTTCTTGTGGCGCTTCTTAATATCTGGTTGAGGTGAACGGTGTGGTGCTGGCCGTTTTAGAATTCGCGAAATGGTAGCTTGTGTGGCGGGCTTGAGGAGGTCCGATGCTTTTTGAGCCCAATCGCAAAGGACGATCTTGGTGTAGTTTCATGTTCTGCTGTGCGTCATGTAGCTTTTTTGCAGATCAAAGCCTTTGAGGCTATTGCGAGGGAAACGTTTTTCATAATCTTGGAATGTGGGCTTTGGTTGGAAGGGAAGGTGGGAAGGTGGTGGACATTGTCAGTACCCGTTGTGGCATAGATCGCAGGAGGTAATGGGAGTTTTCCAATTCCATTTCATGAAATTCCCGGGGTCCAGCACCTGATACTAGAATTGACATACAGTTACTGGGTAATGTATAAAAGTTGATTTTTCACAATAAATTCGCCTTTCCAACTTCTTCTGCACTGATCGTATACAGTTATCGCGATTACTAAATTACCGGTCATACAACTATCTCGGAACGACTGTACAGTACTGTTGGGATGGGAGTAGTGAGCGGTAGTTTCCATGTACGAATATTTGTGTTTGTTCAATTCAGGACTTTACATGTTGCACCTGCATATGTCTGTGGTAAAGTAAAGAATATTTGCGATTGTAATATTTAATTCTTTATCTTTTGGCGCGCTACTGTAGGGTAGCGGAAATATGCCCCTAGGGCCACCTAGGAGGTCTATATAAACACCTGTTCCTCCGCGGTCTTGGACTGGGGAGGAAAATCAGACTTTGGAAGCACAATTCGGTCGAATGCTTGCAGCTGTCTCTTCGAGGTAGCCGCAAAAAATCGATTTACCACATTTGCGAGAAAATTTGACGCATTCGATAAGAAGAAGTTATCAATTATTATTTAAGGTCGTTCCATCGAGACATCGGTGCAGGATCTTGAATAAGTCGATTTGTGCTTGAGAAAAATAGGTAAAATGAGAAGCCATCGAAAGGGATCAAGCAAGATACGTGTAACAAAAAAATCCAAGTCGCAACAAAAAATGAAATTTATAAAGACCTCAGACCACGGGTTACCCGGGCGGCGAAGACGAAGAAGCTCCATAATCGGCCAGATCCAATTCGAAAACCGAGGCTGTTCCGGCAGAAGAAATTCCAGAGCAATTCAAGACTACTTTCTCAGATAACATGTCCACCCAGTCCATTAAAAATGTTCTCGCCGAGTTGATAGAGACTCTGAAGAAGATCCTAGTAGTCACCACCGCGCTTTCGAAGTCCCTCAAGGCGAGCATGAACTTCATCGCGGTACCGACCAAAGAGACCGTAAAAAAAGGAAGCAACCCGATCAGGATTTCAGCGACAGAAGAGAAGGAAAGCAGCGAGGAGTTGACACCCATTCATGTCGCATACAAATTGCACAAGGCCGGATTAGAGTCCAGCAAATGCAGAAGAGTCGGAGACGACTCTTTCCTAGATAGAAAACGAACTCGGATCCTCCTGTTAGGTGAATTTACCGTGCTTGGAGAGGACCGGAGGAAGCTGGTACCTTTTGCATTCGACCAAGAAGCCCAGGGAGTATACGAAGATGTAGCAAACATATACTTGAGGGCACCTATAGAATTTCTTTTTGACAAACCCGAGGAACGATTGTGCATGCAATGAAGACCAGTTTGCCGACTTTCAGGAGAAATTCTTCACCATCCAGTGTAAAGAGCGAAAAGAGTCCCTTCAAATGTATGCAGAACCTATAAGGTCCAGATAAAGTGTGCTTCAGATCACCGTAACCAACAACATGCTTGTTAATCGTTTTAAGGCAGGTGGTCCATCCAAATTAAGGAAACAGGACATCATAGTAACTGGAAGCTTTGATGTATTCGCCAGTTTAGTCGCTCCTCTGGTCTCAGGTCAGTTGAAGGCTTCCAGGGAGTACTTTAGTGAAGTAAGGGATCCATAGGGGTCAGCAAAGGCTCCATATGAACATCAAGGAGAGCCGGTAAAGTGTTCCTATTACAAGAAGTTATGCTCAAACTTTAAAGAATGTCGTAAACAATTGTAAGACTCGCGCTCTTAGTCCAATCCAAACCACCACGCGGGAGAAGGGAAAGGGGTCGAGGTCCCCGTCACAGGACTAAAATTCTGTAAAAAAGCACAGATGGAAGACATACACGAGCGCGTGTCTCTGCAGCGAGCCGATTTGGCCGCAAGGGTCGGAAGAAGAGGAAGTAGCAGTGGAACTCCAGGCTTTTAACGAGCGTCTTATAGTCCAACTGAACACAACCGTACTCTAGATCTGGGTCGATGACTCACGATTTCGGAAGAACGGAGGTGAAATTATGCAAGTCGGTGAGGAAGTAGCTGATGTGTCGATGGATCACCAGTCGATTCACCGGCGCTGGAAGACTCAAGTTCACGTTCTGGGGGCTGAAGTTCACAGAGCCCATTAGTATTATAGGAAAGCTTCCGGACAAGTTACTCATTGGGAGAATATTCTTAAGGTCCAGAGGACTCTCTTGCTCGACTTGAAGCGAGACTAAGCGTCTATAAAGGTCGTGGGATGAAGAATGGAAGGAAGTATCAGTACTAGGGAAAGATATTCCGATAGCAGGTTGAACGAAGAAGTATCAGCTGTAATTGAGGATTTTGACGTCGATGAGATGATCCTGGAGATGGATATTTGCGGTCTTTCCAAGAACGGAGCCAATTCAAATGCTTGCGCGATCTGCTTTCGGAACGAAGAACATCCTCAAAGTTCTGGGAATAATTCGTGACATGCAGCAGAGATAAGCCTCCTATCAGTGTTCGACCCAATGTGAGAGCCAATAAGACGACGTTCTCCAAAAACTGAAGAAGTAGAGAAGTCGGCCATGGATGAGCTACTGAAATTGGGAGCCCTGGAACCTAGCGTATCCTATTGGGCAACAACAATTTGCTCGTCCAAAAACAGGATGGGCAGTCGAGTTACTTCCGACTTCCGGAAGCTCAATGCGATGAAAATCACAGACTCTTACCCCATGAAAATATGAGGTAGATTTTTGGATTGGTTTGCCTCAAAGAAGGCCTACTCCGTATTCGACCTCAAAGATAGTTTCTTCAAGTTGAGCTACATCCGTACTGCAAGAATTTTAATGCAGTCCGAGCTGTCTTTGGAATCTTACAGTACATCAGCTTACCGATGCAGACAAAGAATGCTCCAGAGACATTCCAGCGCGTAGTCAACAAAATTCTTGGTGAACGAAAAGAGAATGATGTTCTGGCTTCATGGAAGATACAACTGTCTGCACAATAGAAGAATACGAGCACTTGGAATCTATAGCAATTGTATTGGACAGATTGCTTATGGCGGGAGTCCGTCTCAAGATATCCAAGTGTACCTTCTGGGTTCGGCGCGCAGAGTCTCGGTCATCGAGTTGATCAAGATGGATTGAAACTGTCGTATCAGCAGACAGAGGCCGTAAGAAGGCTGGCCGAGCCAGCCTCCCTCATTTGACGAGCTCATGAGTTTCTGGGACTGATGAACTTCTTTGCGTAATTTGTGGATCATCCTCCTGACATTGCAGCTCCCCTGTACGAGGTTCTAAAAGGAATCGGGCTTCCCAAGAAGAAAGGGCACGGCGAACGCCTGAAAATTCCAGATTGGAAAGAACGCTGAGGAAAAGCTCGGAGAGAGGCATCGAAAGAGCTGAAAAACTAGCTAAGTGACCCATTGATGAATGCATAATAGCCCACCGAAAGAATAGCTGAGAAAAGGGTCATGACAGACAAAAGCTCATATGGACTCTTAGGAGTGCTTCACCAAAAAAAATAAAGGCGGAAAATGGCAACCAGTATCATTCACCTGCCGCATACTTCGTATGGCCGAGAGGAATTATGAACCAACGGAAAGAAGGTGCCTGGTTGTGGTCCATGCACCCCTAAAGTAGAGGCAGTATTCCCATGGGGAGGAGTTCATAATTGTCACGGATCACTCTTCTCTCAAGTGGCTCCAAATTCAGTTCCGATATTTTATCAAAGAGAGTTTTTATTATTGCCGCAAATGCGTACAAATTCAATGCCACAACATCGTCTCACATGTTTCACTTCGCCCAATGCTGTGAAAGTTATCGAATAAATTCCTCTTTTTAAAGCTCGGTAGAAACTTGTTAAAGCAAAAGCTCTGCCATCATCCATTCCATCGGGTTACCCACTTTGTTTTCAACATGACCAACCTCCGCCCGTCCCTAACTATCACCAAATCAACCAGAACCTACCGCACCATCAACAGCCTGCTTTCGATGGCCAATGGGCCAACTGAATACGAGGACTACTGCAGAAGAATAGACCGGGAGCATGCTCGGGAGTGGGTTCGCCGTCAATTTGTGGAGTAGACGGAGGAACTAAAGTTAATAGGGAACCATAAGAGGCAGAGGAGCCGAGGAGGCTGAGGAGGATGTGGAGGCACACTAAGATGTAGAGGACTGGGTGGATCCATGAGAGCCACTTTCGTACATGCGTGAGTGACTTATTGTGGAGAACAGTGGGGGAAATGAGGTGTAATCGTAATATCGGACTCCTCTGTCGGGGATGAAGCGGAGTTGAGGCTCATGCGCAGGGATTAGAAGACCTAGATATGTCCGGGAAGGATATCTATCATCCTGCGTTGCTCATAGGAAGCAATAATGAATACTTTGAAGTGTTCCTTTACAAATATTCTAACGTGTTACTGCGGGGACGGAAAGATTTAGAGAATACCAAGGGTATGTTTTCCTATCTTTTTGGTGATGCAGGGAACAAATATAAAGCAAGGCTCATCGATAAGTGGTCCTTCAATGGAATCGGTCGCACCTTCGCTGAAGTATGTGATTACCTTGTGAAAAAATACTGTCAGCAAGTAGAAACAGATGATATGATCCGCACAGTCATAGAAGCCGCCTCAAATTAGTGATTTGTTAAGTTCTTTGGTTTACTTTGTGATCTCTACGAAATTTCTGGGTTCAACGCCCATGCCAAGTACGAGATGCTGAATAAGGCGATAATGGAGGATATGTGGCTCTCCGGTTTCGTTCTCATCAAAACCGCTCATACATTCAATGATATAAAGTGCACTATTGTGGTTTTCTTTGAGAATTCAGAGATATGCCAGTAGCCGGGTAAAATAACAAAGGAATTCGTATCCTAATGTACCTTGCATCCAAAGAAGAACTGAAAAGGCCAGCTACCAGCTCAGCGGCCTTGTAATGCGAGAGAAACGATGTCAGAAACTTGGAAAAACGACTGGAAACACGGTTCGACAGAGGACTGGACATAATAAAGTCAAATTTGAAGGTATTCTTACACTGACATCAAGAGAAACCAGTCTCGTATTTAGAAGGCTACAGAAGTCTGCCCCTAATTTCACAAGCTTGGACACTCTGCACATACGATATTGTATGGTGAATCCACACCGGAAAATCCGTTGTGGGAAATGTGCTCGCTATCGTGATCATGAAAGCAACTGCCTTACTAAAGATACCAGACTGGCAACTATGTCGGAGGGACGAAGTGATTCTGGACCTGAGGTGAACGTTTTACAAAAAAATGAAGGATAAATGCTGAGCAACGCCAGAAACGTATCTACCGCTGACATACTCGGCCAGGTCAATGTCACAGAAAGGGATGAAGAAGGAAATGTGTTATTACAGATTAGATCACGAAATGCTTGAACATATTAAGCACATGTACTCCTCTGGGCGAAAAAATTTGATCAATTGGGACCGGAACGGAAACTTTTCCGACGAGGAAAGTGAAAAAGCAGAAAAAAGTAATAAGAATCCTGAGGGATACATTAAAGTATGTGATTAAACAAAACTTGGTAGCCGAGCTCACTTCAGCGCCAACTGGAACCAATTCTTGTGTGCTGTTAGGTGGACGCGTATGACGCGGGGAAAGAGCTCAAAAAAACTATAAAGTCCAGTAAGTCAAGTAGGGGAAAGAAAATATTTCTTTACGCGGCATCTACAGCACCACTACGACTTGAGCTAGAATCAGTCAAAATCTCGGTAACGAGTGCCAAAGCTTTTTTCGATTCGAGTTCCGTTCAAAATCTGAATCCTGAAAGTTTTATTGCGAAAATCGGTGTCGAAATTGTTCCAACTATACGAATGATAACTGCTGCGGATGGAACCATCTCAGAATGTATGGGTGCTGTCGAAAGCGTTCCCGCGTTTTTCGGGGACTGAAAATTTGATATGGATTCTCTTTTCATGTCTGAGTAACGTTTCCTAGCAATCATTGGCAGTGCCACAATGGAAGACCTGGGGACATGCATTGACCTTGGAAACCAAATTTTCGCAGGTCAAATTGAGCGAATAACCGTTAACATGCCCCTGTACTTTGACAAAAGCGTGAGGATAGAAGAATTTTGAGGTAATGGCAGTGAATATTTCGCCTCTAGCTATGAAAGCGAAGGTTCAGAGTAAAAGAACGCCTTACAGGGGTGGGAAAGGTATGATAGAAGGATAATAGTCCTTGCATGAAATTATTACGATTCTTCGTATGGTACGGACAACGACTGGGATTTGAAGGCAGATGTAAGCTCTGAATTTGTAGCTATTTTCAATAAATTTGGATTCCAGAACAAGATTAACAGTATACATTGATGAAGTTGTGGAATTCGCAAAACATTTGGATGGGCTTATGTCCGATTTCCAGACAGTAGTGGAGAAAACATCAGAGTAAAGTTTGCAAACCAAATGGATCAAATAAATATTTATGCAAAAATCCATCAAGCGAATGCGCGACATTGTAGATCGAAAGTGAATCAAGGCCGATCCGGATAAAAGAGAAAAATCAAACTGGCACCAAGACCTACTTCAAAGACTGGATCCGAAGTTTCCTTGGTCTAACCTAGTATATAGAAGGTTGAACAGAGATTTAGCCATGACAGCGGCAATAATACACGCCAGAACTGCGAAAATTGGAAATTTTTTCTTGAACAAGAAAACGAACATTCCATTCGACGAACTTAAAGGGAAGCCATGTGCCCGTCCAGGTCTGATGTCTACGGATTTAAAAAAGCCATTTATAGTGGAATCAGATGCATCTGATCTATATTTGGTAGCACGTCTGTCCCAAGATGAAAACGGAAGATTAAACACAGTTCAATTTGCAAGTCGCACTTCTATGATGTGGAAAAGAGATAAAACGTCTGTGAGATAGAAACACTGGCAGGTTTTTTTCATTGGAAAATTTTCGTGTTTATCTGTCATCAATCGAAAATTTTGTTCTCATTTCTGACCTTCAGGCACTTAATCAGCATTCCAGAAGAAAGATGTGCATCATCGGTTGGCTAGGTGGCTCGGTATTTTAGAAAAACATCGGTATTAGTTTTTGTATATATCCGGACGCAATAGTGGGCCGGCTGACTTTCTATTAGAAGCAGGGATCATCACGCCCTCGAGCTCTGCCTGTTCGTTACCAGTGGTGATATCTACGAAAGAAGATGGGAGACCCCGTTTCCGTATTGAATATCGTCAGCTCAACAGGGTAATATATACAGACCCTTTAACGCTACCCATGATAGCAGGGTTTTTGGTGGAGCTCTCAGGTGCAAAAGCCTTCACAAGACTGGATCTTTACAAAGGGCACTGGCAGGTAAGGATTACGGAAACCTGCAAAGTAGAAGACGACGTTGTTTCCAATGGCACGTGCAAGTTCGAGTTGAATACTTTATGTTTTATGAACGCTCCCGCAACGTTTCAATGGTTGATCGACGAGATTCTTCGCGGTTTTCTATTCAAGAGGATGTACTTGAGTAACTTCTTTATATACAAAGATAGGCCTAGATGAGCAACTAGAACATTTTGAAAAGGTGTTCAGAAGGATCCAAGAGGCAAGATTGAATCTTACGGTAACAGAGTGCAGCTTTGCACAGTCGGAGGTCAAACTTCTTTGCAACTTCGTCAATGAGCACAGGAAAAAAGTTGAGCCGTCTGAGAGCAAAGATATTTTCGAAGCATCTGTGCAGACCAATATGACCAGCGTGAGGAGCGCTCTCGGATTAGCATGCTACTACTAACGTTTTAGAGGGAATCCAGCGGATAATTTTGAATTGTTTAACGCCGCAAATTCCGTAAAGGATGCTTTTGAATGGACTTCGGAGATGCACGAGACCCTCAAGTACCTGATAGGAAGACTGAAGAAGCCTCCAGAATTGGCATTTTCGGACTCCAAATCTCTGTTCGAGGTGGCGAATGATATTTCATTGATCGCACTATGAGTGTTTATCTCGTAGAAGAAAGGCGAGGACAAGGTTCACCTCGTTGAATTCGCCTTTGTACCTTAATGAACATAAAAGCCGCTATTCGACGAGTGAACTTGAGCCTCTTGCATTCGTACTAGCCCTCAGACAATTGCCGGTGTATCTGTTGCCATTTAAATATTTCCCCTTCTATACGGCCTACAAGAAGTTGACAAAGGCTATTACGATAGATAAATTTCACGGGAGACTGGCTAGGTGTCTACATAAGACAGCTTAGTACGCCTTTGAGATTAAGTATAGGAGTGAGTCTGCTAATGGGGCGGCTGTTTGCTTTTACCACAGGAATGTATAGAATACTGAGTTTTAAAGGAAAAGGGACGTCACATATGGCATTTACGCGCTCATTCAGCGGGCTTGTTCCGAATTATCTGCCTAAAGACGCACTTTTTGTACGTCGCGAGATTTCTTGGCTCGATAAAGGGTTCAGGAGATGAACGCGAAGGGGTCGCTGCAAGAAGGAAAGCGAAGAAGTTAATAGTTTAGAATGACACTCGACTTCAACTTGAGAGTGAGAGACTGCACTTTTTCCGACCATCAGGCAACGTGCCGAGATATTGAATCCATGTAACGATGAGATCGGTCATTGGAACGATGTGTTCACAGGGCAGTTTTTCACGGGTCTCTTGGTATGCTGGGGTGTATTGGAGCGTGGCATAATATTGAAAGGCGGTATGAGGCTGCCAGCATGCTCGAAGAACACGGACGTACCGTAAGAGTGTTCGGATTCCCGTCACCGGATTATTTGAAATATTTCCTACAGAATTCTGGGGCCCTTTCAAGCTATCCGAGGAGTAAAATAATTTTGCCTCAATCGCAGTAGATCACATGACTGGCTGGCCAGTAACTTGGGCGACGGAAATATCCACCTTCGATGTCGTCATTGAGTTCGTCGGAAGAAAACTGCCGAGCTGTTCGGGGCACTTAGAAGGATTTTATCAGACAACGCAACTGCGTTTGAGGTCGCCTCAGTCCAGGAATTTATAAAAAAACATCGCATGGACTGGAATTCAATCCTTCTCTTTGCTCCAATGGATAATAAGAGGGCATTTGGAACCTTCAACCAAGCTATTAAGAGGTCAGTACTGCAGAACGGAATGCAATGGGCGGAGAAACTTCTAAACGTCCTATCATTTCTACCGGGGGGTTATATTTAGGTGGGAGACGAAATTCTGCACTTACTTGGAATAGCACTCGAAAAAAATCGAAAATGGCCGGCAGTCGACTCGTTCTTTCACAGTACGTACGTGTTGACAAAGGCAGACTATCCTGACAACTAGTTTTTATCGCCTGCCGAAAGAATTTCCCGTAAGTCCATTCCCGCGAAGAGGCTTTTCTAGTACAAAGGGACCTATCATTTACTCGAATCAAGGAATACCAGGAACTAAAGAAGGACGATGACTAGAGGAAATACAGGACAAGAGGAGTGAAAAGAAAGTTAAATATGGAAACTGAGTAGGAGAGAGGTGACGAGAACGGAAAACAATCGGAGAACGGCTTCCCTGGCCTGGAGAGCGAAGTGGTTGAATCAGCTTGCGCCATGAGAAGCCGACTGACCCTCATCCCTTTTACTCCCCTCTCTTCTCATTTTAGTCCCTGCGTCCCCCTTCCTGTGGCGCGCTTCTTGGGAGTCCGCCCAAGAAACAGAACAAGCCTAAACGCACTGACGGCAAGGACATCCGGGTTTTGCCGTACGCAACCAATAAGAGTGCCAGCAGAAAGCACTAAAGCTAATTCTTCAGCAAATTCGAACAAGTCACGGGAGAAAGTGTTCATGGCGACGCTGTGATCAGCGCTGCTCGAATCCATCAGAGTGATTAGTAATGTCCCCAGGGAAGGTGAAAACTAAATCAAGCGTGGGATTCAGAGGAAGGCTAATCTGAACCACAATGCTCCGCGGCGACAGGAGCTTCTGACATGGACAAAAGTATTTGATGTCTTTGCAATTATCATCTGCCTACATGGTGAATACTAATTCTTAAGGATCTTCTAAATTAATTCCCCTTCAATATTACAGCGGCTCACTCTGTGTAAACGCGGCATGCCTTCTCGCTGGCATTGAGAGGGCCTTATAAGGAATTTCGTATAGTGTTACCCATCAGTGACAACTTATCCCGTACAACGCAGTAGCGCGGTGGTAAATCTTTATTTGTTGTACAATGTCGCACAGAAGCGTGCGGAGGGTATTCATAAATTAACTATGGATGCGGGCGGGGGTAGAAACCTGCCGCGCCTGCATTACTTGGAGACTAGAAACAAACGGGTAACGAAGTCGCGGAGCTCCTGTTGATGGGAGGAACCGCGACGGGAAGCAGCGAAGGAAGCAAGGCGGGGGAAAAAAACTCTTGCCGTCGTCGCTCAAGGCGCCATAGATATCAATCCCGACGGGGAGAGGAGGATATCGTTTTGGTTGCAGTAAGTGCCGTAATGGCGATGTTTCTCGCGCTCTGCGAGTGTTGCGGCAGCGCCTGCGGTAACCGTACTTGGCGAAATGTGGCGGCGTGCGGAAGGGTGGGCAACTTTAAGGTCGACGGCGATATTGGTACGCAGTAGCTAGCGGCGTGGATACAACCGAACATATCTTTCATACATTAAAATAATTCAAAAATCACCCCTCTGCGTAATACCCGTTCGAATGATGATTTTTGGTGTAAAGATATGTACTTTCCTTGAAAGTATTTACTGTAAGTCTCTCTCGTCAAGGAAATTCGCTCAAATGCATTGTATGGTACTACATATGTTTTGGAGAGACTTGCGGATTAGCCGGAAGATGTAGGCAAGCTTAACAAAATCCTTCCCGTGGGAGAGACTAATAAAGATGGTAAACATCTTCAAGTGCAGACCCAGGTAGTAAGAATTTGGGAAGTCAATTGCAGAGCACCAGGCCCGGTAGGACGCTGTAGGCCGAGGATCATTGGATGAAAGCCAATTATGAGCTCCCATCAGAAGTTCCGAGTTCGGAGGAATGTGGTACGAACAGATGCAGCAAGTGCAGCGGGGAGTGTGCGCTTTCGTTGTTTGGAGTATGGGATGAAGTAAGGGCTGATCACAGTGACATCGTAGCCTCGCGAAACGGGTCAGATCTGGGTGTCGCGGATGTAGATATCGAAAAGCCGCAGGGGTTGAGGTAACAAGGTAAATCTTCCGGGAAGGTCCATTTCTGTACAGGGTGATAGGGGTAAATCGTCGGGAGAAGAGATACTCATAACCAGTTACCCCAAGAAGGAGTTGTTGCAAGCGACAAAAGTTCTACCGTGGTATAGTCGAACGAACAAGAAGGATTGTATATGAAAGAGAGTTGAGAGGGCTACAAGCAAGTATGAAAGGGGCAGATTCTACTACTGATGCTCTGTGAGCAGCGTAGGAAAAAGGTTTCTTGGGTCTGAAGTTGACTCTCAACTCCTACTACTCGGGACTTGACTTGAAGTTGTCTGCCAACTTGCTTGACCCCCACAAGAGGAAGCAGTTTACTCAGCTTATATAGACTTTTTGGGTATCCCTAAAGTCTCAAAGAAACATACTAAAAACCATAAAAATGCATCAAATGGAATCGTGTGAACGAGAGAGACTAACAGTAGATACTATCAGGATAAATATCTAGATTCTTTCCTTCATATCTTAGTCCTCTACATCAGAGCCAAACAGTTCCCCCAAAATATCCATTCCATCCAGGCAGTCCATACAAATATCGCGGACGGCTTAGAATTCTCCATTGCCTCCTGTGAAATATCTGGGCCACTGAGGACGTCCCCATCCGGCTCCGGAGTCGGAACCACCTGGTCCATATTTTCTGGCCCCTTCCCCACTAATCCAGCACTTTCCATGTCTCCCTCCCCCTCATCCTCCTCTTCCTCCTCTTCTCTTCTCTCTTCACCCTCGTCAGAAGAGTCAGAGATCACAATTACTCCCTCAGTCTCCCCTCCTTTCTCCATGGGAGCCCCCCACCGTTATACACTAGTGGTTCCCACGGATCCACCAGTCCTCCTCTTCACCCTCCTCATCCTCCTCTTCCTCTATCTCCTCTTCTCCCTCCTACTCCTCCTCTGCCTCTTCTGCCTGCTCGAAGCAGTTACGGCGGACCCACTCCCGAACGCGTTCCCGGTCCAACCTTCTACAGTAATCATCGTAGTCGGTTGGACCATTTCCATCAGGGCCAAAGCGTTGAGTGGACGACGGCCTCGGGATGACTTGGTGATGGTGAGGGAAGGACGGAGGTTGGTCATGTTAAGGGCTAAAAGAAGGGGTGAGCTGATGGGGTATTTGATGGCGGGGGGTTGCCTCAACGACGTCGACTTCGAAGTTTAAATACTGCGACGTCTTCGAAAAGTATGTCGACCTTGGACGTGTACAGTAATGACATTTATTAATGACACTGTGTCTTAAAATAAAAATCAACTCATGAATTTGCCACACTCATCCAAATTAAAAATATCTTGCAAATTCAGGAACTGTAAAAATATCTTGCAAATACCGATACTGTATCCAAATTTGGTTCTCCTCTAGATTTTTTTTCGTGTGCAAATTTGCGCACATCACAGGGCATAGGCCGATGGACAGTTGGGGTAGCTCGGAAATGAGGCGGTCGGGCAGTGTACTGCAGTAAATGATAACCAATTGGGAAGTCATTCAATGCGGTAATGTGCGATCAGACCCCGGAAATGGCATGGATGCGGGACGGAAGAAAGGACTAAAAATTTGGTAGAGAAGAAGTACTTCAAGATGGTTCACCATGAGTAGAACAAAGATTGGGAGGGAGAAAATATTGCGTGGAGAGGAGCGCTGTAGAAGAAGCAATCTTACGGAGATTGTCGGGAAAAACTTGCGATGCCCTCAATACAAATTGATGAATTCGCTCACAAATCGGCATTGCAGAGGGAAAGTGAGCTACAAGAATATCAGTGAACTCAAACGCTGGTTCACAGCCCAGTATTCCGATTGCCACGCAGGTTCGGTGAGAAAAGGTAGACATTTACTCTTGATTAGTCACTACTTGTGTATGGAATAGGTAACTGCCTCTATGGGTGCACGGTTGGGCCCAACAAAAGGTGAGTCGTCTCGTTTTCCCTGACCCTTCCTAACCAAACATTGATCCAGAAAAGGGGAATGACTTTAGGTCTCTCCCCAGGTAATTCGATTCCATAGCCACGTCGCCCATTTACATTCGGGATACGCATTTTCGAGCTACTCCCTCCATGCGTGCATGTGCCTTGCAAACAGCTAGAAACCCCTGGTCGGAAGACCGCAATGGAAGAAGTGCCTTGGGAAGTTCGGGACGAGAACTAAATTGACGTCGTAGCCGTCGTCCCTGATATGCTCAATTGCGGGGATTAGCAAGTCCTGGTGCGTCTGGCACGTGTTACGAAGGGTCGTGTGCTCATCAACCTCCTCGCCGAAAAGCAGAATGTGTTCCAGAGCAGTAACTACTGAGCTACATACCGGACGCAGGTTGCACATGTGACAAGGTCATTGTTTTGGACACATTGCTGGTTGTACATCATGCAGTCAGTCGATTGATATGTGTTTGGAAGATCGATGGCAAGGCGGTTGTGAGCGTTGTTCTGGACGTCACTCTGAGCCTTCAACGCTGTTACGTAGTTCTTGGTCAGTTTGCAGGCAAGAAGTCGCTGTTCGTTACAATGGCGGTCGTGGCCACTGCCCATGTGCGCGCTGATATGACGAATGCAACCGTCACATTTTCTATGGAGGTTTGGCAGTGGGATCTGTCTCTCTGGCATTTCTCGTTATTCTCTTTGGAGCCTGTACAGTAGGTCAAATCGGATATGAGTTAGTTTCTGGTTTAAAAGGGAGCGTGTAATGAAACCGCTGCAAAGAGTCCATAGCACTTACATTTCCACTGGGCCCTGTCATTCCCGGCCAAAACCACGGAGACGACGGCGAGAAGCAGGCAGATGGCTGCGGAGATCCTTACGTTAGAGAGCCATGTTCACGGATCAGGTATCAGGAAGGCGAATCTTAAGGGCGGGCTTGTTGCTTTGTGCAAAGGTTGTGGGAGTCAAATTCAAGGCAGTTGGAAAGTTACTGAAGTGAGGGCTGATGTTGGAAAAAGAAAGGTGGCCGGCCTTCGCTATTTATATCGGCACTCGTCAGTCTGTCGAGGTTACAGCACACTCACGCATTTTAGTCTGTCAACCTTTTCACTGGGCCGTCGTACATCGCAAGCTGCTAGAATATCATCTTCAAACGTACATTGATAGTTTGCTTTTACTACTCAAAGATCAGTAGAATGTTTGTACGCGTACCGTACTGGAGCACAAGGATGCGCCTTTTCTGTTTGCATTTAGAATTGGGTCCTCCTCCGCAGTGGTACTTATCGATTGGTCTCGTTGTTGGAATATGCATAACTCTTGGTGCCACGTCACAACTGTTTTCAAACGGATATGCGATATACTCCAGAAATCGGCGTACCAGAAGCACTGCTGTATCGTAGGATGATTTGGAGAGCTTTTTGTTTAGTGAATGCATGGAACTTTTGATTTTGAAACGCACAGCTGTTAATAGGCTTGTGCGCAGTATAGCTCGGATAGTGAATTGCCAGTTTTTGTAAGAGTCTGGTTAAGAAGCCTCGGGGTCCTTGAATCTGGACCAATGGGGCCGGTAATGGGCAATAGCGGGGTGGGTTGCTGACCCGAAGCTAAGTGGCCGATATGGCAGCACAACATAATAGACGGAGGGGGTGTAACCTGCACGCAACGGATACCAGAGTCATTTTAGGAGACAATGTCAGGGCGGATGCGGTGCGCGAAGAGGATAGGAAGGAAAAGGTGCGGAGAGAGACGTTCAGAGCGAAGGACAGTAAGGTGCCGGCGATGTGCGCGGGGAGCCTATTGGTGGTTAGGGGTATGGGGCCAATGCAGAGAGGAAGGCCCACTGGTCCAGGGGGAAGAGGTAGGTATCTTTGCTGGAGAACGTGGGATGCCGAGGGTGGGCAATGGAGGAGGCATGGTGATTGAGAGTGCTTGAGGTGGAACGCGGAGCTGATGGCAGATAATATTTTAAGCGGGTGTGCTGGGAACAATTACTCGCCTTGTGGTGTTACCAATAACATTTGAAAGCGAGTAAGCAAACTGGATGATCAATGGCACTCTCCATTGACACAAAATAAAATCACTTACATTCATCCATACTTCAGTTCAAACCTCAATTGCCCCTCATATACAGCATGACTCATCCTCGCACACGCCAGCGCTCACACATATTTGGCAACATCATATGAACCCTCATCTGTATAACTCGTCGGCTCCCCGTAGAGACTAAAACCTGCTATTCACCTCCCAAGTACACATTTGGAGTCTATTACAGTTTCAGATGTTCCGTACTGTGCAGGTACAGCGATGCAGGCAATTGGCAAAATTTTCAATTGCTGAAATCAGCAGTGGCATTCGATCCATTTTTGACCGCCCCTCTGCATATCAACATTTGACGGCGGCCATTAAATGGCTGCGTGGATATTCGTGGACGAAAACTTTTGCCGTGCTCATTGCAAAGGCTTCTAAATACAGGAGCAAACGAGCATATCGCAAACATGGCGCGTGGCGTCAGAGCTTCAGGTCCCCTAGACAACTTGAAACACTAGCGAGACGGCGAAAGCACTGCTAAACTAAACTCTGAATTGGCGCTCTGCCACTTCGAATTATGACACACATCAAGGTCGACGTAAGTAGTCCCGCGTTTCATGAAATTCGAGGGTTTGCGGTAGGCAGTACATGGGTCGCATGGGACTCCCCGTGCAATAAATGTTTGCAGTTCGGCGCGTTCGTAAAACAGGCTGATGCGTTTCGCCAAATTAATGCCCAATAAATAAGCCGATCGAAGGCTATTATGAGGTTGTGGTCTTGGTGGGATGAACGTTTACATGGCTAAAGTTCCCGCAAGAGGTAGATGTGGGCCATTGCGTTGGGAGGCATGAGAAATGGATATAGGATGTGGATGAAGAATGACCACGGATTGGGAGGGTGTTCAATTCCACGATTATCAGTTTGCTCATACAACAACGAATTCTGTCGCGATCAACCGACGACAACTCAACCGCTCCTGGCTCGGATAGATTTTTCCCCTTTTGAGGGCCGCTAGCCCCCTTTTCTGCTAGGTAAAGTCTTCTTCTTCTTCAATTCCAAGAGAAGACTCCTACGTCGCTTATTGGAGGAAAGGCGAGACCTATTGTATTTTTCTGTAAGCGGGGTGACGAACAGGGGTGGCGGTTTTGGGGTACAGTCTTCCCGCGATAATTGCATATTGACGGTTGCTGGATTGTTATACAAATATCGCGATTATTCAATTACTGAGCAGTATGATATACCCAACGTTACACGTGTCATACATCATAAGTTTAAAATTTTACTCATCAAGCATGTCAAAGTACAGTATAGTGCTCGTCCATAGTACTGCAGTTTGAACGGCATTGGATGCCTTTGTCTCTCGAATTGAGCGCTGGATTCTTGCCAATACGCGTAGTACGTTCGAACCATGGCTCAAACTTGGGTCAGCCTCAATTAACCTCTTCAATTTTGATACCGCTTCCAGCTGTTCGGCATCTGATGGAAGAGGGACATCAAATGTATCCCTCGAGCTCTCATTATCGCTAGAATTCTCAACTAAGGCCTTATCAACTCGGCCTAGCACTAGAACTTCCTCAGTAAACTGCCCAGTGTGCACATCCCTATATTCGGCGCACAGATTACTGTTCAAAAACATTTTATTCGCAGGGGCGGCAAGTTGAGAGACGAGATCCTCAACGATTCTTTCATCCTCACTCGGAATATTTTCAACTGCAGGCAGCAGTACCGGATAGTGCTTGTCTACTGGAAGAGCTCCAGTGTACTTCCAAGAATTGGGAATAATATAGTAGGAAACGTCTCCCACACCCTTACAAGCCAATTCACTACCGTCAGCTGATCAATGCTGTAAATATTGTGTCGTTCTCGTCCGATAAATCCAATACGCGCTCATATTGCCTAGCCCGATACCTCGGCTTCATTGCAGCTATGATTACAGCGTCAATTGGTTGTAGCCTCGGCGTATATTTCGGAGGAAGAAAGTCCACTTCGACATTAACGGTATCAGGAAGCGAGCTCAGTCTACCGTGTGCGCTGCAGTCGTCAAGAAGAAGTAATAATTTTCTTTGGGGCGTCCTACTGATGATTTCACTGAAGCCACGGAGCCATTGAAAGAATATACTTGAAGTCATAAAGTCATGCTTGCTAGAGTCATAGTCGAAACCAAACTCAGAGCCAGTCTTTCCGTTGAAACAACGCGGCTTGGCCGCATGTCTCATCTTTAGTGGTATCTCCTCTGTACCATTTGCATTTGAACAAGGCATGAAGGTAAATCTGACATTTGCCTTCTTGCGACCAGCGAGTCGATCGCTCGCAATGTTTTAGTCTAGCGCCATGCAATAGAAAAGTCCAGATTCATTTGCATCGTAATTTGTCCTTGATACTGTACTCTGTAAGCTTTTCATTTAGCTGTGGGGGCCTCTCCGAAATGAGTTCCACATCGGCATCACCACTCTCTCTTATTGGACTTAAACAATTGAATATTCCAATGTTTCTGAAATATGACAGCCAATCTGTTGAGAAAAACATGACGAATTGTTTGTCTTCGGGAGATTCTTGTTGGCAGCTAAAAGCATGCGGGTGGCTGTGCTGCGAATCATGTAGCCGTTCACAGCTCGCTTGGCATTGAATTGCGCCATCAACCAGTTAAATACGGCCTCTTCTATGTGCTCGGCTTTTCATTTCTTGTGGCGCTTCTTGATATCTGGTTGTAGTGAACGGTGTGGTGCTGGCAGTTCTAGAATTAGCGAAGTGGTAGCATGTGTGGGAGCCTTGAGGAGGTCTGATTCTTTTGAGCCCAATCGCAAAGGACGATCTTGGTGTAGGTTTCATGTTCTGCTCTGCGTCATGCAGCTTTTCTGCAGATCAAAGCCTTTGAGGCTATTGCGAGGGAAACGTTTTTCATAATCTTGGAATGTGGGCTTTGGTTGGAAGGGAAGGTGGGGAAGGTGGTGGACATTGTCAGTACCCGTTGTGGCATAGATCGCAGGAGGTAATGGGAGTTTTCCAATTCCATTTCATGAAATTCCCGGGGTCCAGCACCTGATACTAGAATTGACATACAGTTACTGGTAATGTATAAAAGTTGATTTTTCACAATAAATTCGCCTTTTCCAACTTCTTCTGCACTGATCGTATACAGTTATCGCGATTACGAAATTACCGGTCATACAACTATCGCGAACGACTGTACAGTACTGTTGGGATGGGAGTAGTGAGCGGTAGTTTCCATGTATGAATATTTGTGTTTGTTCAATTCAGGACTTTACATGTTGCACCTGCATATGTCTGTGGTAAAGTAAAGAATATTTGCGATTGTAATATTTAATTCTTTATCTTTTGGCGCGCTACTGTAGGGTAGCGGAAATATGCCCCTAGGGCCACCTAGGAGGTCTATATAAACACCTGTTCCTCCGCGGTCTTGGACTGGGGAGGAAAATCAGACTTTGGAAGCACAATTCGGTCGAATGCTTGCAGCTGTCTCTCGAGGTAGCCGCAAAAAATCGATTTACCACATTTGCGAGAAAATTTGACGCATTCGATAAGAAGAAGTTATCAATTATTATTTAAGGTCGTTCCATCGAGACATCGGTGCAGGATCTTGAATAAGTCGATTTGTGCTTGAGAAAATAGGTAAAATGAGAAGCCATCGAAAGGGATCAAGCAAGATACGTGTAACAAAAAAATCCAAGTCGCAACAAAAAATGAAATTTATAAAGACCTCAGACCACGGTTACCCGGGCGGCGAAGACGAAGAAGCTCCATAATCGGCCAGATCCAATTCGAAAACCGAGGCTGTTCCGGCAGAAGAAATTCCAGAGCAATTCAAGACTACTTTCTCAGATAACATGTCCACCCAGTCCATTAAAATGTTCTCGCCGAGTTGATAGAGACTCTGAAGAAGATCCTAGTAGTCACCACCGCGCTTTCGAAGTCCTCAAGGCGAGCATGAACTTCATCGCGGTACCGACCAAAGAGACCGTAAAAAAAGGAAGCAACCCGATCAGGATTTCAGCGACAGAAGAGAAGGAAAGCAGCGAGGAGTTGACACCCATTCATGTCGCATACAAATTGCACAAGGCCGGATTAGAGTCCAGCAAATGCAGAAGAGTCGGAGACGACTCTTTCCTAGATAGAAAACGAACTCGGATCCTCCTGTTAGGTGAATTTACCGTGCTTGGAGAGGACCGGAGGAAGCTGGTACCTTTTGCATTCGACCAAGAAGCCCAGGGAGTATACGAAGATGTAGCAAACATATACTTGAGGGCACCTATAGAATTTCTTTTTGACAAACCCGAGGAACGATTGTGCATGCAATGAAGACCAGTTTGCCGACTTTCAGGAGAAATTCTTCACCATCCAGTGTAAAGAGCGAAAAGAGTCCCTTCAAATGTATGCAGAACCTATAAGGTCCAGATAAAGTGTGCTTCAGATCACCGTAACCAACAACATGCTTGTTAATCGTTTTAAGGCAGGTGGTCCATCCAAATTAAGGAAACAGGACATCATAGTAACTGGAAGCTTTGATGTATTCGCCAGTTTAGTCGCTCCTCTGGTCTCAGGTCAGTTGAAGGCTTCCAGGGAGTACTTTAGTGAAGTAAGGGATCCATAGGGGTCAGCAAAGGCTCCATATGAACATCAAGGAGAGCCGGTAAAGTGTTCCTATTACAAGAAGTTATGCTCAAACTTTAAAGAATGTCGTAAACAATTGTAAGACTCGCGCTCTTAGTCCAATCAAAACCACCACGCGGGAGAAGGGAAAGGGGTCCGAGGACCCCGTCACAGGACTAAAATTCTGTAAAAAGCACAGATGGAAGACATACACGAGCGCGTGTCTCTGCAGCGAGCCGATTTGGCCGCAAGGGTCGGAAGAAGAGGAAGTAGCAGTGGAACTCCAGGCTTTTAACGAGCGTCTTATAGTCCAACTGAACACAACCGTACTCTAGATCTGGGTCGATGACTCACGATTTCGGAAGAACGGAGGTGAAATTATGCAAGTCGGTGAGGAAGTAGCTGATTCCGTCGATGGATCACCAGTCGATTCACCGGCGCTGGAAGACTCAAGTTCACGTTCTGGGGGCTGAAGTTCACAGAGCCCATTAGTATTATAGGAAAGCTTCCGGACAAGTTACTCATTGGGAGAATATTCTTAAGGTCCAGAGGACTCTCTTGCTCGACTTGAAGCGAGACTAAGCGTCTATAAAGGTCGTGGGATGAAGAATGGAAGGAAGTATCAGTACTAGGGGTATTCCGATAGCAGGTTGAACGAAGAAGTATCAGCTGTAATTGAGGATTTTGACGTCGATGAGATGATCCTGGAGATGGATATTTGCGGTCTTTCCAAGAACGGAGCCAATTCAAATGCCTTGCGCGATCTGCTTTCGGAACGAAGAAACATCCTCAAAGTTCTGGGAATAATTCGTGACATGCAGCAGAGATAAGCCTCCTATCAGTGTTCGACCCAATGTGCGAGCCAATAAGACGACGTTCTCCAAAAACTGAAGAAGTAGAGAAGTCGGCCATGGATGAGCTACTGAAATTGGGAGCCCTGGAACCTAGCGTATCCTATTGGGCAACCAACAATTTGCTCGTCCAAAAAGGATGGGCAGTCGAGTTACTTCCGACTTCCGGAAGCTCAATGCGATGAAAATCACAGACTCTTACCCCATGAAAATATGAGGTAGATTTTTGGATTGGTTTGCCTCAAAGAAGGCCTACTCCGTATTCGACCTCAAAGATAGTTTCTTCAAGTTGAGCTACATCCGTACTGCAAGAATTTAATGCAGTCCGAGCTGTCTTTGGAATCTTACAGTACATCAGCTTACCGATGCAGACAAAGAATGCTCCAGAGACATTCCAGCGCGTAGTCAACAAAATTCTTGGTGAACGAAAAGAGAATGATGTTCTGGCTTCATGGAAGATACAACTGTCTGCACAATAGAAGAATACGAGCACTTGGAATCTATAGCAATTGTATTGGACAGATTGCTTATGGCGGGAGTCCGTCTCAAGATATCCAAGTGTACCTTCTGGGCTCGGCGCGCAGAGTCTCGGTCATCGAGTTGATCAAGATGATTGAAACTGTTCGTATCAGCAGACAGAGGCCGTAAGAAGGCTGGCCGAGCCAGCCCCCTCATTTGACGAGCTCATGAGGTTTCTGGGACTGATGAACTTCTTTGCGTAATTTGTGGATCATCCTCCTGACATTGCAGCTCCCCTGTACGAGGTTCTAAAAGGAATCGGGCTTCCCAAGAAGAAAGGGCACGGCGAACGCCTGAAAATTCCAGATTGGAAAGAACGCTGAGGAAAAGCTCGGAGAGAGGCATCGAAAGAGCTGAAAAACTAGCTAAGTGACCCATTGATGAATGCATAATAGCCGCACCGAAAGAATAGACTGAGAAAAGGGTCATGACAGACAAAAGCTCATATGGACTCTTAGGAGTGCTTCACCAAAAAAAATAAAGGCGGAAAATGGCAACCAGTATCATTCACCTGCCGCATACTTCGTATGGCCGAGAGGAATTATGAACCAACGGAAAGAAGGTGCCTGGTTGTGGTCCATGCACCCCTAAAGTAGAGGCAGTATTCCCATGGGGAGGAGTTCATAATTGTCACGGATCACTCTTCTCTCAAGTGGCTCCAAATTCAGTTCCGATATTTTATCAAAGAGAGTTTTTATTATTGCCGCAAATGCGTACAAATTCAATGCCACAACATCGTCTCACATGTTTCACTTCGCCCAATGCTGTGAAAGTTATCGAATAAATTCCTCTTTTTAAAGCTCGGTAGAAACTTGTTAAAGCAAAAGCTCTGCCATCATCCATTCCATCGGGTTACCCACTTTGTTTTCAACATGACCAACCTCCGCCCGTCCCTAACTATCACCAAATCAACCAGAACCTACCGCACCATCAACAGCCTGCTTTCGATGGCCAATGGGCCAACTGAATACGAGGACTACTGCAGAAGAATAGACCGGGAGCATGCTCGGGAGTGGGTTCGCCGTCAATTTGTGGAGTAGACGGAGGAACTAAAGTTAATAGAGGAACCAGAGGAGGCATAAGAGGCAGAGGAGCCGGAGGAGGCTGAGGAGGATGTGGAGGCACACTAAGATGTAGAGGACTGGGTGGATCCATGAGAGCCACTTTCGTACATGCGTGAGTGACTTATTGTGGAGAACAGTGGGGGAAATAAGTGTGTAATCGTAATATCGGACTCCTCTGTCGGGGATGAAGCGGAGGTTGAGGCTCATGCGCAGGGATTAGAAGACCTAGATATGTCCGGGAAGGATACCTATCATCCTGCGTTGCTCATAGGAAGCAAGAATGAATACTTTGAAGTGTTCCTTTACAAATATTCTAACGTGTTACTGCGGGGACGGAAAGATTTAGAGAATACCAAGGGTATGTTTTCCTATCTTTTTGGTGATGCAGGGAACAAATATAAAGCAAGGCTCATCGATAAGTGGTCCTTCAATGGAATCGGTCGCACCTTCGCTGAAGTATGTGATTACCTTGTGAAAAAATACTGTCAGCAAGTAGAAACAGATGATATGATCCGCACAGTCATAGAAGCCCGCCTCAAATTAGTGATTTGATAAGTTCTTTGGTTTACTTGTGTGATCTCTACGAAATTTCTGGGTTCAACGCCCATGCCAAGTACGAGATGCTGAATAAGGCGATAATGGAGGATATGTGGCTCTCCGGTTTCGTTCTCATCAAAACCGCTCACATTCAATGATATAAAGTGCACTATTGTGGTTTTCTTTGAGAATTCAGAGATATGCCAGTAGCCGGGTAAAATAACAAAGGAATTCGTATCCTAATGTACCTGATGCATCCAAAGAAGAACTGAAAAGGCCAGCTACCAGCTCAGCGGCCTTGTAATGCGAGAGAAACGATGTCAGAAACTTGGAAAAACGACTGGAAACACGGTTCGACAGAGGACTGGACATAATAAAGTCAAATTTGAAGGTATTCTTACACTGACAATCAAGAGAAACCAGTCTCGTATTTAGAAGGCTACAGAAGTCTGCCCCTAATTTCACAAGCTTGGACACTCTGCACATACGATATGTGTATGGTGAATCCACACCGGAAAATCCGTTGTGGGAAATGTGCTCGCTATCGTGATCATGAAAGCAACTGCCTTACTAAAGATACCAGACTGGCAACTATGTCGGAGGGACGAAGTGATTCTGGACCTGAGGTGAACGTTTTACAAAAAAATGAAGGATGAAATGCTGAGCAACGCCAGAAACGTATCTACCGCTGACATACTCGGCCAGGTCAATGTCACAGAAAGGGATGAAGAAGGAAATGTGTTATTACAGATTAGATCACGAAATGCTTGAACATATTAAAGCACATGTACTCCTCTGGGCAAAATATTTGATCAAATTGGACCCAGAACGGAAACTTTTCCGACGAGGAAAGTGAAAAAGCAGAAAAAAGTAATAAGAATCCTGAGGGATACATTAAAGTATGTGATTAAACAAAACTTGGTAGCCGAGCTCGCTTCAGCGCCAACTGGAACCAATTCTTGTGTGCTGTTAGGGTGGGACGCGTATGATGCGGGGAAAGAGCTCAAAAAAACTATAAAGTCCAGTAAGTCAAGTAGGGGAAAGAAAATATTTCTTTACGCGGCATCTACAGCACCACTACGACTTGAGCTAGAATCAGTCAAAATCTCGGTAACGAGTGCCAAAGCTTTTTTCGATTCGAGTTCCGTTCAAAATCTGAATCCTGAAAGTTTTATTGCGAAAATCGGTGTCGAAATTGTTCCAACTATACGAATGATAACTGCTGCGGATGGAACCATCTCAGAATGTATGGGTGCTGTCGAAAGCGTTCCCGCGTTTTTCGGGGACTGAAAATTTGATATGGATTCTCTTTTCATGTCTGAGTAACGTTTCCTAGCAATCATTGGCAGTGCCACAATGGAAGACCTGGGGACATGCATTGACCTTGGAAACCAAATTTTCGCAGGTCAAATTGAGCGAATAACCGTTAACATGCCCCTGTACTTTGACAAAAGCGTGAGGATAGAAGAATTTTGAGGTAATGGCAGTGAATATTTCGCCTCTAGCTATGAAAGCGAAGGTTCAGAGTAAAAGAACGCCTTACAGGGGTGGGAAAGGTATGATAGAAGGATAATAGTCCTTGCATGAAATTATTACGATTCTTCGTATGGTACGGACAACGACTGGGATTTGAAGGCAGATGTAAGCTCTGAATTTGTAGCTATTTTCAATAAATTTGGATTCCAGAACAAGATTAACAGTATACATTGATGAAGTTGTGGAATTCGCAAAACATTTGGATGGGCTTATGTCCGATTTCCAGACAGTAGTGGAGAAAACATCAGAGTAAAGTTTGCAAACCAAATGGATCAAATAAATATTTGTGCAAAAATCCATCAAGCGAATGCGCGACATTGTAGATCGAAAGTGAATCAAGGCCGATCCGGATAAAAGAGAAAAATCAAACTGGCACCAAGACCTACTTCAAAGACTGGAGTCCGAAGTTTCCTTGGTCTAACCTAGTAATATAGAAGGTTGAACAGAGATTTAGCCATGACAGCGGCAATAATACACGCCAGAACTGCGAAAATTGGAAATTTTTTCTTGAACAAGAAAACGAACATTCCATTCGACGAACTTAAAGGGAAGCCATGTGCCCGTCCAGGTCTGATGTCTACGGATTTAAAAAAGCCATTTATAGTGGAATCAGATGCATCTGATCAATATTTGGTAGCACTTCTGTCCCAAAAAGATGAAAACGGAAGATTAAACCCAGTTCAATTTGCAAGTCGCACTTCCATGACGTGGAAAAGAGATAAAATGTCTGTGAGATAGAAACACTGGCAGCCTTTTTTCATTGGAAAATTGAAAGTATTTACTGTAAGCCTCTCTCATCTACAAATTCGCTTAAATGTATTGTACAGTATTAAATATGTGTTGGTGAGACTAGTGGACTAGCGGGAAGATCTACGTAAGCTTAACAAATTACTTCCCCTGGGAGGGATTATTAAAGATGGGAAACATCTTCAAGTACAGGCCCAGGTAGTAATTAATTTGGAAGTCAATTACAGGCCACCAGGCCCTGTAGAACTCTGTCGGTCGGGGGCCATTGGATGAAAGCCAATCCCGAGCTCCCATCGTAGATTCCTAGTTCGGAGGGATGTGGTACGATCAAATGCATAAAGTGCAGCGGGTAGTGTGTGCTTTCGTTATTTGAAGTATGGGATGAAGAAAGGACTGTTCACAGTAAACATTGTGACCCTGTGGAACGAGCGAGATCAGGGTATCGCGGATGTAGATGTCGAATCACCTGCAGGAGTTGAGGGGACAAGGTAAGTCCTCTGGGAAGGTCAATTCTCGTACAGTGCACAGGCCAATGGATAGTTGGGGTAGCTCGGAAATGAGGCGGTCGTGCACAATACTGCGTTAAACGGTGACAAATTGGGGACTCATTCAATGCGGTAGTGTGCGAGCTATGCGGTAATCTGGGACCAGGCCCCGGAAATGGAATGAATACGGGACGGAAGATGTAACTGGAGATGTTGTAGAGAATATGTACTTCAGGTTGGTCGAACAGGAGTAGAACAAAAATTGGGACGGAGAAAATATTGCGTCGAGAGGAGCGCTGTAGAAGAAGCAAGTATGAAGGAGATCGTCGGAAAAAACTTGCGATGCCCTTAATACAAATGGATGAAGTTCGCTCACAAATCGGCATTTCAGAGGGAAAGTGAGCTACAAGAATATCAGTGAGCTCAAATACTGGTTCACATTCCAGTATTCCAATTTCCACGCAGGTTCGGTGAGAAAAGGTAGACATTTACTCTTGATTAGTCACTACTTGTGTATGGAATAGGTAACTGCCTCTTTTAAGATCTTGGAGGTTATTTCTTCATTTTGAATTCCTTGCGCTCACAATTCCAAACTAAGAAGGTAATATGGAGACTGAAAAGTTTATTTTGCTCTTCTTTGGTCATTGCGACGGAATAGAGAAGCTGGTGCGATAATTAGCAAATTGTGAGGGACTATTTTGTGATAAACAATATTCTCGATGTCTTGTCGCGCAGAAAGTCTCAAAAATCGATGATATCCTACAAATAATCACTAAAGCGAGTAACTCTGTCCTTTTTGTTGCTATGTCCTTCCGTGGAGTCATTCCATCTCTACTTATCATTTGATGGGATCCTGATGAGGATGGAAGAGTGATCAGAAGCAGAATCCAATCCAGCAGGAACTGCAAATGGAATTAACAGAATAGTTGAACACAATTGAAGGTCTTGACAGGATTTAGGAAAGTTAGGCAGGGAAAAAGAGAGCATAGACGCCTATTTTGCGAAAGAAGATTCAAAATTGGACTTCATTGCAATTAAACGAAGAAGAGGGCCACCCCGTGTAAACTGGCAGTCCGGCAGCACGTAGGCGCATCTCAAAGGCAGAAAGATAAGAGTAGAGTCTTTTCGCTGTTGCTGATGAAGTTAAGTAGGTTGGCTGTGGGTGGATACTGGGCGTGTTGGTCGTAATGGGTCGGACCGATGGGAGGGTGTACCCGCCTACTATCGTACGCCAGGGGAGATCACTCTGCATGTGGGGATGTGTAGCCCCATGCGCTACTCGGCAACGAAGCGCACCAGTCAAACGTCTACAGCACCTTTTATCTTCCAGCGCATGTTCCACAGTAGATCATCCGCTATGGAACCCGTTCCATCTGCCACGTTTCAGTTTCCCGCGACCGGCCGTGGCGGCCGCCGTATCAGGCCTAACGGCCAGGATTCAGGCTGCTGCCTGCTCTCATTAGTAGATAAATAGTCGACATGGCCTCTCGCGGAATACACCCCGAGCATCGATCAGCCTCATTCGATCACCCTTAGGTCCTTTGATCTAACACGGTCTTCTCTACAGACGCCCTCATTTCGAGGCACGTCATAGGATTTATGGGCGATTTCTTTGCACCTTTCGACCTGCGAACATACTATACTGTCTTTTGACAGATCTTGTTTGCTTAGAAAATCATTCTGTGTATTCTGAAAGCGACCTATAGTAAATTATATATACTATACTAATGACGTTCGTGCCACAAACAGGGAATAAAAAGGTAAATTTTGGCTTCAACAGAATAAAAGCATTAAATGAAGCGTTGTACAACCCTGCACAGCGAAATTACAGAACTGATTGAAGGTTTCACTGAATTTTCCATCATATTAGAGAAAACTTTATGCTAAAAAATCATTCCTTCCAAGTGATATCAACAAATAAATCACTTCAACCACTATTCATCTCTGCTCTACATGTCTCCGCCATAGGCTCCACTGCGATCTGTAAGGGAAGC
The DNA here is from genome assembly GCA_002205965.3 of Kappaphycus alvarezii. NCBI lineage: Eukaryota > Rhodophyta > Florideophyceae > Gigartinales > Solieriaceae > Kappaphycus > Kappaphycus alvarezii. The sequence goes on from NADL03000005.1 coordinate 341,443, forward strand.
AAGTTTCGCGTCGTAAATAAGTACGACTCGTATGATCCTACGGCTCCGATAATCTCAAACGCTGAGGAATATGGTCGTCGAAATATAAATTTCCGCACTGGTAGCCAATTTAACAATCTCTGCACTCGATCAAATAGGAGAAAATTTTAAAGTTATCGTCTTGGTGTAGAGAGCGTCCTGTGGCGATTGAATGTAAGGGTTCTAGGGCCAGAAATAGAAAACTTGTATGGCCAACTCATTGTGGGAATAGGTGGACAGCTTTCGAAGTAGACTAAGTCCCTCGGAGTAGGAGTTCTGCATGAAATGCAACCTTTCATGGAATTTATGGCCGCAGTTCGGTAGGCGTCGTGCTATTTTCCAGTTCTCGAGCTGAGTACTGCAACACAGTGCCTTAAGGCTTACTTAATGTGCCCCTAAAAAAGTCCGTTATTTTTGCGTGAATCATGCACTGATACAGTTTAGCACCTGAGTAGACTCGATCAAATTCGTTCTCCCGTTTCCAACTTAATTCTGTAGCTGAAAGATTAAGTTGAGCCAATTTTAGAAATTTTTACCTAAATTTAGCTAAGTACCAAAAAAGATTAGCTTAATTTGATTTTTTTGATCGATAGCTTTTCCATGTGCTGATAGGATAAAACTGGCGTCAACAGAAAAGTGGAACTACAAAAAGCTGAGACGAGAGTTGTTGCAGACGAATAAAGTGCTACAGTAGAAGCTACTAGATAAGTACGATGAGCGAAAGTGAAGAATTCTTACTGCTATGGTAATCTAATTCGAAGGTTGCAGATTCTTAGCATCGCTTAGAAGCTAGAGAGTTGATCAACGGTATTGGTTTGAAGCTAATTCCCACTTACTTGAGAATTTCGATTCTATTTTCTGAATTGATCAGGAAAGAACTTCTCTGGAAAAATCTTTTCAGAATTAAAATCAAAAATGCTTCCCTCTACTCAAAATTAACGGACTGAATTTTTCCAAGGAATCCAAAGTTTTGAACTTGAACCTGCGCCAAGCAAGGCTTACTGGCTTTGATGGGGCCGACTAACTTGATGGAACTCCTTTGTGAAGGCCGATATTACCGAATTGTTTCTGGCTCTAGTGAAGCTGCCTGAATACCTCTAGAACGGAGGGAAGAGAGATTAGGTTTCTCATATACTCTTTTGGAGCCCTAATTTGGTAATAATGTATGAAGCACTTTTCATCCGGTGCTATTTATGAGGCAACTATGTTAACCCCTCAGCAGTAACAAGTCGTTGAGTACATCTCAGCGTAGAAAAAAACACTCATTATTTGGGTCTTTGTTCTAAAATCAACAGCAATAAAAGCCAGTAATATATGGCTGTAGTAAACTAGCTGCCAAGTCACGAGAATAAGCGGAGAATTTTTTTATAGTCTATATATAGTCTGGTTCAAATAGTTGCTTCAAGGTTGCATCACAGTACTTTAGATCATCGATCCGTCAAGATACGTGAAATTGCACCTAAGTTATACAAAAATGCCGTGCACGGGTAGATAAGAACGCAAGTTGGGAGTACTACTTTATCATAAAATAGTATATGTATTGGCAGCGACTTCTAATGCATTTTTTTGCTTTCTAGCCTCCATTTTCATCGCTGGTAGAGTGAAGCGCCAACGGTGCCGGTGTAAATATTTCACTTACATGCACAATGCCATAAAAATTAACTGGTATCAGCCAGCTTATCTGTTACAGTGCTGTAAATTAACCCCCTTTTCCTCCCTTATATGTACGATATGTACTGTATGTATTGCGCTACACTGTACTGCGCCACCACAGCATGATACTGGATGTGGATACACTGATTCCAAATTTGTTTCATCTCGTTATTCAGTTCGAGAAAGGGCCTATCGTGCCCATTATATAGATTTTTTGGCAATAAATCAGGTATTGTGCTCATCTATACCAAAAAAATAAAAATACACGTCATCAATTGGCGTAAACATAAAGAAAAAAAGGAAGCAAAACTTCATTTTCAATTTCTCCTCATCATCTGTAAAATTTATTTAATGCCGTGGAATATATCTGCGGTGCTTCGATCTACTGCAGCTCTATTTACTTTGCCTTTATCATTTTTAATTGCTATTTTTATTCTTGTCGGAAACAATATAGTCCTACTTCAAAAAGCATTTCCCACCCATTAGTACCACCAACAATACCATTTCTCGAAATCGTAGCGCATTACGCCCCTGTCGACACGCTCATTCTCTATTTCCGGATTTTTTAAACCCTGTTCTTCCTCCATAGTTGACGAGGTAAAGCGGTATCTAGCCACTGAAATGATGGAAGAATGTGATGAGGAAGTTGTTACAGACGATGTAGCTGTTGTTCAAGAATTTCTGTCATGGGCTCATATTCACTCTCCTTTTTCAGCTTCTCCAAAATATTTTTTTCCAATTGTAACGTCCCTGGTGAAAATTCTGGTCTTCACCCGCCTTGAAGGGCGTCCTGAAAAACTTTCAGTAGGCCGATTCGAGGAACATTCGTCAAGTCTTGATCCAGGGAATTTTCTTACTTGTCTCATTGAGTAACGCCGCTTCCTATTCATGTATGTTTTTATGATTGAAAAAATGGTCTCTGAGTTCAAACCACATCAAGTTAGTGCCTCTAAACGCCTGGTGTCCCAATATTACACTACTCTAAAAGGTCAGGGTGGTGTGGATGTATGTAAGGTAGTAGAAAGGTTTGGTTAGTGGGTTGCTGTCCTGGAGGAAGGGTAGCACTGTTTCTTTCTAATACAAGCGTGGGAGCTCACCTGTTTTCGTATATAAACCGACTACGTCAGGTGGGCGGCTCAAAGTCCACCAAAAAACAGATCAAATATCACGAGATAAAGAAAGTTCGCGAGATAATGTATAGTGCCTGAACATAAAGTTCGTATGGTACTAAAATCACTCAGAGCAATAGCGCAAATTCTACAAGAGCTACCACGCCACTACCAACAACCCATACTCGAGAATTTTACACTGTATATTACTTAAAGAACCACCTCTCGCCACTCTTACCTCCTCTTATCCGGCGGTGGATCTATCTTGGCGCTTAAGCCCACTTGTGCGTAGTTCACGATGATTCCTGTGCCATCTTTTTTATTTTTCCGTTTTTTGTTGCGCGTTCTTTCTGTCCGTTTTTTCCCTTTTCCCCGACACTTGTACTATTCTCCCACGACTATACTTACGTTCTTCTCCTCGAAGCCAGGTTGATTCAGATCACACAAATAATTCTTGACTCAGCCCATTATAGGTCACATGAGCGAAGTAAAAACGGTGCTAGCGCCTCCAAAATCCCTGGACAGAGTACTGGGATGGCGAGAACAAAATAAATTGCCGGGAAATCGAGAAGGGGAGAGCTCTCGACTCGAACTGGTGTCAAGAGCAACCATGAAGCGTCGTTTCAACTTTCTTTCCCCAGCATCTGCGTAACAAAAAACAGAAGGTTTCTTGAAGACCAAAGAATGCTTTCGAGTTTCACATCTTTGTGCTGAGATCACCAAAAAGAAGATCTTTCGGCCATCCGACGTCCTTGTGCAATCAATTCTATGAATTCCCGCGTTCTCAGGGACGAGATAGAATACATCGTTTTTAGCGTTTTCTTCGGAGGGTACGAACGCGGAAACCGGAATCGATCGAGCTAAAACTTCTAGGCCCAAGTCTTAAACGGAGTCAAAATCGCAAATTTCGTGTTGTCCCTGGAACAGTCTTTTTGGATTGCAAAATTGCCTTTTAATCCATACTCGTTTTGCGATTTCTTCTTTCTTCCATTTTTCTTCCCAGTAACGATTAAATTTCATTATGTTTGAAACGTTATAAGCAAAATATAGATTTAAATTTGTACTAAACTATCAAAGGCGATTCAGCAAAACATAAAGATAGTTTAGAGTACAGAGTGACATAATCATAACAACGAAGGGAAGCTTGGTCTCCAGCAGCCGTTTGAGTTGATCATTCTGGAATAATAGACGAAGGGGATAAGGTGAGAGGTTCCTCACATGTATGGCTCGTCTGAAATGTCGGTCACCGTAAGAAGCTAACCAATAACGGAGATATACAACTTTCAAAATAAAATATAGTCCGAGTAAACTGGAGTAGAACCCAGACCATTTAATCCTTTCTATGCGCTATTGGGAACCAGTTACTGGAAAGAATATCTTGGGATGGATTCGATTCACCTCTACCACCAATCTGTTTCAACTTTTCTAGCTTACTTTCGCACATAGCGCCAATTAAGCCAAGATTTAGAGCTGGAGATGCTATTCCGAATACTTTTGTATCAATGAGGCGATTTCGTAAGTATCTATTCATGGTAATACGCCGAAAATGAGCAAAGCGATGGGCGTGATATCCATATAATAATCTGGGGTAGATTGTTCCCAATATTCCTCTTTTTCTATCACATATTCTTCATCGGGATTTTTACAGTACGCACCATACTTTCGGCGCGGATATTTGACAATAAAGCATACACCAGTGGGGCTCCCATTTGGCTCCATCTTTCTTCGTAAGTCGACGAGGTTAGCGTCGGAAAAATTATCGGCTTTGTCTCAATCAACGGTCCTAGGAGACTAAAAACGGAGAGAATCTCCTTTTCCACGAAATCGCTGACGATCTCAGGGGATGAACTACTGATTCCAGTGGCATTTTCTCAGCCCTTGAGATGCTCGGCGGCGATATGGAGGGTTTTTTTCCAGTCTTTGACACCAAAAACTTTCCGGAAAAGTCTATTGAGCATTTTTCGAAGATAATTTCTGCTTAATAATCCATATCGTTCGATACAGGTAGAAAGCTGACTTTTCTGGCAAACATCTGAACTCTTAACTTACTATTGCACATCTCCATTGATCTGGGGCCACTAACATAGGTCGACGACGAACCTCTCTGTTGTCTCCTTAATCTGGTGCCTAACTACATCGTGGAATGTCCTTAATGTCACCAGTCTGTTCTCAATGGTTTGTATAGACTGGAGGCTATTCTTTTTACGCATAATCAAGTCATCTTTCCATATTACGAAGTATTTGCGGCACATTTTATCGAACGGCGCTTAGCTGTCTTTTTATACAATATAAATCCTTTGAAAAGTAGGGGACGTTGAAAGAAAGGGATCAAATAAGGGACGCTACTCGACAGCTGTAAAATTCAACACGGAGATCAGTTATCATTCGTGGATATCTGGGGCGGTTTGCAAATAAGGAGAGATTGCTCGGAACAAGTAGTCCACTGCTCCATTACTTGCGGAGGTGAGAGCTTCTCTTTCACAGACAAAAAAATCGCTACGCTGCGTTCATGAACCAGCTTGAGTATTGAGCAAGATGATTTTCTCGTCTTTTCTCTCTTGTGCAAGCAGTGCTTCAAACAGCTGTGCTTGATTCGTTCGCTTCGACAATAAAGGGGAATAGAAGTCCGGAAAAGTCTTACCAGCCGTGAGACACGCCTTTCCCTGAAGGTTTTGAATGCAACGGCCATATCTTTCCGACTAGTCTAAACTCTTGTTTCCAGAACTAAATGCATGGGATTATGAAAATCCCGGTTAAATCCTTGGCGCATCAGCATTAATGGCCGAAAATTCCGAGGAAGCCGCGCAAATCAGTCTCGTTAGTAGTAGCTAGAATTTATCTGATTTATTTCATCTAATTTTTACCGATAAGCAATCGATCCTTATCGACACGGTGCCCAAATAGCTTTACCAAATTTTTGGCGAATTCAAACTTTGTGATCATGAGCTTTAGTCTGGCCTTCCCGATCGAATTGAAGACTACAAGCAAACGCTTGACATGCTTTTCGATATAGTAGAAGAATATTGAGATATAATTATAATAGAAGAGGGCAAATTATATATCCCGCAAAATGTATTACACCATGCACTGGAACGTGGAAGGTGAGATAATTACACCAAAGTGCATTACTTAGAACTTGAGGATACCGAAACGGCTAAAAAATAATTCATCTATTTGCTATTCACTTATGCGGATCTGTCAATCCTCTGCGAAGAGCTCGGGGTTTGTGAAGAACGAGCTCTCCTTGCGGTCATCCAATATTTCCTCGATTCTGTGCAACGGTCACTATTCGGCCTTCATTTGACAGTTAAGTGTGCGGTAGCTAACATAAAGGCCGGTCCTAGCGTCTTTATTCGTAACTATCACGACTAGAAAGAACCAAGCCGATGATACTGGTGTTATAGTCCCGGCGTCGAGAATGTTGTGGATCTCCCTACGAGAGATCTCGTTGATCCGTGGAGAGATTCCGCGAGCCCTGTGATATACAGGCGCCATATCTTATATCTCTAATCCTTTTGTCGTAGGAAAAGATGCGGAGCGTAGTTCATCACTCTTCCACGCCACTATTCCATTATAACAGAGCCAATCATTCATCTTCTCTTGGATTTATTCAGAGAGAACTTGATCTCTAAGTTCTCCTTTAATGTTCTTAATCTATTTAACGTCTCTTTCGACGAAGAATTAACGCTTTTGGTGTAGTCCTTTTTCCGAAATGTCGATGATTTCGTATACATGTTTTCGGATTACCAGAACTAGTTCTTCCTCGGACTTGTCGGAGGAACCGGGACCATCCCCAGAGTCGGATGTGAATTATCTATTAGGCATTCTGATTTCCTCACACATCAATAGCTGTTTCTCTGGATATTTGCGATCGAGCCCCAACGACAGCAAAACTTCTTCGGAATCGTTGTGGAGGCGAACAATTTGGGTTTGGAAATCGAGGTTCATCCACAAGACAGAAAAAAACTCGAAGGCCAATAATAACATCTAATGGAAACGTTTCCAAAACAAGATAGTCCAACTTGATCGCTTGGCCTCCAAAAGTAGTACGTACGTTAAGTAATGAGCCAAAACACGAGATTATATAACTATTTGCGACAGTAATTTTCTTCGACGTATAGTTTGGTGACAGACAGAGGCGAAGGAATTATTATTAAGGTTAAGTTTGCGTTATCACATGAAATGAATTCTGATCCGGAGCCTTAAATCTTTTAAATTTCCTAAATTAATTATCCTAAAGTTCAGGACAAGTTTCCTGAAAGAAACAGTATATGTGGGATTTAAATACCGTAAAGTACTTTTGCGACTGCTCAAGGAACCCTGAAAGCTCCTGGAAAACTAGACTCCATCGAAGGGGTGTCCAGAAAAGTTTTGTGTTGGGAGTATGATGTGCCACATCACGGTATACTCACCACCACCCCAATACTCACCGTCTCCATTATGCCACCGTCGACAAATGCGGAGAAAGATCTGTCTATCTCGCCAGCTCGCGCTGTCTCCGTCCGCGTCGCTTCCGTTCCCGATTTCGCAGCCATAGCCCCTGCCCGGGAAGGAGCTCTGACCTTGGCGGCTGCCGGAGCCATCTTTGCTGACTTAGCCAGCCGTTCTGACCGACGCCGCAAACGAGAAGAGCCCATCGCCGCCTGCTCTGGGCTCTTCAAACCCTCTGCCCCGCACTAGACTCCTCCCAACTCCTCTCAAAGCAATAATTGGCATTGAAATCGCCCCCTCCGCCGAGCCCTACAGCGTGTTCCAGTAGCACGGCCACACGCCTAGAACCCCTCCTGGCAGCTTCCGAGACTGACAGCCGTATCATGCCCTCCCACGTTTTCCTCCCCTGTTTCGACCGAAGAACATACATTTTCATCCAAAAAACCGCTCTCGCTTAGTTCTCGCACACCGCCGTTCACCTTCAACACACTTTCAGCTGAACTTTCTGTCAGCCGCAGCGCCGCCCACGACCAAACCCCTCAAGACGCGTCTGCCACCGCAATCTCTCCTGCCCTCCTAACCCCCCCATACAAGGACCGCCCCCCCTCCAACACAATCCTCGAAACTCCCGACCGCCTCATGTCCGGTCTCCTCTAGCTAGCGCTCAGGTCGAGAAACATCCTACATCGTTTCCTTAGCTTTCTACTCCTTGGGACTGCCATCGGTGCCCTGAAGACTTGCGGAGTGACCATAAATCTCTACGAATAGCTTAACAGCCGAAAATATTTCTCCGAGCACAGCGTCAGAGTCCAAAAGTGTCCATGCATCTGTGCCGTAAACCTTTCTGTGACAATCGCAGCAAGTGCGGTTGTTCGTCAGCCAAGACGGTAGCTTATTGCCAATCGGAACGAGCACGGTCGTTTCTTGGCCAAGATAGCAACTCGGTCACGATTTTTCTTACCCAGTCTTCTTGGTCTTAACTTAGTTGTTCCACTTGCATCTCCTAGAAGAAGTTGGCCAGGAATGAGCCTTTAGTTGGCATTTGCCAGCTCCACGACGAAGTATACACTCTGACGTCTTCTTGATATTCATTCAGAACCTTCTCACCCAATTTTACTTCTTTGCTTCTAATTACGACTCAAATTACAAAATTATTCCGCTGGAAGGACTGAGGGAACAATTCGAATTGGAACGCATTATTAACGAGACTGGATATCGGATCCTTGTCGTAATCCTCTTGACGAGGCTTTTCGTTAAATCCCATCATCGACGGTTCCCCTTGTCGCGATAACGACTTTATCGATTGTTGAATCAGTTTCTGACTGAATTTCACGGAATACAGTGACCTTTCGGCTTCTCGAGCTTCTTGCTTCTTCTCCTTATTTCCGGAAGCACTGGACGATATGTATCTCACAGAAGACCAGCTAGTACTTTCTAGCGCTCGCCCCTTCTGAGTTCGAAACCCGGTTTGCTCCTTTACACAATTTTTGAAGTGGCGGCTATATTGCTAGAATGAAAGGGTGTGAATGAAACAGTGCGGGTGGAGGAAATATACCTTTACTTAAATTGCGTTTTGTATATACTAAAAAATCATTCAGTAACAATTGGAACGAATTTATCAGATATATGAGGAAGTGATATAAAACCGTCTCACTAAAAACAGCCATTTAGCAACATTTTTTTATGTTTAAGGCAGTTTATAAATGCCTAACGCCGCTCTTTATATGTTTGCTGCAATAAAAAGCTTCTCCATAACGCGCGACGCGATCTTGCGCTCTGGACCTCGCAATTGCCTCCATTCACGCCCTTCTTCGCGACTGTTCCACTTCTTTACGGGCCCTTCGTAGCTCTATATTGAACTGATTTTCGGCTGTTCTTCACGTCTCTTTTCTTCCAGGGACTGCAGTAGCAAAATAAGATCCGAACGAGACCTCAATACACAAATTTTGTTCTACAAATCCACTTTTCACAGCCGGTTCTGGTGGACCATTGCGTTCATGTCCAAATTGAGTGGCTTTGCCTTTTGTAACACTTCTTGAACGGGTATCAAGTCTTGAAAATTCATCTGTTTGCGAACTCTAGATTCATCTGGGGCCGTAACATCCAGAGGCCAAAGGCCAGTTCTTCTAAAACCATCTCCAACATTCTTTTCGTTAACTGCATTCTTATAAGATGCTTGAATAGCATCCCAGACATGAATTCCATGCAACTTCGTGAAATCTAAGGATAGTTGCTTACTGTTACTGAAATATTTCTTCATAACAGCTTCGTTCGAATAGTGTTTGAATGCTCCGAAAACTGATATATCAAGTAGCTGCAATCGATAATTGGTATGCGCCGGAAGCGCCCTTGTACTAATTTGGGCAGACCTAAGCTCTGATATAGCACTTGAGACCAGATGGGAGCGGCACGCATCGAAAAACAGAACAACCCATTCCTCTTCAGGATGGTTTTCTCGTACTTCTGTAATAAATGAAGATACCCAGTTCTTAAAAATTTTTCCATCAAAACTGGCTAAAGCCCGTCTCCAAAAAGCGTACCAACTTTCTGGTATCACATTGCTTACCCTTTTGCTGTATGCTCCATTACTGATTCTGGGCTTCTGAATGCCCTTGAATACTGCAGCAGGCGCAAAAGATTTGCCACAGGCGCTTACACATAGAAGAATTGAAATTCGATTTGTGTATTGAAAATTGACCCTTGGCACCTAGAGGTCACTCCGGCTGATGTAACAAACGCTTCCCATTCATCCCTCTTAAATCCCTGCCAGGGAGAAACCCGTTTCATCCAAATTATACTTGTCGGCTGTACTGATATTGTAAACACTGTAAACTAGTGCAACCTGTTGCTGAGAATGGAGCTAAAGTATCGCCATTGAAACATTGCAAACGTAGCTGATCGACGGGTCTTGCAACGAAACAAGTGAAGTCATCGGAATGGCGGGACAGAAATCCTTCAAACCAGCGTCGGGAAATATTAGCTTGAATTAGTCGACAAGACCCATTTCCCGTACTCACCAGCTCTTCAGATACTGTCTTGCTAGATTACAAAATGCATCGCTATCCAATAAAAGGTTTGCTTTTGAGAATAAAAGGTATGAATGCCACCAAAACCTTCTCTTGATCCGTCTTGAAAAGCGATGAGTTGTCTAGTCCCTTAGACGTAAGGAAATACGAACAGGACTCGGTACGGCGTATAGCAGGTGGAGCCCGCTTTCTCCAACGCTGTAGAGCCGATTTTGATAACTTAGAGGGGTTGTCAACTGCGCTTTCAGAGACACTGCGACAGAAGTAGCCAGCCTTGATTCTCTCAAGCGCCATCACCAAGGAGCTGTGCGCTTTCGACGCCATTTTTTTGGTCGCAAATACAGAGTGATACATAGTCGTTTCGCGGTGTTAGTTTCATTGAGGGTGGGATCAAGGCTATCGGGATCAATGGGAAAGGAACCAATCACTATCGCTAATTCAGTTGTGTGTTATACTGCTCGCAATATTCATTTATTGTAATTTATTAGATGGTCTGTTTTGTATTACTTGTTTCCCGGCAAAACATTCCGAATCCTAAAAACGTGTCATTTCTGTCCTATTACCTCTTTCAAACCCGTTTCTTTTCTAGCTATCCTGTATACAGCTCTACTCCAAGTGTTGAGACAAATTTTAGTGATCTTTGTTTGGTTTACGGCTGGGATTTTGGCTACTGAAAACGGATGAATGGCTGCGAGGTGAGGTTTTTTCCAAAATGCCAATTATTTGATTTGAAAATTATGGTTTGCAGTGTCCCACGAATAGGTTCTGCACTGTTATCGGTTTAAAGTCTCTTGTCCTCCCTCGGCCACGATTGGGTAGTGAGGAAAGCCTTACATAGCCGTTCGGATATCTACAAAGCAGTAGATATGTACTGTAGACGACAGCCACTACATCACCAGGTGCACAATGTCATAGTGCCTGGTAATCAAGGGCACTATTCATTGCAATTGCCAAGTCAGATCAGCCGTTTCCCGTGATTGCCCACGACCTTTTGTACAGTATGCACTGTAAAATACCACCAACACCTTACAGTACATCATATGGGATACTTCAATGGAAATATGTACTGTGCGGCACTATGCAGTACTGTAAGGTACTGTATATACAGTATTGCAGCCTTGAAATACACGTATGGAATGTGTTTACTGTGGGAGCTGGGATGAGAAACAGGAGAATTTGTGAGGAAGGCTGCCGTACTGTATATGTAAAGGAGTGGGCGAAAAAACGGAACACTTTCGCCCATTTGATACTGTAAAAGGCGTCCTATTTCCCCATTTTAAATTCTTTTCTACCATTTTAAATCTCTTTGTCTTACCTAAAACATATCAAAGAACGAGTTAATACGGTTGATTAACGAGCTAATGGTGTATCTCTTGGCAAACGAAGTGATTGCTAAAAGGAAGCAACAAAATGCTTTTAAAGATCAAACGAAAGAGCGCCGTGCCCCGTCCGTAAATTGAAAATTTTAAGCAGTTTGATATACACATCACAACTGTAGAACACCCTGACGCCTAGGACGAGCAAAAATGCGAGCTACAGCACCCCCTTCTTCAATGCTGCGCACCCCTTGACGAAACACTTAGAGAGGAATGCAAACCAAACAAGCCATGTCCTTCATGCGATCTTCTCGCACATTCTTCGAAAAACTCACGGTAATGATCCGAGCGCTCATCCTAAACTCCTCTCAAACATCAGACCGGCGACATTCAGCCTCATATGTCACAATGTCGGCATTTTTCTTCTCCGTTACCAGCTGTATTACACGCTCAGAAGTCATAACACATCTTCGAGTGGTATCTACATAGCCGCTCAAAGTAATCACTGCATCATCACCTAGAAAAGATCGCATCACTGGCGGTGCTATAATAAAAACGCCTCCTGAAGCTCTTCGACAGACATAATTTCAGACTCAGCAGAACAATGGGCGAGTCGGGGCTCGCTTAATCGATTTTTTTAGAGGCCAGATACTTCTCCTTCTAAACGATGTCCGTATGTTTCCCCACGGTAAAAGAACAAAGATATGCCTTTCTTACGATACTAAAACAGTCAAATACACCCATAGTTCGGCTGCTGATAAACAATCATACGCGGAAGAACTCAAAGCATTCTTAAAAACAGAAAAAAAGGCTTTTTGAAGAGGTCAGGTCTTTCCAGATGTCTGGGCTGGATATGCGTACACAGTCACGTTGTTGTCGTGAAATATTTCTAATAAATCAAGAGAGATTTGTGCTCCATATTTTCGTATATCAGTGAAACCTTTTGATTCCTGGAGAGGAGATTCTTCCCAAAATCCACAACCAGAAACGCCCATTTCTTGAGTTTCAATAAATCAATACCCCGCTTTCATTTCGAGGTGCCAACTTAGAACTTTGAGGAATATTACAACACCAAGAGTATCGTCTAGCGCATGGTCATTTCTAAGAGCAGAACGGAAAGTAAATCTTTCCCTTGAAAACAAAAAGAGGGAGGGCCGAAATCCCCAATGGCACTTAAGACTGGCATAAATGTAAGGTAGCTCGAATTTAGAAACTCCGGCATGAGCATTCCGTGAATTCTTCCTCCCGCCAGCAATCTTCTGGCAGCTGTGCACCTATTCACTTCCTTCTCAAGTGTGCAACCAACCTCATCAAGATTGAAAATGTGAGACGCATCTAGATTATTCTCAGAGATGAGTTTAACCAATGTGATAAAATGAGTAGTCAAAATGTCCCCTTTTTACAGTTGTCAATCTCTTTGATTCTTGACGTTAGGGCTTCGCGAATGAGAACCTATCGGTGTGACATCGTCGACAGGCCCTCAAAAAAACTCGGCCGGGTCGTTCTTTTCTGAAAGACAATAGCAATCGCCAAGACAGAGAGAAGCGGCTAACCATGATTTCATTGGCCTCCTTAATATTGTCCTGTGTCAATTGAAAACTGCGCCGGGCAAAGGGGACCAGAAAGTCAACGATCAGGGTTTCCTCATCGGTAAACAGTGCAATTTTCCGCAACCTTCTTGAATCCATTGATTTGAAGTTGCAAACCGCTGATCGAGACATCAAACTTTTTGTGTTGCTTCGTGATACCAAAGTCCTGCTTCTTTGGCTTCAATAGAATTGAGCATGTCAATGTTCTTCTTAGGCGCAACAATTCGCCGCCCTATCGCTTAATTGATAGAATTGCAGTTGTTATTTGCAAGCTCGTTTTACAATTGAGTAATTTCCAGAATAGAAGATGAACCATTACCCTCGTTTTCTTATCAATCTGAGTAATTCAGTTTAAATGCATTCTTTGTATTGGTACTTCCTCAATTTATTTGAGATGCACCCTGTAACGAGTTTGCCGCCATGGAGAAACAGTTGAACAGATTTTTTAAAATTGATCCATAATTTTATGCTGTATATGAAGAGGAACACTGGTGTTGACGGTCAGAAATTGTGAAATTCGGGCCTCACGATGTCATTTTCCAGTTTTTTCATTTATACCGTTTTTGAAAACATGTTCCTTCCTTAGAGCAACCCCCTTTTCAATACTGTGGTATCGTAAAACTGGAATACTGTACAGCGTAACCCCATTGTCAGCATGGGTCACGGTCAAGTGGTTTGGTATGCAAAGAACGGGGGTATGCTGAAGGCAGGGGAAATTTACTGCTTCCGAAAATGGTCTAGAATCGTCGTCTGGCTCAACCGGGACTGCTTCTGCAGCCTCAGAGCTCGTTTTCAGCTTAGAATCACTTTCCTAACACCGTCATCAATCTTCCCTAAACGTTCCAGGACGCTCCGAGCAGCTGCAAGGAACTTCAAGTCCTCCTCTAAATTGGGCACTTCCTCCGCATAATTTTCCTCATCTGAACCCTTCTCCTCCTCTTCTTCATTTTAAAATCCTGCAATAAACTCACCTATCTCCTTGTTGTTTCTCTGTTGAATAACTTCATCCTCGTTTTTCTGGATTAAGAATACAATTCAAAGACATTTTGTTGAATTGCACACCATGCTCCCGTAAGTCCCGGACAACTTGCTCTCTCTTTTCAGTTCCAATTTGGCTTAAAACATCATTGTTTGCATCACGCTGCTCCCTAAAGCAATTTTTAAAGCAATGTGATATAACTTCATTCGATCACAGACGCCATTCTTCCTCCACCCATCTCATTGCGGTCAGAATGTCGACATTATAAATGGACTTCTTGCCAGAATCAAAATTATCAAAAATGCGGAACAATAAGCGGCGGCGGAACTTAGCCCTTAGAGCTGCAATGATGCCAGCATCCATTGGCTGGATGCGACTGGTTGTATTAGGTGTCAGAAACTGTACATCAACATTATTCAAAACTGGCAGTATGTACTTACTTTCATGTACCGAGAAATTGTCAATAAAGAACAAAATCTTCCTTTCGTTTGTTTTCCTGACTTAGTTGTTTAGACGTAAAAGCCAAGCAAAGAAAAGCAATTGATTCATCCACGATTTTTTGTTAAACTGGTAATCAAAACCAAGTTCATGGTCATTTTCACCTCCGAATGGCCGCGGGACGCTCGGGTTTCCAATAATCATCATGGGATACTTTTCGGACCCATCCCAGTTACAACATGCTAGGAACGCAATCCGGGTCTTATCTTTTTTCATCCCAGATGCCGGTTTATCTGCAAGTGTCCACCCAGGCGGCTGCCTATAAAACAGGCCAAAATCATCGGCATTCAATATGTACTTCCGAGAATATTCACCAATCTTGGCCTGAATGTTAGCCATGGCCAGCGTCAAAGCTGTTTCGTCGGCACTAATTGCTTCTCCGTGTACAGAACGAAAGCTAACCCATATAGCATCTGAAAACGGTGTAACCAGCCCTTTGAGAACTTTACTGCCATCTTTTTGTCCGGCAATAGATGGTTGTTTGCTTGACCCATCAGTAACGAGACTTTGTGTGTCAAAAATAGCCCCACTAACCTGAATGCCCTGACCGACCCTATGAAAGCCACGTGAACAGCGCACGATCAAGTGTTGGGGCCGCAGCTGAGCGTATATTCTTGAATGTGGCCTTCGCCGAAGGTGGAAGATCTACATAAGTCGATTTGGAGCAGAATGCGGGAAATGGTTGTTTGATTCGGGGGTTTTGACAAATTAAAGGTACGCTGTGCCCACAGGGCAAAGGCTACTCTGGCTTCGTGGCTCCTGTTTCTCCTTCCTTCGCTCGTCTCAGCAATTATTCGCTGTTTTTGTCGGACAGTGATACGTTGTGGCATCTTGGCAGCGAAACGTTGTGGGAGGAAGGGTGAGGAAGAAGCGGCAAGTAGAGAGTCATAGATGATTAGCCAAGGCCCCCGAGGGTTAAGGTGTGAATTAAAACCTGTAAGGACAAGCTGGTGTCATCAAAGCTGTACGTATCACTCCTGATGCAGTTTTGATTCCTCTCAGCTGAATAAACATGTTTTTTTGTATGTTTGGTCTCAAACGGTCTTTGGGCATACCAATGGTAGACAAATTGATTGTTACAAACGAAATTGCAATTAGGGTGCGTTGCTGTGACCACGCGTCATACATGACCTGGGGGAATGGCCACTAAATTTAATTAAAAAATAGTGTGTGGAAAAAATAAAGGTATGC
The DNA here is from genome assembly GCA_002205965.3 of Kappaphycus alvarezii. NCBI lineage: Eukaryota > Rhodophyta > Florideophyceae > Gigartinales > Solieriaceae > Kappaphycus > Kappaphycus alvarezii. Next base: position 357,253 of record NADL03000005.1, read on the forward strand.
CAATTATGCGGGTATCGGGGTACCTTGCGTTTCCAGGCCATATTCACCGATCCTTTATGCGGTCAGGCAAAATCCTATGCAGGTTTCGGGGATATGCGGAGAGTGAGTGTTGTGCTGACAGCGGGTTACACTGTACAGTGGTGTGCGCGGCATACGGCTGTACTGTACTGTAATTGACGTTTTTGTACAGTTTAAAACTTTCCTGAATGTAAGCTGTGCTCGGTTTGACTGTTCAGTTGAATATTTTTCACGATTTAATTGCAAGATTCTCCTCCTACCTAAAGATTCAAATTGGTGCGAGCCAACAAAATTGCGACACGTCCATGCTGCCAGCACCTGCCCCCCCTAGTCTCGGAACATATCTGTCCTATATCTCTAATCAGTTAAGCACCCCAAAATCCCCCCTCTCCTTTGAAGCACGAGCACTGCAGTGCACCATGTACTGTACAGTACATCACGAAAGATTCAATGATATTCTCTGCAGAAAGTCTGTGAGCTCTGTTTCGGTGGGGGAGATTCTTTATGGGTGGCAGAACAGGGACTCCAGCTCGGTAAGCACAAAACTGTACTCAACAATAAACGGTCTGCTGCGATAAAAATCCCTTTGAAAAATTTTCACTGAAAATGTTCCGTAGCCTTAGTACTGAGAGGGAAAGGTTTAGGATGTTTGAGTATTTGTAAAGTCATGGTCAGCTGTGTCCAGTGCTCCATCAAGCAGTCGCGGATTGGCCGACAGGAAATACTGACAGTTCATTACTTATTGTGCAGTGCATTACAGCGCGAAATCAGTTTGATCCATCCCGAAGCGTGCTCAATATAAATACTGTAATGACATTTCTGTACAAATAAAGAAACTGTATTGTAAAGTACAGTACTCTCGTATACTGTACATCCCCCCCAAAAAAAACGAAATCAAACAAAAAAACCGTGCAGTGCGGTACTCAAAACGACGCCGAGCATTTCGACGCTTATATATATATCCATCGTTACACAGCTGGCTGCTGCCCTGCACACCGCTGCAGTGGTAGCCGCAACTTTGTTCTCTTCAATTTCGGTGTGGCCCTGTGTACCATACTCTTCACTCGTCGCCTCAAATCTTGAATACCCGTATCCTTACAATGGGCGCAGTCGGTTCAGTTCTCGGTTACGAAAAGGAAGACCGCAACGGCAACCGTCGCAGCTTCGTGCTCAATTGGTAGACCCTGTCGGCGCATGCATTCAACCAGCAGCTTTCAACCTCTTTACCCCTGCAGATGATCTAGTGGAGGATACCATTCCGGACGATAGCGAACCTACTGACCCGGCAACTAACGGCGACAGTTCGCCGATTCCGCCTTCACCCGCTGCTATGTAAGTGTGAAGCGAGGATTCTCGGTGAGATACTCACCGAGCATGGTGGGGCTGGGCCCGGCTGTGTGCTCTAGGAGAACGAGGTTGGCAACTAGCAACAGTTTCATGGAATTTTACATCTGCAGGTAAGGGGGTTAACGGAGGCTGCTAATCGATTTCTTATGAGGCTCGGGGCCTGGAATGCATGTGGTCATGTACAAGGTCCAGTAGCAAGTTGATCCCTGAGCTCCCTTCTTCCCCGAAGGTCATTGCCGAAAACCTCCTCATCTCTCGTTGGGCAACGCATTAAGGATTCTGATGTTGGCCGTGTTTTCTTGGACTGTATCGATCTTTTTTGTAGTATGCATGGACGTTACGGTGATGTCTGTCCTTCGTCTTGTTCGCGAACGGCCATATTACCCTACAGGACATAAGGTGTATAAATCTTGCTTTACCCCTGTCAAGTAAATATAGTTTTGTTCAAGCCCGTGGGCAGGCCTTTCAAATTGTTGCCCCTTGCACTGGTGATCATTCTGCGACAAGTGTTAGCCATCAGGTGCGCTCAAGTCTGTAATAACAAGAGAATGACCTTTGGAGCGCCGTTTACCCGTGGGCCCAAAACAGCCGTCAAGAGCGAGTGCCCGTTGGCACTGAGCGCCTGATAAACATATTTCGCCAAACACCACCGCATCCGCACTTCCGATGCTCCTCCGGAGATGTGCGTATGATTTTCAGGGCCTAAACCCACCTCCTGCACTCCAGACACGTCCGGATCGGTACTAGAAATCGTCCCACAGAAGCAAACAATTGTCCATGGCTCCAATAGAGCCGTCACTGTTGCAATGGTGCAAGTCACTTCTCCGGTCTTTGCACAGATGAAGAGACATGAGAGATTGCATACCACAATGTTCCCTTTGATCGTGTCTATGTCAATAGAGGATCTTAACAGGCTTTGGCTCTGTCGCAGCACTTGGCAGTCTCTAGCCTTCGGTAGGGCGTGGTTTATCCATATGCCCTGTCGTGAGATGGAACATATCAGAGTTTATCAATTTCTCCGCAACATTGTTTAGAGCCGAACTGTCTTCTGGGTTCTGACGAAACTTGCAAGCAATCTGCATCTCGAGATCATGACTTTACGGTAGGTCTGATATTCAAACCTGTGCTTCAAAGCTTTACCATGTGCCAACTATTTCGGAAAAAACGTGGTAACCGGTAACCGACCTTGCACCGACCGCCAACCGGTACAACAATGTGTTCCCTACTGGGACGCGAGTCCTGGACATGCAGCTTCCCTTCTTGACAAATCTTGTTATCGCGAGTGTCCCTTGTTCGTTACGCCGAGCGCTGTCGTAGTTGTAGAATTGCAGCAAAGATGAGCTCCGAAGGTTATCTCATATTGTTGACACTATATTGGTACTTAAGTACCCTTGCGAAGGGTATTGGCGATGGATCAAGATACGCTGCAGGGCTAGTGGTGCAACCCAATGTTTTGTTCTAGCTCTGTCCAGTGACAAAATTTGGAGCGGACTGAAACGGAACGGGTCTTGTGTCACTGGCATCGGAGTTTTGACGAAGCTGGTCAATCGCATAGCAAATGGAGACCTCCCCGATTCGGTTCCCCTGCTCTCCGCAGCGGCCCTCCTCCCCTACAGCCCAAGCCCGGAAGATCCGTCCCATTGCGGTTGGCTCTGTCCTCCGGCGCCTGGTCACGAAGATGCTGCTCCCCTCGGCTATCGATGACTCCCGTGCATTTTTGGCCCCCTGCCAAACTGCAATGGCATCAAGGCCGGCATGGATGCTATCGTCCATGACGTGCGCACCATGCTGCGAAGGGTGTCATCGACCCAAACGTTGCCACCGTCCTCATCGATGCCCGAAACGCATTCAACTGCGTTGATCGGCAAGCAATGCTGGACATGCTGCCATCCCGTGCCCCCTCACTTGCCCGATTTGCAAACATGGTGTATGGTCGCTCCCGACCACCGCTAATCGTCCCAAACCGGGAGCAGACGATCTTTCCAGCGCCCAGGGAACCCAGCAAGGGGACCCTGCGAGTATGCTGCTTTTTCGTTGACGATACAACCGCTCATCCGGCGGGTCGCCGAAGAGGAGGGTATCATTTTGAATCAGTGGTACGCCGACGACGGTACAATAATTGGGTCACTCGATGGTCTACGGCGAGCACTACGGTCCCTCGCGCTCTACGGCCCGTCTTATGGTCTGTTTATTAACCCCATAAGACCCGCATCTCCTGGCCGCACACTTCGCCAGTTGACCGCGCTGCTTTCCTGGCCGAGTTTCCGCTTGCAGAATGCGCCGGCGACGGTTTGAGCTCCTCGGGGCCCCGCTGGGTAACGCTGCCTTCACGAAGGACATTCGTACGCAGCTAGGTAGAGGGTGCCGTCGCACCCTCGCGTTGCTGGAAGGGGTCCGAGACCCCAGGGCCCGCTTCCACATGCACCGCCTATGTGCCTCCACATGCCGTCCTTCACGCTTTTCGGCTTGCTGACCCTCAGAACGCCGCGGAGCCTGCACTGGAGTTTGACTCCCTGCAGCGATCCGCTATGGCACGCTGCATAACGTCCCCCTCACCGACGACGCCTGGGAACAAGCATTTCTCCCCCAGACGGGTTCTCCAGGATTGGTCCCGCACTGCACGCGGCTCCGCCGCCAGCATTCTGGACGCCGCCCCCGCCCGCGTACGCAGACGACTACGCTACACCCCGCTCCATCGCCGTACTTGGGAAAAGGGCACGTGGTGATCGATCCTTTTGGTCAACCAGGCACGCCTGCCCGTGCAATTTCGTCCGACAGATCCAAGGGGATCCGTTTGCCACCGACCTAGTCGTCGTTGACCCCGCCTCCCTTGCTGACATGCCCGTCAACCTGCAATCTCATCTAAATCGGGCACAGCAAGAGGCCAGGGCAAAGGAGTTTTGGGAAGACACCTATGGAAGAGGGTGCCTCGCCCTAGCTGCCACTCCGAGATGTCCACACGTCACTGGATTCGAGGCTTGGCCTTCCGTCACACCGGTGTTGCGGCGTTCCTATATGCCCATCCACCACTGCGACGAAGGTGTCATCGGAACACGGGAGCATCATGCTGCGCAGGCACCTCGGTCTCCCAGTCTACACAGACTCGGTGCCCTTGAAATGGCACCACTGCCAGCAGGACATGGATATCCACGGTGACCATGCCGCCGACCGCTGCGTCTCAGAGTTTGGACGCATTCACCGCCACAACTCGTTCGCAACGTGTTCGCGTGGCACTTTTTCCGCGCCGCTGGCCTTGACTACGAGTTTAAAGTTAAGAATCTCCTTCCCGGTACGACTACAAGCCCGCCGACATTCTCCTCGTGCAACCCCCCCGTGACACTGAAGCTGGCCTACCGACCAACCCATCGCATGCGACGTCCCCGTGACATCCCCGTTCAAGCAGTCCTCAATTACCAAAGTGACGCAAGTCGCCGGTGGGGCTGCCGCCCTCACTCACTAACGCAAGGTCCAAGACCTACAGCAAAGCTGTCAAGGCGCCTGGTGCCCCCCTCTCTGCCCTCTCACGAGCCAGGTTTCCGATTTCAGCCTCTGGTTTTCGACTCCCTCGTTGCCCCTTCTCCGGAGACGGCATTATTCATCGTAGAGCTTGTACAACGTGTAGCCAGGAAATGCCACACCTCGGACTCCACGATTCGCACACGCATCTACAGTACCAGCGTATCAGTTGCACTTTGTGGTTGTCGGTGGCTATGGCATCATCATATCGCGCGCCCCACTGCACGTGACCGCACGTGACCGATTTGGTCCATCCAATTAGGTCTTAAGTGAATAGTCGGTCAGTCGGTGCACACTCAAGATAAGTAATGAGTAAAGATCCTTATCTGTCTCTGGTCTCCACAGCCTTGCGGGCTGGTCGTCAAGATCGCTCGTCCGGAGTTCTCGCCGTTGTCGTCGCTGTCTGTAACTGTAAGCCTGCGTGCTTACAGCGGGAGTTTTTTAAGTCTCCTAAATCCTCGGTTCAGATGTTAGAGTTTTCTTCCGGGCCTTTCTCCCTTGGGTGGGCAATTGGTTCAGCCATTGCCAAAGTCGTCCGTCTAGCAGAACCCGAGGTCCTGTTTAGTGCGGAGTTGTCTACAAACAATAAAGCGTCATTCTTCTTCTATTCAGTACGAGAGAAAGGAAGGCAGGCCCTTCCATGGATCCATACAAACGCATGAGGCCAGAGGGAAATGATGATCGCTGTCGCTTGGATGTACGCAGTGAGTATGGTGACAGAGTGTCGCGTAGGGAAGCGGGCGCGGTGCTAAAATTGGTCGCCAGTCAAGGTGGGATAAAAGAGGGCGAAATTTTGGAGGACAGCAGAACAGAGCCCCTCATGACCAGAGCCAAGGACATGAGGATTGGCGGAGGCGTGACTGCTCCGACCAGACTAGAACCACAGGAGATGAATGCAAGAGGGAGGCTCGAAAAAGAACACTCTTTGGGAGGGTCCAAGTATCGAGACTGGTTGGATGATACCCCGCAAGAAAATGAAACTCGATGGCAGAAGAGGCGGAGGATGCGGGAATCTTTTGCAGATCGCGCGAATGTGTGGGATGTTTCTCCAGAGCCGCCGGGGAGGATTGAGGAGCGTTTCGATGTCGGCGCCGATGAGAGGAAGAAAAAAGAAAGAAAACGAAAGAGGAAAGAGGAGCGGCGGTTGAGACGGGAGGGCAGGCGTGCGAAACTGGCTGCGGAGAGGAAGGAACGTGCGGGATCAACAGGGTTGAAGGAGGTGGTAGAAGACACGGAGGGTAGGGAGAAGAGCGCTGTTGCCTTTGATGAGAGTGGGGAGGAAGGCGAGGTACTTGGACCTGCGCTGCCGAACGCAGAGCGTGAAGGTGTAAGTAGGAATGTTGATTATGGAAAGGCATTACGTCCTGGCGAGGGCTCCAAGATGGCGGCATTCGTTCAAGATGGGGCGCGCATTCCGCGTCGCGGAGAGATTGGGCTGACCGGTGATGAGATTGCTGGGTATGAAGCCCAGGGATACGTAATGAGCGGAAGTCGTAACCGAAGGATGGAAGCAGTGAGGATACGCAAGGAGAATCAAATATATTCTGCCGAGGAACTCGCAGCACTGAGTCAATTCAATCACGAGGAACGGAAATTACGAGAGGAACGTATTATGAATCAATTCCAGGCTCTTGTTGAATCTAAAATCGGCGGCGAGGATACGCGGCAGAATGGTGAGTCGGCCAAGGAGCCCACAAACGGAGTATAGATAGAAGGAAAGTGTATCAAGATTGAGCTGTTTCTTTGAGAATGCTGCGTTATCGCGCTAACTGGCTGTGGCTAGCTCGCAAGCAGTGAGACAAATCTTTCTTTACTTAAATGAACTTGTGAGTGGGAGGTCAGTGAGGTGCAACACTTGCGACGTATTTTTCGATCATCGAGGCGTTAATAAGACTAGGGATTCCCTAAAATCAAGCCACCTTATCGGTACCAGGCTGTCTTGAGGCGCGGGGGCTGTGAATGGGGTATCTCATGAGGTGGCTTGACAATTAGGGAATGATGGAAGATGCCATAGATGTATGCTCCTGAAATTCATTTGTTGATAACACTTGATATTGACATGGCGGACGCTGGTCTCGAACTTGTCGGAAGGGGTGCAGATTGTTCCTTACGGGGATCAAGCAGGTTTAACGCCAGCTCTGTTGGGTATCGATTGTGTGCCGTCGGATTTGTTGGGATTGATGGCGTTTGGAGGGGCTGAAACGGAGTGAGATGGTGCGCTGTTGCAAGGCTTGATAGGCACTTTGAGAGGGGCGAAATGGATGTGGTGTTGATGACAGGGAGTGTTGAGAGGGGTCTTGGTGGACGAGTTGAGGGGTAGGGTGAGGGATGCGGAAAGATGGATGATTGATTGAGTCGAAGCATCCAACTGGGAACCATAGACTTGGGGCGCAGATTGTAGGGGGGCGCAAAGACGTAGGCCGCTGATGGGGATACAGGCTTGTACAGTTGGTCCGGAGCAGAGAATGGACTGGGACTGGCATACTGGGCTGGGCGATAGGCATAGGGCGGGTTGTTGACGAGCGGAATTGATGGCTGTGGTTGAGGGATGTGTGCGGTAGGATTGGATGGAGGTTGGTTTGCGGAAGGAGAAAGACCGGGGCAGCGACAGAGTGTGAATGAGGACGAGATGCTTCAGCTGCAGGGGTTGAGGACGGGGGAGAGGGAGCAGGAGCGGACATGGGTGAGGCAAGAGCATCCGGTAATGCAATGGCAGAACAGGTGTTGATGGGTCGTTGCGAGGGAAGAGGCGGCGAGGACTCTGGAGCAGACAAGGATGCGGCTGTAGCGCGTTGTCGTTTCATGTTTCGGACGGTTTCAAAGACTGCAGCGCCACAGACACGATCATGATTCGCCTCGAGCCTCCGAAAAGCGTTATCGACAGTGCGGTCATAAATACGAAGAAAACAAAGTTGCTGAAGGAAGACGGTTCGTTGGGCATCGGTGAGACGCGCCTTTCGGGGTTGAGGAGATGGTGCGGGAGTGGAGCGTGAGGCGTCATAGCGGGCTATACTGTCTGCAAAGAAATGACGGTCACATTTGTGCATGTGATGGTAGAAATTACGGCCGTTTGTGGAGACGGAGCGGGCACAACGAGGGCAAAGGCGCCAGCCGGCATGTTTCTTGCGGTCTGATTCTGAGCGGGCGCGTCGACGTAGGGTTTGTTTGCGGGAGTCATTGAGGAGGAGGTCGGTAGTTGCATAGTTGGGAGGTATGTGAGGAATGGGTCATTGGATGCGAGAGGGGCACAGCGCAGGATGGGGGGAAGGAGAGGACGGACAAAGAGCAAATGTATATTGCAGTGCGTGAACTAAATGGCACTGGAAGGGTTTGAGAGGGAGCAGAGCGAGTTATGATGTTTTGGTACACACCTTACGGGTGAGCGATTTTGCCCGGTTTTTTTTAGAAGGGGTGGAAGGGTGGAATGGAACTGTTGAAACTAGCTGAAACTGCCCGGTAGTTTCCTTGGCCTGCTTGCCCCGACAAAGAGTCGCGGAATTTAAACCATTTTACGCTGTTTAATCCATTTATTTTTGGTTTGAATTTTTTTCATAAATCCATAAATCCATTAAATTTTCATGCAATGCTATGTCAAAGGCATACGACGCCACGTTTTAACCGTGTCGAGGTGCTGCATTCGCGCAATATTCTACCTCACTGTTTATTTCACCGTTCTCGTGTTTTGTACTTGCGTACAGTAACGTAACGGGCCGTATCGTACAGTACTGTACAGTACAGTGTCACTCTGCACATATACTGTACTGTACTGTACTGTACAGTTCTCTTCCGTACTGAACAACATAGTACACGTGTAAATTGGAATAATCATAAATGCAGCTTGTACATGTATACTGTACATCTCTGTACACACGGTACTTGATCATAGATTAGAGAGAAAAAGCACCTTTGCATTGCAGAGTTAAATACAGTAGACAAAATCTCTGGCTTTTACTAGTTGCATTTGACTGGGCGGAAAAATGTAAGACCTAGTTGACGTCAGTTTCAGCAATTAAGGTTTGGACATTCCATCTTAAAGCTTTGGCGAGGTTGCCACTAGCAATGATTGCAACACCCTGTCTTGCATCGTTTGTGTACCTCTTCTGTTCTGTGCTACGGAATCTGCATGCCTTTTCTCCCACTTTCAGGCTGTCCAATAGTGCCCTTACATTGCTGTCCAAATACGGCCCCGCAAAGCCATTCACATTCATTTTCTTTAGGGCAATTCTACTTTTGCTCCGGGCCCTTCATGAAAAGTAAATAGCAGCCCCTACTCGCTTTAGCTCAGCATCTCGATAGCATCCTTTAAAAACCCACTGAATAAAGGCAAAAATCCCAGTTTGCGATGGGAAAATTAAATTAGGCTTTGGATTCTACTCTAACGGTCGTCCATCCTTCAATTCCATCTTTTATGAGTAAATAGTTTCTCCGTGAAACTAACATTTTCAACCCATTGGTACTTTACGACACTCTTCTAGAAAGTAGCATCAGGTCAAGTTTCGAGAATGCAGTTTAGTTGCAAACTCCCACACTCCTCCAGACAACTAAACACCGCTCTAAGCGGCAAATTGGCACGCTGTCTCATTAGCCTAACATCAAGATAAGTAAGGAATAAAGATCCTTCCAACCAAGCTAATTATTCAACCATATTCAAGTCAGATTTCTATTCAGTACTGTACAGAAACTCGGCTAGCATAAGTCCGTACATACAGTACAGTATTTGCTCAGCACATCACCTTTTCCATTGACTCAAGGTTTCTTAAAGGATACTTTGTTAAAATATAGAATACTGTCCAGTATACTGTTACAGTACAACGCAGATCCCGCATACTGTGCAGCACCATACACTCTCTGAATCAGTTTGTCTGACCACATCCAAATTCCAGTGCTGCAGTACTACTGTAGTCGTTATTCATCTCCCGATCTTTTAACAGCCCAATACAAACTTTTAGCAACAAAGTCGTGACGGAAGAGAAAGTTCAAAAAAAATCCTTTCATAACACTTCCGTCAAGAGGGCCTTTGCAATAAAGAGGGAAAATTTTGGGAAATTTATTATTTGGAAAGTAATGTCATTTCCTAAAGTGAGGCCACATGTTCCATTGGAGATTGAGGTGAGTGGGTGTGAGTGTACCATACTTTGCATTACTTACAGTACTGTACAGTACAGTAAGTGCTGCATGGCGCTCTGCAGTTTTACGGTTGCAGTATTGTACAACACTGCAATTGTATTAATCCCATTTCCAGAGCTTATAAAATAAAACCTCTAAAGAAATAAACTCGCAAGAAAATACAGTGGCAATGTCTATCATAGTTTTCAATACGGTTCCGTTAACATTTTACTGCAGCACTTTACTGTACTTTGAACTAAATATATAAGATTGTACGCACTGTACAGTATAGGCTATTCTATCGTACATACTGTACTGTACTGTACTGTACCGTACTGCGCTGCACAGTAATTTTATATGTGCGGTATTCTCACCAGATTTTTCCGCAAAATTAGCGACTCGATGAAATGACAGTTCGCTCCTTGTACTGTATACTGTGTCCTGCACACATAAACGAACTTTTGATAAAGATTCAAAAAGCAAGAAACACACGTGGAGCATACTACTGTACAGGACACTGCAGAATTTGCTTGTTTTTACTGTACAGTATATAAGTGTACAGTACTGTACTGTACTGTACTGGAATAACGTCAACGACACACTGTACAGTAAATTTTTACAGTACAGTACATCAATAACTTCACTCATAATGATTCTGCATTGTACACTCACTGACCGACTATTAACCTAGGAACTAACTGGATGGTCAACATCGGTCACGTGCATTGGTGCACGGGAAATGATGGCCATAGCCACCGAGGACCACAGAACACAGCTAATGGGTCGAGCACATTGCTCGTGTGATAGGTTAACTACAGTATGTTACAAATTTTTAATTTTGGACACTTGCATTGATTATCAAATTTGATAATTGTATCATGCAAACACGGTCACGTTCCAAAATTATTCATACCACTATCAACTGATCGATCTTTGTCCTGCCAAGCTCGACATCTCCAATCTCAGCGAATCATCATATTAGCCAATTGTGCCTGAAAAGTATGCAAAGGCTTCATCACTCAGCCAAAACCCCAATCCTATCATGTTTCGGGAAACAAAGTTTGCAGCATCTGCATCTTCATTTTACGCTGCAAGGAAACAATCCGAGAAAATCCTATCCCTGTTCCGACAGTTGCAACATGAAACTGTAATGACAATGCGATACAAAGGATCATCGCTTGATTATCAAACTGACAGGCCTGGAGAACTAGGGTGCCTCTACCCATATCTAAGCACCGCGGACAAATGTGTGGTAGATAACTCTGAAATCAGGAACACAAAGCGTAGTGCATCAACCACAGTCGTAGCTCCGACTAGGGATGACCTGGAATTAAGCACAAGTCGTTGAAATGACAGTAGAATTAGTTTCCGCTACTGAAATTCCTTTATTCGAAAAAAGTCACTGCTTGCTTCAAGTACTACGTGGATCGAGGTAATTCCTATCATAATAGCAATAGATTGGCAGGCAACTAATGTCACTATACAGGTTTTGAATTAATACCCGCAAGCGAAGAGCAGTTGTTACAAAGCAGAAATTGAAGCAAAACTCTCCTTTGATTTTACAGAAAATCAAGGAACTGTTCATCAGAGGAAATTTCAGTAATACTGCAAGTAGCACAAGTTAATTGGGTCAAATTTTGGCCGTAGAACACAAGGCTGCTGTCACAAAAGGTCCGTTCAAAGACAATGATAATTTGTCCGCGATCGCGCCAAGCTCCGATAACAGTATTTTTAACAAGAGCACGCAATGTTACAAGTCACCGTTACACCACCGAGTGAACAGATTTGACCGCTGTCGATACAAGTTTTCAATTCCATGGAGGTATATACAGAAAAATTGGATAATAACTCAATGAATATACCTATTTGAGTAATAACTACATAAATTTGTTGCTTGCTATCTTAATTTCAAATTGGTTTTGTAGGACGAGGAGTATGCTTGCCTAGGTCTCCGGGATTATTTTATTTCGATCTGCAGATAGCTATTTTCCAATTTCTTTTGTAGCTTTTTTTTCGTCAGCTTGAATCGACATGAACAACAATTAAGCAACGTTACTGAGTATTAAGAGGGGACTTCTCTGGATTCTTACGGAGTGCAACTACACTTCAGCCACCTCTCTACTTTCTATTACCGAAGAATCGCCCAACCTCCGCAATCCCTTCAGATGCATCCCTACTGTCGCCCTTTCTGTTCAACATATGTAAGTAACCAGGCAATCACCAGAAACACTTTGGTGAACTGACCAATCAAGGAATAGTTTACTGATAATATGTCGTCCCGCCATGGAAAAAACCACATTTCAATTGTTTAGCTATAACTATTCATCTGTAATATTCGAAAAATCCAATAGACCGTATCCCTACCAGTTTGGGTCGGAACTATTACAAGTTTACGTTGAGCCCCTGTAGGGTTGTGAAGCAAGAATAATTCTTTAAAAGTTTATGAGGTAATCTGATAGCTTTGGCATGAAATGTTAGCCACAGAAGAAGACCGAGAGAGACTATATAGTTAAAGGGGGAAATGTGGGGTGATTTAATATTTGAAAGATATGGTCGGTTGTGGCATTTTTATAGTTTATAGTTAAATAATGTCTGCTAAATATTCAATATTGAGTGAAAAGATATTTTCATAGATGAAACGCAACAAATATACTAAATTTGCTCGATTTTTAGTGCTCTTATCAAAAATTTTCAACATTCTTTATTGCTTTAATAATTTACCTAGTTTTTTATTTTTTCGAAATCTAATCGACATAATAGCAATTCGAAAATTTTTAATTTAATAAGATATTTTATGAAACCATCTAAATTGGGGTGAGAGGATAGAGTCCTAATAAAAAGAGAAAATAGTTGAAAGCTACTTCTCTAAAGATATTTCAAATGAGTAGCACCGCTGTTATCTGACGTTTCGAATAAATGTTATAGATAGTTCTATATTGTTAACCTTTTCAAAGATGTATAATATGACTATTGTAGCAGTTAATCAGAATTTCGCTTCACATAAAGTTTTGAGCGCTACAGAAGTACGAATTTTTACATTTTTAGTTTCCACTCTCTACATTCGTATTAACAGCTCTGAAAAACGGTATCAAGATGATAAAAATAATTTGAGTAACTTTAATCAACCATATTGGTCCATTCATTGACTACTTATGAATTTTGGACTACTAGGAAGTATTCTGCCTCTCTTTTTCTTTTTCTATAAGTTTTAAAAGGATTTATTTCCAAATTTACTTGGGAACGCGGAATAAAAAGCTAAACATTCTCTCTATTCTCTAAAGTAATTATGTTCTACTCTGTTATACGATTTCATAATTTATTTAATTGTAAATTTAATTTATATGCGATGCTCTTATTTGTACTGTTTCGGAGATGAAATATTTTCATGAATCCTGCACATTACTAAGTTTAGATGAGGTACTGCCATTACTTTAAAGTACTAGAGATGTATAAATTTCTTATTCTTTTTGGAAAGAGTTAGCTATATACTGAAATTGAGAACCTAAATGAAAACTGAAAATCAAGAGCGCAAGTTGGTCCAAAAGCTATCATTTTAATAACCCAATTTATTAATTATATTTAGTCGCACCCCTACATCTCTTTATTTTTATGTAAATTTGTATTTACCTAACCTATGATTTTTTGATTTTTAAAAGATAATTTAGAAATCAGTGAAATCAAAAAAAGACCAATAAGTAGTTACAGGAAGAAGTGAAAAGATGATATATACATGTTCTTCCTCATTATTTGTAAAAGCCGGAAAGGGAGACAAATGATTTTGAAGCAAAATGCACTCGAGAATTTAAATATATGTTCAGTTTAAACTTAAACTGAAACTAATCTGGTATCTAAATGGCATTTTACTAATAAGATGAAGGCATCCCAAGATAAATCTTGAATTATTATACTTTGTTCAAGGTGAAAATCAAATGAATTATTTAGTTCATACAGATTTTTAGGTTTCAATGCGATGTATTTCTATAAATGGCAATGATACTTATTGAAATAAACCAAAAACCAAAAAAACAATGGACAAATTATATCAGATGATTGAAAAATATACTCTTAGATGCTTTCATTGTGAACAAGAAAGAGATCCAATGAAGAGATGGACCGAGTTCTCCATTATTGCTAAGGCCTCTCCTCTCGTCACCAATAGCGCAAGTTATTGCCCTTATTCCAGGTCCTCATATGGGACTGCACCGTAGTACCTTACCTTCGACTTCTATGGCCGCAATTTATGGCCCGTGTTCTAAGTCATTACCTGGTACTTTACCTTAGTCACTAAAAATTTTTGTGGGTTCCCTATATAAGACATTGTAGTTTTGAATTATGTATTGTACCTGCAGTGCCTAAGAAAAGTCTGATCTTTGTTACTTTTACATATCCATTTTCGGATACGGACACAGTTATAGCTACATCACTGCCAAACAATGTTGTTTAGCTTGAATCTCAAATTAATGTAAAGAGAAGCTCCGAGACTTGAACTAAGAAATTCAACCAATAACCCAACTGACCAACCAACTTATCAAAAAAAGTCAAACAACTTATCAAAAAATAGTCAAACAACCAGTAAATTAATCAATCAACTATCAGCCTAACTTTCCCGTTGTTGCATATATACACAGTCATCAAGTTAGGTTGAATTACTGTTGAGCAACTGAGAAGTCTGTGTATTTTACCTTCAAAAAATACCTACATAAAAAATAGTATCAATTTTTAAGTAATAAAGTTACTTAAATCGTGTTCTTAATGTTTAAAACCTGTAGCAAAGCAACAAAAAAATTTAAACCTATTTTTCAGTATATTTCAAAAAAATAACCCTCAAGCAGGTTTTCCAAATCTATTCTTTAAATTTAATATGACTTGAATCCAAATAGATATTATTATTTTGCTTCAACTTTTGCTAAGAACTTTTGTTGGAATTGAAAAAAATTATGATCATTCAAATGATCATTTTCTCTAAAATATGAAAGAATTTTTTCAAATTGAATGCTCAGGCGCTTACAAAATATACAGTAGCTTTGAAAATTAATACTCGCTCCTATATTCTTACCTGCCCCCAAAAAGTATTCAGATTCACCCTTCGTATCCTTGGCTGATGTGGCCTCAACTATGAAGCCTAAACAATTTCTGTGACTTTGCGGAAACTTACTTCTCTGGTTGCATTTATTGGTTTTTATTATCTAGATATTGTTTAGTTTATCACACTAGCTGGAATCCACATTTGCTATACTATAGATACAATACTGAGCATACAAGGAAATGGTCCATTCGATTCTGACTGGAATATAGTAATATACACGGAACTTTTCCCCTTGATATCTAGAATATTTTTCCCACGCCAGCAGTATACACTCATTAGGTCCCTGTTTACTTTCTGATTGTTTTTTACTTATATCATTGCTACCACATCTTCGCTGGTCTTTCTCGAACTTCTCCGTCACGTTTTGCTTCCGTTTTTGCTTTTTTGCACTTTTTCGGTTGCGTGGTGCTTGTTAAAGGTTAATTTGTAAATTGTTGATACTGTAGTCATTATCCTTATTCTTATATTTGTTTTAGTTATCGCAAATTCTACAGAGTACCTGTGGGTTGGAGTGAAAGGCACGACAACCGCAAGCTCAACTTCAAAACGTTAAATACGGGGAGCCTGGACAAAAAGGGCGGGGGAAGTACGCGTTCTTCGAATTGTTAGAACTACTCTCCTCCAGATACTGTGAGCATTGTGTTTACTTGCGTTTTAGATAGCCAGATAACATAAAGCAAACCCTATTCAATTGTGCCTGTACTGACTAGTTGGCTTATACATGTGTCCCTGGTGAAGTCGTACTTCTGTCAAGTACTTTATGGTTCCTGAACAGCATCTCACTTTAACTCTTTTCCACTTGTCGGCTGTCAGCTAGAAGGACGGAGTAGTTCATGGGTTGAGGAAACGCTACAAAGGGTTGAGGAGGATAGGAATTGAACAATAGGACTCATGTGCTCAGATCTCGCATTTTAACGGCTACAAATCAGCTCAAAGTTGGCTCTCAACGCTTTCAAATATTGTAACGGCACCTTTGAGATAAAATTTATTATATGTATGTGGGAATATCCCGAACGGACTGCTGACTAACAACATATTTTTAATTTGATCAAAGTTTCTGTCCAAGCACTATCTCCGCAGGAATATCTTCCGTCGTCCAGGGATAGATCTATTGGTGGTTTGAAAATTTTATTTCTGGTTTGAGGATTTAATTTGATATTTCGCAATTATTTTCTTCAAAAATACGCCTTTGTTGTTCAGTGGGACCCGAGAGTTGTTGATGGTTCTGTAAGGGTTGCATTCAGTGGAAAAATACTTAAACTCCAAAGGTAGTGTACAAGCAGGTTACCGGACCCCAGATTTTCATCGACTTTGGTTCCACGTCGGTGCCCGGAGCTATCAAAAATTGATGAGTAACCCTAAAGACTGAAAAAATTTCTCTTCCGATATGGGAGGGTTTTTAACTAGCAGTAAAAGAATCATTTTATTCCAAGTAAAATTTTAGAAGGGTTCGCACGCGACAAGATTACCAAGTATCGACGAAGAGCTAGTTTATCGGCACATCTCTCATAATTTAGATGAATTTTCCCGTAACGAGTGAGTCAGACAAGCCTGCGAGTTTCTGCGAAATTCAAAAATTCAAGATCTAATTACAGCTCGTAAAGATATCCTCAGCCAGTTCGAATCTTCTATCAAAATGGCTTTGAGAGTTTGGATGGCAAATATCACGGGAAGTTTTCTTCACTAGCAGAGAAAATTTTCAGCATCAGAGAAGTGCGTAAGGCCAAACGCAAGTGGAAATAAGAAATCTCGAAGGAAATTAGAACGGGATGCGACATAAGTACTTGAATAAAACGAAAATTTCGCATGTCAAAAAAACTGGATGCAGAACCTGAAAATACAGAAAAAATAGCAAAAATATAGGTAATGGAGAGCTCAATCTTTTCCTCGTCAGTTGGAGACCAAAGACTTTTGACTCGGAAAATAGGTGGTCCACTGGATTCATTGAACACTTAGGTGAGACCTGAACTGAGCTTTAATCGACTTTCTATTGCGAAAGTTGATCCATGTGTAGAAGTAAGTAGAGTAAAATTCACAGGTACCATTTCAAAATGGAGACTCTTGAAGGCTGAATCTAGTGGCATAATTTCTATTCATGATAAAAGTTTCAACACTTAAATACCTATAACATTAGATTCTTTGTTAGCGTTGATGCTAAATTGCATTTAATAGCAGTTAAATGCTAAATGACGATGGATTTACTACTTACTTCCACTTGTGTTCCTGACTCGCAGTCGTAATTGCTTTAGATTCAGCATAAGAAATCCAATTCTTGCCACTTGCAGAATGGTCCTATCGAGGAGGCATCTGAAAAATTATCAACGAGACACCCACGCTAAGAAAGCATATCTCCTTCTAATTTAGCTATCTACAGTAGCTGATGTGATGTTCTGTGTGAAATATCTTGGAAGTCTGCCAAAATTCTGAGGTTGACCATATAATGCTTTCTTTGAAAGCATTAGACTTCTCTGTTCTATCAACAAGTCCCGATTTTGAAGATAGTTTTATCCGCTCAAGTTTTGAGGTGAAGCAATTTTTTAAGATGATGAAGCAGGGAATTGAATTCGATCTTTGCCGATGGAATCTGCATCACAATATACGGGGCGTGGAAGTTTTTGAGTTCAGCAGGAGGCTACAGAAGTTTTTTCAAATTATATTTAGAGAAATCCCTGTATAATTTTCCAATTTGGCTCTCTCCGAATCGATCAGTTGATCATGAGATTAAAGTAGAGGATTTATCAAAGAAACTTCATATAATGCTTTTATACTTATGTCTAGCTGAGCTCAAAGTCTTCAGAGAGTACTTGGGATCATTTTTACAAAAATGTAGCATATAACGAAAGAAATAGAATACTAGGCGGAGTTAATTTCCCGATGGAGCACTAATGTGCCTTGTGAAAGAAAAGAATGGTAATCCTAGAGTCATTGTTGACTACCAAACTTTGACTCTCATGAACAGAATTGGTAACCCATCATCATCTTTTTTTGTTGAGATTTTATATTGAATTAGTGCACAGAGGTATCTCTCCAAGCTTTATTTAAATAATAGATTTCATCAAAAAGGTTGATGGTACAGTAACTCGAAACGACTACGCTCAAATCAAATTATGGGAAATTTAAATATCCCAATATGCCTATAGAACTTTCCATTGCTCTTTTTTGTTCGAAGTATTAATAAAACATGTATTTGAGTTTAGAAGAACTTATTTCTAAGTTCAAAGAAACGCTCAGAGATGCGCAGTTTGTATACAAAATTTCCAAAAGGTCATCAAACGGCTTTTGATTCTAGGATCTATAAGTTCCCAATTACTAGGTAAGCTCGAAATTTCGGATCAGTACTTCATTTTACTGGTTGCTGGTCTAGTTCGTATAATTCCAAAGGATTGGTGCTAAAAATTTGTTTCATTCATGGTGGAATTAATCATTGATGAGAATATTGTTCAATAGATCTAATTACTCGCCAAGCCATTCGCTCAATCATTCATATTATTCACTTTAAACCTCATTTGCATCAGACTGATGATATTTTTGTACATATTCCTCCTAATCTCGCCCCGATTCTGCCTGATGAACAATAAAAGGCGATGGAGGCTAATCTCGCAAATAGAAATACAGTAAGTAGATACAAGTCTTTACTTTGATGCGTTGTTTTCAATTAGATGATGAATGAATTCCATCAAAAGAATTTGTGGATGTTGGACCAGACGGCTCTTTCTTGATAACGGAAGCGTACCCGCAATACATCCGACAAAAGTATACTGCTAATGTATAATTGAAGAGAACTTCACTAGTCAGTGGAAGGTAATATTGCAACGAATATATCTTATTCCACTGAGTAATAGAGAAGAGATTTAATGACGTTATTCGCGTCGCTACCACACAGTAGTGTAACAGAAAGCTTGGATCTTCTTTTATGCGTTTGCAATCTTGTGGGTTTACTTCTGAATATTTCGCTTTACGCATAATTTTCATTTCACGTGAAATTTGTTTTAATCCCACCTATTTGTTTCTTTTTTATAGTTTCTCTTTGTGTTGTTTTTTGTCCGTGAATAAATATGCTCTAGATACTGCTCAAGTTTCTGATCAATACTTGGAATACAAACTCGCTACACTACAATTGAGTACTGCGAATAAAAAGAGACGGTCAATTGGATTCTGAAGGGCAATTCGATGGATTTTAACTGGATTATCCAAAATTACAATCATCGAATATTTGCCGCGCCTTTTTAAACCCGTTTTTTAATCCTATTCATACTCCTTTAGCCTTGCCTTCACAGCATTTCTGAGTTCTTCAGGAGGTAACCCGCTGTGTCCTTGTGTCTACTCGGTCATCTGGTCTACATTTTGACTTACAAGTAGACAACGCTAAGATTGCTGCTACATGTCAAATGATATTTTTATCAATCAGCTTCTTATTCTTCAACTAGAGGCAGCTTCCATTATTATGTCCATAATTTTATGCTCATATAAAAACCACAGTACAGAATTAGTTTCTCAAACTGCGAGTTTTCGCCGCCAAAGAAGTAATTTCCTGTTTTAGTCTTCCTAAGGAAGTACTCTGAATATCTGTAGGCTAGCTAGGTAATTGAACTTCCTTAGCAATGCCCGCAACTTGGTAATTTAATGCAAAATTGAGGACTTGCGCGAACGCCAAATAATGGCATGTTAATGTTCTTTAATATTTGATAAGTTCGAAGTTTGGTTTGGATAATAACACTGTTGAGTAAATCCGCGTTTCCATTAAAGTAAGATGTTGGATGCGTAGGCCATCTTGTGCATTTCCACAAGCTCCAAATAACATGATCAAGTAATTTTTGCTCTCAGTCATCTCAGGTGTCAACGCCGATACCTTACTAGACTCATGAACCAACGGTATTTATATTTATGGGTGTTTTACTGCTGGAAGATATATTTGGCTCTATCTTAAAGTATTCCAGACAACCACAATCTCATGAAACGGACCATCTCGTTTCTGTTATTTAAACGGTAAAGTTATTTATTCCACGATGTCGAGACAAGTTCCCCTCTATCCATCCGCTGCACACATGATGGAGCCTCTTGACTGTAATTTTCTGGCCAAGACGAAATACATGATTTCTGCGCTACAAATTACATGTATTGTTGCATTTCTGTGCAACGCAAAATGAAAAATGGTCCTCAGCAACAAATGGAATGAATATGCCAGTTCGCACAGGTTGCATATCGATGCCGATGTGTATATGTAAAACAGGGGGATTTGGGGTGCTTTACTGCTTCGAGATGTAGGATGGCTATTTTCCGAGACGAGGGGCAATTGTATTTAAAAAATGGATAGGGTTGTATATTTCTTGGCGCCATCCAATAACCCGAATTTTCGTCCTACAGTATCAGGAAGTTTTCTGGCCGCAGAGGCAGCTATTCCCAATACAAATGGCTATGTATTTGAGGCGATGAGGCAGTCTCGCATCATTTCCGCCCCTTTCAGTCCCTAGTATTGTTGTGGAATTGTTGAACATCATGTACTCAAAAGCCATTTGAAACATACCCTGTTTCGTAGAGGAAGTTGAGTGGATCAGAGCTGAATAAATTACAGCAGGATTTGCAAAGGGAGGGACTCCTGCTCCTACCTGACGATGCCATTATTG
Source organism: Kappaphycus alvarezii (assembly GCA_002205965.3). Classification (NCBI taxonomy): domain Eukaryota; phylum Rhodophyta; class Florideophyceae; order Gigartinales; family Solieriaceae; genus Kappaphycus; species Kappaphycus alvarezii. The sequence continues at coordinate 377,950 of NADL03000005.1, forward strand.
TCTGGTCATGTTATTTCAGATTTGATTCAGACTAGTCTCGTGACTCTGGTACCATCCGTCTCACCCTGGATTCTGAGACGATTGTTGCACAACCAACAACACTACAATAGTTTCTCTATCAATGTTCTCCTCTATTATTGATTTTTAATATGAATAGTTGAAAGATGCATAATACCCTGTTGAAGGCCTTAGTATTTCAAGAAAATCATAAATCGTAGTTAATACTGTAATTGCTATGAAACAAACGGCTTAAAAAATAGACATTACAGTAAAACTTTATGGAAATAACGAGATGGCTTTGGCAAGTTGACATACGTACTGTACTGTACATACAATACGTACTGTACATACAATAGATTGTCTATAAAGTACGTATACAGTACGGTACAGTACAGTACAGTATATTCGGAAAATGCGCGTCAGTGTCTTTTTATTGTGCCATCTGCTGCATTGACTCGATGGAAATTACTGTTTGTGATCCCAGTCACCATACAGAACTGTAAATATAGAGACCTGTTTTAGGAATCGAATCACTCTGAATCACCCTCTTGCGACAACTATGATAACTCATATCGCGGTAACAGTCCCATAGCAAGTGCGAGAAGATAACAAGGGCATCTTGTTTATGTACCGTAAAACACAAGGAACTGAGCCGATGTTTGTCACACGGTATCTATATACATGGCTACAATACCTTCGTCGCAGATTCTGCAAGTGGGCACTTACGCTGTTGCGCTGGCTTATTGCAGCTGCAAGTGCACCACCGGGTTAATGTGCAAAAATTTCACGCCAGTTCAACAATGAAACTTAACGATCGGTTCCCTAGTTGCAATATTCGCCTAAAACCGAGAATGGTATGCACATGGCCAGCTTTTTCGCAGTTTGAACAAATGCAAGGAAGAAATTACTTTGACGAAATGCTTTAATTAACTTAGAGGATAAAAATGGATGTGAACCTACTATCTACAAGGGCCCCTGGTGAAGGCGACGGCGATTTACGGACACAGCAGTGTAGTGAACGACGAGGCAGTTAAGGTTGGTGAGTAGCCTCGCTTTTCGGACGCTAGCGAAGTGCTATTCTTTGCAGCGATGAAATTCATTACCTGCTGGGAACCCATTTCGAAACCAGACCCAGTGCAACTATAAACATCAACAACCATGGGGTGGAGCTGAATGCTGCAGTGGCCGCAAAGGCCTTCATAATGACGTCGTAGGAGAAATGCGGGCTGATGACACAGACATCGAATCCATGCGGGAAGCAGAAAACTCGGAGTCCGCCACTTACATACATATCTAGGCGCAGTCTCGTGTTGGAGGGTTCGCCATCACCAGACACTGTCTGAGAACGTGGCGGCATGTCAGTGGCGCTCAGAGGGAGAAAGGGAGGGGCCAGAGCCGTATTCGGAAAGCGGTGGATCCGAAAACGGTATTCTTGAAACACAAACATGATCACTTAGAACAAAAGACGGAACAAGCAATGAGAACACTGACAGGAGGCGATCTTAGCACTACAGGCTTTAGGGAGTTACAGCTCCCGCTCAGACCGATTGAGGACAAAAAGGCAACACTCGGAATCGGCCTAATCGTCAGCCAGAGGCATCGCAGCCGCCATCCCCGCTTCCAGCTCCCAGACAAACGAGCAATGTGAGCGATGCCTGCCGCAGTGACCGATTTCGCAACTGAGTGAACTGGGGGGTAAATTGGTTCACTTGAGTGGGTGGGTTGGGTGAACTGGGGGGTTAATTTACTGTGGTAGATATGTTGGTTGGTACCAGTAAATTTGTACCAACAGCGTAGATACCGTATATTGGCCAAGCAAATTGCGAAACCGTACAATGCATCGAAAACTGCAGATGGCACTCCAATCTACCAGAAGGTGGAAGGGAGGCCAGCCGTTTCGCAACTTACCAAGCGGACAAAACGGCATTCACCCTGTGATGTCCTCTCGCCGCCCTGTTAACAGGCTTCCTCTTAGTATGTGGTTGCTCTAATCGTCCATCGCAAAAGAAACTAACGCTGTACATGCCACAGTGCACGAAGAGCTTAGTTCCTTCCCCATTACTGTGCCGGTATACCCTTTTTGAGTTGATTGCGGTTGTCTAGAAAACCATGGGATAGACCGGATATATCTTCCAAGAGTAAAACACCCAAACCTTTTCCCTCCCCGAAGAGCTTCCCTTGGACGAATGTTACACACAAGAGTTCCGGGCCTCAGTGAATCCCCCGGGCCAAGGAATGGGTCTACTGCCCTCATGGAGCAGGATTAAGGACTGCCATTATCACCGACACTTCTCGGTATGCTTCAAATACTTTTTCAGGTCCCATTGTTCGAACCGAGAATCCCATTCCCAAGGGTCGGGTGCCCGGAAACCCTGCACGTTTACGGTGACCACCTCATCCACTGCAGATACGGGTCTCACCGAATAGACCGCCTCGATGACGAGGTCTCTTCGCTGGTAACGATCTCAGCGTCGGAGCAAGGCATCCCGCCATCGAACCCGGGTCGCACGGGCAACACAACACGAGGCCAGAATATAAGACAACGGCGGCTGCCGGCGGAAGTGATCATTTTAATGTCATTTTCGTGTGGGTCGATAGTGTTGCATGGAAAACTATGGGATAGATTGAATATATCTTCCAACAGTAAAACACCCAAACCTTTCCCCTTTTCGTGAAAGCACTGGCCCTTTTTCACCTGAAGATGAGGATCTTTGACCTCCTCACGGGCTTGAGCGCAGCCAACGCTGATAACTTTCGAAATTACCAAGAGGTTCTCGCTGGATTACCTGGTAGGGAGGGGCTCGTTCCAGATGCCTCTCCACGTTGGAGGGTAGCACCCCGATGCGTTCTCCGAGGGTAAGGAGGTGGTCAAATCGGTTGCCAGCTGAGCCCTGGACCAACACTCAAGGATGAGGGCCATTCTCCTTCAATGACTCGCCTCGTTGATGGTCAATTTCAACGCCGCTAGCCTCCTGATTAGGCTAGCAGCACCATTTTAGTCGATGGAAATGCTCCTTTATTCGCACTGTATATCCGGAAACATGGTGTGAATGCAAGTTCCTAGGACTCCTAACCATCGCACCACTCGCAGTAAACTGTCTGCATATCTCTATCTCCAGTACACAGACTTGCCTCTTTCCGTCTCGGGAAGTAACCGTCCTATATGTCTCATCAGTAAACCATACAAAAAATATCTCCCTGGCAGTTATCAACCCAAATTTACCCTTTCGCAGTTTTCAACTTCAGAGAGGTCTCGCAAGCGACAATTCTCTGTTCATCACTTGCTCCCTTTCGTTCCCTGACAAGTCGAGACCACAAGGGCAGCAGCACTGCAGCGGCTCCCAGAAGGGGAGAAGTTTGGGTGTTTAATTCTTGGAAGATATGTTTCACGCAGGTAAGTAGTGTCCAGTGGTTTCAGAGTGGTTTCAAGTAAGTGAAGCCCTTCATTTTTAACTGATTAAAAATTTACCTTGCCATTGCAGGGTTTGTACCTCTCTCAGATACTACCTCCTCAGAAGTTCACAGGGTACAACGATCGATTTTTTCTGTCACAGAAAGCCTGGTAAAATGCTTCAAGCGACGTAACCTATTAGTGGGAGGCTATTGACTGTGGCACAACTCTATTTCCGAGAAGGAGAGAGGTTTGAAGATATTCTAAATGCACGAAAATGAATGCCCAAATGCAATATGAACAGAATTTGAGCAGTATCTGACTGGCCAAGCTCTTTGTCAAGATTATATTCGACAAATTTATAAAGTTTGTGTATATTCGACAAATTTATAAAGTTTGTGTATATTCGACAAACTTTATAAAGTTTGTCGTAGGCAGTATTGAAAAAACCGAGATGCAATAGAAGCCTGAGAATGACGGATATTCGGAAGAAGAGCTTAGAGATGGGCACAACAGCCCACAGTTTAATTCAATTGTTTATTCCATACTACCTCGGTCCCGTCAACAGTATGAGGTATAAATGGCCAGAGAACCAAGAGAACCTAATAATATATAGCGAGAAGATAAGCTCTGACTTCTAATGCACTAAATATCACTCTAAATCATTGAGGAAAAGCATTTTACAATTTCCTTTTCGCTTTTTTCTCTCCGTTTCGAAAAATGGCATGAACTCGACAAATGAGATACGAAATGATGACCTTGAAATGGGAAAAGGTTTGGGTGTTTTACTCTTGGAAGATATATCCGGTCTATCCCATCGTTTTCAAGACAACCGCAATCAACTCAAAAAGGGTATATCGACACAGTAATGTGCAGAATGGATGCAATGTCAACAAAAGATAGAAAAGACCTATGTAATACTACCTTGAGCATTCGGACATACCGGTACAGAGAAATATTAACATGGAAAATAGTGAGGGAGACAGAGGATAGTACAGGTTTTATCTGTCAAGGTGAAGTTAATCTTTCTTGGCGAAGCAGGAAGAATGCCTAATATGCCTGGATCTCATGATTATAAAATACCCATAAATTGCGTTGAAACATACCCTACACATATATCGAAGGTCTTCGTGCATAGAAACGATTGAAAGAACCATAAATAATCACAGTTTTGTGAATCTCTCTGTGTGCTATCAGATGAAGAGCTTTAACTTTTGAGTTACGGTACAGGATAGGGGGAAAGTGGGAAATTTTATTAGAGATTAAAGTGCAAGTAGGGTGTGTGTTTACTGTGAGATTTGGGAGGGCTGAAACCGGGGGGGGTTGTACTGCGAGTGGTACTAGGGTTGAGAGTCCTGCAATATGAAAGTTGCATTCCAACAATACAGCATAGTACTGTACAGCAACCTCCTAATCCCCTAACCGGTCTTCCAAAGTCTGGCAGTAAACACACCCATTTTCCCTGAGGGGAACAACTGACGTCACGCTCGGAAATGACTCTGCTTTCACCTAAATTACCTAAACATTTTCCCTCTACTTTCCGCGGTGCAATAGTAATTCATTTATTTCAACGCGTATGTGCCTCAGGCTCGTGCAACTGTGGAAATTGAGGGAGACAAATTAATGTTTATATTATTTAATACCTCTAATTACACTTCCAGAGACGCAACATTGTACAATATTGGTCATGCAATGTGAAAATTACACCTCGGCAGGACTCATTTTCAGCTGCATGTTGTTCTTTCCAACCGGCCACCTTTGCAAGAAATTCATGATTCCCAAGTGAGCTGCAATTGTCACTCGTCTGGTTCCCATTATCAAACCTCCTATTAAGTGGACTAGCTCCGAAAAAAATAATGATCAAAAAAATTTTCCAATTGTACCTTCACCATCACAAGTTGACTGGGCACTGTATCAGCCAGCTTATCTGTTACAGTACTGTACAGTGAGCCCCCCGTGTTCCCTTTTGTAACAGTTTCGCTCAAATTTCAAAGCCATCTCCTTATGTGATCATACCAGGTCTTATTTACAGTGCTTAATCATTTACCTTTTCCAATTGTTTCATTATACTGTACGGAACTGTAATGCAAACGTGCTACAGCAAACCATTAAAGATTATTCCAAACTTTTTTAAAAATATTTTGTTGTTGTATGAAACGGGATATATGGCATACCGAACGGATGGTGGGTTGAGGGTTTATTGAAGAAAGGACCCCCAACAAGGGGCCGACGTGGGCCATAGCATTTGTGGTGTGTGAGCAGTTTGAAAAGAATAGCTCATTTTTTTGCTTAAAGACGGTAATTGGCATCTGCTATCGATTTTTGTAATCGTTTCACAGTAGAAGACGGGCGAAAAGCCACGATGCATTAGATTTAATAGCAGTCGTGACAAGCGTTGTTCAGTAAGGTACGATAAGGCCCCAACGTATGTGAGCCTTCAATTCCTTTTCCTTAAAATACTCTGTACCTTCGCAAAAATGCAATGCCAGAGGCGGCATATTGTACGGCACACACGAGTACTATTCAAATCTGCATTAAAGTTACCTTGTTGGGAACAGAACTATCTTGCTTTAAGCATACGTAAGTGTAGATACTTCATGGAATATTTCTCTAGGTTCTGATACAGGGCCTTCAAAGTTTGGCTCTACCCCTGGCTTGTTTCGTGATTACGAAGGGCATCCTGCAAGATTATCCAATTGTATGAATTGCTCAATGGCGCCAACAAGGCATGGAAGGCGTGTGATCAGAGTTCCATGCGTTGATAGTTTGATTACACGCCTGGAGGAAACCTGAGGGTTCATTTACACTACAGAATATGCCCCTTAATAGCGAGTGGAAACGGAAGTGGGGCTAGGTATGATTTTCTAGGACGCATATATAAATTAATAAATGAGCTATATCTCTTAAAAGAATGTAAACAAGTTATTTGCTCCCTACAATAGAAATCTAACTTCCACAGCAATTAGGGTATAGCAATTTCATAGAACAGGGGAAATTATTGAGTGATTTGGAAAGAATAGTCGGTCAATGGAACCATTTCGAGTTATAGAGTACTTCAACCAGTGCGTGGAATATGTTATGCCCTTGTATTTTTATGCGATTCAAAGTGAAATTCATTTTGTCAATCTGTGGATAGTGTTGTCCTTTGCAACGGGAAATGGGAATCTATGGGGAACATTTCTGCCACACTATAAATCTCTGGTACTACTGTGTGCACAAAAGCAGTCTTAATAGCTCTCCATTTTTAGTGAATTAAAATATCCTCTTACACAATAGCAGCTCTAATGCTCATCGCAAGAACGTTTTAAGGTCTCCTTGGAAATACATCTTTTGAAAGCATCCCTGATATTTTGTCACGGGAAATGACTGTAAATCGTAGCGTGATAACTGAATCGAGCCGGAAGCTTGAAGCTCTTGCCTCTACAGCTCATCCTTGATAGGGAGAACTGCTGGGTCGATTCTACCGAAAAGTGATGGTGAATTTATGCTGCAAAAGCACCTGTTAGAAAATATTAGTATTTCTGTCGGACGTAAATGCACCGGTTCAATCTAAGTACTTACAAGCTTAATTCTACAAAGATTAATGAAATGCTATGCGGAACCCGCAGTTTGCAGGTGCAAAATGCTGTTCTATCATTTTTCAAAGAACATCGTCTTGTGTTTTATACAGCCTTGAAAGCCTCCACGTTAATACTTTCAATTGTGAACTTCTTACACTATTTTGCAAGATTTAGTCAACAATGATGACTAAGTTACTACTACATGTGTATTGCAAATATCGACTAAACTATGGACCTCTTAAACGGGGAACCCGGGGAGTTCGTTTACTGTAATAGATAAGCTGGGTGATACCCAGTCAACTTGTATGGTAGTTTGCATGTACTTGAAATGTTGCGCCTCAAAAATTTTAAACCTCTTAAATTCTTAGCAACTATAATCCCAACACTGCAAACTTTATGAGTGCTCGATATACACGATTTGGTTTTCAGTGATGATACGGTAGTCGGTGACAGTCAATGAATTGCGATTTAAAAGAGTGTTCACCTCTGGTGAATTTAGCAGACATCAAGGTTTATCGTACAGTACTACCGCCATTAAATATGTATGGGAATGATGACAACATTACTCAGGAGTCAACATGCTTTTACGAAAATTCGATATCCACTGGGAATCAAGAGGATCAGAAATTATGTACTTGGACAGGAGGAACTATAGCAAGGTGACTGGGTTTACGGCTTAGTTAAAAAGATGTAACTTTCTTGTCTTACATATTTCTTCATAAGCTGTGAACTTGTGATTCATACAGAGAAAAGAGTTTTTCAGGATTTTGTCTCGAGCCTCATCGCATTATTTTTATGCGCAAGAATGGCCACGCACAGTGTTTCGCTGTACCACTCGAAATCGAGACCTCTTCCCTGCCAACCCGGAACAACCTTGATAGGCAACACTTCATTACGAACATGAAAAAAATTAATGCATCAAATTTTGCCCCTACCAGAGCAAGATTCAGTCTAAGCCAGTTTACAAACAGCTCGCGCTCTAGGAACAAATACGTAGTTTACGGACGGATTCAACATTGTATAGAGTAGGATATTACTCGTCAGAGCATACCGATTTTGCCATGCGAGCCTAATTGTCTAATGCAGCATGCCTCCTCGTCTGCCTTGACCTGTCGATGTAGTCACGGAGTCACGGAAGAGCAGACCCGTTTCTGTTTACTCCTTTCCTTCTCTCCAAACACCGTTTAGATTCCCCCTGCTAGAAGTGCCAGACGACGAAGTAAACTACCCTGTCATTCCCCCTATACGAGCCTTTTCTACTAGGGCCACTTGAGCTCTATGCAGCGAGAAACGCGAAACTGAGAAGCTACGATTCCTTCATCACGAATCCAGCAAGAGGCAGGCTTGTTCCAGTCCCCATCTCTACCCTCGAAGGCTGGCACCCAGATGCCCATGCGCTGCTAAGCGATGTCACACGCAATGTGGCAGAAAGAACAATGGAGACATATAGAAAGGTTAAAGAAGTCCTCACTCAAAGGCACGCCGCAGCACCATCAATTTCCAATGCTACATGCCTGCTAGCTGGTCTCCAGTCCGTCTTCCGGGTGATCTGGCCATGCTGCTGATCTTAGCGTGAGAGCTTACATCCACCATGCTTAACCCCTTGGGGAAAATTGGCCTCACTTTCGGAAATAACCTCACTTTCTAGATATAATACAATACACCTGTACCAGTTTCAGATGACCCAGCTCCCGCAGCTCCAAACTAGATGCCCAAGATCGCATCACAGAATCCCGATCTTTGTGAACAGTCTCTGCCCTCTCTAAAAGAGATCTTCACAACCCACAACCCAGTCATGTCGCAAATACCGACAAAGTTCCGCGGTTGTCTGGCAGAGACGTGTGCAAAGTCGATGGACGATGCAGTGAACGCTTGTCTTGCTGAGAATTCACGAGCAACTCAGGCGCTCACAAAAATATTTCTGTTCCCAGCAGTTATGCTTACGAACATTCACTCGTCAGATTCCTGCTCCAGTGAATACCGGTGGCACTCTATTACGGACAAAATGAGGGAAAGAATAGATTTATGGAACGCGGGGCACTTCAGAACACTATGGGCGCAAGCACTCGACCAGCCCAAACACCGCACGCACGAGCTCGTCCACTTCGGACCAGCAACAGGTCAATATAAAAGACAAAACTGGCCAAAGAAGGTGCGTACGGAAAGGCTGCACAAGCTTTGCGCTCGCTAGGCGTTCTACCAGCTACCAGTGATGTAATCGATGCCCTTATCGATAAACATCCCCAGCAGGCCCCCGATGAAACAACTCTAGTCAGGAACATCTTCTACCAACTACAGTTTCCGACCGATCACTGAAGACGAAGTCCTTGGCGCTATCAGGGCTTTTAAACCAGGATCCTCTCCCGGGGCTCAGGTCTAAAGCCTTGCCACCTGGTAGAATTGCTAAGATGTCCATCCTCATCGGGGAATTCGGCTTTTTGGCAGCTCTTACGAGACTTGTTAATGTTTAGCAACTGGAAAAGCACCAGCCGTTCTCGCTCCTTGGATCGCTGGTGCTCCACTAACCCCGTTGGCGAAAGACATGTCACCCAGGCCAATCGCCGTTGGGGAGACGCTGCGCAGGTTGGTCGGTAGCTGCTTAATGAAGCGAGTGTCCAGAAGGCGGCAGACTACCTCCAACCCTCCAAGGGGTATCGCCACAAAAGTGGTACCGACACAGTCGTGCACGGAATCCGACGAGTCGTTCAGGAGTACGGCAGTAACCCAGCATTGGGTTACTGACGGTCGATCTCAAGAACGCTTTTAATGTGTGCAGCAGACCCGCTTTTCTGACCGCGGTGAGACAGCTTTCCCGGAGTTACAGCCTTGGGTCTCATACTGCTGCGCAAACGAGCCCGCGTTCCTGTGGATAGTCAGTCACATACCAGAAGCGTCTGCGGGACCCACAGGAAGACAACCTCTGGGCCTCCTCTTCGACCTGGTGCTGCACCCTACTATCCCAAAATACAAGAACTCTTCATTTCAGAGGAAGGGGACAGAGATTTGGCAAAGTTGTTACTTCAACTGTGGTACACGATGATGGTACATTGTCGGCGCCACGACTAACTTGTCAAAGCGATCGAACGAAATACTTCGGTCGGTGGATGCTGAAAGCAGAGGACTGAACTTGTCGCTGCCGAGTGCATCGTCTGGTGGCCTACAGCCCCTCCAGGTCAGTACAGAGTCTCTCCCAGACGGGATTAAGCAAGAGTACAGCGGGGTACTTCTGTCCTGAACGCCCCCATCGGTACTAAGGAATACACTACACGGTCCTTTACAAACCATTATCTCTCAGACCGTTCCTCGAGATCATTGCTGACCTTGAGAATAGGCAAGTGGCGTTCCAGTTGCTGCGTAACTGTTTTGGCGTCTGCAAAGTAGGATATTTTTGCGCGTAGTGCCCCCATCTTGCACCGGAGAAGGCGCGGAAGAGTTCGACAGGATGATGGAGGACTGCGTTCGAAAATTGGCAGGGGAGTACTGGATCCGAAGTATTCCGAGAACTCCAGCTACCGGTCAAACCAAGAAACGAAAAACCATCTCTTCGGATGGGCTCACCTCCGTGAACAATCGCGGCCGCGGCATTCTTGGCTTCTAGCTCATCATCTAGCAAGCTTTGCAAGACTTGCTCCCAGCTCCTATTAGGAGCTGGAACATACGAAACAGCTGCAGACGCCCATCGGAAGTGGTCGACCTCTTGCCTGCCGTCTAGGATTATCCCGTTCAGTGTAATTTGCTCGCAAAAACACCATCGCAGAATACGTTGACGGACGCAATCCGTGAGGCAGCGCAAGAACGAATTCCTCTTGGGATTCCAGGAGACAGGCGTTTCGCGCATCTATGGCCCCCGGGAGCTAAGGAATGGGTGTGTTTCCCCATGCCCCGGACTCCATACAAGCATTGACCGCGAGAATTCTCGGTGTGGCTTCAATACTACTGTCAAGTCCCACTTTTTCACCCTGGCCCATGCCCGAGAAGGAATTGCAAGGAAGCACTCGATGTACGTGGCGATCATCTCATGCACTGCTTGCATGGAGCCTGATGTGCGCAAATTCGCGCACGAAAAAATCTAGATGAGGACCATGATTGTATACAGTATCGGAATTGGGAAGATATTTTTTACAGTTTTTGAATTTGCAAAGATATTTTTAATTTGGGTGAGTGTGGCAAATTCATCGGTTGATTTTTTATTTTAGGACACGCTGTCATAGTGGATGTCAGTACAGTTCAGGTTGTGGGTGATACTACAAGTGCTCTGAAAGGTCTATATAATGGCCACATCAATTCCCACCCCTGGCCGATGGTGGCTGGCATGGGTATGGCACCTAGATATTTACCTTGAGGAAATATCTTCTAATGGTCTCTCTGGTTCACACGATTCCCGTGAATGCATTTTTGGTTATTAGTATGTTTGTTGAGACTTTTAGGTAGCCAAAAGTCTATATAAGCCGAGTAAACTGCTTCCTTTAGTGGAGGTGAAGCAAGTTGGCAGACAACTTCAGGTCAAGCTCCGAGTAGTAGGAAGTTGAGAGTCAACTTCAGACCCAAGAAAACTTTTTCCTAAGCAAGTCGCAGAGATCAGTGGTAGACCTGCCCCTTTTATACTTGCTTGTAGCCCTCTCAACTCTCTCCCATATACACTCCTTTTTATTTGTTCAACTATACCACGGTAGCACTTTTGTCGCTCGCAACACCTCCGTCTTGGGGTAGTTGGTTCTAAGTATCTCTTCTCCCGACGATTTACCCCTATCATTTGGTACTCTTGTGGAGGGGGTTGCACCCGAGGTATTCGAGTTGAGCAGTCTAGGGAACCATTCGAGGGGATTTCTTTTCTGTAATCATGGATCTCAACGCTGCTCGTATAACGTTCACAGGGGGCAAGAATGAAGACGTTGAGGAGTTTCTCTATACATATGTCAACGTTGTGATGCGTGAGAAGAGCGATGAAGAGAAGGCCGAAAGTATCTTCGCCTATCTTCATGGTGACGCAAAGCACAAATATAAGGCCAAGTTTATCAACGGGTGGTCTCTTAACGGGAATGGGCGTAACTTCGTGAGGTATGTGAGTGGCTTGTGAAAGAATATGCTAAGGAGGTAGAACCAGATGAGATGATTCGTACCGCCATAGAGGCCCGGCTCAACTTCGACGATTTGTTAAGCTCATTGGTGTACTTGTGTGATCTTTATGAAAAGGCTGGGTTCAACGCCCAAGCCAAGTACGGAATGCTGCGTAAGGCGGCTATGGGGGATAAGCGGCTCTCCGATTTCCTCCTCATCAAGGCCCTCACACTTTTAATGAACTGAAGAGGTACCATAGTAGAATTTGTCAAAAATTCGGAGACGTTTCAGTCACTAAGTGAAATGCCGACGGAAACCCGTACATCTATGCCGATCGTACATCCTGAAAAGAATTATCAAAGGCCAGCGACTAGCGCAGCAGCATTGGAATCAGTCAGGAGCGATGTCAAAAACTTGGAAGAAAGGTTGGAAACCCGATTCGATAATCGACTTGACATGATAACCTCGCAGTTGGAAAGCCTTACTCTTACCATTAAGAAGAACCAGTCTGGGGCCCCCAAGGCCGCAGAAGTCTGTTCCTACTGTCACAAGCCTGGACACTTTGCAAATAGGTGTCCTGATAATCCACATAGAAACACTCGTTGTGGAAAGTGCGGTCGATATGGGCATCATGAAAGTAACTGCTGGTCTAAAGACAACAGAAGAGCAAATTTATCGGACACAAGGAGCGAGTCAGGACCAGAGATGAAAATCTTACAAAACAGAAAGGATCACAAGTTGACGGATGCCGGTAACGTATCCATCGCTGAAGAAATCAGTCAAGTCAATGTGACAAAAAGGGATGGGGAAGGGAACATTTTATCGAAGAAACCTAGGCTAGATTATGGAATGCTGGAGCATATCCCAGCACCTGTACCTCCTCGAACCAAGAGGTCTGATCAAGTTGTTCCAGGAGTGGGAGTCACTCCGGCCAAGAAGACGAAAAAGAGTAAGAAAGTTAAGAGTATCCTAAGGACGTACTAGAGTATGTGAAGAGTACAATTTGGTGGCTGAGCTTGCATCGGCCCCAACTGGGATAACGTTTGGTCAACTTTTGAGGGGCGACGCAGAGGATGCGAGAAAAGAACTCAAAAAAATTATCAGGTCTAATAAGTCCGCTAAGGGTAAGAAACTGTTTCTTCAATCGGCCTCGACAGCACCAAGACGTCTTAAGCTGGTACCAGTCAAAGTATTGGGAATGAAAACCCAAGCTCTTTCGATTCGGGTGCTGTTCCAAACCTCATTTCAGAAACTTTGGTGACAGATCTAGGTCTCGAAATTACTCCAACACTCGAAAATAACTGTAGCGGATGGAACCGTCTCAAAATGCATGGGCACTGTTGACAAGGTTTCCGTGTTCTTTGGGGACTCTAAAGTTGATGTAGACTTTCTTGTCATGCCGGATCTCCCTTTCGATGCAATCATTGGCTGCCCTACCATGGAAAGACTAGGGACATGCATTGACTTGGGCAACCAAATCGTTTCAGTTAATATTGACGGCAGAACCGTGAAGATGCCCCTGGATTTCGACAAAAGCACACATCCTAGATTTAAAAGAAACGGACAGTGAAGATTTCACTTCTAGCTATGACAGCGAAGATTCGAACCAACTAACACTTTCGGAAGTGGAAAAGGGTACCTCGGGGGTAATGAACATGGCATGGGACGATTATGATTCTGGGTTTGAAACAGATGAGACTGGAATTCTAGGATAAGTTTGACACCGAATGTGTTTCTTTTTGCGATGATATCGAATCAAAGGACAGAATTCGGAGCATGAAAGAAGATTACTTTGCAAGAAAAAGAATATCGGAATTCCATATCTGAAGATGTGAGCACGACGGAAGAGGTCCTTCAAAATATTGAGGTTGAGGATCAAGAAGAAAAAGGGCGCCAAATGGCAGAAATCCAAGGAAAAGTGCAGCACCTTCCCGCCCCCGCCTCACTGAAAATATCCGACATGTTAACATCTTCCGAAGTAATTGCATGGAGTTTCAGATTTAAGACAAGCAAGTGTACCGGTACTCACTCTTTCGAACTTACCGACACTCAACCGATTTACCACAAGCCTAGACGTCAACCGCCAAAATATGACCAATTTATCTCAGAATGTTACAAGTATGCTGAAAATGATATTATTCGCCAGTTTCATCCCCATGGTCTTTCCAGTTGTGGTCGCACCAAAGAAGGATGGAAAGCTGCGTTTTTGCGTCGATTACCGACAACTGAACCAGAGAATGATACCCGATCGATTTCCGATTCCGAACATGGAGGAGATCCTCGAGGACCTGAAGGACGGGAGATATTTCACCTCAATTGACCTTTACACTGGCTATTGGCAGATTCCATTGGATGAAAAATGTAAGGAAAAAACAACTTTACCAGCAAAGCCGGTACATTCAGGTTCGAAGTGATGCCTTTTGGTCTCATGAATGCCCAGCTACATTCCAAAGAATGATGAACGAGGTTTTGAAAGGACTTCCATTGCAAGAGTCTATATCGATGATGTCGTCATATTCTCAAAACTTGGATCAGCACATCGCATGTCAAGACGTGGTGGAGAGGATATCGGAGTATAGCTGAAAATTAAGTTGAGCAAATGCTTCTTTGCGAAAACTTCTATCCAATTACTCGGTCATATCGTCGACCAAGAGGGAATTAGAGTGGATCCAGAGAAAACGAAAAAAATCAAGTTGGCACCAAGGCCCGCTTCAAAGACGGAGGTCGAAGCTTCTTAGGACTGGCCTCATATTACAGAAGATTTATCAAAGATTTCGCCAAGACTGCAGCACCGTTACATGCCAGCACTACGAAGAACGGAAAATTTTACTGGAACAAGGAAATGAAACTGCATTTCAGGAGCTTAAAGATAAGCTATGTGTCCCCCCAGTTCTCATGTACCCAGATTTCAAGAGACCATTCGTTGTGGAGACAGATGCCTCAGAACGGTCTTTGGGTGCCGTTTTGTCCCAAAAAGATGAAAACGGAAGACTACACCCTGTTCAATTCGCAAGCCACTCTGAATGATGCGGAAAAGAGATACTCAGTCTGCGAGAAAGAAGCGCTAGCTGTCGTCTTCGCGCTGAAAAAGTTTCGCGTATACCTTTTATCACTCGAGAAATTTGTCTTGATAACTGATCACCAGGCACTTAAACAGCATTCCAAAAGAAGGATGTACATCACCGCTTGGCCCGATGGCTCGACATTTTCGCAGAATATCGGTTTGAAATTGTGTATAGACCCGGACGCAATAATCAGCCTGCCGATTACCTATCCCGCTTGAGGGACGCACTGATTCCAAATGAAAAAGCTTCGGAGGACATCGTCGGAGTGCCGAGTTGCAGTTGCCGAACGATAACGAGTACGAAGCTAATATTCACGGACTGATCAAATTCCTCGATGGACTAGAAATGAGAAAGGTTGATCTTGAACACGAAATTGGGTACGCAGGAATCAAAAGGCTTTTACATTGTGGAATGGGAAACTCTTCCGGCACACTAAAGCCGGTCCCCGACTAGTGGCCCCTTTGAAAGAAAGAATGAAGATCTTGAGGACTTTCCATGATGAGCTAGGGCATTGGGATCTCGAAACAACCAAAAAATTCGTAACTGAGAGATTCTGGTGGCCCGGTATCCATAAGGACGTCTATAATTTCGTGAAAAGCTGCGACAACTGCCAAAAATTCACTCCAATACGGAAGTATAAGACAACTCTAAGTTTTCCAGTTTCCGGTCTCTTTGAAACCTTCTCAATTGACTTGCGGGCCCGTTCAAGGAAACTCTTCCGGAAACAAATATCTCCTTATAGGGGTGGAACATCTTACTGGATGGCCAATAGCAGTTGCAGTTGAGGAGGCAAATGCTGAGGTGGTACTGAGATTCATCGAAAAAGAAATAATTGAACCGTTTGGTCTTCCAAAAAGGATCATCTCGGATAACGCCCTTTGTTTTACTGCAACTTCACTGCTTCGTTTTTTGGAAGAGAAAGGATTCAGCTGAAGACCGTTCTCGCATACGCTCCTATGTCCAACGGGAAAGCGGAGAGGATGGTTGGAACCATCAAACGAGCAATATCGAAAACTATGTGGAGAATGAAATCCAGTGGGAAGATGCCTTACCAAAAGTGTTATACGGCTCGTCGAAGAAGAGGAAGAAATGGACGCTCACCATTCGAGCTAATGTACGGAAGGGCTCCTAGAATGTTACAGAGAGACATGGAAACAAATATTATCGATGAAGAGAGTAGGGAAGTTGAACTACTGGCCACCGAAGGCTGGAGATCACACCGCGCGCTAACACAGACAAGAAATAAGGATGCAGAACCTGCAGTCAGAACCTTTTCAGTTGGCTCTAAAGTACTTGTAGTACATGGAAAAGCAATGCAGCAGGCTGTGAAGTGGCCGGCCTTCCAAACCAAGTACTCGAACCCTTGCATCGTCACGGAGGAAAGACACCCGCACTATCAGCTCTGTTCAAGCTCAGGGAAGAGATCAAGGAGGGCCATCCATGCACGTCGTCTGGTCCCTTACCATCAGAGGCCTGAAGAATTCCTTCTCACACAGGACTATGCGCAACCACGGGGCATACTCATCTTTAACTATAGAATGATTCCTATGGGAGGAAAAAGGGCCTGGGAATGGATCATCTCGTTACGCGGACTACTACGAACTCCACGTAATCATCCATTTCTACATTAATATATGCCTATGTTTTCGTACGTTGAACGGACCATTGCTACCTGAAGAAGATTTCCGACTATTAATAAGAGTTCTATTTTCATTCCAAAACGGAAGGTTCACGGAAGCAGGTCCAGAGTTTGTGGAGGTAATATATCATTACTCTATAGGAAGATATGGAATGGTAGCTGCTGGAGACTTGTCGCAAACGTATCTGAATATTATCCGTCCAATTTACGTATTTCTCAAGAACAACCAAGACGTGCGACTGAGAGGTTACGCCTTACCCCGGATATGGAATACAGGCTGGTCCCGTATCCTCTATGGGAACCTTACGTTTCTCCGCCACAAATTGGGAACGTTGGAGGCGGCGAGGATCCTCCTGAAGCAGTGATGATGACCAGAGGAGGACCTTCAGGAGACAACAACCCGCCCAGAAGAGGTTCCGGTCGTCCCCGAGGACCTTGTGCAGGTCCCAGTACGTCAGGAGCTGGTCGCGGCCATTCATCGGGACCGTCCACCACAACTTCATCTCTAGCTCTCCTTCACAACCATGCACAGCATACAGTCGGAAGAAGAAGATTATCTTTTTGGCTGCGCAATATCTCCGAGGATGCGAACGATGCGCAGGTCATTTCTTATTTCATGATAAGCATCTGTTTATGTTTTAGGGCGCTACATGGACCGCACTTATCTTACGAAGATTCGTTCTTGATGATGCGCGTCTTCTTTTCTTATCGCATCCATTCCTCCGGCATCTTCCAGAAGAGTTTGCATATCACATATATTTTTTCACTCTTGGAAGATTCGGAAGAGTCACGGAAGAAGAATGTATTCAACCCCACCTCGATGTTATCAAACCAATATATGAGGCTATGCTACAAAGTGAGGTACCAGTAATGCGAACCTACTTTTTAGAGCATCATATTGGTAATCAGTTGCATCCGTACCCGTTTGAGAGACCATACATTTTATCAATAAGACAGCGAACACTAACGGAAGCAGAAGAAGAGCAGTGACGAGTCGGGACGTTCGTCTTGAGCGGAGAGGGCGTGATGTGCGCAAATTCGCACACGAAAAAATCTAGATGAGGACCATGATTGTATACAGTATCGGAATTGGGAAGATATTTTTACAGTTTTTGAATTTGCAAGATATTTTTAATTTGGGTGAGTGTGGCAAATTCGTCGGTTGATTTTTTTCATTTTAGGACACGCTGTCATAGTAGATGTCAGTACAGTTCCAGGTTGTGGGTGATACTACAAGTAGCTCTGAAAGGTCTATATAATGGCCACATCAATTCCCACCCCTGGCCGATGGTGGCTGGCATGGGTATGGCACCTAGATATTTACCTTGAGGAAATATCTTCTAATAGTCTCTCTGGTTCACACGATTACCGTGAATACATTTTATGGTTATTAGTATGTTTGTTGAGACTTTTGGGGTAGCCAAAAGTCTATATAAGCCGAGTAAACTGCTTCCTTTAGTGGAGGTGAAGCAAGTTGGCAGACAACTTCAAGCCAAGTCCCGAGTAGTAGGAAGTTGAGAGTCAACTTCAGACCCAAGAAAACTTTTTCTACGCTGTCGCAGAGCGTCAGTGGTAGACCCTGCCCCTTTTATACTTGCTTGTAGCTTCTCAACTCTCTCATATACACTCCTTTTTTGTTCAACAATACCACGGTAGCACTTTTGTCGCTCGCAACACCTCCGTCTGGGTATTGGTTCTAATATCTCTTCTCCCGACGATTTACCCCTATCAGAGCCCACAGGATCAACCAACATGATCGCCAAGTAACCCTTCATGCAAAAGACCTCGCAAGAGCTGCTCGTCATCCTGTCGTAGAGCCACGCCATGGTCTCCACCGCACGAGACCCGACATCCAAGCAATCGAAAGCAGCGGAGGGACAGACTTTTTTGATTTTACCTTCCTGAATCCCTCGCTCCCTCCAACAGGAGAGTGAGGGCCTCCAACCCGATGTCCTCTCTGAATGCGGTTCGAAATGCAAAGCAGGGAAGACACCAATCCTTTATCGCGACCTCCATCAGAAGGTAGGCTCGTGCCTGTGCCAAGCTCCACTCTTGGAGGTGGCACCCAGATGCATGTGCAGTGCTAAATGACGTGGCAAGGAACGTGGCCGTGAGGGCATTGGAGACGTACGGAAAGGTTCGGGGGTTTTTGATGCAAAGGCACGCTGCAGCAGCCGTCATGTCCAATGCCGCCTGCTTGATGGCTGGCCTAAAGGTAGCCTTTTAGGGAGCGTAGTTCCTTCCCCATTACTGTGTCTGCATGCCTCTTTGAGTCGATTGTGGTTGTCTGGAAAACTATGGGATAGATCGGATATATCTTCAAAAGTAAAACACCCAAACCTTTCCCCGTTCTAGATATTTAACTATCCACACTCTCACCCCTCTCACTAAACCATAAAGTTTGTATCGATTTACGTGGCCTTAGGTGATAGATCCCGCTTATTCTTTACTTTTCTGTTCAAAGGGTTTTTACAACCATTCTACAAATCCTCGGGAAACAATTGGCCACGCTTTTCAAACAGTAAAAGGGGTCAGTAACTTCTAACGCTGCTTGTCTGCTGGCTGGCATCCCATCGACTTTCTGGCAGACTGTTGCTGGTGCTAGCATTCGACAACAATGATTTGTTTGTACATTGCTTCGACCATCGGTACATGTATTTAATATGACACTCAGATTTACAACTCCAAATGGGTTCCAGCCAATCCATATACCTCAATAAAGAGATTCCCTTCTTTCCAAAGGGGTCAGTGGGGTTAAATGGGGAGGTTTACGTAATTTTCATAATAAAAGCCATTGCGTAGACGAGGCCTAATTTGAGTAGCCACTGACATACCCTGAGAACGGAGGTTCTTTGGAATACACACAGTTTCAAGTTGTGGCCTTAGGTGTTGCTCAAAACCCTTCCAACACAGCACTGGTGTTATTCTGGACGAGTCTCGCCGCGTGATGAGCAAGCAATGTTTGCCGCGCATCAGCAATCAGAACGGCTGCCGGTGCGGCAATGCCAGTTCCAACTCTTTTGGTAAAGTCCCGAGCAGTCGGGTGCCAAACTCCTAACGTGGAAAAGGGAAAAGTTTTGGTGTTTTTACTCTTCGAAGATATATTCGATCTACGTGGAGAGTGGAAGGGCAATGAAGTGATGCTCAGGACCCTTTGAACGTATCATGTCGGCAAAGCGAGGGGAAAAGGTTTGGGTGTTTTACTCTTGGAAGATATATCCGATCTATCCCATGGTTTTCCAGACAACCACACGAGAAGCGAGTGTCCTTGCCAAGGCGAGCGTGGTTAAGGGGCTTGAGTTGACACCCCGCCAGGGAAGAGAGGCGGACGGGAGTCAATGGATGGATGAAGGTTACGTCATAATTGTCTGTGCCCTCGTTCTCTCCAAGCGCCTTGAGAGTCCGGGCGAGCTGCATGTCCCGCGTTTTGGGGGCTCGAGGACAGGATGTCGGGCGCTTTGGAGAGGTCTGCGGCAATAACCGTGTTTGCCAGTCATGCAGCTACCCGCGGTAGATCGGTAGGCACAGGCACAGCGCGTGGTCACCTTACTGATCCATAAGTGTCGTCATCCCCCCTTGTGGCATTTTGAAGCGGGAGGAAACAATGATACCCTGCAATAGAACTACAGTCACGTCTTATAACTGCGGTTCAAGATGTAGGTACCCAAGCCTGGAGTCGGTTGGCATGAAATCCACTCCTTGCAACCATCCACTGATAACGACGCTCGAGCGCAGGCAGTCCACATAAATATCCGCGAACGGCTTAGAATTCTCCATTGCCTCCTGCGAAATATTTAAACCACTGAGGACGCCCACATCCAGTTCCAGAATCGGGAACACCTGGTCCATATTTTCCGGCCCCTTATATAGAGTTTTCAGCCCTCACAATCCGTAGCACCAATACAGTACCTATATGCCCTATTGGCACCGCTACAGTACGGCGCAAAGCACCCCTAAAAATAATTGAGAATAAAACTGTAACTACAGTGACAGCGCAGCCAGCACAGCATACCAGCGCAGCCAGCGCAGAGTGCCAGCGCAGCCAGCGCAGAGTGCCAAATAATATCTTCAATTTTCATTATATCACACCGTCCTCACTCCCTTCGTTACATAATAGCAACTTAGTCGCTTAGCCCTTGGGGACACCACCAACGCTATGGCCCACGTCGGCCCCTTGTCGGGGGTCTCTGCTTCAATAAACGTTCAACCCATCGAGACAAGGTCAAGGATTTGGAACTCAAGCTCTCACACCGTCTCCCTCCCACTGCTCACACCCCAACCCGTGCCCCAGGCCTCAAATTCAAACCCATCACGATTGAAGCTCTCGCTTCGCCTCCCATAGACTATCGCCCTGCTTGAGGAGCTCATTCTGCGAATAATACGTGTGTATTTTAATACTGTAGCCACGATTCGTCGCGCATCTATCTGCGCCACAGTTCCATCACATGGTCGTCTATTGCAATGGCTATCCTGACTCGCCCGCTACTGAAAATAGCCGACGTCGCACACCCGGGTAATTCTTAACTCTCTCAGTCGGACATACTAGAAATGAATTGATGTACATGTAAATTCATTCATTTTCATTTTGACATTTTTCTCGCGCATTTTTTGTCTTGCGACCAAATTGGCGCAATTTCGCAAGTGCAAAGGGGGGAAATTTGGGGTGCTTCACTGAAAAGAGATGTAGGACGGCTATTTTCCAAGACTAAGGGGGGCAGGCCTGTGTATTAGAAGTCTGAAAAGGAGGCAGTCTATGTGCAAAGTGGGCGCTCAATTTAAGGCCGTTTTGACAGCAGAATAACGCGGCAATCAAACAAAGTATTAAGATAAATGCACGAGCTCTGCCGGATAGAGGGAAAGGTTTGGGTGTGTTTACCTGTTTTCCAGGATGGGGTGACAGAAAACCCCAGTCGCTCGGCGTAGTCGCTGTTTGGACGAAGCACAAAATGGGCACAAGCGTTAGAGGAGGGCCAAAGACGTTCTTATTGTGTGCCCTCCACTTTACCACAAGAGGCTAGATACTTATACAACTCTCGTCCATGTAAACCTGCAGAAACCACGGAACACAAGTGCCTAACTATTTGCAGGGGCATTTTCTACAGAATAAAGTGAGATATAGTATTATAAACGCAAATGCACACATACATAAGTCCAGTGACGAAAAAAGATCACAACGAACAAGTGCCAGAACGAGATTGCGTACTTGTCACTTGATAATGTGATCTTGAACTAAACCATGGTGATACATGATGATACTGCATCCGAACATCAGACATCAATAGAATCAATATAGCGAATAACCAATAGTAGCAAGAATAAACGAAATCAAGACAAACCCAATGAGAAGCAGTACACGTCCTAGGTCAACAAGAAAGTTCTAGAACGAACTTAACATTCTCGAATAATTCTGAGAACCAAGAACACTCCCTAAGACATAACCCATATGTCTTCAACGCCCTTTCTTTATTCTTGGTTAGAGGAATGAAATGAATGAAGACCAAGTGATGTTGAGTGTCGCTGATGAAGTTGACACTGTAAGGTTTGGTCAACAAATCGGCAACCATCTCGGACGTGGGGCAAATCTGATAGCAAGTGTACCTGATCGAATGAGATCCTTGACATAATTCCGACGAATTGAAACGTGTTTTGCGTTTCGAACCCTTCTGCTTCCATTTCAAGGCACCCTGATTATCTTGATGTAATACAGTTGGGTCTTCAGTTCAAAGTTGAGCTCAGATAGAAGCTGTCGTATCCAAACAGTTCTTTGCAAGCATCACAAGCCGATATAAACTCAGCTTCAGTACTCGAAGAGCAATTAAATGTTGTTTAGCAGTGCGCCAAGTGATGGTTGTAGAACCGAGCTGAACCAAAAAGCCAGAAGTTGATTTTCTGTCAGAAGAGTCACCAGCTCAGTCCACGTCCGCATAGGCTATGAGCCTCCCAACCTTGTCATCGATTGACAGAGAAAGGTCCTGTGTACACGTAGGTAGCGATAGACTCGCTTGACTGCTACCATGTGCTCCTCCTTTGGTCAGAAACATGACGGGCGAGTATCGAAACCGATGCACAAATGTCTGGTCTGGTTCTGGTTGAAAGATAGAGTAGGGCACCGATCATTTCACGGTATAGCGCATGATCGCAGCTTACCGAGTTGTCTCGTACAAAAAGCTTTGTACACATGGGAGTCTTAACTGCCTTACAGTCCTTGAGTCCAAACCTTCGACGTATCTTTTCCACATACCGTGACTGCGAAAGGTAAGCGCCGGTTTCGTGTCGTATGAAGGAAATACCAAGGAAGTGATTTAGGTTACCCAAGTCCTTCACGTCAAGGTGTGACTGTGTTAACTAATTGCGTCCTTTGCTTTTGTCTTCGAAGAACTGATGATACGATGTCATCGACATATAGCAAAAGCCAAGTAATTTCATGAACAAATATGCACTTATCAGCTCTGAGCGGTGTGAAGCCAATTTTGTGCATCACTTGCAACCAGCGTTCTTGCCATAGCTTCGCGGATTGTTTCAGACCATAAAAGACCTCTTTGTAGCTTAAGGACCTCCTCAGCACTACAACGTGTAATGCTCATTGCCTCCAAACCTGGCGGGGGAGTGACATAAACAACGGAGTCAATTATGCCATTGAGGAATGCTGTGCGTACATCGAGCTGTCTCATGATCATGCCTCTCTGTACTGCAACTGTCAAAGCAATTCTCACTGAAGAGAAGTCAACGACTGGGGAGTAGACATCATGGACAGGGCCTGCATAAATCCGCGAGCGACCAAACGTGCCTTATACCTATTGACAGAGCCGTCCTCTCTTAGATTCCGTACGAGTGTGAACCTAGTCTGAAGTAGCTTACAGTCCTTTGGTTTGTTGACAGGGACCCAAGTCTGATGCTTGTTTAGTGAATCAAGTTCGGAACGTATTGCCTCGCGCCAGTACTTTGCATCAGGAGACGACAATGCCTCTGCAACATTGTTTGGTTCAATATCAATGAGGGCAAAATTAGCCATGGTTGGGGAGTAAAACTCTGTCGCTTGCCTGTTTCGACGTAGATACCGCTGATTACTCTCACCGTTTTGTTTCCGCTCCTGATGCATCCTGATCTGCTGTGCCTCCATTGTTTCCCTCCAAGTCACCGCTACCTGGTCCATCTTCTTCCGGTCCGCTTCCATCCTCAGCTTTGTTTTGATCTCCGTCAGCAGGTGGTGGCGGTATATACGTCAAAGCGTCCAGGTCTATGCTAAAGTCAGAGTCATTTTCTTGATTATCAACATCGATAACCTCTGGCACCTCCTCTGGTTCTGTTCCTTGATGTTGTTGCTGTTCGAGTTCATTTGCTCTTAGTGTATCACGCGGGTAAGAGGAACCTCAGGGTCTTCAGGCGATTTATCGGGAACCGGTTCGACTAGATCTGGGTGTGCGCAACCATGTCCTCCTGGAAACTGGTCTTCGTGAAATATCACGTGACGAGCCACAACACAGAGTGCCTACTGTGTATCCAACCTTGTACTGCGAGTTTTCATTACAGTAGAGTAATAACCCTTCTCAGCCTTAGCGTCCAGCTTCCTCCGTTTCTGCTTAGAAATAAAGACCCTCGCAAAGATATCCAAACACCTTAATGTGGTCGACGCGAGGTTTAAAGCCTCTAGCAAGTTCATATGGAGTCTTGTGCATTCCTTGGAGCGAACAGACGGTTGCGTACATGAAGCGGCGAATGTTACTGCCTTTGCCCAATATTTCTTTGGTAGATGTGCATGGATGAGCATAGAACGTGCTGATTCTAGAATAGTTCTATTCATACGTTCTGCAATCCCGTTCTGATTGGGAGAGTATGGTGGAGATACGCTGAATTCAATACCTCGACTCTCAAGAAATCACACAGTCCTAAAAACTCGCCCCTCCATCAGAGTGTATCCGCTTGATTGAACATGAGAACTTCCGCTCAAACCATAGTAGAATCTACGAAATGACTGGAACACATCAGACTTTCTTTCAAGTACTGCAACAATATAGAAATTAGAATATTCGTCAATATATGTTACAAAGTACTTGTTTCCGCCGATTGACTCTCTGGAAATAGGTCCGCATACGTCAGAGTGGATAGCTTCACAACACTTGATGCTCTAGAGTACTCCTTGCCTTAGATTTTCGAGACATATTACCAGCAGTGCAGCCTGGGCATCCGCTGTTATCCAACAAAAGATCATTCAACTGTAATCCAGTCACAGCGTCATGCCGCATTAGCCTTGGAATATCGCTGCTGTTGGCATGTCCAAATCTCTCATGCCAACGTTGTACTGGATCAACACTCATAGCAGCGTTAGCGAAATCAATTTGCTCTGCTTTCTCACCACCAATCCAATACAGCTCATCATCCTTAATACCCTGAAAAATCAGCAAACCATCTTCCTACCTGAACATCCTCTTTTCCAAAGTGTAAATCATATCCTTCGTTGAAAAAGTTGGAGATTTACATAAGGTTGAAGTGTAGATCAGGAATAAGTAAGACATCTCGTAATGTTAGCAATCTTTCAGCTATTTCGACTTGACCAAATCTGTTGGAGTTAACCATAACATATAGAAGAACATCACCCTTGACTTCGGCTGTGATTATCGAACCGTCTCCAGACGGATATCTTGGGGAGGAATACGATGTAGGTTGGTCATTATTGTCTCATCCTTACACATGTGCTCGCTAGCACCGGAGTCCACAATGAACACAACAAGGTCCTTCCAACCGAAAACGGCCTTTCAGTATTCGCCATAAGTAGTCTTGATTGACTTGATGAGGCCTGATATGCAGAGTCAAAACCTCCGGTCTGTCTCAATCTAGATCCATCTTTGATACCGTTCTGACAATTTCTCGAAATATGACCGATCCTACCGCACCTGTAACATCGACGACGTTCCTGACTTTGCTGATAGCCACCTCTTCCTCCTCGAACTCTCACCGTGGTACTCCTTCCAGTGGGACGTGTGAACAGGGCATCATTGAACGGGTTTGACCTTTGCCTGCTAGCTCCGCGTTGTTGCCAAGTCTTCTCGTCAAATTCTTAAAGCAGACGGGAGGTCACTATTTCCCACGTCAGTTGATCGTCTACAGTCTGCATTGATGAGATCACGTTACCATAGGGTGATCTAGCCGTATCACCAAAGGATGCAAGGAGCATAGCTACCTGCATATCTTCACTAACAGCAGAATCCGTTCCGGCCAATCGATTGAACACTTCTTCAAAATGTCGATGTAGTCGGACATTATCTGGCCATTATAGGATAGCTGAGACAAGCGGGTCTGTAACTGTACCTTCGTTACAACGTTAGTTACAGAATACCTTTCCTGCAGCTTCTTCCACATGATGAAAGGGTTCTCAACATAAGCCATACACATTCTTAAAGGCTTATCACCTAGCCCTTGGATTAAAATACCCGAGCCTTGTCCACGAGCTTCTGGTCCTCACTTGACAAAGGGTTCTCTTCTGTAGGTTCGTCCACGAATTGCTTGTTACGACCTTCAACGCCTCCTTAGCAGCCAGTGCCGCCACAGTTCTCGTCTTCCAAATCTGAAAGTCTTCTCCCGGCTTGCCTAGAAACTTGTATATCTTTCTTGAATCTCCTCCATGCTGATTAGAGCTGTGATCAATTATAATCTAGAGGTTACAAGCTGGGCCCATAACCCGTTAGAGGAGGGCCAAAGACGTTCTTATTGGTGCCCTCCACTTTACCACAAGAGGCTAGATACTTATACAACTCTCGTCCATGTAAACCTGCAGAAACCACGGAACACAAGTGCCTAACTATTTGCAGGGGCATTTTCTACAGAATAAAGTGAGATATAGTATTATAAACGCAAATGCACACATACATAAGTCCCAGTGACGAAAAAGAATCACACGAACAAGTGCCAGAACGAGATTGCGTACTTGTCACTTGATAATGTGATCTTGAACTAAACATGGTGATACATGATGATACTGCATCGAACATCAGACATCAATAGAATCAATATAGCGAATAACCAATAGTAGCAAGAATAAACGAAATCAAGAAAACCCAAATGAGAAAGCAGTACACGTCCTAGGTCAACAAGAAAGTTCTAGAACGAACTTAACATTCTCGAATAATTCTGAGAACCAGAATACTCCCTAAGACATAACCCTTATGTCTTCAACGACAAGAACCCCGGAAGTCCCGCTGGGATGCCCCCTTTCTCCTCTCTGCTCGGAGAGTCGGGTATTTATTCTAAGTAATTTTCTGGTTCAGACGTGTCTGTCGACGCCCTAGACCTGTGCTGCCTCTCTCCTGAGGTCAACAGTTGTTGTCGATAGACAAATCAATAAATAGATTGATTACCGCACGTACGTACCTATTATTGTACTTATCCAAAGCTGTGTGACTCTTTGAGGAGGCATGAGTGATTTGGCAAACACGTGCACTAACTAAGTGTGTCACCATTAACAGTCCCCATAGCCAATCTTTGATTGGTTTTTTTTGTTGGATGGTGCAATAACGTTTCGCTGTCTTCAGGAGCCTGATTTGCTGTTCTCGTCCAGAAATTCTTGAAGCAGCCCCGGCACGTCTTGTTGCAGAGAATTGATGTCCACCCAGTCCGTTTCGTCCTTATTGAAACCCGCCCATTTGACTTTGACCTCAAACTTGTTGCCATTCCGTCGAATGTCTTCGAAATCTTCAACGACAAGCAACTCGTCTCTCTGATAAGTTAGGTGTTCCTTAATGTCTTCAGATACGTTAAAGTCCTTATTTCGGAAGAACTTCAATCTTCTTCCGTGAACTAACTCTTTGACACCACTCAGGAGGTCTTCTACCTCGAAAATGTGATGATCTCGGCGTTCGATTACACGAAAAGGCCGTGCCATCTCAGATTTGTCTTGGAGCGGAAGTTCTTGGCCATGACTCCTTTCAGAGTGTAGTCGTCTCTTTCGAAGTCAATAGTTCTGATTCCAGTGCGACGGTTATGAGCATCGACGGCAGATTTGCGTGGCTTGTTTCCATGTCTTGCAGCGTTTCGATAGATGCTTCCAGGCTTCTCTGGAGCTTCTCGATATCCATTAGGGCTGCAACGCGCTGCTTGTCGATGTCCGTAACTGCCATTACTTCCTCCTCACTTCGAAAGATGCGACGAGAGGCGTATCTTGTGGTAAACCCGTGAAGACAGTGAGCGGGCATTTCCCGTTGAGCTTCCTGGTTGGCGCACTATTCAAGGCCGATTGGATCAGGGGGAGTATGCTAGGCCATGCAGACTGTGGTAGCTGGAATTCGGAGAAAGGGCTCTACAGGTCCTTAGTAGCTCGCGACATACCACTTCGACAGTTCCGTTGCTCCAAGGACAGTAAGGCAGTGTGAAGTGGTGGTTGGCTTTCAGTTTCTGTGCCAAGGACTTCAGGAGTTTGTTCTTGAAGTGGCTGCCTTGGTCCGAAGTCCAAGATTTGCACACTCCGAAAGCAGCAAAATAGTCTACGAGAGCTCTTGCAGTGGTTTCTGAATCAGCCTCTCTTACACTTCTTAGCCACACGTAACCAGAGAGGTCGTCCCTAATGATCAGTGTTTACAGTTTTCCTTCGTCCCCTTTACTCATGTAGCAAAAGTCGAAATGAATGGTTTGTTGGGTTTGGAGACGTGGAGTGAATTTACAAAGATCCCGGGATGAGATTATCGTCCTTTGTTGCGATACAGAGCAGGCAAGATCGCGTGAAATCGACGGTGTGGCTTCTGAGATCCTTCTACCAGAAGTGTGCGGCCACTGTATTGAACGTCGCTTCGACCGCTCTATGCCCTTTTTCCTGTGTGCGCGGCGATTATAATTCTAAGTTGCAGGTTTTGATTGTCTCCTGGGATCCATACCTGTCCTGTAGACAATCGTAGAACCTTTCCAGACCTCTTGCATCGTTTTGTGGCGGTTTACTGCAATTCCGCTGCGCGTCGATGAATATCTTGCAGTGATGGCCAATCGTAATCTTCGTGCGTTCCGGGGTTGATTAGTGCCGTCATCAGTGCCCTTATGTGGCCTAATTTCGTTGGTTATACCGTTCGATCTTTCTGCACTGCCCATCTGGTAAGCATATCTGCCCAGACATTGCGCTCTCCGGTATGTGTTCGATAAGGACCTGAAACCGTTCAACTTAAGCGCCCAACGGGTCAATTTGTTGGCTACGTGCTTTGCCACACCTGGATTGGAGCCTTATGGGTCGTAAATGTAACCAGGTTTGCGTGGTCAGTGTAGATAGAAACGGTTCGTCCGGTTCTGAGGTCCAGTCTACAGATGGACTCTACGATGGCGAATCCCTCCTTCTCCGATACGCTCCAGCGCTCGGAGGATCCGCTGAAAAGCGCCGGAGAGGAAACAAAGTGGCTCATGTGTTTGGTCGTCGAGTTCCTTTGTCTCTTCGTTTTTCGGGGATTGCGTGAGGATACCAGCCCAGTGTGTATCCGAGGCATAGGTGAACAAGCACAGTCGATGTCCTTCTTTTGGCAGTGAGAGTTTCGTGGCTTGGACAAGTTGCCTCTTAACCGCGTCGAAATTGGTGGGTGTTCGTTGGTCCAGTTTAGTTGCACCTTTCTTAATGCTTTCTTTTTCCGTTTCCCAGCTTGCCTGCAAGCATCTCAGAGTAGCTGGTGCAGTGCTTCTACTAATCGTGCGTAGTCTGGAATGGATGTCCTCATCCAATTTGTCGCGCACAGCAGTTGATGCAGTTGTTCTCCAGTTGCGGTTTCTTCATGGCCATTAATACCTCGAAGTTCCTTGGATCTAATTGAAATCCTTCGCCTGAAATTACATTGCCGCGGAACTTCACATTTGTTGTAAAGAAACAAGACTTCTTTGGGTTCACTTTGAAACCCACTTCTTTGCAGACGTCAAAGAAAGCCTTAATGTCTTCTAGTAGATCTTCTTCGCTCGCAGCATGCAGGAGGAAGTCGTCCAGCCACTGCAGCATTCGCTGCACTTTACCTTGGAACTGTTCCCGTGTAACAGATTGGAAATGGTTTCCAGAATCTACCTCCTTGCAGCGTTCGCGTAGGGAGTAGATACCAAGCGGTATATGTAGGGACATTATTTCCTGTGATACCTTGTCTAACGATATCTGCCAGTACCCGTGAGTGAAGTCGATGTTGGCAAAATATTTGCTTCCTCCACAATCCGCGCAGCATCGATTCCAGATGCGGCATGGCGGACTGGAGGGGTAAAGTTCTAGCGTTCGTTCCGCGGAGGTCCACTGTAAAACGAAGTTTGTTTGTGCCTGGTTTCGGGACTGCCAGTGCGGGGAGGTCCATCTTGCTTGGTCATTCCTGTACACTGCTCCAATTTCCTCCAGTGATTGGATTGTGTGCTTGATGAAGGCTCGTTGCGCGGGTGAGTAGCGGCGTTGAGGTGTGCGGTATGGCTCGGCATTGGGAACGAGCTTGATAGAGAGAGGTCGTACCTTGGCAGGTAGTTGTGGACCGAGCTTGATGCCGAAGCAGCTGCGGTTTTTGTGCAGGAGACCTTTGAGCCGCTTTGTTCCCGCGTTAGACATTCCAAGCTTTCTGGCATCTTCCACTGCCTTCTCTATAGCTTCATCGATTTCTTCGGCTGTGTCTACGCCGAATCCAGCTTGGAGGCACTCTGGTAACTCGATCGAGTCTTCGTCCTCTGTGTACGACAGACCCCTGTAGTTGGCCGAGACGAGCCTACATGTGTCCTTCTGAACTATCTTCCGACTTGCCGTCGATAAGAGATGCCACGCTCTGCAGTGATGGTTGAAGTCAAACCCGATGGCTTTCAGAAGAGGTCGCCCAAGGTATCTCCGGCATTGTGTCGGCTATCAAAAACTGTACCCTCCGGATTCGTACTGGTAGTCCTGTCTGTGGGAGCAGAATGGTTAGGTCTAGATACACCATTCTCGACGCGGTGGTGGGTGATTGGGATTCATCGGTCCTCAATGGATATCAAGGTCATTGGTGTCTTGAGCGTCTCTGTGGGAAGTGCAGGGTGTTTTGCTGCGATTGCGTCAAAAACATTCGAAGGGATCGTGGAATAGTCAGCCCTGAATCTCCAAGCGCCACGGTCTCGAATCGTTCGTGGATTCTATACCTTCCTTCTTCGGCATTCGGGCGGTTTCGGGCGTGGTATTTAGCACAGCAGTTTTCGCGTTCTTCTTGCTTCTGTTCTTCTTTCCGAAGTGCTTGTCAAGGAGCTCACGCCTTTTTCCTTTGAGGTTGCTCGGCACTTGCTGATCTGATGTACCCCGGAACACTCTTTCGTGTTTAAGCAAGGCTTTTCCACTCTCCTGCCTCGAACATCTCAGTTGGCTTCTTTGTAACTTCCCTGCTCCCTCGTCTTGGAACTTTCGTGGGCGGTTCCGCGACGGGCTCTCTTCATTCATCTCTTCTGGTTTTCCAGTTGGTCCTCCGGAGTCCCAAGAATGAGCGTGTTTGCGTTTCACCTTCTGTGCTGCGCACTGTATTACGTGCACTTGTGGTGCTGCCAGGGTGGAAATTGTATTCGTAAAGAATTTAAGGTCTAAAGTATCATTTGATCGAACAAGATCTGGTCTAAGTTCGGGTGGCTCGAGTTTGCGCGTCAGCTTCACGATCAGCTCCTTGCATTGATCGTTGTCAATTATAATATAGACGCTTGTGCTCGTCCAGTGCCGCAATTGTCTCCAACAACAAATTCTCGGCTGCTCCAGACGGGTCGCGGGGCACTGGTTTGTACTTCACTGTCGAAAGTGCCTCCTCGACTCTCTCGCTTAGGTCGCATACAGTAGAAGCCAAGCGCGAGTCGAACCATGCCTTCACAGCCTCGTCAGTGGCTTCTTCCGCGGTTGTAGCGCCTTCGATACGGCCCAGGATACATAGGCTATGCAAAAGCCTTGGCTTCATACACTGCCTGACAGATGCGGGTTTGATTCGTTGTCCTGTCGGCAGCCCCGAGTTTACGTCTCCCACGGCTCAGTGTACGCTGCAAAATCGACTTCGAACTTTATCAGCTCTGGCTGAGATGCTCCATCGAGACTAGGAGCCTGGATGTGTTCACAATGCCGTACGACGACATGACGTTTCAGTCACTTCCTTTTACCCTTTGAGGTATCAAAGCGCTTTGTTGTTCAGGATAGAGTGACAGAGAAACCAGTCGCTCGGGCGTAGTCGCTGTTTGGACGAAGCACAAAAATGGGCACAAGAACCCAGAAGTCCCTCTGGGATCCCCCTTTCTCCTCCTGCTCGGGAGTCGGGTATTTATTCTAAGTAATTTTCTGGTTCAGACGTGTCTGTCGACGCCCTAGACCTGTGCTGCCTCTCTCCTGAGGTCAACAGTTGTTGTCGATAGACAAATCAATAAAATAGATTGATTACCCACGTACGTACTATATTGCACTTATCCAAAGCTGTGTGACTCTTTGAGGAGGCATGAGTGATTTGGCAAACACGTGCACTAACGTAAGTGTGTCACCATTAACATTAACATTGGAAGATATATCCGATCTATCACATGGTTTTCCAGACAACCACAATCGACTCAAAAAAGGTATACCGACACAGTAATGGGTAGGAACTACGCTCTCTAAAAGGCTACCTTCAGGCCAGCCATCAAGCAGGCCGGAGAGAGAGCTTTGCACACGGTGGAGGTGGGGTAGGTTGAGTAGGTTGAGTAGAAGGGGAACGAGTAAAGGGAAAATGACAAGGGACAAACGAGGCACGAAGGAGAAACAGAAAAGTGAAAGGAAGCTGCCAAGTTCTGAGTTCACCCTCAACCCAACTCGTCAAAAAGGAAATAATCAATACTCAACTTGTTACCTCCCTTTAGAGGCGCAAACTTTACTCACTTAAATAGAATTTTCGCAAGCGCTACTCGTCGATCGATCCTTTGAACCTATGATTCGTATGATGAAAGTACTATCAATTACTCAATAGTTATTACTTAACTTGCACTTCCCGTATGTCCAATGTGTTTTTTGCATTACGACTGTGGCATTCAAAGAACTCATCACAACGATTTGCCGGAGTGCACGGTGGCTCTGACCAATCAGAATTTTCACTGGCCTCTTCGCTTGTGAACATTTCTTCCCAGCCACAAACTCTTCAAATGAAAACTGTGCATCTAAGTCCTCCTCATACTCGTCCTCAAATGCTTCCACTGCTTCTAAATCAACCAAATTAGTGATAGAGGCCCCAAAGTCCAAATTAAGATCATACTTTTCTTCATCAGATATTTCTTCTACCTTGGCTATGTTTTTTCTCAATGTATTTGCTGCCATGAATGTGACAAACATTACTACCCTTGGTTGGAAAATAAACAGTGACGGCCGGAGAGGAGGTGCGCACAACAGATTTGTACAGATGGAGGAGCGTCAACGGGCGCGACATCCTCGGCGGGAGAACCGTCAAGTGGCGGAAGATGCAGTGAGGAGAGGTCCTTATTGGAGAAGCGGCGAGAAGATGGCATAATGGGAGTGAAGGAATGGAATTGAAAGGTGGCAAGATGTGGAAAGGGGTGGTTCGTGGTGGGACGGATAAGCAAAAGCCGTGAAAGGATGGGTTTATAGCTGTTTAGCAGGAAAACATCTTGGCTTGTGGTATTGTAGCGTATAAATATGGTAGAGGATGGCCAGCGTAGGTAGAAACTGCAAGGAGGGACAATCTAGGGCAAAAGACGGGAGCGTGACACGCGATAACGTAGAAAACGAGCTTATTTGCACAGGAAAGCACTGCCATAAAAGGTATCATGTGCATGCGCTGCACATGATTCAAAATTATGTTTGTGATTTTTGGACACACGACACTTTTAACGACACTCTTGTGGATTGATGTTGGTGTTAGTTTTCTACAGCAATCACCTGTATATTTTTTTGACCCTCATTCGGCGGGTTTAACCAATATCGCTACTATAGTAGACGTATTCAGCCTCTTCGTATTATTATTACAGCAAATGGTAGGAGAAATTCGGAAAGGTGCTCCTGTTTCAACACTAGAAATTCTCACTCAAGTCCCACTCAGACTACGAATAGCCTTATGAATCAATGTGCTCACCGCCTAAACTTTCCATATACTTTACCAGTTTCCACAATTTTATTACCATCGAATTTGTGGTAGACTTTTTGCTAGTGTTAGCATTCGACAGCAATGATTTGTGCATTGCTTCGACCATTGGTACATGTATTTAATATGAAATTCAAATTAACAACTCCAAATAGGTTCCAGCCAATCCATACATTTCAATAACGAAACCTCCTTTCTTTCCCTTTTATTACCATGAAGAAGTCGATCAGAATGGCAAGTTTGATGCGGAATCGGCCACCCAAGTATGAATATTACCCTATCAGATGAGAAAAGAATCTCGTTACGGAGCAGATTCGACGCGATTTTAGTGGAAGTGGAGGAAGATAAGGAGGATGAGGAGGAAACAGAACACTCAGTAATGCCATGAAGTCTTAGTAGCACCATCGCACACGTTGAAGTACATAGTTGGAGAAGAAGATTATTACGGTATCTATATTGCACCAGGAGCACTCTTTAGTATAAAATGAGTAAGAAGATAGTCTTAATCTCGGACGCCGCTGTTCGGAATAGAACGGAAGTTGTGGTTGGCTAAAAATAATCGGAAAACTTCTATATTGTTTAATCAGACCACAACAATAAGACTTTTAAGGGAATCTGTAGTGGCTACTTAGGTGTTTTAGAAGTTATTTCTGGTTTGAATCTCGAGCAATGTAACTTTGAGAAGTATGGTTAGAAATAAACCATGAAACTGTCTTTCTCCTGTAGGCCTTTTCCGCACGCAATTTCCTTAAATGAAGTTTGTACTACTAAATTTTCTTATTGATATTTTAGGATTAGCCAATTCTATATATAAATAAGTGGAGTAAAGCTATTCTTTCTAAAGAGGCCAAGCAGGTCTGGAGACAACTATAACTGCAGCTTGTGGACAGCGTACTTGGATTATCCTACTAGGATGATGAATCGAAGACAAAATAACTGCAGGTGGTGTGCAACAAAGTTGCGTTGGTGTACTTTTGGCGCGAAGCATTCCTAATCATACTCGAGTATCATACTCGCTCAATATGTGATACGTTTCGCAATCGGCCATTACGGTACTATATGGGCAGGCTTTGTGCACAGGCCCGTCAAGCTAGGGTGTGCGTTCATGTTTCCTTACTACTATATTTATCATGGTATTTGTCACATATCGGTAATCTTTTCCTGGCAACTGATAACCTTGAAAGCAAGGAATACTATTACATGACAAACGGAGAGTCTCTAATAATCAAATGAAACCTAGTAACCAACACAGTATAACAAAAAGTATAAGTACTTGCGACTGCACAAGATTCAAGTAAAAGAAGGCATGTGACCTCGCTATTATCACTACTGTTTTTGTTCGAGTTGTTCATGAGCACAGCACTGAATGTCTAAATATTTTTTTTCCTGCAGGAGAATTTCACCAGCGTTGGGCAATCTTTACTACCCCTGAGACGGTACATGTTATGGATGCTTCAGATCAAGGTGAAAATTATCCGGGTTCTGTGAGTATTACACAACCAATACTACACTTGATCCTCAGAAGTGCCAACCGAGTAGCTACTCTGAGAGCAGTTCCAAACGCAGAACATGAGAGATTCGGTTCAATGACGAAATGATCCATCAAACAAAACATGCCCTCCTCATTATCAGGGAAGAAAAAAACGAGCAAATCTTTGTTGAATTTCAAAAATACCTAAAAGATGCCGTTACACTGGCCCATAGAGATTCATTTAATGCCTCGTGCACATATAAGAAACTTCAGATGCCTTTTTGTCCGGTATAGTGACATAATGTCCCAATCTAAACCTTGCACGTTACGTAGCCTCCCAAAAACACCAGCGTAGGGCATTTTTGAAATCACAATTCTTGGGATCCGAAACTGGCTGGACCACATTCGAGAAAAAGGCCTTTTAAATCTTCTAAGTGTTCAAGAAGCTTTATTAACTACTCAACGTCGAACGGGAAGTGCATTTATTCACTATCGTAATATTATTTACGTCTGTAGCCCATTGGGTGATCCTACTCTCGGACGCCAAGTCGTGAACAAATTCTAGCGATAGCTTCTATATTTATCAATATCATCTTGCAGAAATGAGCTTTTAAGCGGAAAGCAAAAAAAATCCACACATAATGACCCGCTGGTTACGTGAGTACGGAGGAAAACGAAAAACAGTGAAGAAAATCTCTGATATTGTCCTTGAGCGGGACATGGTGATTCTCATTTTTCGAAGAGATTCAATGAGCCAGATAAATATATGATTATACGCCCATAGCGCAACTTTGAAGCTGACGCAGAACCATACATTCAGCAAAACACTCCAATATGAGCAAAACATGAAAAGACATAGATTACACACAAAAATGCAGAGTTACAACTGAAAATACTTGTAGTTGCCGTCTGTGGACCCAAAGGACACCGAAGCCGAGATTATACTCTTAGCAATATCAATGAGCACTTCACTTGGCCCACGCTGAATGAGGACTGCTATGATTTATATCTCAATGTATCCATTTTTTGTAAGGCAAGACCAGGAAAGTATTCATCGTCCGATTTCCCTAACGGTGCACGGCTCCAAATCAAGCTACATTATTCATTTTGACTACTTATACATGGGGATCGGTGTAGGCAACATGAAGTATATTCTCGTAATCAGAGAAGACCTGTCAAGCTTTGTGCGCCTAATCCTAACCAAGAGTGCAGATGCAGAGAATAATACCACTAATATAGCGCAGTGGATTGGCGTTTTCAAAATGATGAACACATGGTAAGTGCGCAGCTGTCTATTTTCAAAAACATGGCCATGAAGAAACTGGCGGAAGGTAGGAATCTCGTTCCATCAGGAAAACGTTCAAGGTGGCGTATACAACTTGGGTAAACGGTTGAAAATTGTATGATGCATATACTGGTGACAAATCATTGCTTTTTTCAGAAATTCAGTTACCACCACAGGTTTGGCCTACGACCATCGCTATTATCCAACATGCACTAAAAAATGCACCCCTTCAACGATTAGGATCGCGAAAGGATGGTACAAGCCGCAGACCACTGGAAGTAATGACTGACATGAAGCCAGCGCGCCAAATTTTACACACGACCCAAATCGATTAGCCCACACACGAAGTACAGAGCATTACAAAAGGTAGAAAAATGCAGATACTGGAGAATGATGCAATGGAAACTTCACTGGACCGAATGCACAAGTTAGTAGAAGAGAAAGTTGCGGCTAAAAGAATGAGGCAAATTAAATTAACATAATAGAAAGACAAAATTTATTCCTCGAGTTTTAGAGTGGGAATCTTTATGGCACGAAGAGCTAGAGAAAACCTAATCTTCAGGTGGTTAGGGCCCCGTCGAGTATGTAAGGTAATAGCGTAACTTGTTCATGAGGCCAAGAATATCTGAGCTAAAGAGAAAAAATTGTTCAAACAGCACGGGTGATACATTAACGGTCTGAAATTGACCGGAAGGTGGTCTCTAAAGAGTAAATGAAGCACATTGAGATCTCTGAAGCTAAATTCGAAATAATTGATGATTTAATGGACAAAAGTGACAGCACAAGCAACGGAATACAGATCCTTGTCAAATGGAAAGGACTACCAGATCGCAGAGACTGGATCTTGCAGCATATGCAGGAATTTTACGAAGACCTCCTAGATGGTGTCGAAGAATATATCAAAAATAGTAAGAAGAGCAAGATTGTGACACAAGGAAAAAGTATTCTTTCACTGCAATGAATTGTCGAAGAAATGCCTTAAGAACGTGAGCGACATCAAGCTATGGGGCAGTTTGGACAGCGTCCTTGAATTAAAATAATGGGAAGACAAATAGAATAAAGAATAACTGGCGGTGGAATCTGTCACCTATAGGGGATCTTTTCCTGGCAGCTGATAACCGTGAATGAGAAGGATGATCATTACATGACAAACGGAGAGTCTCTGATAATCAAATGCAACCTCGTAACCAAGGCAGTTGATAGTTTCAATGCATCATTGAAAATAGTGCAAGTATGTGCGCCTGCACAGGATGCAAGTAAAAGAAGGCATATGGCATGGCCATTATCACTACTGTTTTTTGTTCGAGTTGTTCATAAGCACAGCGCAGGATGTCTAAAAACTTCGAGTAGTATCGAAGCTAGAGATCAACGTCAGACCACAGAAAATTTTATTTACAGTTGAGTATCGACTAAAGATGGAAAAAATGCACATCCTCATCAGAATTATACCATCAGTCCATATTAATCCTTTGATATTCACTGATTTTCACAGCCAGATTAAAATAGCACTTCTCTCGTTTCTAACAACTACCTTGTTGAATTATGAGCCCTAAATATTTCTTATGTCGGCTTCCTCCTTTAATTGCCAAATTTTGAAAGGTTAGTGCTACATTATCTTGAATTGGAACGAATATTAACGTAAAAATCACACTTCAAAGAAATTAATGCTACTGGAGACACAATAATGGGTTGATTCCAAAATTTCATGGTTTTAAAACCAGACATTGATATCCCCAGTATGTCTAGAGCTTCTACAGCATCCAGATTACATAGATTTCCTCAGGAAATATTGGGGTCTATTAAATACATTTGAATTCCAAATGCATGCATACAACGTATAGGGACTTTAATCTCGTCAGGAAGAGCGGAAAAAATCTTTCTTTGAGGTATTGTATTAATTTAATTCGCAATTTTTTACAATTTTAGGAAAATTTCCAGCTAAATCAGTATTTCATTCGAGTAAATTATAGAAACTATAGAAACTATTGAGAAAAGTTTAAAATTTCAAAAAAGTTTCATTATTGATTCGATTAGTGGAGGCTACGGGAATCGGAAGATTTTTACTAAGCACTGAATAATTTTGAAAGCATATCAAGCGTAAATTGATGAAATCATGTTGTATTGGACGTAGCGACCGAAGACCGATACCTTAGAAATATTAGAGTTCTTAAAGGGCTATTACTTTTAACGCATCAAGATATGACGTGATTTACATGGTACGTCTACTGATTACTTTTCCGTTCAATTCTAGTCTTTATCTTCTGGCTTCAAAAAGTATCCCGATCTATATTCACATCAATATGCCGCAAGGGGGATTCTTCTGGGAATCTTCACTATATATTAGTCGACATATTAGAATATAATATAAACGTTTAATTTCTATTCGGCTATGAGAAAATGTGAAGTTTTATCAGAAAATCGCAGAATTAGTTTAATGATCAAAATAATGAAAAAATACCCTTTTAAATTACAGGGGACACTTGCTAGCCGCATTTCCCCACTTTTGAGTTTGGTGTCTGAAAAATGCCACTGATATCAAATTACTTCTTTCTACAAGTGTAGATAAAGAAAAAAAGTGGAAAAATTCACGCAATTTTAGTGCCCGTAAACGGAAATATTGATTAAAATTATTCACAACTCAAACGACTGCGCAGTTGACTGTCAACTAGTGAACGACTGGGCCCATTAATCACCCAGTCAAATGCCAGTCATAATACGACTGCCTTGAAAACATACGGATGACTGTCCAGTTGACTGTCAACTGGGTTACTGAGAAAGGCACTCGACTGGAGACTGGATATCGACTGGGTCAATGAATAGGGGACTCGACTGAAGACTAGATATCGACTGGGTCACTGAATATGGGAATCGAACTAGGACTGAATATTGACTGGACTCCTGGCAGAGGAAGTCGGCGGGTAGTCGACTGTACAATCAACTGGATAAGGCATAATATGAAGGTTTGCCTCTGGGCAATATTATTGCCAGAGGAAAACCTTGCAGTGAAATGTGAAAGAATTACTTCGCTCCAGGTTATGATACCAACATCTGGAGGTGAATTTTTTACTGATGAATGGGGACGTACACATGGTCCTGTTCATTGGATCAGTCATCATGTTTTTGTTCTGGAGTAAACAACCCCCGTTTCTCCGTACACAGAGAGAATTGATAAGAATGATCCCTTACCATGGCCATCAGCACTGAATATGGACTGAGACTTCATTTAGAGTTCTCACGCCACATTTAAATGCTAATGGACCCAAAATTTGTACATAGACCGAACCGTATAGTCTGTCTTTCTCGCATGTCTTCGCCTGAGCGTCTGAGCTCGAGGGCTCAACACGCCGGCAGTTGTGCTATGAATGAAATAAAGTCTACAGGGCGCGTACGAATTAACAATAAGGCCTTGTACTTTCCTTGATTTGCAAAATCGAGTTCCGATAAGAGTGTGTTCGTCTCCCTTGTTGATTTGTACAGTAGGAATATTATTATCGAATAAGATAGAGAGAGATACAGAGAAACCTTTGCTGTAGCTAGGTCAGTTAAGAAACTATCTGAAGTTCGATCATTTCCTACTGTTATGAAGTAGTAAGCATGCATAATCAAGTATAGAAGCACATATTTAAATGATAAAATACCTTTTAGTTTCCATCATGACCAACCACTATGGGGAAACATTGGGGTGATTTACTGCAAAGGATTTGTAACGTTTAGATCCAATGGAGGTGTCAAGGAAGAGGATTTGAAGCCATGCAATGTATATATTGTCATTGAAATTAACTAAAGTGTAACGACAAACAAGACCTACCAATAGAAACTGCTAATCCTCCTCATCGTCTCGTAAAAGTAGTCCTGGTCAGCAACGCCGTCGTCGACGTCGTTTCTTCCCATATAATTAAAGTCAAACCAGTCTATCCAGTGAGACGGCATCCGAATTCGCTTTATTCAGTATGGTTCCGGTAGAGATAGCCCAGTGTCATTCTCGGTGACTTTAATAACACTACTCTCCCCCGATGATGTCTGCCCATCGACGGCCTCGCACTTTTGGTAAATATCAGCGGCTTCTGAGTTGGAAAAGCGGAGCTCCTAGCTACCAGATAGTGACGTGCGATGGGCATTAGGTATCATGTGGTAGTTGGTAGTGGGTCTGTTCTTTAGGGGAACGGCCAGATGGAGTCTGAATCCGAAAGCGGGCCTACTAAAGGTTTCAAACAGGAATTCCTGTAGCCAGCGATTTAAACGAAGGGATGTGGTCTTTGATGCTTTCGCATTGGAAGTAGCCATCTAATATCTCTGCTACGACATTATTAATCCCATAATACTGCCACACAGTGACCGTCTGCGTACAAACGAGCCTGATTTGGTCAGACACAACTTATATGGCCTTGCATGAGAGCGCTCAGCACCTCTAGGATGCTGAACGTGTGTATGTAGGGGTGAAAAGGTCGGTTCAGTGCCATGGAGCCGGAGCTGTCTCCTCCCCCTGTGTAGAGCAAAAAAGACCATGCTCAGATGAAAAAAGATTCTCCCGCTCTAAAGCTGCGAGATGAGGCTGCCTCCACGTTTAAACGGACCTACAGAATCCTCAAGACTTTCCAAGTCATCAAATCAGTCGTCGAAATACCTTCAGTCCTCGTAATCCCCCAATCCTCGTGACCATTTAAGTGAAGTGCTACAATGATTCTGGCACTTCCCTTAGTTTCCTGTTCTGTTGCCCATCCATGTACAGTTTACTGCGCTTAGATGGTCAAAAGGAATGAAGTTTTGCTGCTATTGCGTATAAGCCTCTGACTTTATTTAGTACTATCCCAAATGCCCTCGACGGTACTGTCATTAATAGGCTGCAACCGGTGAATAAACTCTTCGATATACACTTCTTGCCCATTATCGCTAATGTTATGCAGATGATCAGCTCCAGTAAATCGTTCCGGTAGCCTTTATTTCCATTCACCGATAGGTAGAGCTGGAATATCGGAAGGAATAAGGCTCCGATTGCACTTTACAAACATGGTTATATCGACTATAGCAACATCTAACGAGCTCCTTAGTCCTGTCAAAAGGTTACTTTCACCTCAGAAGTCATGTTCCACTTGTGCGGCTGAAGCATGGTGTCCAAGTACACAACGGGAAACTGGTGGCAAGTATCTATACTTCCTAGATTTGGTTTTCCAACAAGCAAGTAGAAAGTGAATAGGAAGCGATTGGGCATCGAAAAATTCGTTGCGAAGGTACTCATATACTTCTTGCTTCACCAGATCTGCCAATAATAAAAATACTTGGTTGGTCGCGTATCTTGCTTAGCAAACTCAGTAAAATTCCATATAACCTTGGTAGTGTCATTTGTATTACTCCGTGTTGGTATGTCAAAGGCAGTGTTAAGACTTGCCTCAGTTTATTCATTAGCAAGCTCTTTGGATGCTTCTGACCTTCGGGCTATGTCAATAGCCAGGTCAATGATTGCATTTTTAACCGAACGTCGCAATTCATCAGCTTGACTAAGGTCCCCCAGAGCGCTTAGCAAGTTGAGAGACTTATAGAAAGGATGCAAGAACACCTGAATTTCTAAGATAAACGAACGAGGAACTCCATTGTAACTGTTATAGAAACGTTTAGTTATAGCATCAAATATTAAAGCTCTGGTGTTTGTGGTTATACTATGAAGCTGTTCAGGCATCTTACTTTGTGTCGATAGAAGCCTTTCACGGTAATTGGGGCATAAACGGTCGTAAATAGGTAGGGGTTGGTTGGTTGCTAGTACAGTACGTTTCATCATGCAGAGAGCTAAGAAAGCGTCGATTCCTGCCGGATAATGTGTTGCCTGTGCTGCGACAATAATGTCTCTTATTGGATTCATGAGGGAGAAGCCTACAACTAGGAGATCTTTCTTCCCAGTAAGTGGAAACTCATTAGTTACTCCAATACGAAAATAGTGTTCTCGAAGACATTCCAATAGAATTAAAAACTTCTGAAGAAGTCTTATTGTTCTCAGTCATCGATGTGGAATATCTGATATGAGTTTTAAGCGTGAACCGCATATGGCCAAATGCAAGTCTTGAAACTTTACATGCATAACGTGGCTCTTTTTCACGTGCTCAATGACTCTCTTAATTTGTTTCATCAACTCACGGAAATGTAGGTTCTAAGACTTTGAGGGGTCAAATGTCGTACCAAATGCTTCAACTAAAGCGCAGTTCAATAATTGACAGATGCAAAAGTACCATTCCCCTTTCAATAAAGTAGTGCACAGGCGTTTCATATCAGACCCAGCGTCTAATGTTGAGCTGCGTATGTTATTCACGTCAAAACCAAATTCGCTAAAGACTCTCTTACACCAATTTAGTAGCTTATCAGAAAATATCAAATGGCTTAGCGATGCGGAAGGGTGAAACACTCGAACTCCAAGAAGGAAAGACTGTAGTTTCCATTGCAGATCAACGAAATAAAACCGCATCCCTATGCATTTTTTATGCATGATTTTGCACTTCCACAGGTCAACGTTTAAATGAGGTATGGGAGGCGAGACTCTGCTCATCGTTGCAGATATTCCGTTTTTCATGT
The DNA here is from genome assembly GCA_002205965.3 of Kappaphycus alvarezii. Taxonomy (NCBI): domain Eukaryota; phylum Rhodophyta; class Florideophyceae; order Gigartinales; family Solieriaceae; genus Kappaphycus; species Kappaphycus alvarezii. Next base: position 421,010 of record NADL03000005.1, read on the forward strand.
TTTCTGTAGTTGCTAAATATATCTCCAGAACGATTCGTTTCAAAAGCTCAGGATGCATCAAATGGTTACCCTGACTTCTCAAGTCAAACGTCCCACTGAACAATCTGAAGTGCTTTTATTTAACGATGGAGAATGGTAGAAACCTGATTATAACAAGATCAGATACATTAATCTTGTGCTGAAGTTTCACAGAACTATTCGTGTTCATAAGCATGCTACGTTTTTTCCTTATCATTGCTGCGGACTGTGCCTTACTAGCCTTTAGTGCAGCAGATCTCGTGGAGTTGATTCCATGCTTTTCACGCCAATGGTCCTTAGCATTGCTCGTGTTGGATGTTGTTTGGATATTATCCAGACAGTCTGCTGAGGCCAAGCAGAACCATTTAGTGATAGTCCTGTTTAACTCTATCTTAACTACTTTAACGCCATAGTCGTAGATTATTGATCCGTATTTGTTGAGGGCCAGTTGCCAACTAAAATCCCAGGGGCTGCACAAACTTCTCAATCCGTCCGCAACAGTAAGGCTTCTGTTTGAGTTTGTTTTATTCTTTTTGTTGTTCATCAATTCTCCTTGTGATTTATGAGACATTTGACAAAATTGTTCGCATCTGTGAGGGCGGTGGAATGCCGTTCTGATGATCAGTCATGTTGCGAGAAGCGGTGCTGTGGTGCTGGCTTCGTTTTTCGCTTAGAGAAGAGTTCTGCAACTTCAGAGAACAGGGAAATGCAGATTAGTCGATTTGATCTGAGTTGTTTTCCAGTAGGAGCCGGACATGGATCTCTCCAACAAGTCAGCGCTCCCAATGCGCTGACTTGTTGGAGAGCTCTATGCCACTCATTAAGAGCCAATAAGATTTTAGACCGTAATGACGTAGGCATTTTTAGCACTGAAAAAGTAAAAAAAATCATGGTGGATACGTTTAAGGGGGCTGCTTTGTAAAACTACATAAATTTGTTATATTTACCTAGGGATAAGAAGTAAACATATGTGTTTACAGATATAATTTCCGTTGAATAGTCAACTGAAGACTGGAAAACGACTAGAAGGTAGCTCTACCCAGTCAACTGTCGAACAGTAAACAACTGGCTCGCGAATAACTCAGTGGACTGAAGACTGGAAAACAACTGGATGGTATTTCTACCCGCCAACTGTCGACCGGAGAACAACTGGATCATTAAAATTGCAGTCTAGTGGAGACTGGACAACAACTGGATCGCAATTTTCCAAGTCGAGTCGGCAGTCATTTTTTGACTGCTCAAGAAAAAGGTAATTGACTGGAATATGAATCCAGTCAAATCGTCAAAATTACAGTAGTCAACTGGATTCCCAATCATTGAACGTCTGGATAATTTAAGTATAATCAACGTCGATTAATGGAACTTCTATAAATAGGAAGAGCATTTGAAAACGCCTGGGACTTTATAGGGAGCAATGATGGTAGGAATGGAGACTTTAAAGTACAAAAGAACCAAATCTCAGATACATTGATGGATTTTTATATATCAAAGACTTTAAGAAAATGGAATAGTTACTAGGAGACGACGTAAAGCATCTCTAATTTTAAAGTAGATAGAAAAGAAAAAAAGAAAAATGTAACATTTTTAAAGGGCAAAACCAGACAGAAGCAGAAAGCGAGCTTCATTTCAAGGTTCAGGTCTTTATAAAATGAAAATAACAAAGGATTGGCTCTTTCTAATAACATTATTGGAGGCAAAAGGCAATATAAATAGAATAAATAAAGACCTAAAGAAAAATTTCGGTAGCATCATATTTGTAATTTGGAAGTTAAGATCAATATTTAAGGTACCTAGCTGAAAGGAGCATTTTTTCTAGTTTATTTGAAAGAAGTCCTATTAGTAAAATAAATCTGGTGTTTGGAAATTTTCATACGACATAAAAAGTAGGTAAATAGTACTGGGAGGTAATTCATACCTCGTGTGATTTTTGATCTCTTCATGAATTTTTGACAAAGCAATAGGATATCTTACCCAGTTTAATGGATAATAGGATAAAGTGAAGGCCTAATTCATAATTTTATCTGAACGTCGTTCAAGCATTTCAATGGATGAAGAAATTTAAGAATATTTATTCAATGTAAAGGAGACTGAAACAATTTATCGTCACAGAAAAATGCAGCACCAGAAGAATGTACCCAGGTAATATATAGACAAAGTTAAAATTAATTAAATTTAAAGTTACACGATAATGGGTGTACCCGTGGTTTTAGAATATTAAAAACCATAGAACTTTGCAGAAACTTCAATTAAATATCGTGATATTCCTTAGAGAAAGAACAGGAAGATATTTGAGATGTATCAGAGTCAATATCCAGAGAAGAAAATGCTTATTTTATCGTAGTCATTGAGCGATTTTCACAGCAGCACCAAAAGCTTGGACCTTACTCACCCTTTGCGGAATCTGGTTTACGGACCATTCTTCGAGCGCTATAGAGCAGATTGATTTCAAGGAAATTTCAGAAAATTTCCCCTGGATAATGCGTGGAAGTATGTTGTAAAATCTAGAATTACAATTGAAGCGTATCACTGATAAATTACTCGTAGTAAGTTGAAATTTGATCTACAAATCGTAAAATTACAGGTCTGCTCAATTGTATCAGAAAAAAATCAGGCGCAATAGTATTGATATTCACTAGAGTATTATTATTTCTATCGACTCTCTCGCAAATATATTTTCGATATCAAAGCGACTCTGAAGAATTAGATTGAAAATTAATATCGATAAATGCAGTATAGTTTTGGCACCACTGAGAAATAACCATTACAGGCCCTCAATTACGTGATTAAAGCTCCATAGTTATTATATTTTCCAGAAATATCTATCCAAGCTCCATATAAATAATGAAAAGTCAAGATTAATTATTTCTAGCCCTACTGCCCAACTGCGAACTAATCAAAAGGCAGAATATAAATATGTTTAATTCTTGTGGTAATTCCTCAATTATACTTGCTGTAGTTCTGTTATATTTCTACCTGGAAATATTATCTGGCGGTGTCTGAGGTCTTCGAAATGTTACTAGTGTACTTCTGTGGGGGAAACGTAGCGATTTGTACCGATATGCATAAATTCAAATTTACAGAATCCAATTTAACAATTTACATGTATTCTTTAAGAAGGAAATTGGTATTCAAGGATCAAGTGTCAGGTCCATGTTTCTCACAATGAGTTAGGGTTTTTTAATTTTTCAAATACTTCTCAGTCTTATTGTCGGAGGTCTGCAACTATTTTGGGGATGGATTTATTGGTGGTTTACGATAATGTATAGTGGTTAGCGTGCCATTCGTTCATTTATGTTAAGGCTAGAAATCAAATGAAATATTCGATCTCGACGATTTTCATATACAGTTTTCGAGGATCTGACCAGATCACAACTTAGAAAGTCGGAGTAAAGAGCATCAAAAGCCTATGTGTACATAAAGGCTGTTGCTGGAAAAGTATAAGTTTTTCACTAGAAATCATTATTTCACCCCCTCAACGTTGCTAGTTTCGTAAAAGAAGCTTTGCAGAGAGAAAATCACATCTACTGCTTTCAAATTGGAGGGTTTGCAGACTCTTCGGAAATGCTGAATAGATTGAAGCCGTGAGCCTCGGAAGCAAAACAATTCATTTACCAAACATCAGAAATATTTCGGTGCGAAAAAACTAGTCCCAAATTGTACAGTGATAGTGGGCGTAAACAAGAAATTATTTTCTTAATAAATCTAAGCAAACTTTTTGCAGGCCTTTTATAAGTCGCATTAATATAAATTGCATCCAATTAATAGCCTGTAGCAGTGCATATTGAAAAAGATGGAATAAGTGCCATAGTATTATTCAGGAAATTTTTTTACAACAAAAGGCGTGCCGAAAACCTCGGTAAAATATTTATAGGCCAGAAACGGAAAGTTGTACTTCATAAATAAAGCAAATAGCCAAAAATATCTCGAATACCTTGGAAAATAGCCGAGAAATGAATTCATTTCGAAACTGCTTTTCGGCTTTATTCATTCCCTTCTTCCTTCATTCAGGGCAGTTAATGACTCAAAAGACAAGTGAAATGAAGTGGTGGACTTTTTGAAGTCATCGGAGATAAAAATATAAAAATTTATCGGTTCGTACTAGAAGGAATTTCAAGTCATTTTCAATTAATGGATTACGGCAGAGCACAAAATTAATTCCCTACTAACCTGTTACATAGCTAAAATTCATAACGATAAATACTATCAGGAGAGTGATTAAAACAGATCTAGAATGTAAAAGTTTAACTGAGATCTGGTAGAAATGAAAAGGTGCCACATGAAACGTAAATATGCACAAAAGCTAATGTTACAAAGTGCACAGTACTACGAGGAATGATGGGCTCTTAAGCTACGTGTAAGAGATAATATTTGCTGTTTCCCGTATTTTGTCTCAAAAGAACCATAGATACACGAATTCACCGATGTCTTAACTATTATGACATAGTTGAACGGTGCGGACGAAAGAAAAAAGCTGGATATCCGAAAAGGGTCATATCAGACCTAAAATGCCACTAAAGTCTACTTTTTGAAACATGAAAATAAATAAGGGTAAAAAGGAAAACTAACTGGTTTTCCTGTGAGGTTCAATCCCTTCAATCTTGACTTTTTTCTTAACATTAATTGATACTTTACTAAAGTTAAAGCTGACTTTCTTTTTGGTTACTATCTTATCACCATTTTAAAATTAATCCTAACTTTATTAACGTCAAAATGAGATAGAAATTCTCCTAGATTATACAAAAAAAATTTTTTATCCCCTAAATTACCCCCAAAATACTAAAAATAGAATGCTACATTAAAGTATTCTTAAGGTTACCTCTGAAGTACATATGTAACGAACCCCTAAAATTCAGCTATTTAGAAATGAGAGTCGAAAAAGTACTCAAAATTAAGCATAGTATCTATAAAGACCATTCTGTTCCTCCGAAATTGCTCTTGACTATAGATTGGTTCTTTAATAATATCCATGTCCTCCAATTGCTACTCAAAAAATAAAGCTCTAGGTCTATTTTTACTTAAAAGTCTAGTATCGAGGTGAGATACTCGTTGCCTTCTAATTTTGTCATGTACAACGCGCTAACATTTATTGAAACGTTGCCGATCTAAAACGAACGAATGTGTTCGAAGAAACACAGCTGTTCAGCCAAATTTTCATAAATCTCCGAAACCAGCTCATTTTCTTCCGCTTCCTCTTCAAATCTCTGGCCGAGTAAACTACAAATGTTTTATTATAACAAATTTAGGAAGAGTTCCAAAACTACAGTGTAGCAGTAATTAAGTAAAGACATACCGTTGAAACTGCTTGGAGGCTTGGTTGATGTAACGCTGATGAGGAGAAAGTGAAGTTTAGTAAATGGTTTTAAAAAAGTTTTGATGTTAGCAAATAGACTGATGAGATTATTAGGAGTCGAAATGAAGCTTTAATTATAAAAACTAGGTGCTTATAAATGTATCAAGCCATAATTTTCTCGATGCCCTTCTCCAATGAAAGATGTTTGACAACTTTTAAATTACTAATTTGCGCAAATGATTGATCTAGATATTACTTGGATGAAAAGATTTTAAGTGATAAAAATAAAATAAAAGAGGGATAATAGGAAGAACAGTTGAAAAAATTCTTAAAATAGGAAGAAAAAAATCAAAATCAAGTGAAAACGAAGTTTTACACAAATTAAGAATCGTATAGAAAATAAATTCGGTGCGGAGTCGGAAAAAAGAAACTGAAAGATCTTGAATTAATCGAAAAAAGAACATTGGCAAGCTTTTGGATGAATAAAAACAAAAAAAGTCCTGATTCTTATATATGACGATATTTTCCTCAAGATGAACATTCCGTCTCGTAAAGGTCCATTATGGGCCCTTCTTTGGTTTTCTCCACCATTTTCTACACTTTCGCAGGATTCGCCGTATAGATACGTTTTGATTTGATATAGAATGAAACATAAAGTAGACCTAATCCCTTCCTTAGATCTTTGAAGATTTTTCGGATTGTTACAAGATATTCTTTACTGTGCTTATACCGTTTCATTTATCAAAATATATAAACTTTGAACACCTGTATTACATTATTTAACTTTAGAGGGAGAGTAATAAGTAATGAAATGAGAATAAACTCATAATACGGGAGCTGCCATGACATTTGATACATGCGTTCCATTTAACGCTGGGAGGCATATGAGAACAATCGACTTGAAGTTAGAAACGACTTCGCCTTATCGAAGCTGTTCCATGGAATCCTGTACAAGTAGTCTTAAATGTAAAAATTTACAGATAAATTTATGTCCAATTACCTGTTTGGAAACCCCGCTGAATTGAAGAAGATCCTCTTAGTGACCATAAATAATTTTATTACAGCAAAAATCCCCTTGAAGGCCCACTGTGGCCTCTTCAAGCATCCTTAGTCGCTATAACTTTCCAGGAAATAAATTTTCCTCAACTTAATTTCTATTGACATGAAGATGGGCATTAGATTCTCGTATTAGATATTTTGCAAATCTGACTATCTTTACAGATGCAATTTGCATCCCTCAAAGTGCAAATATTTGGCGTTCCTCACAAAATAAAAAATTCAGAACGCGGAAATGCGTATAAGGATTTAAGGGTTCCCAGCAGCCAGTTTACAGTATCTTGAAACCAAGTTTTGATTGTAACTTTTCATTAAATGTATATGTTTTTCCATAAAAATCCCATTTTGGGAACAAGAAAGGTGTTTGTAGTAATATATATTTTTTTTGGAAAAATGTTGGGACTCAACCTACATAAGAACGGAAAATATCAACAGTGAAGTAATTGATGAAATGAGTCTCATTGTAGTCCCAAGCTAACTAGAAAATACACTCCCAAGCTCTATACTAACTCATCAGGATCACTGTGTGTTTTTGAAACAGCATAATTATATATTTTACAAAATATCTCATGTGAAAAAGTCCTTTAGGACTCTGATGATGAGCAAAAATATATTTATGTGTTACCTGAGATCCTAAGCCTCTTCTTTTTCCTTGGACGTAGATTTAATGGAGGTATATTTCATCAAGGAAAAAATAACGAAATAGTTTTTCTCAAAGGAAATATTGCTTTTGGTTTGCTATATGAACTATATACATATGAAGAATAATTTTTAGATGACAAAAAAGTTCAAATTTTTTCACTTTAATCTTCTTCGCTCCTTTTTGCTGAAATGCAGTCTCATCTCCATTTTTGACTTAGAGCTCAAATTTTCTACACCTCTCATTAGATATGTATTAGTAGGCAAATTATTTTTTGAATTTTATCCTCTTTTTATCAGTAAACCTCAAATCTTTGAGGAGCAAATCGCTCCAATACTTCGCTGGAAAAATTATTATGATTTCGGGTAAGCATATTTAGCTCGGGTTTTTCTGCTAATCATGTCTTCAGTGTTCCTCTTTTTACTCTTCCTACAATTTTTCTGCTTTTACGTTGCAAAAAGGAGCATCAGAGGGGATTTTTAACTTAGTACCTTTACCAATAATAAATGATGACGAGATATATAATTAAAGATAAAAGCTTTACCTACAGTGATAAATTTTGGAGATCCACCTTAATCTATTAAATCCCCTCTTGAATATTTTTGGAAAATTTCAGCCGCAGTTCTCTATTTCAATAGTAATAATAGAGACTAACTGGAAAAATTTTTTCACTCCAGAAATATTATATTGGTTTACGGGGGAGTTATTCCAAAGAGAACGGAAAATCGACAAGAAGGGTTTCAGATATACTAAAGATTGGGAGTTTACAGTTATGGTACGTTTTTGAGATTGGAGTGCCTATAAATAATTCACCAAATCTTCTCGAACTCTCGTAGGTATCCTTGTGAAAGTTGAGACATCAAAAATTTTCCATGATTAGGTTCTTACCTATCCCAAGATCTCAATGCAGTAAATGAATATTTAATGTTCTCAAAATACTTATTTTCTCTGTCAACGGGGCCACGAGTCGATAAAAAGCTTCAATCTGCTGAAATATGTTTCCATTTCGTCATATATATGAACTCTAGTTCTTTTTTGGCCATCTTTTACCTCAATATAAAATTCTATGATTTTTAAATAAGACATTCTGTACATAAAATTTATTAGGACTTCAATGGATCTTTCAAATGTTTAAAAAAAATTGCCAGCGTATTTATTTATCTGGATCTCTACATCTTTTCGACCCTAAAAACCCCTGAAATGTCACTCTATCTAGCCAAGCGGCTACGAAAATATTTTTAGTGGAAATATTCACAAATTAAGAGGTCATTTGTCCGGTAAAAGTTTTTACAGTGCCGAAATACAGACGCTCAACACTTAAAATGGGTAAAAGAGCCATATATTTCTTCTCAATGGCAAATTATCTCCTCTCCGCGTCATTTAGAGTGCGAAAAGAGCTTATCGTGGCATAGTCCTGCTTTTTTAAATCTAGCTATGAAAGGAGAAAATTCACCGATATACAGATGGTCTTTTAAAAATCGAACGTACAAATATTGGAAGACTTTGTGACTTTTCAACAAGATCTTTGGAAGCCAAAATCAATTTTTTCCTAAAAAGTTCCAATTCTGAATTTCCCTACCATTTGTTTGATTTTCTGTTTAGCGTACTTCTTATTGAACCTTTTGAAACATGATTCTGGGTCACCTAAGTTGTCATTCTTTTACTATGGTAGCATCTGGCAGCAGAATTCTCGTTCTTTTAATTTTTTAAGATAATTATTAATCTTGCTATGATCTAATATGGGATCAGTTACCTTGACAAATTCCTGTCGGGAAAAAACTTTGCTTCATTTTTTTTGAGACTTTGCTTCGATATCACGTCCCCATATGTTTTAGGATCCTGTAAAAAAACATTCAAATTTCATAAAAATATCATCAGATAAAAGTAGCATCAAAATTTTATTCATAATTATTTACAATTTTGGTGGAGCATAAATGGAACAGAAAAGCCGAATGAAACCATTCCAAATCTGATTGTACCCTTTTTTTGCTAAAATTTTTCTCATCCCTAAATGTTACATTTCCGAAATGATTTCCCAGTAGCCTCATAACAAATTAATTGGTATGAAAAATTCCTAGGCACCCTTAAGCCCCTACGTTGTAACCGTAAAATAGCTCGAGAGTTGTTCCAGTTGACGTTGATACAAACAAGGATAAAACTGAATTCATTCACACACCTTTTTAAGAGCTTAGATATACTATTCATTTCATTATGCGTTTTGATTTTTTGGTTGAGCGATCTCCGGGCTCGAAGAAATCTGATAAACCATTTCTGCTATGATTTGTAGAGGTTTATGAACACTTTCAGTATTTTCAGTTATGATATTAGTATTTTGTATGAAAAATTATCTTGGAAATCTCTGTTTTAGCATGAGTTGACTGATGTACACAGGGTAAAATGTAGGTTGATTTAATATTTGAAAGATTTTGTCTGTTGTGGTCCGGAATATCCTACAGGGTGACCAGTAGTACCCCTTAAATTTCCCAAAAAAGCCGGCTCAAGGCCGCGCAACAGACAAGCTGCGTTGGACATTACGGCCGCGGCAGCTTGCCTCTGAGTAGGTACCGCTTGGCCTTTACCGTACGCCTCCATCGCCCCAAAAGACACGTCCCCCACGACATCGGTTAGCACCCTATAAGCGTCTGGGTGCCAACCTCCGAGAGAAGATGTAGAGGTAGGCACGTGCGTACTTCTCACGGAGGTTGCAATAAAAGATTCATATCTTCTATGCTTTGCAGAGACCTCAGGAATGAGGAGGGTGAGCGGATTAAACGTTTCTGCTTTCCTGTTGGAGGGCGCCAGCGGGTTGACGAACGTTACGTCAAAGAAATACGTACCTCCACTGCTTCCAATCGCTCGGATGTCTGGCCTCGTGCGATGGCCCCGTCCCGCGGTTCGACGGCGGGGTGACGGGCTGCTTCCTGCAGGTCTTGCGCAAAGAGGGTCACGTGATGGTCATGCCATCGAGTTCTGTGCCCACTATGTCTGCAGTGAAGGAGGTGATCCCCGAAACAGCCGAGGGTTTCGGGGCAGTCTCGTCTCAGGCACAGGACGTCCGAAGGGAACAACGAGACTTGGCAGAAGCATTGGAACTACCCGCGGATTCACAGGGGTCAATACTGGTATTGAGATCGGGGCACGGGCGCAGTACAAGTATTCCATGGCCCCCGGGAGGGCCATAGAGCCGCGAATTCCTGCCTTCTTTGATCGCTGTGGGTAATGCGTTCTCGCACTGCTGCATGGATTGCGTGTGTTAGCTTCTTTTGCGATGGTGTGTTACGTGAGCAAAAGGCACTAAAAGGTAGAATAATTAACTGCAGACAGGAAAGTGAGAGATTCCGGTGGGCGTCCAAGGCGTCGTCGTAGGTGGTGAGGCTCCTGATAGGAGCGGGCAGGACAACTTTGCAAAACGTTTTGGTGGCTGCGCTGGAGGCAAGAAAGGCCGCCGCGGCGATATTTTGGCGGAAGTGAATCCAATCCCAAGGGGGGCCGCTTCGCATCCAGAGATTTCACTGAAGTCGAAGTTCACGGAAGACCTCTAAGTCCGAGACCCCCCTTGCAAGTTTGCGGACGTAGCGCTCCATCATATTGTCAAACATTGCAGCATAGCGCCCTCGGCGGTGGAAGATGTCGGGAATACTCGCAGTAAGTAGCCTAGTTTGCCGACTCCGAAGAAATTTGGGAGCAGCTGCAACGCCATTTGCGTATCCTCGAGGTCAATGATGGCTTCAAGGAACGGTTTGAGGGACTTCACGCGCGTAAAGAAAGTTCTCTTGGTGAAGTTCTCTGTGATAATTGGAGCGTTGAGGACGAGTGTGTCCTCACTGCACTCTTGTTTGAGAAAATTCGGATGGAGGCGCTGCACGGACTCTGGAGGGGCCGTCGGCCACCAGACCTTGCATTTTGGCAAAGAGAGGTGCAGATCCCTGCTGATGGCGTCAAAAAAAGAGAGGATTTCAACTGCGCGGCGGAGTTGATCGTGCCGCGCGATGATATACCAGTCGTCAAGGTACCAGAGTTGGAGCAGCATGCGGCCCATTAGTTCACCTTCCTCCTCTTGGGAACTTAAGAGTTCTTGGATCTTGAGTATAATGGGATGTAGAACCAAGTCGAAGAGCAGGCCGCCGAGGTTTTCCACTTGTTGCATGTACACAGTGATAGATACATTAATAACGTCCACCGTTTTAACTATTTTTACCTATTATGTTCTTGCATTTTTTATAAGGGTATCGAATATCTTCGTGCAATATTTTTTTCCCCGTTGCTTATATTTTGACCATAATATGATTTAACCAAGACACTATCGACCAATTTTCCGCATCAAAAATGTTGATCGGAAAGACTAGGGTATACGTTTTCAAAAAGTTACGAGTTCACAAAAAAGATACCTGAATTTCGCTGCCTTCAATATTTTTGATTCAGTACTGAGGGCTAATTTTTCTTGATGATCAGTGTAATTTTCTCCAGCTGCAATGTTTTGATATCAATTTGGTCTTCGATCTGGTATTCTAGTAGTACCTCAAATTTTTCGAGGTGTTAATCACGGCACTTTAATGACTGTGAGCTTCTCGATGGGCTTTTTAAAATTTTTCCAGGACAAAAAAACCTCATACTTATTTATTTTTACTCTATATAGGTCACAGAATCTGTAATTTTTCTTAATACATAACGAAATGTAAGATAATACCACTTAGTTTTTAAAAGAAGTGACAGCATAACAGAAACATGGGTGAAAATACTCATAAGTTTCTCTTACTACCGCACTGTTACATTAAAAATTGGAATGGATGCAGAGAAACCCTTTAATTTCCCCAATATTTCTTAACGTAAACAAAAAGAAACCTTATTAGTATCAATAGGTTTTCCAATAAAGAATAAAATAAAAAAACATTCTCAACCTCATTTAAAAGTTCTTTACATCGGATAAAGAAAATTCCACAGGAATAACAAATGATAAGAAACAATTCGCTCAAAAAAACAACCAGCGCCTGCTATCCAAGAATTATACCAAAGTATGAGAAAAGCGCTGCCGCAAAATTTTGATAGAAAATCGAAAAGAGAAATGAAAATGGAATCCGGTTGCGAGCCTCTAGCTAGGAAATTGAGATCACTACAGGTGTAATCAGCGGATAAATACGTACACTTGGAAAGTTTATTAGGGTCGAGGTTTAATTAGAATCTTGTTAATAATGAAGCCTGCAGTAGAAGTTGTCAACTTAACTTGCTCGAACCCATTAGGAGGGAGCAAGTTTAAGTCTCTGTACAAAATACTTTCTACAGCGCAACTCACAAAAGTAAGCTTTGTGGGCTAGATATACTACAGGAAGCATACTTTGTAGTTAAAAATTCATATCTAATTATCATTCACCATCTTCGGCACCAGAACGAAGCAACTAATCCAGATGTGAAAACCACCTTTAAAGCCTCCCTGATTCCCACAAAATGCTTAATATTTTAGATTGAAGCTCAGTAAATATACAAGGGTTTCAATTTATCCTCAAGATTCTCAATTTTCGGGCTATTCCTAACCGACGAGTTCGGGATTAAGAATATGTTCTCGCTTACAAAATCTTACACCTAAGACTGCACCTCATCTTTTACGATAGCCTCATCAACCCACTCACTCATAATGCAATCCAACGGCTCCCGGGACGATCCAGTCTAATTCACCAGAATCTTCTTCATCTTAGTAATACTCCTAGCAATCCTCATATTCATCTTTCCCACTATCTTCATCTTCATCACCAACCAAAAGATTGTCGCAAAAAGACTGCAAAATGCAGTTCTGCGCTAATATTCTGCACTGTTCTTCAAATGAAGTTGGAACATTCTGTACTAGGTGGATGACATTGACAATACATGGGTTTTTAGTCGAGCCATTCCCTATCAGAGAGGGCGAAGTTTATTCATATTGGTGAACTCGTGAAGAAATGAGCAGAAAGATTGATATTTATTGCTTTCCTTGTTATTAGTCGAAATTACACTTGATAGAAGCGATTTTTTCATCGAGAAAGTGGCTGAACCATTATTTCCTGAAGATTTTACCTAGTAGCAAGTTTAATGCACTATTCTTCTTATCAATATACCCTAACTTTCGGGCACGGTATAATGAAATGAATATAAAAGAGTAAATGTGGGACCAGACAAAAAGGATGAGAAGTTGAACGATTGCAATTTTTTTTGTGAAAATAGCGCTTTAATACAGATTCATGAAGATTTTCCCCCATATTTTAGAGAGTATACGCTAGCGAACTTCTGCAATGTTTTTTTGCATATTTCAACAATACATGTACCACGTATGCTAGGGGTTGCAGAATTTCTGTAACAAAGTTCTAAAATAATACAGAAATATGAGCAGTTAAAGAAACGAATTCTGCAACTATGTAATGGCGCGAAAGTCGTAAACACAGTAAATTCGAGGTACTACTGCCACTATTTACCATTTTGAGCCAGCCCTTACTCCGCATCTTATTTGCCAAACACAAACCTCATTCATGACCAAACCCGTCAAGCAATCTTCAGCATCAAACATGGATACCTCTTCCCAATCCCCTTCCTGACCAGCTTGTGTGAAGAGGTGGAAAGGGGAAATGGTTTGCAGCAGCTTCCACTAAGAGATGGAGGGCAAGGGCGAAGAGTATCATTCCTAGTGGATCTCCTTGTTGGGTGCTAGTCCTGCTCCACGGGAGAGATCGACCACAAAAAGAGCCTGGAGGGCTCGCCGTACAAGTAGTGTATCCACGTGCGACTTGAGGGATGCGATCAACTGCTCTGTCCAGAATCTTGGCAGGCTCGATCGAATGAAAGGCGTTCCGGGCCTCTAATTGTATGATGACATGCTTGTTCTGTCCAGAGCTGAGCTGCTGTATGGTGGCTCGAGTGGCATGGACAATTGCCTCAGTTGCTTCTGCGACACCGACGCCAAGCTGCAGAGGTTGTAAGTAGGAGGCGAGGGCTGTGTCATTGCGGATACGTTTCATAATGACGCGTCCTGCTAGACGGCGAATTGCGAGGCGATTGAGATTGGCCGGAGGCTTCGGCAGGCTGCATCCTTGGGGAGACCAATGAGGGTAGCGCTGGTGATGCAGTACCTCAGCTCCGGTGGGGCGTTCCCGTCGAGGAGGCAGTCAATAAAATCTGTGAACCAGGGGGAAGAGACGGTGATAGAGGGTAGAGATGACGGGAAGCGTTTGCGGAAGGCATCGTAGGCGGTTGCTGTGTGGCGGAGGGTGTTGCTGGCAGCGCATACGAAAGAAGCGTTGGGGTCAGCGGTGGGGACGACGGTAACGGGGCACGGGAATCCTCCGGCGGTGAGAGCTTCCCGGAGGGAGAGGGCATTGCGAAGGGGAAGTTTGGCTCGAGGGGTCGTTACTTGGAAGAACTGTTTGGGACCGTGGCATTGGTGTTGCGGAACTGTTTGGAGGCAAGTACTCGGCGTATGTAAATTTCAGAAAAAGAATGTTACAGAAATACTGTATCTAAGGTTGCATTGCTGGCGGTTCATTACATTCCGAAATCATTGCACAAATTTTGTAGCGTAAAATCTATATTAAAGAAATTTAAGGGGTTTTGCCCAATGCGATGGCAGAACGCATTTAATTTCAGTTTAAATGGTATAAGAAGACAAAAATCCTCGTGTTTGCCCTATTTTGTCGCTAGAGTGGCCCTATTTGTGGTCATAGTAAGGTTTCCTCATTTAAAAAGTTAATAGTGGAGTAAAAATAAAATTTCAATCCAGAGCACTGAACCCGGATTATTTGTTCTATTCTTCCCCGAAAGAAACTTAATAAATACCAGGGTAAAGCCTAGGCCGCCATTTGGACGTCGGGCCGTTCTAATGAGGACTGGATGGATAATGTTATATATAAATATATAAATCTCGATGAAAAGCTGAACCCTACTCTTGCAATTTGTAATCTTTTAAATTTACCGCGTGTGGTTGTGAAAAAACTTTATAGTGACTCCGTCGGAAGATATGATCAAACCCCTCAACGAAAAATTGAACACATAAAAAGAGAGCATATCTTTATTTTTCAGCACAAGAAGGTAAAGAAATTCCTAAGATCAATGGTAATGAGTAAATATGTTATAGAAGCAACATTTTGCTCTACTTTACGGGGGAAAATATACAAATTTACCAAACTCTTTCAAAGATACAAAATTATCAAGTTAGCTCTACAAAAAAGCCCCAAACGCTCATTATTGCGATGAAGATAAGGTTGGTAGCCTATCTTCTGCATTTACGGCTACAGAAAGGCAAAGTGCTTCAATTGATTTCTAATTGCTATTTAAACTTACATAATTGCGGGACGAAGTACTCGAAGTAATATATCCATTATTTAACACAATGAGGCCGTTAATGGAGCATTATAGTTGCTAGGAAAGAAACCGACCGAATTATTTTCACATAATTTTCAAATATACGCCATATTAACATTTGAAATTCGAACAAACGGAACGCAAAATTTGACTGTCTCTCTATTGTTGGATTTTTTCATTTTGGAAATTCATTGCGCAACCTTTTTTGGGTTTATTATAAAAATTATCATTTCCATACCAATTCAATTTTGAATCGAGCCTAATAGAAGTAACTAACATCTTCTCATTTTATTGGATCCGAATACTGATATTTTATTCAGAAAGAAAGCCTCGCAAAAGCACGTAGTAACCTCTACCATTAATAATCTCAAAAAACTTTCTATATCTTGCTGACCTGAAGATTTCTCACAAGAATATATTCAAAAGCTGTAATATATATATTCAGGCGTCATATGAAATATTTGAACGTATTGTTTTTGTAAAGAGCATTTTTCAAGTCATTATCCCAAGGGAAGAAAAAGGGTTAAACTGCATGCTACAATGTGGTTTATTCCCGCCGTAGGTTGAAAAATGTTCTGCATCTTGTGAAAATTTACAAATTTAAAAGCTGCATCGCTACTTTTCCAGTGTAATTACAGAAGAAATGCAAGAAGATATCTAGGCTTCTTTTTACATTGTAATTACTTTGAAGCTACGACAGAAGCAGAACTGCAGTTTCAGTCCTTAAATCTAAGGAAAAATATTAACTTGTGGCATAAAGCCTATTCGGCTCTCGAAGACGAAACCGTGAGTACATAAACACTATAGCAGCAACTAATTAAAACAATAATGCTGAAGCAAGACCTCTACACCTTTAAAGCAGAAATAGAGGAGGGCAAAAGCGTGCAAAACAGCGTGTTCTGTTTAATGCTAAAACAATAAAGTACTAGTCAACCCCAAGATGTCAAAGTCTAATTCAATGGAATATGAAGACACTACTTTAGTGGACAATTTTTCTAAATTCGTTCTTATAGTAGTGTCACGAAAAAGAGAAAATTTTGATCCCATTAAAATTGGGAGGATTCATAAATTTATGACTCCATTCAACATTGTTAATCGTACGCCTAACGGTAAATCATCTCTTCTCTCCAGCTGCACAGGAAACTTATTAAACGTCTCTTTGTGTTCTTGAGGATAATTTTTTCAAGGAGTTAATGAAAGGGATGCTGAAAGAATAAGATACAATAATGCTGAAGAAACGCATTTCGTAATCGAATACAATAACGTTAAGCTGTGGGGTTTCGAGGAAATCTGGAAGTCGGAGATGCGGATTTAGTAAACGTTGAATAGAGTATAAACATAATAGTAAGGATAATTTGTGGAAGCAGTCGTGCTTAGTCATCCCATTCATGTTTTTAAAAGCACAGTTGCAATGATTCCATTCAAAACGTTGACTACAATGTACCAGGGTATGATACGGACTGTTCCTAAACAATGGATTGATAAATGTGTTATAGTCGAGTTTCTGAAGGAAGAGACATGTATGGAGAAGTTACTTAATGGGAGAAGGCGTTAAATTGGTATTAGACAACTTTCTAGGCAACATCATTCCTAAAGAACTACCGAATGAGCTTGCTTCAGTAGGAAAGAGGTACGAATTTCCCCCAGAAATTCAAGTCACCTGCTGTAGGATGTCAAGTGTTCTTTAGTTGAAACGAAAAATGCTTCTGCAGCAGTTCTTAGCAGAAACTTAAAATAAAGATACTGGGACTTATTTTAGACAGATAGGCCTACCTTACGGACTCTTGAAATTATAGATTCCAGGCAAATGCTTTTTCGGAGCTGAATGCTCAAGCGGTAAGAAATGTGAAAAATAGAAGGAGATGCAGAAAGTCTCGCCTACAACACAAGTCAATTATAATGGGTAGATAATCATAAGAAAAATTTTTTTAGATTTCGAACCACTACTATCAATTAACAGGAAATTACACATAGTTACAAGGCAGAATTCGACGAACTGGTTCGGGATGAAAATTAGAAAAATTTAAGAACTTAGATGACTCAAAATTCAATGTTATGACAGTATTTATGCAATGTTGACCACCAATCTTTCGAGATTCACATAAGCAAAGTTTTGATTCCCAATTTATAGTGATGTCACTAATCTAGATAAATCATTTTGAAAAGGAGCACACAATTATATGTAATGATTATTATTGCATTTACTGGATTTATATGACCTTTCTGTAATGATCAATATTAAATTAGCATCATGCAAATGATTTTAAAATAAGACATTGGGCTCATTTCTCTTAGATAAAGTTTCTCTGTACATACAACACAAAATTTATATCCCAAACAAAAAACAAGAGGAAAAAAGCTCAAGGAGCTCTTAATATATGTATAGATGATTTTATTATATCCATAGATTCTTTTTTTAGTACTCATTCGAGAAAATCAATATTGGATTCAAGTCAAACATCCGGATATGCGTATACATAAGTTCTTTTTTGATTATGTATATTCTTAAATGACAATAAATTTCTCCAGACAGATTATGTGATATAAATTGATTTTTTATTATTCATGTGAAGCTCTCTTTGTCCAAAATATTCCAAGAGCCCAAGAGCTGCAGTTTTGCGGATGGGTAACTTGCGTCCAGATTTGATAGGTATTTTAACAAACTTCACTTGTTGGTGAGCAGAGATTCAAGCCGCCAGTCTACTGAATGAAGCACTGAAAATGTTGAAGACATGTAACATTTGTCACCTTATCCAACGTTTGAAGATATATTCATAGATAGGCAAGTTTATAAAGATAATACATTCGATTTAACGATTTCTTACCCTCACAACTCGGATTTATTATGATACTCGACGATAGTTGGAACAAATGCCACAAAATTCGCAATCCGTGAACCGAGACTAGTTTTCTGATAAATTCTGGATGGATAATGGCATGCATTCAGTGAAGAAATCTCTTTCAAGTAAGACATAGACAACAGGGAGAAAGGAAAGGGAATGCGAAAGAGGCTCGTAGGATCCCGGTAGTTTTTAGTTCTATGTGCGCCAAAATAAGACGTCTGTGTTGCACCCTGGTACTATCTGAGAACATATTGTCAGTTATAAGAAACGATCACCCAATAATTTGGACGATAATGCAATAAATCTACAACAATTTCAACACTTTAAACGCATGTTTTCTATTTGTAGAGGGGAAAAAGATCCATAGTCCTGCAGTAGACCATCATCCATGTGGAAATATATCAATGCATCTCAAGCTCTACTATAATTGCGCGCTCAACTGCAAATTCTGTGATACCAATATGAATTCAAAATAAAGAAAGAAAGAAAACAAAAAAGAGTCATTAGTACTTCACACACCCCTAAAAACACATAGTCGTATAAATGTCATTCAAATGAAAGAATGTTCTGCAATTAAGGAGAAATGTTTCTAGAGATTCACTTACGGAACATTTTGAATCTTGATACCAGTAATTATGTACTTCGCAGGTTTGATAGTCAATTGTCACGTTCTACGCCCTATTCGTACCCGAAAAATCAAAGGAATTTATTTTTGAATGTCGATCTTCGAAAAGGAAAAATTCTGACAGATCACGCGAAGATTGTTATTTCTCATTCACTAAATGAGTATCCTAACCCGAGCAGGTCGCTTCAAGGACGTTTGACTCTAGATTGGGTCCAGGAAATTGTTCATATGCTTCCAAATAAATACAGAAATGTGTTAAAATTATTGATGGTCGAACTTCCGATTTTTTGATCGACTCTTTTACATCATAGAAAGGTTTTTAAGTCGGAAAAGTTCATACAATGGGAGCAAATATGTTTGAGACTATTGCAAAGGATTTTATGGTACAGAATTCATCGAGAATTAAGGAGTGAATCAGTACCGAGTTAATGATGCTCGGTACATATTTAACTTGTTCGTATATCTATATTTTCCTCTCTTACTAACGGAAAAAGTATAAGCATGGAAGACGGTCTGGAAGGTAAAAAAACTACTAAAAATCGCTGTCAGAAAAAATTAGAAATTGAAAAATGAAACTCTAATATATAAAGCTTAATGTCTAATGTACCAGGTGCAGGTGTTGCTCTTATTCGAGTCCTTTTCTTTCCTGGAAATTGCCACATTACAAAAAAATTTTAAACTTTTGAAATCAAGCCTTGAGTCAGTTACCCCTTTAGGGAGCGTAGTTCCTTCCCGATTACTGTGTCTGTATATCTTTTTGAGTGGATTGTGGTTGTCTGGAAAAATATGGGATAGATCGGATATAACTTCCAAAAGTAAAACACCCAATCCTTTACCCAGTTCCTCCTCCATAATAAGCCTACAATCAAGAATATCTTATAGTTGGTTCTTCAATAATGCTCGGGGGGCGCATAAATTGCTGCCTCAGACCAGCTATTTACGGCGTATCAGCAACAACTTATTTCTGTTCTCGATCCATATACTGCATGTGGTCAACAAAAAACAAAAATTGCCCAGAAAATAATTGCGTTTTAACTTTGCTGTTGTATTTTATACTTAAAATTGCACCAAACTGTTGAATTTACATGTATTTTATTTCCTAGAACTCCTTTTCAGGGAAAACTTTACAGTTCGGTCAGTAAGAAATTTGTTTTGGACGCATTCGAAGCTATACCTGTGATTTTCCACCACTGTGAAAAGGTCCGCATTTCCAGGAAAATCACGGAAGAGTTTTCATGAGCAAGGCTTTTGGATCTCAATGTACTGCTGGAAAATATCTCTCCGATGAAAAAAGTTTTTACTAGAATTCACAATAATTTCGGTATAGCTTGTTTTAGAAGTCTCATTTCCTCCTACTATTTGATTACATGAAGCCACCTTAGTCCATGAGGTTGCGGAGGAGGAAGTTGTGCAGGTGAAAACATCAAAAAAGGTACCAATAAAACGTCAAAAAATTTTAAATGTGTTCTAGGAGATAGATGAAAGGAAAATGGAGATGAAAAAGAATAGCTGGGGGCTAGGTGAGAGTGATGAAAAGGATAATGCAGCAGATATACTTCAACCAATTAAACTGATTTCCAGCCGATCAACGTGTCCTAAAAGGGAAAAGCGATCCGAAAGTCGTTTCAATCGTCGCATTCATGTTCCCCTCCGAGTTGAGCTGCAGCGCGTTTGAGCTCTCCGTCTTCCGCTTCAGAATGATGATATAGTAGGCTGAGCCTGAAATCTTTCCCAAGTATCTTATTGCTACACATTAAAGAATTTTGAATGGAATAATGTGGCCGCTGTGCATTAGTTTGTCTAATATTTGGGGGTATTTGGGGGTACCGTATGGTGAAAAAAGAGGGTCACCTTGACCAGAGTTTTTTCGAATTTTCTGCAAGTTTCCTGAGTGCTGGTTTAAGACATGTAATAGAGCCTTAAACCCTTTCTACACTGGATTTTTTCAATCCAAGACGTTTCAATCCAAGACGTGTAAAGTATTGTGCGGGAAAATATTCCATGGATATTTTTGAGTTTCAGGACAGACAGTACTAGACTTTTCAATTGTTTTAGAAAACCCATCGGGTATTTTCCGTCCACTACTTGTCGAAAAATGTGGAGAAAATCCGAAGTATCATATCGTCCACCACAAACGCGGCCCTGCTGAGCTTCAACCAGCATATATAAAATACAGGTAGTAAAAATCACTCAATATACTCAAAATTGTATGTAATTTTCCCAACAAGAACAAAAAATGACCAACATCGCAGAAGAAATTACTCCCCAGATGAAAATCAACTTGATTGAAACATACTGATAATCAACTTCTTTGAAACACAATAAATTTTTGCTGCTTTGAGTCGTACCAGATGTCAATCAGAGGCGTACTGAAAATGTGACCAAAGAACTCGCGCACTATGATAATGATACTGTCAAAAAAACTTCGACTTGATGGCCAAGGCAGTATAAGGGGATTGAATGAAGTAAAAAAGCCTTGGCAAAATGTATTTGATGAGCGTTTCAAGTCGTCAAAGAAACAATGCAGTGTGAAAAGCTCTGCGAAAGCGTTGCAAAAAATGATTAAAAATTAGAGTAGGAATACACGGCATTCATTGCGAAGCTCTCGGAATCAGGAAGCGATCTATAAAGCACCCTTATTTCCCTCCGCCCTAATCTCCTTAGTTTTTTTACATGTACGGTGTACCATACCATAATATTTAGGTAACAACAACCTGCTATTGACCAATGTTGTTTCAATTTTTAGGCGACTACAGAGAGAAGGAAGATCAGGTGACGGTCTGCATAGGATTTCAGAGCTCGGGGAGGTATACTTCTTTCCGAAGTCCGATGGTAAAAAATTACTCCAATTTGGCTCATTTAATTGAGCCATATTGGAGTCATTTTTAGAAAAATGCTATATGTACGGTGTACCGTACATATTTAATAATATATAGAAACAGTTTAAACGCCCACGCGTGGACTTCTACGTTGGCTGAAGCGCCTATGACTGTACTGTGACTCAATGGAGCGACGGTTTTGCGTTCTGAAAGTAAAATTGCGTTCAAGGCTACCACTTATCTAACGCACAGTAGCTTCAATCTCCACTGGTTTTTTCCTTCTTTCTGTCAAAGCAGGGGAGGATAAAAGCTCCCTAGCAACCGTTCGCGAGGGCGTGGCCTGCGCGGCTCGAGCCGCTTGGTTAAGTAGCAAATGTCTCAGCATGATCTATGCATCCCCACATGCGTACACAAACATAAATGAAGTCCAAAAGCCGTACATTTAAACATAGATCTATGCCCATGGTAGTCTTTTTCTCCCGTGTTGATTCCGCTAAGTGCACACCACATTTCTTTGCTCATTTTTTTTTGTCTGTGTCCCGTCACTTTCAATCTTAGATTTACTCCGTCAGTGCTGTTAAAAAATCCGATTCTGTTCCGTTTTCGATCACCGATCAGTTCCTTTAAACGAGATGCTTCAGGTCCATCAATTGATTTACATTCAGTTCCATCCGAATTTTCCGTCTCATTCTGTTGTAAAATATGTGCTTATTGTAAAAGCTTACTCACGGTCTCTAGACAGAAGTCGGGCAGTGATTCCACACTATTCACTCCATGCCTGAAAGCGTTTAGGTTCTTAAAGTTATTCTTGTTATCAATGAGGTCCTTTTTCTCAGCTATTCGCCATGTTATGAAAGCGTTCACAAAAAGAGTTTTGAGGGTCTGAGAAACATTTCTTTCCCACTTCATGTTAGTTGTAGGACTTCGGAGAATAGCTCAAGCCTGAGCTGTACCGTCTACTCCACCCTTATTTTTAGAGTACAATGTTTCCACGCCGTGTTTAAAGAGTTTAAATGGCACAAATGGTCATTTTTCTGACAGCAGTCGTTGAATTTTTTTCCAGAATGACAGTCTTTCTTTGAGCATTCTTTTGGTTTTTGCCTCAACGAAAGAAGGAACTGGCGGGGAACCTTCATGCGCTCAGGCTACTAGAGGACGAACATCTTGTTTCAAAGATTTTCGACATGCTTGCAATACATCATCACTTGACTTTGATTATTGTGCATGCTAGGCCACCGTTACAGAGTTTGATACACCTAATAAATATAGAAACCTTAGAATCCAAGGCATAATTGTGCAATACGGAATGAGGATAGAAAGCAAACAACCCTTACTTACCTACAGAGACTGAGATAGTACTATAGAGGCCATAGAACTAGTATCTACGCTCCTATTTACAAAGGAAAGAAAAAGTTTAGTGTCGTAGTGGATAATAAATATATAAACTATAAACAGAAATACACAAAAAATGACTAAGAAGAAAACTAAAACACAGCCTAGTAGTTTATTTTGCCTCTAATAGCCTTGACAACTTCGACGCACCTTTTGTGAATCGACTTAACCAGCTTCTGAAGCACAGTTTCCTCGATCTTGGTCCATTCTTGGTCAATTGCCACTTTTAAAGCAGAAACTGAGTCAAACTGCCTTCCGTTACTGTAAACAGCTCGCGCCAGGATACCTCATAAGTTTTCGATTGGGTTTAGGTCCGGGACCGTGCAGGCCAATCCATTACAGTAACGTCCTTCTCAGAAAACAATGCCTTCGTACGCTTATATACACGGATAGGGCATTATCCTGCTGAAACACCCAATCAAATCCATTTTTAATGGCGGCAAAATCTAATAAATTATTCTCCAATGTCGTACAGTAACTTGCAGACACCTGCCTTCCATTCAAATAAACAATTGGACACTTGTCAAAGTAAGAGAAGCAAGCCCAAATCATAACTGAACCACCGCTATATTGGCGCTTAGCCAATAGCCTCTCATCCTTATGGATATCATGCCAGTAATGCTTAAAACCATCTGGTCCATCCAAATTAAACTTATTTTCATCTGAAAATATTACTTTCTTCCAATCATTCAGTCCTTTGACAACCATCTCTGTAGCCCAATCAAGTCTTGCTTTTTTGTGGGCTGCAGTGAGCAGCGGAACCTGTTTAATCTTCTTGTACGTAAGAGTACTCGTTGCACGTAATATCTGCTGCACTCGCTTCTTGCCTATTGGCAAATCCAAAGCGGTACAGAGCTGTCCCGCCGATTATTCACGCTTATGTTCCTCTCTTAGTAGATGCCTTCTTTTGGTGGGTGATATTTTTGGCGGGCGTCCGCTACGATTCCCTTTGCCATACTTCTCCGGGGCTTGGATAAATGTCCACACCACCTTTTTAGAGCGATTGATTTTCGTTGCGATAGAATCAATGCTCTCCCCGGCACACCTCATCCTCATAATTTCTCCTTTTTCTCGTTCCGTGAGTGACTTACCGCGATGCATTTTGTTGATGGGTATTCGTCGTTCTCTGCCGTGTAGATACTAGTTGCAGTCGGTATTGTTCATTTAAAGTGTACAGCAAAGTACTTTATTAGTTTTACAATGTCTTAAATTCTACTTTTTGTAAAACTTTTCTATAGTTTCTATATTGACTATCCGGTTACAAACTGAAATAATGCATTTACGTCGCTCCGATACCATTTTGTTGTAAATGTTTGTTGCTGTTCTTTCTCTATCTGACTGAGACGCCTTTCTAGAGTATTCTATTAAGGCTGAGGCTGTAGCAAGTGTGCAGAACTCAGAAATCGGGGACGTTTCTATATTTATTAGGCGCACGTATCAAATTCTCTCAAGTTGGCCTTGGGAAATCCAATCGCCCTCAAGGAAACACTTTTTGCCAAACTAAATCCGGTGAATTTCCAAAACATAAAAAATGCAAGAAGCCTGTACGTGTCTGACAGAGAAAAAGGTGGAACGTTGAGGTCCCTTAAAACAATTCTTTCATTCACCCACATCATGCATTTGCGAAGAATATCATCGCAAAGTGAAAAACACAGCTGTAACGCTTTTGTTGTAATCTCCGTATCGATAATTCAGTACTTATGTGATCTAGAGCAGAGCGACATGGGATTATTGCTTTATCAGATAACACATCCTTGGTAAAATCACACTCGATTTTGATCTCATCGTCTGTAGCAGACTTAACTCGCCATCCTGTAGATGGACTTATATTCGTTATTGTCCTTTGTGTATGAGTGAGTGCATTTCTCGTCCCTCCTCTTCTCCAACCTCTCGGCCGACCTCTACCTCTTCTGTGAACCTGACGGTTTTTGCAAATTAAATCTCTTATAGATGCCCTTGTTACGGTTCCAGGAGCGATTTGATCGTCATTCCCATCAAAAAGAGCTCACAGGGCATTTTTGCTAGTAGTTTCAGTACCGACAAGCGCAGCATGTGTGAAGCTCGTCAGAGGGCGTGTGTTATTTTCTGCAGCAGGGATAGTGCGGAGATATTTGGAAAAGGAGGAGGTTCTCCAGAGGGAGATCTTTGGTTGCCATTGAGATGCATCTTCTCTGGAGATGATGTTTCGAGTGGTTCTGCCATACTGCCAACATTTGTTAACAGCTTCAGGAGCTGCAGATGTGGCGCAACTTTTGGTGATGGAGAAGGGTTTGTGAAGAGGCTAGAGTCGAGGAGAACGCCCCGACAATCTTGGTTTTGAATGTGAAGCTTCCACGACGGCTGGTACGCTCAATTTCTGCTATCAGAAAAAAATGAACACAATGGACACGAAGAAACATCCATGTTTCAAGATGAAATTACATCCACTTAGCTACGAGCACGTGTTGCAAAGTAATGGCGTCATAAAAGTAGTCTAAAAAGAGCCATATGTAGAGAGTAACTTTATGGCATCAGTAAGGGTACACCGTACATAAGGGCCGCTAGTCAAAAAATCAAATATTGGTTATGTAGGGTGCACCGCACAACAACATCACGCAGAATTTAGTCACCTTTTTCAAAATTAATTTTGTTGCGACGCCACTTTGTTGCACACTGTACACGAAATAAAGTGATAAAGTACATTTTGTCGTACAACAAATGGAATACTAGGGATATGTTTCTGCAGGATATACTGGCGGGATTGTGGCAGTAGACTGGCAGTAGAATCATACAGTGCGGTCTTATAATTTCAACGTGGGATACGTGGTATTTGTACAGTGCGTAACAATTACTGTACTGTACTACTGTAAAACTGTAAGAGGTATACTGTACAGTATAGTCGTGCAGTACAGAATAGCAATGCTTTTCTTTTTCATTGGACCGCATTTATATCTGAAGATTTACGCAAGATATTTGGAGCGACTTGGCATGTGTTGAATGGTTTCTTCGACAATTTGGTCATATCTTCTTCCAGCCAAGTTGCAGAATGCCGTAATATCCACTTAGGCTCCTTTTTTCAACAAAAGACTATATTCTCAACGGAGAACGTGCCTGCATATCCAGGAGGCAATCGACGTTGATACAATCCCCTTCATCTTCGACCTTTCAGACACAACCCATCCAAATCCATCCAGACAACTGCGAAGATACTGCCGATTCAGCTAATCGCAATTCTAAAACCCTCATCCATCCATACCCTACACAAGAACGTACCAGTGACGCCAACCCATCCAAACTTTTTGGCATGTACGCTTTTCTCTCCGGCCTTCCCGTTGTTCCGCGTTACCAGGCATCTGGTCAAGTATGTAAACGTGCTTCACCTCGTCCACTGACAACCCTGGGCCGAAAATGGTTTTACTTCCCAAGGAAACAGCGAATGTCCGCATCACAGGTAACAATGTTACAATTACTGATGCTTTGCGTACCCAAATCAATGAAAAGTTAGGCAAGGTGTTCCGTAAGTTTCCTGCAATCATCAGTAAGATGGATGTGCATTTGACCGTGGAACACAATCCATCAGTACCGAATCGCCATAAGGTGGAGGTTGTCGCGTTTTCAGGCAAGACTATTTTGCGCACGGAAGTGAGAAGTGAGGATATGTACTCTGCCATTGATGCCGTCGAGGAGAGGATCACGCGTACCGTGAAAAGATTCAAGGAGAGAAAGGAGTCAAGGAGTAAGTCAAAGGTCACTCAGCAGATTGGACAGGCCCCGATGCCTGATGTAGTTGACGAGGAAGAGGAGGATGGATTTGAAGATGTTTACCAACCGCCCACCCCAGCGATTCCAAAGGTCACAGAGTTGTGAGAAGGAAGGTCTTCCCCATGCCATTGCAGACAGTCGAGGAGGCTGTCTTGTGCTGTGAATACGTCGATCATCCCTGGTACTTGTTTCGAAATGCAAGCACAGGCCAGATTTCTTTGGTGTACAAAAGGAATCATGGCGGTTACGGGCTGATCGAGCCATCGCGTGAGGATGTCGTTGACGGTGAGCCTTTGTAAGAATGTAGCAAATTTAGCGTCAAGAAACCTGCCTTATCGGCTCGCCAAGTAACAGTTTGTCAAGAGCTTGATGCAGAATCTCGACTCCCAACTCGGTGATTTTGTATCTGCATACGATTTATGCCATGCATGCAACTCGCGAACAAAGATTCCCAGTAAAACCTGAATGGTCGATAATTTATTTACCTGGTCCCTCCAAAGCCATCCCGGCAAGTTTCGACAATGGTGAAGTCAATTGCAGATGTCTGCCGCCTTAATCTTTCCCCTCGCATCATCGGGATCGACGACGCCCCCTTTGAACCCGCCCCCGCACTCCTGGCGCTGAAGTCCATGCCGTCGCCATTATTACAAGCGATGATCGATTCGAGGGTATGCTCTACATTCCCGCCATCCATCAAGACGGGCTCAATGCCGGTTCTCGCCTTACTCAATCCATCCTCAAAAGCAAGTTTCACCAGCAAGTTCACGCCGTGTTCCTAGACGGCGTTACCATGGGCGGTCTCAACGTCATAGATATAGCAAAGCTTGCTACAGACGTACAAAGACCTGTTGTTTCCGTCATGAGGACCTATCCAAAGCTTGATCGCATGCTGCGCGCAATAGATAAGTTACCTCATGCCGCTGAACGCTCCGCGAGGATTAGTGCTGCTGGACCAATCCATCAGATTCGGGGTTGGGTCTTTCAATATCGGTATCCTGCTTTGCCAGAGGGAAAAAAAGAAGGCGCCCCTCAGGAGCAACCCCCGCTGGCCCCTGATGAGGTCGCAGACCTACTAGATAGATGCACACCGGCGGGCGGGCAGAAGATACCAGAATGTCTGCGCATGGCTCACCTCATTGGGGCAGCTATAAAGACTGGTCAAAGTTCCTCAAACGCGTAAAGACAGGACATAGATCCTCAAGCGCATTGAACTCCAGCAATTCAGCTTAGTTTAATGACACGTTATCCCGCATTTTTGGTTTCACGAGTCCCATAAGCCTTAGAGTTAGATCCAAAGGCTTAAATGGAAATCTCTCCAAGCTTCTCCTTAGCACCTTCTCCTTTTCCAAAGAATGCTGCTGCACTGGCGTTACCGTACTTGGAACTGCCTTTGGACTTGAACGCCTTAATATATCCCTTCGCTCATTGTACCCGACCGAGTAACTTGTACTATTTGCTGCACTGCCCTCAAACGCTTTAACCAGCGTCTCCCCTACCAAGATAGCGTTAAATCCCTCATCCCGCAACTTCCATGCGTCAAGCAATCACAATCCCACTCTCTGCAATCTTCACTACACCATCTGGAATCTTCGGTCCTAATTCAAAGCTGGTCTCCAACCTTACATTAAAGTCCCTCAAATTTCGATTATTAACTCCAACAATATCTGCGCCTGCCTGCAAAGCTACTTGCAACTCATCTTCGTCATGAACTTCAACCAGCGCATCCAAGCCAAACGAGTGCGTGGATTCCAACAGTTCCTTGGTGCGCTCGGCACCCAAGGCGGCGACAATTAGTAACACTGCACTTGCACCCCGCGGCCGCTTCCGCGATTTGAATCTCATCTATGATGAAATCCTTCCTGAGTATGGGACATGGACCGGGTAATTTCCCTTGAACCTACTCTGGACCTTGACAACCTCACGCAAATCATCCATAGTGCCCCCAAAGCCCTCCAAATCTGTAAGCACAGAAATAGCACCAGCACCACCCTCATGGTATACTCGAGACAAGGCGCCAGCATCCTTTATAAAGCCGATATGACCCTTGCTTGGACTGCGACGCTTGATTTCGGCTATGACGGTGAGGAACCCTTCGGCAGGTTGAGAGCATTATAAAAAACTTGTGACGCGGGAGGGACCCTTTCGCGGAGAGTGTGCTAGAAACTGGATGATCTGGACCTGCGGCTTCTACTTCCGCACGAAGCTTAGCGACCTCGGTCTCTTTTCGATTGAGAATCTCTTTCAGAACGTCTGGGACATCGACAGTGGATTGCATTTTCGTAGTGGAACAGGAATGAAGCTGCGCTGGAGGAGAAAGGGTAACGGGGGAAAAAATGGTGTGAGACCGTGGAGTGACGGCTAGATGGTTGACGGGGGTGAAGGTTGATGTGGCTGGAATAAGCGGTGAGACGAATGCCATCGTTCGCTAAGTGCTGAAAGAGGTTCGCTGCTCGGGGAGTGACTTTCCTGAAGATAGAGGGAAGAGAGGAAAGGAGATACTCCCCTTTCAGAAGGTCCTAGACGTTAGCAACGAGTGCGAGCGCTTCTGTAGACGGATTATGACCACAGCACGGAGGGCGCTGTCGCGACGACGTAAGTGAAATGGAGATCTCCCAACATCAAGCGGTAATCGAATTGATCAGCATTTAAAACGTAAATGACACCAAAAAAATTACACCTCTTTTGATTAGTGTTCAAACAATTCACTATGCGGTCATGTCACTGAAGACGTCGGCGACGGAGGCAGCCGCTCGCTCGTGCTCACGTCACGAGCCGCAGGCGCTAGTCGCCTCACAGAAGCGAGCTGCAACATCGCTTCACCTGTCCTCACCCCTTTCACAACAATTTTATCAGTCCTTTGGAGCCACCTGCAGCTGAACCGCCATTGCACCAAACTTTATACTCCTTAACTGTGCTAAACCCGAGTGTTCCAACTCTCTCGCGGAATGACGCTCGCTTGAATGCTTATTTCCCAATGTTCTTCGGCACTTGTTAATTCCCACCCCCTCCAATTCTGCCCTGTACGCTCCCTCGTCCCAATACCCGGTTTCTCACATAGCCTCTCACATTGTCCGCAACTCGATTCGGCCATCTGAATAGTGACTTGGTGGCCTCCTTGACTTGGTTATGTTGAACCGGGTTGGAGACAGTCGAAGATTGAAACGCAGGATTTTGCGATAAATGCGTGGAAAGCCGTAGTAACGAGCAATACCATAGGCTGTCGCCTTTTTGAGAAGAGAAAAAGCAACCAGTCCCGCTACGACTTGGTCTCCACTGACCATAGTAACAATTCTGATCGACCGTATCCGAGCGAACGAAAGAAATGGCAAACGGATGCAGCATAATTCGCACGCGCGACGACACGTGA
This sequence comes from Kappaphycus alvarezii, assembly GCA_002205965.3. Taxonomy (NCBI): domain Eukaryota; phylum Rhodophyta; class Florideophyceae; order Gigartinales; family Solieriaceae; genus Kappaphycus; species Kappaphycus alvarezii. Next base: position 451,120 of record NADL03000005.1, read on the forward strand.
AGAAGGCAACTAAAAGTATGAATGAAGTAATCGTAAGGTACAGGTACAGTATTTCGAAAAAATCAGAGCACTGTACAATTCTTGTCTGAGTGGCTCGGCTAGTATTTTGCTGGCAGCTGCGGAGCCATTACTCAATTTTTGAGGCACGAATAATTTGCAATGGTGCAGGAACTGAAATGCACTCTTTGGAAGACCAATGCTAGTGTTTCATAACAAACAATGGTCAATTACAGAAATCCAAGTGTTCTATGCAGAAAAGTAAGAAATGATCTACTGTAAGGAATTCGTAGGGCTGATTGGCTATTCACGACATTTCAGATGAGCTGTGCACTGTACTATACTGTACAGTTGTAAGATGTGTCCATATTGACAGATATGAGACGTGACGAGATAGTAGCCGAGGACAAGTTGTGTGTATCTGGAATACATCCAGGGAATGCTGATACTGTACCGTGAGTACCCCCAATTAGAGCACATACGTAACAGGCCTCCCGATGTGCAGTAATTGGCGGCATGCGCAACAGCGATAAAATGAACATATTGGTATAGTGAACAAAATGAGAGACGCTTTATCCAGTACGACTCTGACTGTTCCTATGCAGTCAGGATAAACCAAAAAAGTCCCCGATGACTGGACTTGAGAGCCATTACACGTGTAGTCCTGAACTTTTCTGAAAAGCAAGATATGGGCGCTAATTGGGGGTATTCCTTAATTAAGTGCGCACTAATTGGGGGTACCCACTGTAACTCTATTCAGAGAACAGACAGACAGAGACTGCCAAATGCAGGTGGCATTCAGATAGAACAATGGAGTGCGGGCGCGAACAATGAATCGAGTAGCTGACAGAAGTGTTGGTGAGCCATCGCACGCGTCAGTATAAACGAAGGGAATAGCCGACCTTCTCCAAGAAAGTGGGGGGATAGCCGGCAACTTGTGCTGATCAGACTCCCTCCCTTTATCCGTTATCCACCCATTTCATTCAAGCGAATCATATCCCTCTCGCTAACCACAATCACATATCATCCTTATAGTACAAATCAAATACGTAATCGACAACAGTACAATCCTGTACTGTGGTTGGTGCAAGTGCTGGATGGAGACATGTGTACAATAGAGATAGCACCCTACCCAGAAGCGCTGTAGTGACATTCATGCGATAACCCTACGCTCTGCTTGTAAACGATTTTGGGCGTCTCTGAAGTTATAGACTTTTTATGTTGTTGAGTGGTGACTGAAACCTCTCGCATCAAACACCTCACAATAATTGATGTATTCACAAATGAAAATATACATTAAAAACACCGCCGGCATAAACATAGTGCGACCCTACATTTTGGTAGTCTCAAAACGAGATCCTACACTTGGGGATTGCCTTCTTCTCATTCTTCGGCAAACCGTCAGCAACATCTACAACACAGAAACGGCTAAATCCTCGCCTTTGGCGCGTCGGGGTTTTCGAATGAAAGCAAAACACCACCTTCTGTGCAACAGCATTCGTTTGAAGGGAGAAGGCCAAACATTTTTTGAAGACATCGAGAGAAACGGTGGTAGTGAAAGTTTTAGCCGAACAAGAATACCTCATACCCAGAGTCAGGTTGTATCAGAAAAATTCTTATTCAATTCCTTACAGTGATCCTAATCCGCTGGAAACAATTCATTGAATATCGCGTATCAAAAAACCGTCAACATCAAGGGCAGATCTGAAATAGAATCAATTCTAACTCACCAATACTAAACATTCTACAATACTTCGTCAATCTGTACATGTCAATGCTGGTGGAAATGAAAAGTTGTATGTACTTAATACTGAAGGAATACAACATGAGGATAAACACTATTCAACAGAGAATTCATGGAGAAGTCACAACCAGGGAGTTCATCTGTCGATGAATTTATTCCAACAGCCAATGAAGTCATTGAGTTTCACTTCAGTTTTAGGTCGAGGCTATGATTCTTTGGAGAGCAGTGACATTGGGTTTTCTAAGAACTTTCGGAATCTGGCATTCAACTAGGGAGTTTACCAGGTCTCTCGATGGGTATTCATGACACTGATGTTGATGAAAAAGAAACTTCAGTATCTGAGGTACGGCCATTATTCTCTGAGTTTCAAGTGTTGGCGTACCAAGACTCACGAGTTTCGGCGTCATTCAGTTCACTCTGCGAAGACATACACAGTCGAATATTTCACGAATTTGACGAAGTAAGGTACACACGGTGTCTTTGTGAAGATGTTTGAAAAGAATATAGAAGAGTTCTAAATTAACCTATGATCGAGGAGTAACTGGAGAACAGGGCTCAGTCTCAATGACAAAAGGGCTTTGAAGACTGGAAATATGATGATACGTTTCACGAAGTCACAGTCAGCATCGATGACGCTAATAAAATTCTTGAGAAGCGCTTCGTGACATAGGCTAACACAGTTTTCAACAAAGTCATTGACGAAGTTGCTGTAGTGCTGTAGTGGCACTCCTACTGTACAGTACTGCCACAGGTAGAGCTGATTTTAATAGTTCTCTGTACAGGCGAAAACACTGCCATTCTCAGGCATTACACTGTACAGTAAGTTCATTTTTGTCGACTGCCGACATTCATCGGTACTGTATATCCACCCGAGTGGGCCTGAGGGCGGGCAGTCAGGACCACTCGGCCCCAACTTGGACTTTATTCTTATGAAGGTGAAAGGCGCCTATTGGGATAACTGTCGACTTAAATCTCTAAATTGGATCTCCAGTACTTGGCTGACACTGATTTCACTAACCCCGACGTCGTAGATAGCCCTAGCCTAGGTACCTAGTATTTATACCCACCTGGCAACTAGGGCTCCAGAATAAACAGCTACCCCGGTGTTGGCCACCTCGGTGTAGGACCTGAACTTGACTACCAACTTAGGTCGTTGCAGCAACCTTTCCAACGGCAATATTGGACATTTCCATCCCCGGAGGTCCCAAAAAAACCTTTCAAAGAAAGAATAATGGTTGCCTTCCCTTGGGAAGATATTTTCACCTCGAACATCTTTTCCTAACAATCTTGGGCCCACAATCCCGCTCCCGTACTCACAGAAATGGTATTATTTCGGATAAAGCCGTAAATACCGAAATACAGTTGTTGCGGTTCCCAAACATTGTAAGTTCCCCTGGTTCAGATCACCTCTTCAAGCTCCAGCGTCTGTAGAGGAAGGTTAGGAGCATGAAGCACCCAGAAAGAGTCATATTCATGGCACTACGCAACTACAAGATACGTGCTGATATCGGCCTTAGATCAGGAATTATTCATCGATCGCTTGCAGTTTTGGACATCGGAGCATGCTATAACTTCGTCCGAAGTTCGGAACCCCCCACCGGAAGCGATGAATACCCTATCTTATGGACCGCTCTCGGACATCTGTAATGCCGATAAAAACCCGTTAAGAACCTTCGCGACAATTACGGTACCCAATCGGTTGGGAAGATATCTTGAACTTGCCATGTTCATCGTCTGTGAGAAGCTCCCGGCGCCAGTAATATTAGGAAAAGATTTCTGCTACCGTTTTGTGGAATCCATTCGTCCCGGGGAGAAGCTTGGTGAGCTCGAAAGAGTAATTCCTGTTACAAATATACTAGAGCCTTCAAATAAGGCATCAAATAAGAGGTCGATATCAACGGAAGTAAAACAACCCTTGAAGAACGGAAGAGCAGCGCCCAACATAAGGATGTCCGTCCGGGTTTCTATTCCACCGCGAAGCCAATCATTCCTACTAGTGACAACAGACCACCACGGATAGTCGTAAAATCTGACTCAAGTCTCTACAGTTAACTTGGATTAACAGCTACCAATGGTATTGCACAGGTGGAACTCGGTGTCCCATTTGGATCGCAAATTTCACCAAATCCCCTATAACTCTCCATCAATTGCAAATAGTTGCTCAAGCATTACATAATCCCTTCATAACAGTACGAATCCTGCTAACTTTTGGACAGGTTTTTGGTATCACTGAAGAATTATCCCCAGAGTATGGTCTAGCACCGCCACCTGCTGGAAAACAGAGCCTTGGGCTGAAATGCTACGGAATTAACTCTGAATGGGGACAGGCCATGAGTACAGCAGCAGCAGGAAACCTCTACTGGAGCTATATAGTTCCAACAATGACCACTAGGTTCAAGAAAATGTTGAACAAGTACTCGAGTATGTCGAATGGCTCGCTGAGAGCCGGCAATCATGTTGAACACCACATCGAATTGATTCCTGGGACCCATCCGATCACTCAAGCGCATTAATAGACCGGACCCAAGGCAATTGAATAAGAAGAAAAAGAGATACAGAGAATGTTAAAGGCAGGCGTAATTGAGCCCGCACAGTCATCATGGGCTGAACTGTTGGTGCTAATTCCGAAGCCCGATTGAACAATTTTTTTGCATTGATTAAAGAAAACTGAACGCCGTAACAGTGAAGTATACCTGCCAGATGCAAAGGATGGATGAATGCATTTACTCCTTGGGAGATGCATCATTATTTACTACGCTTGATTGCAACTCTGGCTACTGGCAAGTTAATGTTCCAAAGGAGGACCGAGAAAAGACCGCCTTCGTAAGCCAAGCAGGATGAGGCTATAAGCGATTTCCATTCTTATTATGCAACTCACCTGCTACCTTCCAGCATACCCTTTACATTCTTCTCTCACCATACTGATGGCGCTCCTGTCTATTGCATCTTGATAATATAATCATTTTCTCCAAAAACATGGAGGAGTACATTGACCATTTTCACAAAATTCTTCGTGTATTACAGTATGCTGGCGTATCCCTCAAGTTAAAGAAATGCACATTGGGTTGGGGTAAAGGCAAATAACGAGGAGCCAAAATCAAGCCAAGAAGACTGAAAATATATTCTACCAGAGTAGCCGCACTCCAGCAGGCCTAGAACCCGACAGATTTTGCTGAGCTTCGGAGTTTTCTCGATCTCTGTAATATATACTGCCGCTTCATCAAAGACTTAACTACATTACGGCACACTTTAACAAGCTTTTGCGCAAAGTTGTGCCAGCAAACGTAGAAAAATTTGATGGTAACGAAGAAGTAGCTTTCCGGACTCCTATCACGGAAATTTTTTCACTTAAGATATTGGCTTTGCCAAATTTGAAACTCCCTCACTCAATAGATACGGACGCTATTCAACATCAAGTGGGATTAGTCTTGTTCCAAATATACCCAAAGGGGGAACTGAAACCAAGTGGGCTCTTCTCTAGACTACTCAAAGAAGCTGAGAAACGTTACCCTGTCACAAAAGAAAAGTGCTTGGCTGTGATTTGAGCGTCAAAGACATTGTGAACACATCTATAAGTAGACAAATTAACCCTCCATTCGTATCATACCTCAATGAGGTGATTAATGAATGTCACTGATCTATCGGGTCGACTTGTGCGTTGGAAGCTTCGAGTTTCGGAATTCGACTTACAGAAGACTACTCCGCTCTTGAGGAGGCGGAGGAGTTGGACTTTTACGGAAAAAAAATTCGCATCAAAAGATGTCACTAAGGCAGTGGCGATCACATAGTTTGATGAAATCGAAATTTCTTTTGACACTGCAGATAAAGTTCTATCCATGCGGAAGGGAATTGAAGAGGCATTCGAATGCATTTCCCCCGAAAATCTCTCCAATGAACAGTTCAAGGACGACTTCCTGAAGATCCGTTCAAGAATAAATGCTGGACACCTGCTCCTCTTCACAATGGACGCTCCAGGACGCGAAGTATACCTCTGTCGAAACCCATCGAAAAGAAGTTCAGATCGTCGTGCCCAACCCACTTCAACAGAGTATTTTAAGACCAAGTCATCACTCTAAGTTAGGCGCTCATCCAGGTGGCCGAAAACTGCATTTATCTCTGAGAAATTCCCACTAATGGCCATCTATGTCGATAAATTGTTACGCTGTCGTTCGCTCGTTCACAGCTTGTGCGAAAAACATAACTAAATTGCGAAATTCTGTGAAGCACCAAGAGCCCCACTGGAGTCCGTGGCAATCGGCATAATCGGAGAACTCATATGTACCAATAGGGGCAATCACTTCTTGCTGGTGATCACTGATCGATATTCCAAGATCCTACGAACCTTGCCCCTCAGAAAATTTTGGCCGCAGCAGTGGCCTCCCCCTTTGTATCACACAGGGTTTTTGTGTATGGTCCGGATATTTAGCTATTGTCCGTAATGGTAGCTAATTTGCTTCAAAGTTCTTCGTAAACGATTGCCCAATTCTGGGTATCAAGAACTTATTCAATACTACCTACCACCCGTAAGCAAATGGTAAAGTTGAGCGATTCATCGTAACGTCCTTGCAGCTCTTCTACACTACGTTGTCGATGACCGGGAGGACTGGGACCTGTTCACAGACACCTTGACGTTCTCCTATGATCCTAAAGTGGAACATAAAACGAAAATGGCCCCATTTGAACTCGTTATGTCACGCTCATTTAATTCCTAGCAATAAAAGCGCAGCACGATCTTGAAGAATACTAATCGTCGGAACGCTACCACCACCGGTGAAGACTTGTTCAAAAGGCCTTATATTTACTGTGGAACAGTCTATAGAGGAGGAACAAGCAAGGTACAAACGCAACTTTGACTTGCGGTTACGGAAAACGGCTTATAACATCCGACTCGGATCGGTTGTATTCCTCAGAAGAGAGGCAGGGTCGAGCAAAGAACGTTGACAAAAGTTTTCTGCCGTGGCAACTGGTCCACATAGAGTCAGGGAAGCTCGAGATGAAAATGTCGTGATCGAAATTGGAGATACGCAAAAGCGGGTATCTCGCGATCGAGTCGAGCCTGCAACAACTCCCTGACGTCACTTTGAAAAGAAGGCTCCGCATGATAAATCGAAGTCCATAATGAAAAAGAACAAAAAGGATCACGCCCCAGCATCCATACTAACGTCAATAAACTTAGGTGTTATTTCAGAAGGTAGTTCGCTCTCCAAACGACTGCTCGACCTTCCATAATTTAAATTCCAGAAGAAGTAATAGATGATGAAGCACAAGACTCACTCGATATTCAGGATTACAACATGAAGTTGATGCTATTAGAAGAAACAATTCCTTCCCCAGAGGATACAAGCGGGGAGCAGCGATCTCTTCGCCAACCGTTGCTGCCCGTATTACACAAAACGACGAGATATACACTTAGAATCATTCTGATCATTTACCCACCCGCGGAAACTCGCACCCCTTTCGAAAGAAAATGCCGCTTAGCAAGTAAAAAAGATCTGCAGAGAACGATAGCGACATCCAATAATCCCCACGGACCCAGTGCCAATCAAGTGAATAAAAAGCTAGGGACAAGAGCGAGGAATCTCGAGTCGGTAATATGTCATCGAGGATATTTTATCGCACGGTCGAGCTTACGATGAGTAGCTGCTACTACTCGTCCATTAAACTGGTTTTCCCATCTCAGGGGCAACGTTGGAACCCGTTTTCGCGCTCCCGAAGAGCAAAATGGTCCAATATTTCCGTCAAAAGAAATTTCCCTTACCACCAGAAGTGGGGACCGCTCAAATGTTGTAAAATCTTCAAGATCAATCCGATTGTATGAATGCTTTTCTGATCTTCAAAAGAGGGATGAAATAGAAGTCTAAAAGATGGAGTTCAACCAAGAGCTCATTTTTTTCTGGGCCAAAACGGGCAATAGCACTAGGAAGTTTGCCAGGGTGCCCGCTAGTAGCATTTTCGAAAGGCTAACTGAAGTGAAGCGGGAGCTTCCCAAACCTTTTGGCGCATTGTTGAAAACTATGGATTTCAATTACCTACTACCGTTGAGATTCGCCCTATTTCGCCAAATACCCTTCGATAGAGGGCCTCTTCGGGGGAGTTAGACCCGCTCGCCCATTGCTTGATTTTCAACATTTTCGACAAACGCGAACAAATTCTTACGCGTATCACTTATCGAACGGGGGAGAGAAATAGATAGAACTCCGACTACTCGACAGACCAATTGATTTATAACCCGCCACGTCTCCGACGATAAGAAGACTCTATTCGACCGCTGAATTTCAGGATTCCATAATGAAGAAGGCAGCACTATTTCCAGCTCCCCATTATCAATCTGCTGACGCGCCTTCGTAATTGCGCCTCGCAGCTGGGTGACCAAAGTTGGTATCGTACTAGACCAACTCACCTCGCGAGGTGAAAGAAGTGATGCCAAAAAATTCTTGATGACCTTAACTGCAGAAGGTTGATACCAGATGCATCCGTACCTTATTTGAGAAAAAGCTGCTGCATCCACCACTGATATCTCCTAAAATTTATCAGGAGAAGTTTATCAGTCATTCTATTTGAACCGCATTTGAAGCATGGCGTGTGAGAGGTACTCATTCTGGACCCAACTTACGGTTGTTAAAAGCAGGAGAGGAATCAGAGGAATTACTCTTCGACGGACTGGAGTCTTGCGTAGAATTTCCAAGAGCTGCTTTCCTAGCCGAACCGTGAACATTTTATCTCCTTCGAGAATTGTGGCTTCGTACATGGCCCCTTCTCTGACGCTGCCCAATTTTTGAGGCAGTCATTCCGACCCTTCATTCCTATTCCCATCTCGTTTGAACCTTTTTGAAGGCACAAATTCCTGGCTAGTAGATAGAACGATAGCAACGGATTGTTTATATTGTCTCGCTTTCTCACAATTTGAAGAAGCAACGTCTGTGGTAACACGAGTCCATGTTACACCCTCTTTTGTTCCCAACCGTTACTTGTAATATCAACTTGCATTGGACTCTTACTGTCGGAAGCTTCGACATCTGGATTCGTTCGTGGTTCAAATAAGTCCTCCCTTCCCTGATCACCTCTTGATCTACCTGGCGTAGACTCACTGACAATGAACCGTAGCTGTTTTGTCGCTGTGCTCTACAAGCTCGAGCTTCTGCTTCGCCGACCATCTCCCTACCCAAAGTATCCTGCGATATATATCCCTTTCGGAACCTGTATTTGATCTGCATTGCCCTTATTGTTGGCCACTAACGCGTTGAGCGTTTCGATTCGGTACCTGTGACCAATCTGCCCCTTCAATAGCTTTCTGGAAGCAACCTCAATCCTGGAACCTCTCTTCTCTGTGGAGAAAACGCAAAAAAATGGTTCGAAAACTCTTCCGAGCACCTTACACACGACGAGGAATCCACCATAAGCGATATGTATCGTAAACATCCCACACAATGGAACAGACGACTGAAACTGCCCACCCGGCACGGTGTACTACCCTCCAAGCTTCCGAAGGGTTTGCAAGAATCTCAGAGCCAGTATAGGCGAATACTGACCGCAAATCAGCTCCAACCCCCCAGGGGACCACCCAATCCCTCCAACTATAGAGTACGGGCAAATAATGTGATCAAAGTGAGGTCAGAGCCCAACATTCCGCTTCCGGCTGATGCCACATGGTGAAAAGTCCAACTCAGATCGGCACCGCCGTTCGTATCGGACTGCAACGGACCTAAAAGGGAGATAAGCATTATTAAATTTGCGATTATTACCACGGAGTATCTGACCATCCTATAAGAAGGCCCGCGTATACACGTATTCCATGACATCAAGTTGTGTCCAATTCCTCACAAGCCCTTCGATCCCCATCATTGCCTGCAATTACTCACGTTCCATTGGCGTCCTTGCACACCACAAATCAATAGAGCGCTGTCCACAACCAGAGATGAGCGGCCCGGTTAACAAGCGAAGGTTAAACAAAAACGAAGTAGTCCTGGAATTTCGAAAACTAAGAATGCCTGTTCACATCAAGTAGAGAGTGCAACGCACTGATTTCCGATTTTGGTCTTGCAAATTTCCGTGATTTCCTCTAGGTTTTAATCCCCTGGAGGTGCATAGAAGTACAGCAACATAAAGATACTGTAAGACGTCAAAAACATGTCGAACGTGGAAACGTGTGTGTGCGCACAAGAATTAGGGCTAATACTTGGGAAGCCCTCCCCAGTCATCGCAAGCGCGCTGATTTCATAGCTAACTCGTATTTTTTCGCCCCATTCTTTTACTGAGTTATTTACTGAATAAGGTCGTGTTTATCAGAGAAAATGATCGGAGGGTACCCAAAACCGTCGTCAGGAAGCAACTGATTCCACTTTTTTCATTAAACGACTGGCATGGGACAATTTTCAACGATGTATCCTATGAGCTTCATATCCGACTAATATACGTATTTTATACTTATGTTAAACCTTTGGGGTGGAAAAATTATAAAAAGGATGTATTTCAAACACATATCCTTTTTATCAAGAAAAAAATTCCATTTGCCTATTTTTATGACGGTCAGAACCCATCGAAAGATGAAATAACATAATAGTTTGTTTCTGGTTAGTTGAAGGCTTACTAAATTCCCTGTCAAATAAACCATATATTTTTCTTTTACTCCTCAACCCTCCTAAATTTTGCAGTATACGCCCATACATTCCTTGTACTTTAAATATTTTTTGGATTCCCAGTTCAACCACCTGAGAATTTAATTCTCATAAAAATTCTGTAGAACATACATGAAGATCGTTATGCAGTAGTTAGTGAACGTTACTAAACGCCACTAAAACTGGTTCGAAGCAATTATTTTTAGAGAATACCTTGTTTTGTGGGGTTTTCTTGATCCTTAATGCCTTTCTAGTGTTCATTTCCAGCACATTTGTGCATGTCCTGTCCCCTGCTATATATTTGATTTTGAATAACCAAAAATACTTCTGTACTCATGCTATATTCCCACAACTCCTGCCATGTCCAAAACATATTCCAGAGCGCAAATTTACGTAACAGTTAACACATTAAAATGTTTTACTTCAATTCATTCAGTTCTATCACATGTTAAATAATACTTATTAACGAAGATTAATGCCTTTGATAAGACAGGGGGAGGATTAGACTTTTTAACGTCATCACTGGAAACAAAGGACTAACATTTTCGGCGCTGATTTGCGTGAAATTTCAGCCTTGCGGCGTCGGCTCTGGATAGATCATAAATGAATCATTACCGTTTACTGAAAAATAACTCTTACAAATCTCTTTTTCTAGTTACAAATAGGGATTCGATCTTTGTATAATGAAAGTTTACTCCAGGTGTATACCAAGTATTCAAAAGATTCCTTCAAGTGGATACCACGCATTCAGCCAATTAGTTTACAACAAAATTTTAATAATATATTTTATCTTATTCGTCAGATTAGTCAAAAAAAAAGCTGATTCTTGAAATCATGCAACAAATGAATAATACTTGACAAAAAAATTTCCGTCGTTGAGAGATATTTTTCTTTCTCCATGAAATTATGGAGGTTTTAGTTCGAATATATAGCACTTAAGTAAGAATTTATGGCTGCTCGGCCTTTATTATTCCGATATAAACTTGGAATTAAAATCTTAAAAGGTAATAGGAGGAACGGGACTTTTTAACTTCAAGTTCTTTTTTCCATCACACCAGAAAACTCGCTTCTCCAACATGGATTTTTTTTGTTGCATCCAAAGGGGTTACACAGTTCAAACTATCTCTTGGTCTAATGGTAAAAAGCATTAAGGTTTTTCCTTGGTGCAAAATAACATTGGAGAAATATCGCGTGTAATTCTTTAGCAAACACGGTGTTGAGAATTCTAGTTTCTGAGGCCGAATTATTGATACAGAGATTCACAGATATGAAAGAGCACCTGATAAAAAACCGGTTTTTTGTTGTTCCAGAATGTATTCTTTAAACAAATCTTCCCCAACAGCAAGTTCAATAAGGTCCAATGTAGCTATTATAACTGACCGCTCAAAACTGTACTGATCCACATGTAGTCCAGAACTTCGCAGTAGCAAGTCATTTACCGAATATTTCATCTCTGCACTTAGTATCCAACTCGTCTGCCGTAAAAATGGTCTTTATTTCTTTGGAGAGTTCAAAACCACTTTTGGTCTGATCACACCGGAAATTCTCATGGATAAATTGATAATAAAGAGATTCCAAAAAATATACAACTACAGATCGCTCGTTGGCCGAAAATGAACCATAGTATCTAATGTGAGCAGTACAATAATCACCGTACCGTACGCTACTGAGCAGTATTATGCATAAATTTCTGCCGGATTCCATAGGATGTCGATCCGGTCGGGAGACGCAACGGCCTCTGCGAACGGGGCTAACTTGGAATCTAGGAATTTTTTTTGTTTTTGAATTGCTGGATAATATTCTTCGATTCCCGTTAGGGGTGTCACAGTTAGAGTCGTCATCGATGGTATAAATAATCTTCTAACACAGGAACTATTGTAGCTAATTTGAGCTACAAAACTTGATTCAAAAAACTGTGCTGAGCTATGAATCACGACGGTTTGTGCCGATTGTCAATACGCGAGTAACATCATTAACTTTATCGCAGCCAGCTTGTTGATGGATACTCCATGCCATGATATCGCTACATCCAAACGAAGTGGAATCCCCCTTGATACAGTAGTGCAGTACGGCAGTCAATTGCACACAGTATGCTGTGGGGTATCGAATGGGATGGAGAACAATGTATTCGAACGGCAGTGTCATCCGAAATGTCTGAAACTCTCCATCTTTAAAAACTCGAATCATTTCCGTGTCTATAGCGGCGCTTCCGTTGGTCGCTCTGCCCATGCATTGGATTGCATTACAATCTTGTTTTGAGTGACTAACTTTTCCAGAGCTGGCGTAAGATGTTCATTAGTGAACGCTTCCGCTGGATTATGCTCACTAAAGAATCCAAATTACTTCCGTGCCTCCCTATTTTCATACGATACTCGAGGGAGGCGGAAATCGATCAAGAGAGGCTTTCAGAAGTTTTGTTTAGTGACAAAAGGCTGTCATAAAGACTTTTAAAGTCTTTTAAATATGCAAAAAGACTATAGATACAATGATGTCGTTCATTGAAAGACGAACTGTTGAGGTTAATCAAACCCGTGAATCATTGGACATTGTTCAGCTGCTAGAACACTTCCTGTAACTCGCCTTAGCTTCATACTACCGTAGTGTACGATATCGTTGAATCAGAAGCATCCATTACCAACATCATGAAAACCATCTGAGACTTGAAACCTTGGTTCGATGCGAGTCCATTGTCTACGAAAACTGAAATACGAAGTGTCTCTCTGTCCAGTGTCACAAATATCAAACCTTGGGAAGGCTCTCGTAAGAATTTTTGATCACTTTGTTGAGAAAATTAGCTGCCTTGGTGTCTGGGTCGGTGACCTGGGAGGCGGCTGAGAAAACGTACGATAAGTCAGACCGACATACAGCAGCAATGTTGGCACCGCGGGCGCGTTGCGAGATGTACTAATCTTTGTCTACGGTCTTCTCAAATATAGTATTCAGATTTTTTTTCTGGGTCTGCTGAGAAATCTTATACACACCCGCAGTCAAGAGAGGCTTGATCGCTATGAAGCGGATGTAATTTCCATCACTCAGGAACTCCACCGGTATTTATTTAAAACTCCTTAGAGCCTGATTCCTCAAGTTAAATAAAGGCTGTTGTTTCTAGAATTTGATATTTCATCAGTCTGCAAGCACTTCATCGCCCTCGCGGTGTCTTCTTTGCAAAAATTAATCGCCAGCATCCGTGAATGTACATGAAGCAAATTTCGTGGACAGAAGCTTTCAACTTAAGGGATGATTCATTATGGCTAGCATAGGTTTTAAACCAGTGGGTTTCGGCTTCAGGAAGTCCATAAACCGGTCGATCCACAAGAACGATAGTTTATGGGAAAACCGAGTGATGGGGGAGGACTGATGAACACTGGGTGTTGAAGCGTTTGACCTTGATTGGGTGTAAGCTTAGGAATTGTGGGTGCGTGTGTCATCAATCCATGCTTCTTGTCGTGAACAGCTTATACAACTAGTCGGGATTTTTCGTAGGCATCAGGTTGTCCTGCATTCTCGATCTTGTCTCCAAAAAGGATTCCATAGGTGCGAAATAAATCCCCTTCTTCCTTGTGCACTGGACGTAAAACTCCTTCGAATCTAGCTCTTCGTATTCCTTTTGCCAATATGAGGCGAATCGGTCTTCATCTGTGAGCTGAGGGATGCAAATTTATGGGCGTCGTTACCCAATTTCTGATGTAGAGGGCGATGAAGAAATGTCGTCCTGTTGCTGGCGGTCATTATTCCAATAATCATTTGAAGTGAGATCTGCGATATCCTCTTCTTCAGTGACTTATAAAACTGTTTCGGACAGGTTGTCCGCGATCATACATAAATGCGCCGTGATAATGGGTAACCCTGCCGGATAGTCTTCAGTACATCTCTTGATGGCTGTAGAAGGAAATTTAGACGGCCCATGCGGCAGTAGCGCTGTGCATTTTTCTTCTTCCAAACCAAGTAGAGTAAAGGGTCTTTCCCATTTTTTGCTCCGAGTTCTAAAACGAGTAAATCAGAGCCAATTGAAACAGTACATATGTCTGGTGTGTCTGGTCCGTTACGAGAGTTTAGTGCAGCCTTGACATGGCGTTTCGAAAACCGCTTGATCATTTTCTCCGTAGCCTTACGAATGGCAGTTGCATGTCGATACATTGAATGTTTAGGCTCCTTGTTGGAGACAACAAGGAGAGGGGGGCTCCGTAAACGAGTAAAGTTGGAACTAATCCATCTGGACCAACTGAGTCGTTCATCGCTTTGACATTAGATTGGAGAGAAGCCTCTTTGTCGAGATCAGGGGCTTCAGCCTTGATGATGCGATAGGCACGGCGAACAGGGTCATGGTAGCGCTCTACAATGGTCAAGTAATTTGGAGACTCGACAAGTATAGACTTAGCCTGAATGTGGAGAAGATTACAGTTGTTTTTGATATACTTTGCCATAAAGTTCTTTCCTGCATCATGAATGGTAATGTCAGGAGGTCCCACGTATACATCAATCCAACACAGAAGTAGTGAACTCTAGACATATTCTGCAGAAAACTCGATAACCATCGCCCTGCTTGGAAGTTCGTCAATTCGTCCAAAACGTGCAGTATGGGCTTACCATCAATGGAAAAAATGTCCAAAAAACTGCATGATTGAATATATTGTCCCTCGAAGAGTGAACGTAAACCTCTTTGGTTTTTGCGAATTTAATTGACAGTGCCGGAATTGGCGCCCAATCAGGTTAGCAAACCACGTGTCTTTCCTGTCAACGTAAGAGAGGTCCGCGCGTTTCAATAACTTATACAGCTTTTCTGCTGTTGGGTGTCCAAAACGACGTTGAAACCGGCGAAGCTCCTGTTCTGTAAAGAATTAATTGATGATCGGGTTCCATATCACAAACGGGTAATCGAATACCCAGTTCACTCTGTTATATTGCCCTGTTTCTGCATGTGTCAGTCGATTGGTTAGATTCTTGTGGTGAATACCGCGTCTGTCCGTATCATTGAGACACGAAAGGATTGGAATATTGGCCTTGATAATGTGGATGTAGAAACTTAGGACAATGCCATCGATCGGAAAGTGCACACGTGCGATGCAGTTCGACTTCGCAGAGGCAATTCCGAAATGGCACTTGGCGGCTTTGGCAGCGTTCATTTTAGGAGTTTTCTCTACATGTCGGCGGTATGCAAATTATTGTCCTTTAACTGAAGTACTACCTCGAGCTGCACCTGTATCCACCATAATACCGTAAAATACCTTTTGGTTTTATCGCTGCGTATTACAAGTTTCCTGGCGAGAAAATGAGTAGCGGCTGACTCTTGAAGTTGGGAGGCAAATGAATCGAGATTATTAGCATTTCCTGTGGCCAAAGGGACCTTAGACGATGGTTCAGATTGATCTTTGCTAACCAAATTGTCTTCGAAGGTAATCATGTAGGCGACAACGCCTTCCATTTCATCCAGCAATTCCGAATCGTTACCATTGTCCGATTCAGACGAACTATCTTTGACATCCACGATAAATTGTTGGATGGCTTTGTGCTTGCGCAATGCTGTAAGCAGTCCGTACTTAGGATGATTTGAGGACCAACAAACCATAGCTCCGCAAACGAAACACTTCTTCCTTTTCCGTTGTTTTCTCTCGTTATTTCCTTAAGTTGATACCTTCTGTCTGCGAAGTTGGATAACGGATCAGAAACTCTGCACGCATCCGTAATCTTAGTTGCAACAGATGCATGGAGGTCAGAGATTATTCTTAGCAAAGTCTCGGCCGGCTTCTGGTAAGCAAGGTGACATGTGTTGACATCCTTTAGAGCATTAAAAATCTTGTCACGGAGAATATTGTCTTGACGATGCGCACGGGAATCGAAACCTTTATATCCGAAAACCTCGCGACCAGGAATATTCAAGCAGTTTGTCACAGACTTTTCCACATTCTGTTTCATAATCAGAGGAAGAATCAGACTTTCCCATTCAAGAAGTAGGGCGCGAGTGCTCCCAGGTGTCTGGAAGCGGCTCCTCACTTTGTCTGCAAGCTTTGTCAGATTCAAACTTCTTCCCTTGCATTAGTCAAAATAAAACTGACCAGCAGCCCCGCAAAGTATGATAAAGAAAATTTTCGTGACTCACTCATCATTTATCTCAGCCTGATCACAGAACTCATTGAAAACAGCGAATTTGCGATCGAAGTTGTCCACTGTAGTTCCCCTGTACCGATCTTTTTCATTCTGGTAGGCTTTGAAAAAATTCGACAGATTGGTGCGACGGTGGCTGGGACTAGGATCTGTGTTGCCCTGAATAGTGGTGCAGTCATTCAGAGGACGGCGATTATCGGATTCTTTCGAGGACTCAGGAGTTCCATCCTTGCTCTTGTTCTTCAATTGACGGTCAGGTTGATCCGGATCATCATCAGGTCATGGCAGATCGTCTTGAGCAACACGATAAAGAGATTTTGCCATGTGAATGTTTCTACCCTTAGGCACGTACACACCATTACATCTGAGATTGTACCGTAAGCCACAAAGTCATCGAGAGAGAATGTCTGGAAATACTCTGCGAAAAATTCAAAAAGAGACGAGCCATGCCATAGTTTGTCTGATATAGATGCAAAGCGCAGGACATAAATTCGACCTTGTCGTTGCGAGAGGCACCGTCTGATAATCCAATGTGGAAACAGATGGAAGCGGCTTCCAGCAGGTTAATTTGCGTTCCCTGACCCTAGAGTTCGATCATGGTTCTTGCTGATGTATTCGACAACTGATCAGTGATCAGGGTCCGGTCGGGAGACGCAAGGTTTCTGCAAACAGAATCCAGTCAAGAGACGCAACGACGCAACGGCCTCTGCGAACGGGGCTAACCTGAAATCTACGAAGCTGTTGTAGTTTTTGAATTGCTGGTTAATATTCTTCGATTCCCGTTAGGAGTGTCACAGTTAGAGTCGTCATCGATTGTATAAATAATCTTCTAACACAGGAACTATTGTAGCTAATTTGAGCTACAAAACTTGATTCAACAAACTGTGCTGAGGTATGAATCTCGACGGTTTGTGCCGATTGTCAATACGCGAGTAACATCATTAACTTATCGCAGCCAGCTTGTTGATGGATACTCCATGTCATGATATCGCTTATCTAAACGAAATGGAAACCCCTTTTGATACAGTAGTGCAGTACGGCAGTCAATTGCACACAGTATGCTGTGGTGTATCGAATGGGATGGAGAACAATGTATTCGAACAGCAGTATCATCCTCAATGTTCGACATAGGAAAACTCTACAACCACCTTTATCACTTCAATAATACATTCTTAAATATCAAAAAAGATATAATCACCGTACCTAGAGTCGAAAATTACTGCAAAATATGTCTCCTTCTGCATTACAAAGTAGTAAAATAAGACTGTTTAAATGATTGATTAGTGTCAAAGGAAAATCGCAAAAGGCGAATTAGGATCATCCATTCAGAACTAAAGTCCCCGAGCGGCAATCTCTCCACTAAACCCAGCACATTTCAAATCAAGTCCAGGTTTTTCGGCTGCTAGCCGTAAACAGCTGGAAACAAAACTTCTACAACTGAAACGCAGCTAAGCGATCAATGAAAGTCAATTAGACCTCTCTCAATGAACCTACTACTTGCTAGAAAATTAAAATGCCCTAAAACGTCGAGAAAATGAAAATTTGCAAATTATGACTGATGTTTTGTGTTTTCATGGTTTCTTTTCAACTAAAGAGTGCTTCTGAACTCTTGCAGCTCTTTATCTCAGCAATCAGAATGCGTTAATACCTAAAATACATGCTGTAGGCTCAACAAAGGCGTGTTTTGCATACATAAAGCCCTTTTCTCATGCTTATACTACACCTGGACGCACAAATGTGCGAGTTACAAATAGACACAATATTTTTTTTACCAGTAATATGAATTCTGTGGATCAGTGCTGCTCACCGATGAAACGCGATTTATCTGTGACGGACTAGTGGTATTCAATATTTGTGACCCAATTTGAGGAGTTGCAAAGTAAGTTGGTTCAAGTCTCAGCAGAAGGGGAATTAAATAATGGCTCGTGATGCTTCTATCCTCACGGAAAACGAAATTTCAACGAATTAAGTCATATTTAGATGAATATCGCCACATCTGCTTGCTATAGACTTTTTTCTTGTTGTCAGAAGATAAAAAGTGCCGTAAAATTTTATTTCTCAGCAATATAATTGGCCAGAAAAACCCAGCAAAGAAAGATATGGACGTGACGAAGGAGGGTTCGTATTTTGAATTTTCCTGTCCGTTCTCCCCACTTGAACTCTGTCAAGATAAAATGGCTGATATAGGCTAAGAAGGTGTGTAATCGGGAGATCTGACTATTCATTCTAAAAAATTAATGACAGAAGCTATCCGAACGTTGCATAGCAAGCTTTAGCTAATTGAAATATTGAGCGCTCATACTGGCTTTGATGTCACCTTTTTTATTTCCATTCAAGGGCAACACTATTTCAAGAGAAATCTAAGCTAAGATAGCGCTGAAGATATTTTCAATGGTTATATGCTCAGAAAGCTTAAAATTAAGCGCGTATATCACTTGAATCGCCCCTCCAATGGACAATAGCGAGATTTTGGCCTTAATTCCCGCCATATCGTATTCAACTCCCTGTATGCACCTGTAAGTCCAACTAATCAACTAGAGGGAGATTTCACCTTTCATAACTCGTTAGTTCCACACCTCCAACGGATTGACTCGTTTATGGAACTAAATGCCTCAGTTGTGTCATATGATTGTCAATTCTTGTGTTCATACTGTTCCACACACCACTGCACTTGGAACACACGCAACATCTGATTATTACTGAGCCAATTTGCAAAGCCAGTTTGGAGGCACTCGTAAACTGCTTGCTGAAAATCTTATCAAACGTAAATCAATAAAAAGACGCCAAGTGAACCAAAAATTTAGTCCTCCCAGGTTAAATATTCTGCTTAATCCTAATCCAGTGCAACCAGAGTTCAGAAAGCACTCAATAATGCAAATAACGGCCATATAATTTATAAATTGCAGCGATTTAAACAGCTCTATGCGTAATGGTGCTCGGAAAAAGAAATCGAAAGAAAATATACTATCTCTGGATTTTCGCCAAAGCACAACCGAGTAGATTTAATGCAGACCTCGAAGAGACGAATCACATACCTCAGCGGCTTACTCCCCAGCAAAAAAATCATTACAAATTTATAGTCCAGATTAACTTTACACGAAAAGTTCCCCTTGAAAAAACTCTCCCGCTTTTTACCAAAGAACTACAAGAGACCAACTTTAGATTTCCTTAACGTCAAAAATATTAGCTCACTTGGAAAGAAAACGTTATTTACCTCTGATCGTCTTCTAGACTCGGCTCTTTCGTATCTCCAAATTAGCTGCATTGCCTTCCGGATTTAACCATTTTTCTCCAAGCATGTAATTGTAAGATACCCTTTAAGTCCCTGAAAAGGCATCAAAATGCCCAGAGAATAAGATTTAAAGGTTTAATGACAAAAAATGTTTGATCAAGAAGCATCTGCAGCTCTTTTGGAAACCACCAGCCAATTTGGACAAATAATCAACGGTTTGTTTGGCATGAAGGATGGAGGATGGTTCAAGTGCCAAAAAATCGGTGATGTAATGCTCATTGCGAAAGCTTTCCGCAATAACAAAAAATTGCTCTTCTGTTAATTCTTTTGGAAGAATAATACGTGTTCAGATCAACAAGCCAGATAGCTGGCACAAAATGGTGCTTAGGGGTGAATTTGTTTCGTACAATAGAAAAGTTTGCGGCACTAGCACGCTTCTTGGAATGGAGAATCTTGGCGATTGGGATTTCGTAAACAACATAAAGTGTAAGAACCGTAAGCTTTTTGGGGCCCGGAAGAACAAGGAGAACCATGAAACCACCAAATCTCGTAGAGTAGCTGCGATTGATACGGTGCTGCAGCATAATCACCTAAGTGAGCGATTGAGCGCCGAGTGGGGTCATGTGACCTATCAAGGTGCCTCACAGAAGGCTAAGAAATACTCAAGCAACAGATTAAAAGGAAGAATTATGGTTTTGGAATTGACAATTTGGGTTTTCAAATCCAGAATTCGAACAATGAGTTGCAATAAATTTGAAAGT
The DNA here is from genome assembly GCA_002205965.3 of Kappaphycus alvarezii. NCBI lineage: Eukaryota > Rhodophyta > Florideophyceae > Gigartinales > Solieriaceae > Kappaphycus > Kappaphycus alvarezii. Next base: position 471,571 of record NADL03000005.1, read on the forward strand.
ACTTACAACCTGAATACTGCATAGTTCGTGTGGGACCCAGAACGTAGATCTAAAGCGCGAAAGACAGCAATACCGTAGGGCACCTGGCAATCGTACTGTATTGCCGCTGTCAGAAGTCTCTTTTTGTGATATTATTTTTCCCAAATTCCGGACAAGTCCGTATTTTTCCTACTGCAAGCAGCAGCGCCACATAATTCGTGCGTACTACAGAGCGTAGAGCAAATTTTTCAACGAGATCAATATATAGTGCAGCCAGAAACCGTACTGTACCGCCCCAAGCAGAGGTACAGTAATGTTTCGTGATCGTTTTCACCCAGAATCTCGGAAAAGCCCGTCCACTGGCTGCAGCCGGAAGTGTAATGTAAGGTTGGGGCAAATTTTTTAAACATTCAACCGCCATTGAAATTTGTACTGTCAAATCTTCCAAGTTGACAAAAAGGCGTCTGGTCCGGACCACTCGGCCCCCAACTTGTACCTAATATTTTTGCAGGTGAAGCCACCCATTGGGCAAGTGTAGACCTAACGGATCTCTGTCTTTTATATTATTGATTAGCAGACGTTGAATTTACTTACTGTGCTGTCGTAGATAGTGGTATCATAGATGAAAAGGTTTTAAATCAACACAGTCGCCCCAGTGTTGGATCTGAACCTTACTCCCAGCTTTCGGCTCTTCAACTACCTGCTAAAGGCAACTTTGAAAATAGTTACGTTCGACCGCCCCGGTTCCTTCTCTTTTTCCGATTCTATCCTATATTATATTACCCCTTTTATTTTCTTAATAACTTTTTGCTTAATTTTGTGCCCTACACTCCACTCCTACATACAAGCACTAACTTCGACATTATCGTCGATGACTTCACCCCTGTATTCAAAAGAGACAATCAACACTCTTGAAATACTTATATACCTATTTTGTCCAGGTTGCTCGACTGGTGTCCTCTGTTCTTTTTATCCAATTCCACGGTTGGATCTAGTATTCTGCAGATCACAGCCATGGCTTCCAATCACGAGGAATATATACTGTCCTGACGTCTAAAAAATCACCTCTGCTCTACCACCCTAATATTTCCTCGAAATAAGAGAGATGCGCTACTGATCGCATGGTGCTAAAAGAAAAAGAAGAAAAGCCAACATTATGTGAGTCTTGGTCTCTGTGTATGGATTTTCTCGTCTTCTAGCGTCATTCCGTCACTCAGCTGGGGCAGCCAAGCACCACCTATTGTACAAAAATAGAGAGGGCACGGAAAAATAATGTTTTGGCAGCAATTTAAGAAATTTCATAACTAAATATTAATCTGATATGACTCTTACAGTAACCGTCTAACTAGGTCATGAAAATTGTTGTCCACCCCCGTAATCATCTTCTTTATATCTTTCATATCCAGAAGAGAGAGAGGAATTGAGCGAAGACGAGAGAGAGTATGTGGTAGAAAGAGGAGTAATGAGCGAGCGAAAATGAGCGAGAGGGAGGGAGACCAAGAAAAAGAGATGGGAGAGGCGAAGGTGGTAAGGAAATTTCCTCAGACAGAACATGGAGGGAGAAAGGTGCTTATATACACCTGGAGCCAAGTAACCGCTGCTTTCGTATGATCAGGAGAAGCTTCTAGAAGCCATTTAGACGATAGTGAGGCAAGCTAATCCTGGACCTGCTTGAGCTGATCTGGAATAGATCAGATCAAACGTACAGCTTTGTAAAGTGCATAAATGTAACGGTCAAGTTCCAGGTTTGACATAGACTACAATTAATGTTTGTACGCCTGTTTGAGAGCTGTAAGCAGTCAGCAGAGGCCACAGAAAGCAATAAACCGACATAAATCAACGACTTTCCTTAAATGGATCACCTCCTCTTTCACCAAAATCACAGTAAAGCGCTTTTCGCTATCATCTCAGACATTCTTTTGACCTCATGACTCTATTGATTTGGCGATGATGGTGTTGAACTCCGTCATCATCTCGACGCTGTCATGGATATCAAGACACGTCCCAATTTCTATTCTCCTGATTCCTCTGCCAATATTCGGCGCACTGGTCTGGTCTGTGCTTTGATTCCCGAGCTGCAACAAAATTTCCTTCTGTGTCGAAATACAGGATACATAAATATACGTATGTGCTGTTTACAGAACTATAGTGTAGTTTACGCCCTTACTGCTATTTACACCCTACTTTGTCTCTATTTTCTCTATCCTATTGTATTGTTAGCGATTCCTGTTAGGACTGTTGTATTATAATGGTCACTAGGACCGTCTGCAGGGCTATCAGCTAGGAAATTTAGTAATCATTTACTAGATGTGCTAGCGATATTCGACTGTGTCTACTGCCTATAAAAGTACTAGCCGCCTTGGACACTGAAGTTAAAAGAGCACCAACAATTTTATTTCAACAAACTCAACTTGCCTACCCTAAGCAAAAAACCTTTACAATTTTTCAGGCTCGCGGCTGACTCCGCCAATCTGCTTTTTATCGCTTGAATTTTCGCAACATTCTTGTGGTCTGGCGCGCTCGCAATTTCTGGATACACCTACTGTAGTAGTGAGGGTGCGGTACAGTGTAGAGTACAGTACTGCACAGTATTGCACAAACACATTTTAAAGAGATTGTAGTATGCATAGTGTCAGCGGGGGGGAGCGAGAGAAAGGAAGGCACAGTGAACGGGTACAAAAGCCCCCGGGATGCCGTTGCAGTCCCGTATTTGGTGTGTTTAATTTGTCCGATTACCGTAGATACGTAGTTGACTCACAGGTAGGTAGGTTGTCCGATTGACCGCTTTTCCCTGTCCTCTGTTGTCTCTCCTCTCGCCCCGATCGGGCGGAGAGCTCTGCCTTATGTAGCCTACCCAAAGGCACGCTGCTGCGACCGTCATGTCCAACGCGGCATGCTTGCTCGCCGGCATTGAGCCGGCTCTGTAAGGAAGTTCATGTACAGTACTGTAGTGTTACCCATCATCGACGACTTATCCCACATAACGCATTAGCCGCGTGGATATAACCGACCACATCTTCCATGCATTAAAATAACCCAAAAAATTCCCCCCTTATGTAGCCGTTCGCATGGCAATATGGGAGTGGTAACAGCTCGATAAGTACTTTATTACCGGTAGCAATATACAGTACACCAGTACTGCCACCTGTCAAATCCGGCACAAGTCATCACAGTCGCCAAAATCACTGTAGTCGTGGCCCGCGATTGGACACGACCGTTTGGACAGTATGCACTGTACAATAGAGAGTGCACAGTACAGTACAGTACTGTACATAGTGCACGTCTTGATCTCCACCTACGGATCAACGTAACAGCACACAGTAAATCCACTGATGTCAACTACGGTAGATGGTTGCTGAGGTCATTACGGTACATATGTAAGTTTGTTACCCAGCGGCAGCAACTGGAACCGCACATCCTTTTTCACGCTAACGTAACCGCTTAGCGAGAAGGGTTGCATCTGCCCTTGCGTCGCCATCATATTCCTTAGCTTCGATCAACCCCCGCTTTCCTGCTTCTCTTGCCTCCGTCTCTCCATCCTTCCACGCAATGACCCCCCTCCACTCCCTGCAATCAACCCTCCACCACATTCTAGGGCCCCCAACCTCACACCTCCCTTCCGCCGTCACACTGTCTGCCAACCCCTCTACATTCTCACCCAATGTCTCGGTCTCACCCTCACTGCCGTCACTTCCTGCAAAATCTCTCCACCCGTCGACTTGACAACCCACGCATCTACATCTCCTTCCAGCCCGAACGCTCCCCCATCGCCGCTGATCATCACTTCCTCGCTTTCCAAACTTCCGAATTCGCCCTCCCTATCCGAGCGCCTGACATCTCCCTCAACTTTGATTTTTTCGACCGTCCCAACTTTACCCGCCCTCATGCAGTTTTCCCTTTACTTGTTATGACAAAAGCACCCATACATGTCTCATGCTTGCTCCTGTCGATGCCTTCCATGATCAAGTTCTCGCCATTGTCGAGAACCCCCTCTCTGCCCAGCGAGAATTCGTTGGGGTTGGTCTGGCGATCTCGATGCGGTGCCGGAAGCGTTTTCCACAACCCTAGCTGTAATCATTGGCTCCTCCCCACGTCATCTTTTCTCAGTCTGGGGCTCTTTAATCCGCGCCGCTGCGTCTGGCCGCCTCGATCGTCCGTTGAACCTTGTGGCCGTTATGACGATGTTGCTGTGGCAAAGTTATCCATGTGGACTGATAACGGCTCCTCATATTGGTATCGTACAGAGCAGGGTATGGACTTACCTTCCACCTTAGAGGCCACGGTTGCCTATTTAGACAAACATGAAGTCCCTATCGCTCTATAGAGTTTGATAGTTGGTTCTATCCTCACGAAATCACACGTCCGTAACAGAACTCCATTATCCTCGTCGTCCCCCAACTGGCATGCTACGCTGGGAGCCACGCCATGATGTCCTCGGCGAGGGTTCCATCAAAAATCTGCGCAAAAGATTAGGAAACCGACCGCTCATTCTGCATAGTCGACATATCTCATCCAGGTCCGACTACACTGCGGACCCATTTCTTGAAACTGAGGAATGGTGGATTGATTCGGATAGAGCTCATCCTGCCGGATCTGCTCTGTTTCGGCGGTGGATGCAACAGGCCGCTGATTGGGGGCTACTGTGATGAGCAGGACTGGATCGTCGAGGTCTGGCTTGGAGTGCGGCAATTGAGAGAAAGGCCAGGGCGTATCGAGGCTTGGCAAAATCAGCTGAATTCCGCCGCCAAGGAACATAACATTAATCTAATCTGGTGCATGGCTACTATGGCAGACATGGCAAACGCCGTCTCTCTTTCTCAAGTCGTCGCAGTTCGCTCCTGTGATGACTATCGATACGCTAGAGATCCCTCGATTCTGTGGAGGTGGCATCTGACCGTTAGTGCGCTCATTCGTTCTCTGGGTCTGCTGCCGTTTAAAGATGTGTTCATGTCTCACTCAAATGACTCTAATCTTCCTGACATTAATGGAGACCCCAACGCAATGTTAGAAGCGTGCCTTTCCGCTTTATCCGCTGGCCCAGTAGGTATTGGTGACCGACTTGGGCGAACCAATATTGACTTGTTCGAAAGACATGCCGGTCAGATGGTACACTCATCAAGCCTGACTTTCCCCTTGCAGCTCTAGACCGTTCAATCAGAGATCCAACAGGACTGCTTGGGCAGAAACGAATTGCGGCCCATGGAGGTACGTCATGGCGATTAGAACGGGATCAAAATTGATGGTGTCCCTGGGGACAGCGAAAACCTGACAGAAACTTTGCAACTCGACCCCTCGACTCCTGCCCTCGTTTATAACTGGAAGACAAAGACCGCAGAACTGGCCAGGTCCGTCACAGCTTCTCTCAGGCTTCATGAGTGGACTCTTTGGGTGGCCTGCCCAACAATTGACGCAGCCACAGCTATGTGCCCATTCACGCTCATAGGCGATACCAACACTTCGCAACCATGGGACAGGCGCGTTCGCATTTACCCAGACCTCGTGTCCGCTGACAAAATTTTGTTTGACGTACTAGGAGTGCAAGACGAAGACGTCGAGATCTCCTTTTGGTCCAGCACTGGTGGGCTTGAGAGCAGAACAGTTACAATTCCTAGTAAGGGGTGGCTGCACTGCTCTGCAACCTGGCCCTCTAACAAAATGTCCTTCAAGTCCGAATCTCCAACATGACCAGCGAAAGTTACTAGTGGAAGAGAGTCTGAGCATGAGCCTCATGGCCTGCTGTAAGGTTGCTTAATGCTCTTCATTGAGTTCGTTCGATTTCCGTCGCTTATGAAAGGCGGGCAAGATAATGGGGCTTTCCTTTAGACTATTCTCACAGCAGTCATGTACCTTGCATGTGAATCAGTTTCGGTGGTTGTAAATGCTTGGCCCTCAGGAAGCGCGAGCGCCTCTGCCAATCCGACAAATTTGCGGTGAGGCTTCACTTCATTTCTAACCTCGGAGCGGACTTCGGTAATGACCTCCTCCATGACTTTATCTGGAACATGGATGAGATGCTCAACCCACCAGTAATCGAGCTCGTCGTGTGTTGGAGGACCGCCCGTCCCTAATCGAACTCCAATTCCGGAGGGATGGACTGGGACGGGATTTTGTGCCTCGTGCCATGCTGATCGTCCTGATAGATACGGAGATTAGAGAGCCATACCTTTCGTAAGCGATTCGCTGGCAACATTCCCTTGACTGCAAGGCGAATTGGATCCTCAGGGCGCTTCTCCATAACTGTGCGGATGGGCACCTCCTTGTAGCCACCGGGATAACCGGAATGGTGGGTGTAAACCTTATTGAAGCGTTTGCGACCTGTCAAGGATATGTGTCTCGCGTTGATAACAATGACAGGATCTCCGCAGTCCATGTTCCTCATGTACATTGGCTTGTGTCTTCCTTGCAAGATTTTGGCAATCTGAACGGCAACCCTGCCTAGGACTTGATCTCGGGGCATCGATTATGCGCCAGATACGGTCGCGTGGGACTTGATGCCTCATCCATGCTGATGAGCCCCGCTGAGTGAACCTCATCTTGACAAATACCGATAATCCCTAGAGGACGCAAATATGCAGAATTGAGGCCTCGGGCTCCGCTCTTTCAGCTGCCTTCGTTGGAATGGACAAGGAGTGCGACTGTCGGAGACGCTCGGTGGATTAGAGAATTCAAGCCGAAGCAGCTTGCAGTGAAATGACTACTGCATTCGTAAAAAACTACAGCCCGGTGTTGCTTCCGTTGACAGTAGGGCACGAATGTACTTCACGTGGCGGAGATAGGTGGGAGCAGTGGAGTAATTGCTCTAGGGAAGTCAGCAGTGATAGACGCTACGATTAATCGTTATTCCCAATTGTCCGACGTCGCGTGCGTGATCCCGAAAAAGTACATACAGTACTGTACATAGTATGGCAATGTACTGGACAATACAGTAATGTGCAATACAGTAGTGCTGTAAAGCAATAAACTTCACAAATGGACAATAGTGTCGTACTTTTACAGTACTATAATTCTACTGTAATGTGAATATTAGATTTTGTGTTCTCTGCTCGGTTCAGCTTGAATAGTCTACAGTACAGTACTGTACTGTACGGTACCTTCGAAGATACAGTAGCTAGCTAGTGTCTATCCGACCACGCACTGTCCTCATATGAGGCACACTTTGTCCTCATATGAGGACAATTTCCGTTACATTTTGGAAAGGAAAATGTTTTGGAAGCCCGAAATTTTTACTGGAAAAAGGTTTTTTATGTTTAGTTACGGTACAGTAATTTTTACTGTACATGCGCACTCGTTTCTGAAACCCCCACGATAATACGAACTATTTTACCTTCCAAAATGAAGTCGTTTTCACAACTTCTTGCGAAGAGCGGAAGCTGGTGAGGGAAAATTGGTCTAGCCTTCACCGAGGTCAACAATCTTGAAAAGTTTGTTTTGATCGGCCATCTCATATGAGGACAAATGTCCTCATATGAGGACAACGGTCCAATAGACACTAGGCTCTGCAGAGTCACATTTGCTCTGTTTGAAACCGTATCGTCTCGTCAAAACATGTTGAGAGCATTCCTACTGGGCGTCCAAATCCGAGTTCCAACGTACTTTCGAATAATGCACTCCGAAACGGTCGCGTACCGGTCAAATTTCAAATAAAATCAATCAATTGTCACAGTATTTTGAAAATCAGTTTAGCAAATCTCGTTCCAAAATTCGCTTTTTGAACCACGATTTTGGAGCGCGATGAGCTCGACACGTGCATTGCTGTGTCTGTACAGGTATTGGCGCCAACCCCGAAACAGGGAAAATAACGTAGAACTACAAAGTCAAAGCCCGCACGATGAGCTGGTTTTCAGCAAAGTTTTGGTGGAAATCAGTCGGAGTGTAGAAAACCTTCTGCAGTTGCAGCTGCTGTTGCCGACTGCGTCGCGATCAAACAACGCGATCGGCTAGTGTCTCTTCAAGCCTTCCGAGGAAAGTAAATTGAGAACGGCTTGACTCAGGGTATCTCAATCGTGTGAGCTTTCAGGAGAGCTGCACTCTGCGAGGACGTCTCTATTCAGAACTTCTCACGGTCGCATCTTCATTGTTCAATACTTGAACTTATTCAGAGCCTCACTATGGGAGCTGGTCGTGGTTGGTCCACGGAAGAAAGCCTGGCCGCGTGCAGGGCATATACAATTTTGTCTGAAGACCCTCTTTCTGGAAGTGGGAAGAAGAAGGAGGTCTTTCAGCTTCAGGTAAGCAAGGCGTATGAGTCTATTTTGGACGAGCTCCGCGAGAAGGACCTAAAGGCACTGTTCGCGTCGAGAACTGGTGACGCGATAATTTAACGGAATCGCAAGGCGCGGTGCGAATTTTCCAAGTTCGAGGGGACAATTGGGTCCATGAAGCGCAAACATCCAACTGGTTCCCTTGGGAAGATGACTTTATTCGGGCCGCGACCGCGGTTTACAACGGTGATGCAACAATTTCTAATACGTATAATTTTTAGAGATACGAGTATACAATGCGGGCCTCCGTTTCCCTTCTTAGGATGCCTTCGCTTCTTCAGGACGACAGCCGCTTGGCCTCTAGTTCAGGGATCCAAGGACCAAACGTTTGGTCCTCCCAGGTTTCATTGGTTTCGCGAGCTGAGGGGGTAATTGAAGAGATGAGAGGTGGGAATAATCACCTTCAGTCTAATGTAGCTGATACGGTTGGCGTAAACGTTCAAGCAGTCGGTAATAATCAGGTAGAAACCCCGGCAAGGCCCACAGGGACCAAACTGGCAAAGAAGTTGGCTCTAACACATCAAGCGTTGAAGAGGGTCGGATAGTATTGTTCCTCTAGCAAATTCCTCTTTGAAACGCGTGAGACTTCAGGAAAATAGCTTCAGATTGACCAATCAATAAGCCATGTTGGTATTGACTTCTGCCAAGGCACTGATCCAGCTCTCCGACGTCGATTTCTCTCGATCATGCAATCAAAGGCGATTCAAGAATTGAAGAAAGCTCCTTTTTCGGACTTAATGCCCTTTCAGGCGTTCAAAACGTTGAAAATTTTAGCTCTATGGCACCTAGTGCTTCACATCCGAGAGAGAGGCATGGGATTTCCCATGAAGAAACAGCCTCAAACAATGGACCGGTGACAGAAGATGCGCCCGAGGCCTCTGGGTCGGAAGTGCTCTCCATTATGAACCTAACTTGATGCCACTGCCTCGAAATCATCACATTTTCTATCATCTATTGCTGTAATAATGCCAAGGGTGTTACCTCTCAGGGCTGTTAGTCATGTTTTACACATAAATGTTCCACACGAGTCAGGAATTGTGTCCGCAGAGGATCCGCGTTGGCCTCAGGGAGGTCGAAACGAGGAACAGCTGCCTTGACGGTCGGAGTAGCTTTGCCAAATTTGAAGTGGTAAAAATGAAGGAGAGAAGGATAAAGATGAGGCAAGTCATTTTGAGTGAAGACTGAGAAGAATACCGGTTCATTTCGACCTCGTGGGGTGCTTTTGAGGTGCTTGGGAGTAGAATTTGTTGTTCCGGGATCAAATGAGAGAGATGTTCCAAGCTTAGGTTCTTATGTAGATCCAAGGGCGATGGCAGATGAAGCATTCCACGTCGCCTAGACGTAGCCCCAACAAGGGGCGGTGCTGCAGCATTTGCCAGGTAGGGAGTGTGGGCTGCATTATCACTGATACGTTATAAGGTCTGTTTTGAAACAAGTGGCATTGTACCCAGGATCTAAGGTTAACAAACTTTCATTTGTTGCAGGACAACTACCTTTTTGGACGTGATGTAGAAAACGATTCAAATAATTTGAATCGGAACAGTGGCACTCCCTTAGTTAGCGCGACTGGTCCCATGCATGTTCCAGATATGGTTAATTAAAGCCATCGTTAACTTCCGATTGAGTCCGCGAACTTCGACGTCTTCGGCCACGCTATATCCATTAATGCCCCAGAGCACCTTCGATGAAGGAATTGGATCCATGACGAGGTCTGCTTCATCTTTCGATTCGCAGAAAAGGGAACTGAACCCTCCAGAGCCTTCTCCTTCAGACCCACGCCTCATCATTTCCACGGTCATGTTATGCAAAATCACAGACGCCGTGGCAATGTTCCTCATTTTGTCCACACCCCAGGGCTCACTTGCAATAAAATATATGTTGTAACACCTGAACAGAATTACAAAAACTCGCTCTACACACTCCCTAATTCCTTCCTGTCTGGAGGAGAACATCTTAGATTTGGGCGTAACAGCGTCAGTAAATGTTTGAACGAACACTTTCCAAGGGGGTAGATACCATCGGTGAGGTAGTAAAACCAGTCGAAGCCTTTTCCGTCAATTGTGTAGCTAGGATAGACCGGAGGAAACTCACCTGAAATTACATTAGAGAAGTGATTGCTTACTTCCAATATGTGTAAGTCGTTAATATCCCCCGGGAGCCCAAATTGCAACGACCATAGCCACAAATCTAAGTCACAGATTACCTCCATCCGGACGGCCGGGGAACATCCCTTGCCTGCTATGATTCCCTGCAATTCCTTGGGACAGTTCTTCCATTTCCAACCAGAGCAGTCGAGAGATCCTATGCAACCTGAGAATCCTTTCTCAGAAAAACTTCTCTTGATACGAGATAAGTCGGCCATATTAGGACTTCGCAAGTACAGGCCTCTGAAGACAGATCAAATGGAGGAGCAAACGTTCATTAGACATCGAGTAGCAGTAATCTCCGATACGTCGAACATATCTTGAGCCATATTCGTCGTAAATCCATACAAAAGCTGTCTCAGTGCAATTATAACCTTCAACAATGGAGAAATGCCAAACCTTCCCGTGCAATCCGGCCGGAGCCCTTTTGAAAAGTACTCTGAATGTGCAATAACCGCTTGGCAAATACGATTAAACTGGACTTTTGGAATTCTAAACCTTCTTTCAAAAGGACTTTCGGGCTGTTCAGGCCCTGTTTGAGATGTTCCTGGTCGTTTCACACCGATAATCCTGTAGTACTTTCGCATTTAGTGGTGATGACCCTCTTCAAAGCCGCGCTGAATGTTAAAGGATCGTCCCGGAACAGATCCATTTCTGCCTGAGTTCATTTTTGTCACCAACTCTAGAGCGATGTGCATCATTTGAAACCAGTCCTCCAAATCAGACTGCTCCGTATCTTGAACGACCCCTAGCCTGTTCATGTCACTTTTCTTGACGATTACTTCTGCGTGGCTCTCGAATACGGTTTGCTATATAACAGCACACCTTTACAAGGAGCTCTTCCACGAGTCACTCGCCCTTGGAGAGAATATGAAGGCTCCGAAACTTCGTGACACCTTTCTTGGCGACGAAAATATCCGGGTCGCTGGTCAGAGCGTTGATGAGTTCGTTGAAGCGCTCTATGGTGTTCAATCGCACCAAATATTCCTAACCCTGGAGATGGGATATGATAGTCTTGAACAGAATATCCGCCGGCTTTTTCACCTATATCAGCCTTGCAGCGTCATGAATGCATCGTGGGAAGCAATAGAGTGGGATGCTTATCCTGGGATGGGGTTTTGTTCGTCTTGAACAGATTTCACGCCAAATGTTTCGCCAAGATAAGCCTTGCAGTGTCAAGAATGCCGTGTAGTCCGAGGTGGAGAGGTTTGCATAGATGTTTGCCCTGAACGGATTATCGGCCGATCTTTTCGCCAAGAGCATCCTCGTAATGTCAGAAATCCCGCTCGGGCCTTAGTGAAAAGTTTTGTGTAAGGGATTGGGAAGTGGCAGTGACCTTTTTCGGTGAATTTGAATGGAATGCGCTGCCACAGTGGTTCGTAGATGTGAGTGTGTTTTTGGGATGGGGAAGTGGAGACGGTGTGGGGTCTACAGTTCCTGCTCAGTCTTTCTGCTCAAAATGGTCACGAGTACGTGAGCCGCGTTTCAATTTATTACTTGATTGAATCAAATGAAGCGCGATTTTACAATGCGATTGGAGCAAAAATATCCACCAATGAAAATTAACGGCGTGCCACAGTTTGGAATTTGGACAACGCTCCCCATAGGGATGCTCTAAAGGAATGGCTAGCCGTTGTCTCAAAGCCCAAAAAGTTTCTTTTGCGCGATTATCTGCGCAGACATGGGCCCTAGCAGTGTCGTCTAAAACCCAAGACTTCGACTACAAGGGATAACCTCGACCAAAAGAAAACATTTTGCGACAGCTATCCCAAACGTTTTGGCGCTAAACTAGAATTATTACCGTAACGCAACAACTATAAGAAGCATATCCACACCAGTCGACATCTCCATCCCACTCACGTCAGTCCATCCTAGCATCTCACTCATTCTCTTCTAACCTTTTTTGACGAAATGGCTACTCCGCCTCACTCTATTCTGTTGGGAACCGCTCCAGGGCTGCAAGCAGGACAACACCAGATGAAAGTGCTCAAGAAAAAGGCAAAGGATTGTCGTGGTCGGAAAATGAAAACGCTGCTCTTTCTAGAGCAGCTGCCGTCGTTTGCTTGGATCCAGCCACAGGTTCAAGTATGATGTCAGCAGAAATGAGTCGCCAGATCCGTGCGAAGTTTATTGTTGATTCACGCCGTCCATCTGATGCATGCACAACCCGCGATAAAGGTGAATGTGACTCAAGGAGATGGGACGGTAGATCCTCGACTGCATGCCAAAAGCAATCGGATAACTTGCAAAGAGATTGCACAAAGTTTAAGGGCTGCGTTAATCGATTCCATGGAAGAAATCTCACCGGGAACCCCACAGATGATGAATATCTTCGGTGTGCCTCACTGCTGTACAGTGATAGAGGAGTTTCAACCTCTCACTTGTACGACTATATCCGAAATCCCAACTGTCACATAGCAAAACCGTTCAAACACTGGGAGTCATTCCACTTTCTACAAAGCACTACTACACTTCTGGTCGCCACCGGCATCGGTATTTCTGCGTCATCGGAACCGAAGATGCCCGCACTGTGGGGCGAAGGCAGCGAAAACATTGCGCGAGGAAGAGGCCAAAACGAGAGCAAATGGATCCGAAGGCACAAGTGTTGCCGAATGTATGCTAAGATTTGCAAAAATGTTGTGTTCGAATTCTGAGAGTAAGGGATGTATGCTGCGTGAGAGAATTGAATTTGAACGAGAAAAAATGGATTGTGAGATGGCTAAAGCTCTTATCAGACCGGGATCTGTCGCACCTGAGGAACAGCGTGCAGGACTAGCTACATTATTGCCCAAACGGTTAATAGATAGCCTTTCTACGTCAGCTGGAAAAAGAGCTGCGAAGTTATCTCGCTACGTTGTAGTTGCATGTGCACCCTCAGATGCGGTCACCAACGTCCGCCTAGCTGATGATACGATTATTGAGCAGCACAATACAAAGGGTGCTAATTATATTCCCGTCGGTGAGCTCATTACCGATGCTACCAGTGACCCTGCAGGGGTGGCCACACACAAGGGGCAACACCTGGCGCAAAACGAGAGTTCCTTCGAAGTGTCGGGAAATTCTTATTTGGGGAAAACTCCATTTAGTTATCAAAGAGCTGTTGCCGCCGACCACATTAAACGTGGTTAGAAATGAGGCAAGATTGTACTCATTTTTTTTACCATGGCATTCCACTTCCTACTGTTCTTGGTTTCCATGCGTGTTCCGCATGTTTTCAATTAAAGCAATGAGTAACTTGTTGTGATCTTCAAGGCTTTCAATACCGTCTATTTCTGAACGCCATATTTCTGCCTGCTTGTAGATACAGTATGCCCGAATTTGGCGATTACGGTAGGATGCTGGAACTTTCTGCAATTCCTCAGGGTTCATACCAAACTTCGCTGTGCCATTGTACCCGCGTTCTTCCACAACCACATTGTGAATAGTGCCACAAGCTAGAAAGATATAATTCAACTATGAGGGATCCTATAGCCGAGCCTGGACTGCAAGTATCTCAAAATGTGCAAAAGTAACCCCAAACAGCCTTTCTATGCCCTTTCGAGCAGACGCGTGCGCCACAGTATAAAGATTGGCCTTAAGCAATTTTGTATCAGGGTGTGGCTTAGCAAAGATGCGAAATCTTGGATATATTCCACCCGCAATAAAGGAAAACCAATCTATAACAGTTCCACAAATTTTCACCCTCGGCTTGACAGGGGGCCAGTTTCCAGTCCTGATTTCGTTAAAGAAATGGCTTTGGTTGACTATAGACTTATCATTTTTTGCTCATGGTATTCCAAATAAAACATGCCACACCCCCAGATTATCGTCACAGACGGCCTCAAGCCGTAATGTGGGCTTGAATTCTTTCCCAGTATGCCGGCCTTGGTATGCCACCGGGCACTTTGCCCACTCCCAGCCAGAGCAGTCGACACTCCCCGAAAAACCGGGAAACGCTAGTTCAGTAAAGTCAGATTCAATAATTGCAATGTCGTTGCAGTCCGGTCTGCGAAGACACTCCTCTCGGAAACCTTCGATTACTAATGAGCAGAAGAACTTCATAGATTGAAGAATCAGTGCCCCGGGCATTCTAAAACATTCTACCAATTTGTCAGCTGCTGCTCCAGGACTGAACATTCGCAGGGCAGCCGAAATCTTTGATCCTTGGCGGAGCTTGGTCTTCCACGGCAGTCATTCGCTGCAATAAAAAATTTATCGAGGCTACAAACGGTGGCTCGTATTCGCTCATAGATACTTCCTGAAACAATAAGGCGCCTTTCAAATTCTGCAGATGTGAATATTGCCTCGTCTAGACCTGGACGCGTGAAATAGTCTTCATCTAGTTTCTTTGCGCCGTCAACACGACCTATGTTTCTATTACCCTTTTTGCCGTGTCTCAATCCAGAGAAGCGTCTCTTCTTGGCACCATTAGCTATCAAGTTGGTGGCGGCAAGTAAGACGCAAGAAACGGCAGTAGCTGCATCATCCGGCGATGAAGTCCAAGTCTCCTCCATGGCTGCCAGCACTCTGTCCTCACATATCTTTCGTTTTGGGGATTAATGTCTCATTAGGTACACCTTGCGCAAAACCGATCCCAAAAATTGCGGACTTTACGGCACCAATCAGAACGTGACAATTTGAGAAAAAATTTAGGATTGGGCAAACGGCTAGCCTTTTCCTAGCATCCGCATTCCTTTGGCATCGGAGTTTCAATAATGCATGACGTACATAGAGCTCAAGGTCCTCAATGTGGCCCGGGCAATCTTTGGCAGCCCTTTTGCGAGTACTGATCCATCTATATCCCTACCGGTGGCCGCCACGAGCTGCAGACACAAAAATCAGCCTCATGTCGTCAAACGATTAATCGAAGCCAGAAGTTGTACCCACAAAATTTTTTTTCTACCGATGAGTATGCGCACGAGACACCGCGGCCACTCAAATGTCCTGTCCGTCCCAAGCCCTCATGTCTGTCTAACTCTCCGTCACTAGAATGCTTCAGCTCTACACTATAGGCTCGAGCGCTTGCTGTTTACCTACGCTGGGTAGACATGCTTTCCCAGCGCCGCACCCAAGCTTCCGGTGCCCTCCACAAGAAACCCGCTTTGCAAGACATCGCAAGAAACTATGCCGTCGATGAAGGATCCAATGTAGCCACACGTTGCAGTGCTGCCGCTGGCCAACTAGTCTCTGTCCAGAGGAAATTTCAACTGAGGCTGCTTTTCGATAAAGCGTACTGCGCAGATTGCTCGGGCGTCCCGGGGGTTTAGTATTTCGCACTCTGGGCGTACCTACCGTACGCAAGTCGCATCGAAGCATTTTGAACATTTTTGCCAGTTGACGGTTTTTATTTCTTCCATCCACGGCTAGTGTTGAATTTTAAGCCTAGGCTAGTGAACAACAACATGCTTTACCCCTCGAGGGGTATTTATCCTCGAAGGTACATATGTCTTGCGATACCCGCTCAGCCATCAAAGACAGTATGAACCTAGCTTTCAGAAATTTCGGGACGTACAGTGCGCGTCAAAAATAGTGTGAACTCCAGGTTTCTCTGAACCCAGACAGGCTTAAAATATGAACAACTTACCGACTGAAAGGCAGTGCCAACTTCTTACAGTGGCGGCGTTATAATTTCCCGTAACCGCGTACTAGTTTCGTGACGTTTTGTTGTCACTTATTTTTTGAATGAAGCTGCGTGAATCTACGTGATTCACTTAGCGGTGCGTGTACTGCGTGAATTTCTAGCGTGAACATCACTCCAGACATCACGCAGTTCACGCATCACCCAAAATTGTGCACGCATCAATATCCGAACCTCAGACTAAACGCCATTTTCGTACCATACTTTTGGTATGTCTTCACCACGAGCACCCGGTACATCAGTGTTTGAGCCATCCCCGAAGAAGCTGAAGAGTACTACCGAGGAAGAAGAGGCTCCAACTCCGAAGAAAACGGCCCACTCCCCTCTTCATAATGATATCGAATACTTTCATTCTTCGCCTCTTTTTTCACAACTCCAACCTCACCGAGAGTCTCTTCCAACAGAAAGTCCCGCAACACACTTATTATAACACTTGAGACACCTCCTAACCATCAACAGACATTCGTGGAACGGGGGCCAGTCATCCATGATGCCTCTGGGGACGAGGTAGAAGACGTTGCAAATTCAGATGGATCAGATCTGTTTTATATTCCTCCTAGTGGCTACTGTGCTCCCAAAAGGAGCGAAAGTGATGTTTTGATCACCTTTGATGACTCTATCGACCCTGAAGACATGATAAAAGAGTTAAAGAGATGAAAAAAATAAGAAAACGGGTCAATGGTTCATTTCAACAGTCGTACGGCCCCGACAAATGAGCTTGAAGCAAGACGCGTAGCAACAGAAGATTACTGTTCCTCGCTGTTTTGGGACCCTTGTGAACCTCTTTGGGATCAAGATGATATAGTAAGTTCGCCCCGGAATGGGCAACAGGAGGAAGTGGAGTAACTTTATGGCATCAGTAAGAGACTGGTATCAATCAGCAAAGTGTTTCGAGGAGTACGGCACAAAGGAGGGTGGGCTACTTAAATGGGAATATCCCTCGGCCTTTAAAGAGGTGTTATGTGAGGTTGGATGATGCGGATATCCGTCCCGGAGAGAGTTTTGTAAAGGAATGCAACTCGATCCTATCGAATGCTACCAAGGGGCAAGATTCATTTGCACTGGAGGGGAGCCTGCGTATGTAACTACTTTGTCGCGGCTCAAGCTTTTCCATATCTTTCTTCCACTCTGTGCGCTTGAGAAGCTTTTCTCATATATCAACAGGGTTGTCACTATAGAAAAGCGAAAGACAACCGACACTTCGGAATTCAGAGGGGTTGTAATTACCCATATTCTTGCTGCCCCTTACAACACATTTGTCTCCTTGATGACTGCGAAAGAGAACAAACCTTTCTCCTTTCAGGCAGGTTTTTCCGGGGAGAGGTATAACCAAATTTGGTCTGCAATTAGTTGTACCTCCTGCAGGAGACAACGGGTGGAGGACCTGGGAATGGGGAGGTCAAACAATCCTGTGCTTTGAAATACTTCGATAACCGAGCTCGAACAGGAGCTCGCTGCCGTCAATCGCAGTTTAGTTTACGTGCCGGGTGTAACAATATTTAGCCCCGATGACGACCATCAGAGGCTGAGGTCTCGGGCTTTTACAGAATCAAGAATCTCTCCCACGTGAACAACCCGCAAAAAGTGCTTGGTCCGGTGAACAACTCAGTATGTTCGGCCCTCACCTCCGCCTTTATAGCCGGTCATTACTCGCAGGCGGGCAAAAGCATGATTCATGTATGGGACGTTTGGTTCAAATGATTCAGGGGGCAGCTACCCCTGGGAGTATTCGGTCGATGACTGATGCGGTTTTTGCAGCTGATAGGGGATATAATACTCAAGATGCGATAAAGTTCGTGAACTAACGGCTCAGTGCAGCCGGCATCGGGGCGCACAAGAGAAGCCTCGGCTTCCCTTTTGTCTTCGGGGATGGCCTGTTTCGAAGAGACACAAAGGCATGGTGATTTGCGAAAAAGGATGCATTGCATTGTATACGGCACACAAGGAGCCAAGTAAACCAATTGGTAAGGTGGTGCATGCGGTGGTATACTGTGAAAGTTGTACGGGACGAATTGCAGCAATTTACCATAACAATAGCTTTATTTTTGGTTCCTGTTCGCACACTCTCATTACCAAGAATGAGAACCGCAGATATCTCAATATAAATGAGTGGAGGAGTGCTCAGGAGGTATAAGGTGCGAAGAGGACCAGTTTACTGCAAGGAGACCGAGTCCCATTCTTGCCACGCTTTAAGGTATCACAGGTGCTCTCAGAGATAGAGCACTACGGTACAGTATGTTACAATTGGAGAACCGGACTGCTTCCTTGCCCGGTCCTTCCGGTTCACGTCCCGACCATCATACTGTTTCTTCTCTGCAATTGGGAAGTACTACTAGGAGAATCTTCGGGGGTTCTCATGCCTGCTGCGTGGAAAACCTGTTGTACTTAGCACAAACATTGTACCGACGAGCACTGATGATGCGCTTACAGTTTTGAGAGCACAGTTCGATTCTGTGTTTGAATACCTCAACATGATGAGGAATGAAGCCGCACCGGACACGGCATCGTCGGATTCCCTTGCACAGCTGTAGAGCGCCACTGCACAATCTTTACAAAGCCTGCAGAAGGATGACTTGTTAAGCCTTCTCAATTCCCTCGAACGCAGTCCATCAGTTTCTCTCCGGAATTTTTTGCTTATAGCAAAAGTGCTTGAGCTCAAAAGCGCTGTGGAATCTGGTCGGATTCAACATAATTTGCACCTGACGGCCGAAAAATCTGAGCAGGAAAGAGATGACATGCTGGCTAAGTCTTGCCGCTCATCTATTTATCAGTTTTCTCTGGATGCCTGGTTCATGAAGCCGTTTACAAGTACTGTTGGTATGACAGAGGGTTCTGTGAACTGGGAGGAATTTTAGAGGCCCTTCCAAGCTTCTTTGAGAAAAATCAGTCACCCCCATTCAAACCTTCTCTTCAGAGATGTCTATGGAACTGCGCGTACAATATAATTGTACTCAGGGACTAGTGGAGCTGCCAGATTTAATCTTCTTGCAGGAATCCGGACGG
This sequence comes from Kappaphycus alvarezii, assembly GCA_002205965.3. NCBI lineage: Eukaryota > Rhodophyta > Florideophyceae > Gigartinales > Solieriaceae > Kappaphycus > Kappaphycus alvarezii. The sequence goes on from NADL03000005.1 coordinate 490,575, forward strand.
AGTTGTTACATTCTCTGATTACAATGGGGATGTGACTGTTGCTGCAGTTGAGAATATGACGATGGCTTTCATAATAACAATAGAGAACAGTAAGCGTATCTGTAGTCAATACAGCACGATTACGCACATATCTGACATCGGGCGTTCGGCAACTTCCAACCGGGCATTCCATGATCAGGTAACCACAATTTCATACAGGCTACAATGCCTTCGCCATGCTGCGTTGCTTGGGAGACGGAACTTTCTCTTCACTGTGGGAAAGGGTAGCAATTTAGGTGTTAGGGAGATTCTCTACGCCAGTATTCTACAGTTCTCAAGCTCTTTTGATTGCGCCCTACATTTATGCAATTTCCGCTATCAGGAACAGTTGTTTCTTGTGGGTAGGAGATAAATGTAAGAAGATACCAGAGCAGTATGACTCTCAATTGAGTCAGACTCATGCAGCTGACCTTCACCCCTTCTGCTCCTTTTGTGATTTGAGCAAAGCCTACAAAGCTTTATGCAAGAAAGAGGGAATTCTACCCCCATCTCGTATGATTCGGCCATCATGATTAGTATATTGGAATCATCTTAAAGGTGAAGCAGAAGAGTTTAGCAGGGCACTCAAGAGTTTTTGCTACACAAACGTATCTGAAAACCCAATTTTAAGTGTAGTTGGGAGCCTAATATGCGCGCAAATAAGCAATGCGGCAGTAGTACACCGTCTCTCTGCCGCAAACGCCAAAGGCTGTCTACTAGGCAATGATGTCTGTGCAAATGGAAAACCAACTGGTTACAACTTTCTCCGCCAGCAGGTTGGAATGTGAGGAAAGTTTGCCAGCTTGCTAGGAATCTAGCCAGAGAGTACACCTAATCATTGTAGAATCAGAACGAGAGCGATAGTTCAGTCAATGATAGTCCCACAGCATTTACGCCACTTTATACAAGAGATGCTGCTACAAAGTATGACAAAGAAGATGGTGCTGAAAGAAGGCTGTCAAATCTTTCAGCACATAAGAAAGTCAAGTGGAAGGCAGCCTGTTGCGCATTATTTTCATACAATTTCACCTTAAAGTACAAAAGGTAAAGTAGTGAAGAAGAAGGGAGATGCCCGTCAGAAACAGTGGTGCAGATAGTAGATGTCGGCAGGCCATACGTGCTAAGTGTAGGTCAACATGGCACACGAGTTAGATTCTCTCAAGCGCTACGATTCCAGCGAGGAGATAGAGTCGTTGAAAAACAAAGTAGATAACTCTCAAAGTTAGGTTGGTTGTCGTTGAAGAGCTGACAATGGGTAGTGATGCGTGAACAATTTTGGGGTTGCGTGAACTGTGTGGTGTCTAGCGTGAATTTCACGCTAAACTTTCAAGCATTGTATGCACCGCTGCGTGAACCACGCAGATTCACGCAAAAATAAGTGAAGAAAAAACGTCACGAAACTAGTGCGGGGTTAATCCCGTAATGGTCTTACGACATTCCTGTAAAACGTCCCCCTGTCCGCTGTCTTCATGCTTTGGTACACCCCTTTCGGTTAATAACCGACCCTGCCTCTACACCCGGCCACCGTCATTAGCTTGTGGAAACTAATTCTGAACACAAGTTTTTGGGTCCATTCAGTAAATACTTTGTGTAATATTAATTTGAACTGAAACTAAATATGGTAATGTTCATAATTGGTTTCAGGTGAAACTAAATTTTGTTCCAAACGTGCTTTAATGGCTGAGAATTTCGATGAAATATTCTAAGGAAGCCGACTTACACATTTTCCATAGTTCTTCTGACATATTTGACTTTTGATACCTCAATCATTGTCTGAAACTTCAAACCAATTGAAATGTTTCGATACTTTGCGATGATAATCTGTAGATCTGTTGTTAATTGAGATTCCTCCCAAAGTCCTGATACATTCAATGAAATTCTAGTCATAATCATTGCAAGTCGGGCGTATGTTAGCCCATCAACAGTCCTTTGTGAATTGACATCTCGAAGAGCCGCCGCTGCCAGCTCTAAGTAGAACTTCTTTCCGGTTTTTGGCACTTTTCCACTGCCAAGCGTCCATAAGTCTTGCTCAATACTTCCTTCTTGTAATCATCCCACATTTTGCATTATTCACATTTGATTTTCTGAATAACAAATGAATCTGCTGGTTGAATCAAATGCGCTGGGTTAGGAGGAACTTTTGCACTGTCGTACGTATATTTCCGAGCTTCTATCTTCCTTCGTCATCAATAGTGAGCCAGGAACAGTTTTCAAGAAACAAAATGCGCTGATGACCTCCTGCTAAGGCCTTTATTGCCCGCGTATTTGACAACCATTCTTTGAAAACTTTTCGATCCATCCATCCTTTTGGCCACTGCGATAGGTGACACCTATTGTATGTCAGGAACTCCTTTTATCGGTTTGACCTCTTGCCGCTTTTAAAGATTAACATGGGAGTTTACACAATAGCATTCACACCACCATTGATTCTTACCATCATTGTTATGGGGTCTCCACCGGAAACTACGTCAGCATATTTCACATGAGCCTCTCCAGTGAATCCTAATTTTTTTCCATTGTCCATGTTTAAAATAAAATGGTCTCGTCAGCGTTCTCAATGTGAGTTTTATTCAGCAGACCCGACTCAAAGCCCCTTTTGAGAACTACTAAATTAAATGCGACACTCTTTTCGATAAATGCCTGCTTTTCTGGACTTGTTAATTGTGATTCAGTTTGAGCTCCTACTACGATATGATGAACGCGCATAAATTGCTGAATACAACGGATCTTGAGCTTGTCAATAATGCGGGCGCCAGAAATTCTTTGGTCAAAATGAAAGCCATCACCATCTGCTGCATTTTGGCCAAAGATATTGCAAGTGATAGTAATAAGTGACATGAAAATTTCACTCCAAGGGTCCTTAGTCTCTCAGACTCCGAGAGAAGAACAACTTATAGACTTTCAACCCACAATGCTCCCTTTCTTCCACGTCCTGAGAGAGCTTTGTAGTGCATCCGAGTTTAATTTTTTCCTGCTTCTCCGGACAATGCTGAAAGTCTTCTTGTAGGGTCCTTTAAGCAGATAATTTGAGCTATTTTTTTCCACCAAACTCTTGCTTTGCTCAGGTTTGCGTTGGAGGTTCCTTTAAAGAATTCTGGAAATTGATTAACCTTTTTGCTGTAAAATTTCTTTTTCCACTGGTTTATAATTCTTGTTCCATCCATTTTGCAACTTTGTAACCATCGGAGAGCTTTATTGCCTGAAGTTTGCGACTTGAAACTTCTGGTATTGATGAGATTTCATTGTTGAATGTTTCTGAAGGTGTTATTGAAGGCGTTGCGGGTCTATTTTAGCGAGAGGATATTTCTTTCTACATATATCGCTCAGTTGGGCCTCGTCCAGACATTTTTGATGAGTCACAATGTCACCGCCGTCGGAAACTGTCGTGGTTCTAGCGAGGTCTATGAATAAGGTTATATTTGTTTAATATGTCTTTTTGTAATTTTTTGTGGTCTACTCAGTCAAAAGTAAGTTCTAACGCTGTAATTAATTTTGGTGAAACTAATTTCAAACCAATTTTTCTGTGCGTTCAAGAAATAGTTTGTGTAAGACTAATTTCGAACTATAACTAATTTTGCACACAAACTATAAACGGTGGTCGGGCGTATATTAATAAATCACAAAAGCTTTTCTCACCTTAAATAAAAACTTAAAAATATATGAGGCATTTACTGTTTAAACGCATCAAAATGGAGGACATATTTTGAATGCACTACAAGCGGGAAAGACACATCAAAATACAATGCAGGTCTGTATCGATTCCACGAAGCTTTGAATTAGTTCTTGGGAAATTCTGGCCCAGCACTGCACAACGCTGCCGCGGTCGTCAGGTCCAACGCAGCTTGGCTGCTGGCCGGCCTTGAGCCGGCTTTTTAGGGAAAGTTAAGAGATACTACTGGTCACCCTCTAGGATATTCGGGCCACAACAAACCATATCTTTCTAATATTAAATCACCCTACTTATCCCCTGTACGAAAGACTCTTCTCAGTGTTTGTCCGAGCTACGTTCCCACCAATCCTTGTATACTACCCTTGATACTATTCCCGAAAGATTCTGAATTGTATGGAAGCCCAGAAAACGCCACGACCATTCCAAAAATTGATCATCCTTGTCCTTTAATCACTCTAAGGTTAACGCAGAATTATGAATCAGATATTCGTCCAGTTGAACCCTCACGTAATAGTAGTTCAAGACGGTATACTTTATTCTAATGTCTTCTGATATTTTTCTGAGTCCTGACGTCCATTTAGAGAAACTATATCCTGTGATAGATAAAATGGAGATCAACCAAACTCATGATATTTTAACTCCTTTTCCCTTTGAACACACAATCTCTGCTCTGTAAATTTTGTGCCAGTAATATGCTAAACAATACAGTCCATCTAAGTTAAAGTTCTTTTCACCGGAGAACTTGAAAGTTTTTCAACTCGAAAAACTTTCCATTCCAGTATTCTTGTAGCCCATTAGACAATGCTTTTTTGTGCTCTTTACTCAGAATAATAGTCTTCTACATCTACTAGTAGCTATATTTGGCGTCCTGCTCCAGAAAATTCTTAGCTGAACGTCTCGAGACCTGCAAATTGAAGTCGCTTTTTGTTTGACATCCGGTGTAATCGTCGCTGATGTCTCTCTCGTAGTTATACGTTCTTTTTCATCTGTGAAAACATGGGGGCTTTCGCTGTGCTTTGCTTTTCCATGCCACACAGAATTCTTCAGATATCTTGAGATGACCGTATTTGCGGGATGTTCTTCCTTTCAATTGATTTCGTGGTGAGATGAACGCCAGCAAGAGCTTCAATTGTCCTTTTACTTTTTTTACGGTTCTTTTCATCATGGTTTACAGTGTATTGCTTGTTCCGCTATTCAGCAGCTTTAATGGATGCTCAACGGACTGAGGCGTCCTGTTACACACATTTTGTACCATAGTTCATTTCTTTTCTTGAAATTCCTGCCAATTCTGATTTTACATTTATGCCCACCAAAAATAGGTATTTTAAGCATATTCTTTGATTTTTTAGGTAAGGAAAGATTAACTGTAGAGGACATTACTGGCAGTACTGTCCTTGGTATGATCATAGCTTTCAATAGATAGATCTTTTTTTTACAACAATTCCTGGTTCCAGATATGCCGTCTATATTTTGGCCCGCTCTGTATTTGGTAGGAGCTCTCTTGGGCACCCTGGAATCGCATTATTTGGCCACTTGTATGCGAATTTCTCTCTTTGTTGACTAGCAACCGTAATCTATTACATTGTATAGTTATTATTTTGCTATTTTCGGGTTATATTTAGTTTTTGAAAAGTTACATTGCATAGCTCCGGAAGCTTACACACATTGATTCGTTCCTAATGAATCCCGAAAATTCATCGTAGGGGCACACAAGGGACAATTCAAAGATCCAATCTCTTCCTTCCTTCAAGATCACATTTGCACTTTACTATTGAGGCCCTATCATGGCACTCTTGTTCAGGGACTCTCCATCTGGTGCTTGGTTGCTATTTTACCACTGCAGCACCTTTTTTAAGAATTTTTTTCCTCAAAAAAGGCATTACGGTCGGTAAATATAACAATTTCAAATCATTATTTTTCTATATGGATCTAAATGCCCTTCATTTCGAGTTCTACAACGAGATTTTCGCCGTCGATGGTGAACTTATCGAGAATACTGAGAACTACCCGACTTTAAAGGATATGGTTTCTCTACCGTTTTCTTTTGAAGAAGAAACTCAAGAAATCATCCGTCAAGCTTTAGAGATTGGAATTGAGTGCAACGATTTTTTGAGTTCGCTGAAGGATATTTAAAGTACTTACGAGAAGGTCTGCTTTGACAAAATTGCCAAGTTCAGCTTTTCCCGTACTGCTGCTCGTTTTCATGGAGGCCTATAGCAGTTCTTGGCATTTCTTGGCCCGAGGAATTATGTTGACATTGTGAAGGCGTTCAAGGAATTCCATTCCAATCGAATCGCATCTTCGAGAACCATATCTCAACTGTTCGGGGTCACGACGACGAAGATCATGGTTCGTCCCGATTCTCGCGCAATTTGTATCGAGAATAAGGTCGAAACCCTAACAGAAGATCTTTCCCGTTTGACTGTTTACGTAAAGTAAAACAATAAAGAAGCTCGAGAGACGATAACAGGACCTTCTGCTTCACATCAACAGGCAAATGTCTTACTACTACGACTTAACGACGTGTGCCGGGACATGTATCTTCCAGATGCGATGATCTCCAGCACCGCAATCATCAACGCACTTCTTTGCCACAAGTTTTGTCACCCCTTGTATATTTGAAGGGAAGTGAGATGCGGTCCACCCTCGTCTGGTACGGTCCACATGATTAGTATGGAAACGCACGTGGCAAATACATTGCTGTACTTTACAGTGTGCATGGGTGAGGATTCCGTACGATCTTTACGGTTTTATTAGTAGCGCACAGCAGTGGGCTTATTGTAATGGGTAGTATGATCGGTATAAATTAGATCCCATATGCCACGGACCATTACAGGCTGAGGCCGGGGCCAATCGGACTCCAGGCCGAATTATCGAATATTTAACTGCAATATCATTCTTGTTGCCCGTCAAGTAAGAGGAAAGCACCTTCTACCTCTCGGAGTACCCTAAACTTGTACTACTACCTTATCACTTTACGGTTTACTCCCTACGGGTTATCTTTTTTTGTTTCTATCGCGCCGTCGTCGACATTGCGCATCTTCCCTGACTGCGGCCCGGAAATCTGGTCTGGAGAGTGAGCCAACCTCATCCTTTTTTCCTCTTATCTTTTGGTTAAGTGGTTCCTCGTACGTTGAGACCAAGTGTGGGGATGAGGCGAGCAAAGATAAATCTTGGGTTTGTTGGTTACCCCCCGACTGAGAGTTGGTGAACTCGACCCGCGTTTATATAGACGATTGGAGTTGATTCACCTCGAAAGATAGAAATTCGTACCCTAATCCGGGTCATTCTAGACTGACACTACTTAAATGTAATGGAAGCTGTCCATTGGCTTCTTCAGCAACCTGGTTACTATGATAGTGTCAGCCATACTCATTCCCAGTAGCTTCTATATATCCCTAGGACAAACAGCTGGAAAATAGTGCTTTCAAAAAGCTAAAATTCAAGGAAATGAACTATAATGTAAAAGCAGGTAGTGGAGAATGTTTCCAAGGTTAATTACGTGGAGTCTGCGCCACATGTAGCCATCCCAAGCTCTACAACGCTACCAAGATTCCTGTTCTACAGAACGGAGACGTCTGTAAAGTAGTACAGGTGAACCTACCTATATCATAACTCACACTGAATCAACTGGATGACCATATTGACATACGTTTCCATGCATAATTGCAGATCTGAAAGGTAGGTACACACTACTATGACTTCTGCGGAGAAGAACTTCGTTTCATATGGAAAAGATTTGGAGTAATTCCTGCTTACAGTATTATATGGATATTCTTCCCGTCGAATTATCTCATGAAATTCGCTATTCGAACTTGTTTCCGGTTTCATACCACTGATAGAACCATCTGGTTCGGTTTCATCTGTAATGAGTAATACGGTCAGGTATCTCCAGCTTGAAATACTCTTGTTATTAATTCAATGGAAAAGGAGGAAGGGAATTCATTTCCGAGTGGCTCCCAATGCAAACCATGGAGAGACGAAGAAGTTTAATGTGAGAAATTAGGACCTCGCAGAATATAGAGAAGCCGTGGCGCCTACAGTCAAGTGCCTTGCGTTAAAATCTCCATATTATGCCTTTTTCGCATTTGTAATATCACACATCCCCGCTATTGTTTAACTTCTTAGGGTGGTGTTCATTCTCGTCGCTCCTTCCAAAAAAGGTGTAAAGTAGTATGGTTAATTCCGGATGCTTGAACTGGCCTGAATTTTTGTGTTGAGCCGCCCTGGTGAACCCCTGCTGGTTGTCTTGAAGCAACGGCGTAAGTTCTTATGATCCGGGTTCCCACACGGTGTGCATTGCTGGCTGTCAAAGTGCGATAATTTAGGGTACGGTAGGATGATCATTGTATCCCCTGCAGAATACATTACACACTTCGCGGAAATGTCGTAGGAATCCGTTAGGAAAGCACCTTCAGAAGTCTCGTGGCCCAAGAGCCTTACCGGAGCTGGACTCACTGAATTATTCCCCTTTTAGTAGTTTCTTATTTACAGAAATAGCCTCGGCAGGTTAGATCGTTTTTATTTGCAGTTTTTTATCCTTAATGGTTTAGTAAAGAGACAATAACCCTTTGATACTTAACTCATGCGCTTCTAATTCATCTGTACCGTACTAGGATCCTTTAACTCCAGTCAGACAGCCGCCCACTCATTCGACGATTCGATTCCTGCCTTCTTTGGGTAACTAATTGCAATCATTATTAATGTGTCCAGTTGTTTTTTATTACTCTATCGCACTGCCCCGCTACTGATGAATCATCGGGGATTAATACCACACGAGAGGATCACTCTTGTGAATCGTATGCCCGACTCAATTCAAGCGTCACATGTCTCAGTGAGTGTCTTAATTTACATCATTTTATCTCATGACTTCACTGTTTCCTCTTTTCTTTTTAGCTAAATAATTAGCCACCATTTTTATACGAATTTTTTTTATTATTTCATAATGAGCGAGTCGAGTTGTTTTTCTCTCTGTATCCCTTCCTTACTCCGATCCTAAGCCATACCTCGTCTCTACAGACTATGCACCATTCGCCAACTAATTGACGTCATTCTGTCAATTATTTAGCCATTTAGATAGTTTCGACATCCAAATGGTCCAAAAAGTCCAAAAAAGGATCTTTGGATGGGCCAAACCAGTTCTCCTTTCGGTCTTCCTCCCTATTGATGGACTTGTCCGTAAGTTCTTGTTGGCCCCAATCGATGAGGATACGGACCAAAGGCGGCGCTGTGCAGTGAAGACAGGAGATCGTCTGAGTTGCGGGATGGATATTTGGGTACTGTGATGTGGAGTGGCACGGTACTGTAGGTGAGGGTGTAGGTGAGCTTCATGACTATGAAGAGTGTAGGTGAGCTTCATGAATATGAAGCTCACCTACACCCTCACGGTGATTTAGCAGATGGGGCATTTTTATACTGCACTGTGCGCCGGGCAACAGTTTGGAGACCGGGTGGTGTTAAGAGCTCTTGTGGCACCCAAAGAATCGCGCTATTTGGTTACTTGCATGTGGATTTCTATTTCTATGGTGACTAGCTGCTGAAGTCTAGTACAGTATATACCACTGCCGCTCTAATTTTAAAGCACCCTTCAGAATGCAGGTGAATCAGCTATACATGTATATTTTTAAAAAGTAGTACGTGATATGCATTCAGTGCCCTCTTCAATGGTGGAAACCAAGGAAATTTTATACAGTTCGTGCAACTGTAGTGGAAAAAGTATAAAAATGTCATTTTAGGGGCAACTATAATTATAAAGCACTTCTATAAAGGAAGATGTTAGTAACCTTCCCCTGCGTCTTAATGGTTCTCGGACCCTCTAAACGTACTGCTCTCATCCAGCAAAAACTTCTGGACACAAAAATGCCCCGCGGAAAAGCCCTTACCGATATTGAGAAGTGGAAAATAATGGCACCACACTAGGAAGGAAAGCTTGATGCCCAAATTGCAAGAGAATCGAACGCAGCCGAGCCGCAGTCCAAAAATTCCTCAAAAATCCAACAGGAAGGCACAGAAAGTCTCGCACGGACCGCACCTCAAAAATGATCGAGCAAGATAGGCGCAGTCTATTCCGAGAGGCCCGGAAAAGTGTGGACACTGCCCGTTCCTTGCAACAAAAGTGTGTACTACCGGTCTCTGTGTCGCGGACGCACGCAATTCTGGCTTAAGACCCCACATGGGCTTTTGCAAGGCACAGAAGGCTCCCCGCTAAGTCAATCTCATAAGGAAAATCGTCTGAAGTGGGCAAGAGATCATGTTACATGGAACCATGGTAAGTGGAAAAACATTTTGTTAAGCGATGAGAAAAGCTTCTGTCTGGATAGTCCCGACGGCTTTCACACATATCGGCATGATTTGGGTAGCAATCAGACGCTTATTAGTAGAAGGCAGAAGGGTGGTGGCGGTGAAATGTTTTGGGAGGAATATCTGGCCTCATTAAGACGGATTTGGTTGTTTTGAATGGAAGACAAACAACAAAAACCTATTTGAATGTGATAGAGGAACACTTGCTTCCTTTTGCGTACAATTTTATGCCGTTAGACTGGACCTATCAGCAAGACAATGCTCCCATCCATGTGAGTCAAGACTCGACGGAGGGGTTCTCGGAGAATGGAATTCGTCTAATGTACTGGCACGCGCGGTCTCTGGACCCAAATCCGATAGAGAATGTTTGGGGATGGCTAGTAGGAAAGTATACGCGAATGCAATGCAGTTTCGGTCAGTTGAATAGCTTATTAATTGTGTAAAACAATGTTGGAGTGAAATGCCCAGTTCTGTTATTCATTCTCTACTTTTCTCAATGCCAAACAGGTGTATCGAGGTGATTGAGCGTTCCGGAGGAGCTACTCATCATTGAAATGCGAATGAAGTGGCCGTGAAGTTTAAGAAGGCCCTACTCTGCTCAGTTAAGTGAAGGTGCTTTAAATTATAGTTGCCCCTAAAATGACATTTTCATACTTTTTCCACTACAGTTGCACGAACTGTATAAAATTTCCTTGGTTTCCACAGTTTAAGAGGGCGCTGAATCCATATCAGATACTAATTTTTAAAAATATACATGTATAGCTGATACACCTGCATTAGGAGGGGTGCTTTATAATTATAGGTGGCAGTGTACTTAGCTTAGTTTTTTTGCTTTTTTATTTTTCTTTTTTATTTTTCGAACGTAAAGTGTATGGATCTAGTCTAAAGGTGTGAAATGTGGTATATTTCATATTTTAAAGATATTATCGGCTATGGCCCGGAATAATCTACAAGGTGACCAGTAGTACCTCTAAAACTTCCTTAAAATGCCGGCTCAAGGCCGCCAAGCAGACAAACTGCGTTGTAGATTACGGTCATAGCAGTATTCCTCTGAGTAAGTACCGCTCGGACCTTACCATCTAACCCATCGCCCTACCGGCCACGTTACGCTCGACGTCTAGTATACTGTAGGTGCGAGGCATGTTAAAAAAATTGCTCGAGATAGTTCCAGCACCGCAAAAAAAGAGTTTGCTATGACAGCACAGTATCTATTACAGCTCAGCAGAATGCCGAGATATTTTTATGATATTAATTGATTACAAAATGCTACTGTAGCCACTATTTATTTTTATGGTGGCTTCAGTTTGCACCGCACAGTACTGTAGTGTTACATACAGTGCAGAGGGGCTACAAAAGTCTATATGAGGTCTTGCGTGCCGAGTAGTGGAGCAGGTCCAAAACAAGATCCATCAGACAGAAGAATTAAACACTTATAATAAGGGGAAAGCAACTCACCATGAACACGGCTTGACTGGACCACTAAGCGGAGCGGTCAAACCAGGAAAATCTCGGTTCTGCAGAGGTCCCACGGCAAAACGTAAGGCGGTCTCTGATAGAGCTTTATATTTATCAGTTCGGTTCTTGTAAATCATCTCAAACAGAAGCGCCACATTTCACAATAACAGAAAAAATAACCGGTCCGGTCACTGCTCCGGTCTTATTCTTGGTCTCAAACCGCGGTTCAAACCACGGTTCAGTCTGAATGCATTCTGATGCTGTAAGAATTTGCAACCGCAGCATTGCTTTGCAGAAAAACTTCCTCCAGTACAATTTTAAAGTTTTTTTAAACTTGAATTTACGGCCAAGAGCTCATAGGTACATAAGTTCTAAAAAACCTTTGAAATGAGATATCTCATCCAAACAGCGTCTGCACTTTTTACCAGTTCTGATTCATCTGATTCATTACGTTCACAGCCCAACCTTCTCACCGATCTCAACATGGATCGAAACAGCTCTTCGACTGGAAAAATTTGGGCACCTACTGCCGATATGCATGATTGTTTCACCGCCACAACAGTCGGGGGACGAATGTCACAAAAAAAATGCGGCCGCTGCCCAGCCACGTAAAGTGTTAACAGTGGGATATCAACGTTGCGATCTCGCGTCAGGAAGCATGGATTTCTACTTGGAAACCGCAAAAAAGGTTTATGGCAGACGGTCACTTCAATTGACGTTTCAGTTGCCAAAGAGAGAATACAACGAACTTTTAAACAGCGGCTCTGCCGATGGATTGTGAAACAGAGCCTTCCCTTTTCGTCTGTAGAAGACATCTAATTTAACAGGTTTTTTGCGTTGCTGGACAGCACAATCACGGTCCCATCTCGTGTGAGAGAGAGCAGAATGGTTAATGATATGCATAAAGGGAAGAGACTGCAGCTCAAATCTTTCCTATCGCAAGTACCTGGAAAATTCTGCTTGATCACAGACGCATAGTCCTCAAAAATTTGTAAGGGGTACATTTTGATAAGCACATTGGGTCACGACTGAATGAAAGCCATATCTATAGAACTGGATTTTATTCGTTTCATTTCCCGTACACAGGTGATGCCACATGTGCATTGCTCTATGAGGTTTTATCTTCCTGGGATCTCTGCAATATATTTCGCGCAATTACTGCAGATAATGCAAGCGAGGTTTGCAGTGGAGTGTCAAAATTACTGAATCTTCTTGGAACAGATGCCCATCAATCATCAGTATTAGAATATTTTCACGTTCGATGTCTGGCACTTGTGGTTAATCTAGCCGTGAAATATTTCCTATTTTTGATAAGGGAGTAAATTGCGAAGATATGATCTCTATTCAGTTCTATCCGGGCTTCTGTGAGGGGGCGTGATCTGTTTGAAAAGTAAGGGTAGAGCTGGGGACAATGCTGTAGTGCAATGCGCGGTGCGCAGTTCTTTTTTTTCGTCTAGTAACGGAAACTCGTCAGACAATGAGAATACTAACACATACACACCAAGACTCACAGGGTGTTCGCTGACCCTCTTTCTCTTTAAGCACTCTGCGATGCAGTAGCACAGCTCGTCGACGGCGAGGAGAATTTGGGATTGTAGAGCGGGGTTGGTTCCGTAGACGGCTGGACGTTATACTTGTCCTCCAGTTAGTAAGGCCGGACTAAGATCCGCGGAATGCTAGAATCTTAATATGAATCGAGTCCAAAAAACCATAGACACCAGGGGGGTAATACTTGACAAAGAAGATGTAGTAGTGGGTCAGCAGTGCTGAACATCTCCTTTAGAGATAAGGATGTTGTCACCAACGACAACGTGAAGTTCCTATTTATATATAGACGCCGGAGTCCGGGGGCGTCAAGTGTGAGTAAATATCACAAACAAACAAAAGGGGTATTATAATACTGAATAGAGGGGAGGGATAAAAAGGGGGACCCGGGCGGATAAAAGTAGCTATAGCCAAAGTTTCCGTTGGAAAATTTTCTGCTAAGGGGGTAAGTTTGGAGTCAAGTTCAGAGCTAAAACCGGGGTGGACGTTTAATAGAGGGCTCTAGTGGTCAGGTGGTATAAATACTGCTAGTTAGCTAACTTGGGACGAGCGACTGCGGTGCGGTAAGTAAAGTCAATGTCAGCCAAGAAATAAATATCAAAGTTAAAGATGAGCTAGCCTACACTTGGCCTAATGGGTGGCTTGCGCCTGCGAAAACATCAGGTCCAAGTTTAGGGCCGATTGGTCCGGACTAAACGACCTCAGGCCCTTTCGGTTGGTATACAGTCCGAGTCTAATTGCGGTCGACAATAACAGTTTGCAATTACTGTAAATTGCATTAACTTCCGGTAGCAGCGCAATGCCCTGTACAAAAATTGGGTCGTAAAAAGATTACTAAAATCTGCTTTGCCGTTGGCAGTACAGTAGGAGTATTAATTCCACTAAAAATGCGAAGCTTCCTGTTTTTGATATTGACACCAGGTGTTCTTTACCTTTTCGTATGGTGAGAGATGCCTTTTCAGCTTGCAGTGCCTTTACAGCTGTTTAGCACAGGATTTCATATTTAGCAGCATTCGTAATTTCGGAGAGTGATTTCGGGTGGAGAAGTTGGCGAGGATAGTTATGGAGTGGGAAGGGGAGCCATGGCTGTTTTGTTTACAATAGGGGGATGTGGTGTATTATAAGAGGTACTTCAGGAGGTACAAGCGGTACGAGGATGATGTTTTCTAAAATGAATGGGACCTCCGATGAATGGCGAGAGACTGCAAACTTGTACGTAAGATGTAAAAAGCTACGCTTGAGGGGAAATAAACGTAGTAGGTTGAGGTCCAACAACAGTCGTTAACTGAGGTTACTCATCTTTGTTCAATAAACCAAGTTTTCCGAACGCTTTCAATAAACTAAGTTTATCCATTGTTGTTCGATACGATGGGTAAGCTAAGTCTACCCATCGTTTTTCGATCCGAAGAACTTGTCGCCTATGCTGTTAAATTCCTATTATCTGGGTCGGTTGGAAGGTGAAGCCTCTTCATCCATCCTGGATACAAAAAGTTTACAGTATTTTTTGCGTTGATGAATATGTTCATATTGTTGATATGTATTTATTAGGCGCCATGATGGCGATTTTTTGTTCGTGTCTGATGATTAGGACCGTCTTACATTGATGTCTAGAAGGGTGCTCACTTTTACTTTTGTCTAAAAGGCTGTTCTACTTTCGTCACCCTGGCTCAATGGTGAAAAGAGTGTAGGTGCTTTATTGCTTCAAAGAACGTTCGCTTCTTTCCCGTGGCAGCATTATGTTCTAATGGTCTACGGAAAAATTACTCGGCGCCCTCAAAAGTCAGGCAGAAGGCCGGTCATACAGAATGTCCCGTTGGAAGTGACAGATTCGGCAGCATACGTCATCATCAACATCAAAGAAATTTTTTCCGGAACTCCAGTAGTTATCTTTCGGGGTAAACGGGGTAAAAAGCGCTTTCGAAAATTGGTGCTGGGAGGAGTAAACTTACAACTACCATTTTTGTCCCTATTAGGCCCTTATTGTTAGATTTGAAACCTGTCTTAGTTCAGTGTGGATCGGTTCAATTTGATCAAATCCATCGCTGGTTCGGAACATTTAATAGTTCAGCCTGCAACGGTTCGGTTTCTGTCAGTCATGGTGGTGGAGCGGTCTGGTTTGAAGGCTGTCGAAAAGACTGCGAAGGCCGCCTCTTATTCGCAAGTTTGGTTCAGCACGGACTCGTTTCGAGCCAAGTCCGTTTCGATATTAATTTATGTCTGAGGAATTTCGGTTTGTGCTGACGGTTTGAAATATGCAGGGCGGTTAGAGCCTCCATCAATGACAACATGGTCGGTCATGATATTTCTGTGCTCTAAGGGAGTTCGGCTTGGCAGTAGAAAGTGCCCCTTTTTTCGGACCGTTACGGGACCGTGTTCATGGTTTAGCCAACCCGTCGAGCACAACGGTCAGTAGTTGTGTCAGGCATTGTAAAATCGGCTTATAGAGCTTACAGTAGACTTCCACCAGCAAACTTTCTGGGTGCTACACGTGTCATACCTTCTGGGCTGTAATATTGTACTACAACGCAGGCTGGAACGCTCCAATGATCTCCAGCGTCCAGCTCCTCCAGGACATGGGCAAACTGCACCGCCGCGAGGCAGCGAAATCTGCCGTCACGGAGTTTTGCGCGCTCCGAACAAAGCTGTCAGCTTTCGTGCAACGTTATACTGCCGAAATTAACAACCAGCTCAAATTCAGCGCTGTTGAGCCCCACTAGGTTCAGTGGGGGCCGTAAGGTCCCCTCTTCCTGCAATTGAACAAAAGGTGACCTCCCCCCCATTATGCAAGAGAGAATCTTTTTGACAGCGAGAGAGAAAAGAAGAATGACGCTTTACTGTTTGAAGACAAGTCCGCACTGCACAGGACCTCGGGTTCTGCTAGACGGACGACTCTGTGCAATGGCTGAACCAATTGCCCACTCAAGCGAGAAAGGGACCGGAGGAAAACTCCACCACCTGAACCGAGGATTCAGGAGGCTTAAAAAATCCCGCTGTAAGCACATAGGCTTACAGATAGAGACGGCGATGACAACGGCGAAAACTCCGGATGAGCGAGCTTGACGACAAGCCCGCAAGGCTGTGAGGACCGCAACCCTCGCATTCCGTCAAAATGACAGAAGATTTGAGCGCGGCAGGGTACGGTGTACTTCGCAAACCTTGTTCGAGTAGTAGAGCCATCCTTGTACACCTTTCCCAGTTCGTCCCACGTGCGCTGGGGGCGGAGAGGCAATCACTCGATGTGGCCATCGACAAGAACGTTGCAGCGAGAGCTCTGCAGCCGTGACGGGCAATCTCCTGAGGAAGAGCCGGATGAAAGTTCCCCGCGCCGTGCGCGGGCGCCGAGCGAGATGAAATGAAGGTTGGGTGTAGTCTGTCGAGATGAGATGGATTGAAACACTAAAAAAAGAGAGAAAAGAGAACAATATTTATGCTCATTTGTCATTTCGAGCAAGCCCGGCTACAGCATCCATCGAGGGTCACAGAAGGGGACAACACGAAGTAACCGTCTTCACCCCCTCTACCGTTTTCAATTTAATTGGGCGTATCAGTATTTACGCGAAAACGGACGATGACAGTAACGTCTGAAGCCTTGTCCGCGGTAAGGAAAGCGTTGAGAAAGTTCTCAAGGCATTTCTATTATATCATACCGTACAGTACAGTACAGTCAATCGCTGAGGTCGAGGACAGTTTTTGCGACCACAGTTTGACTTGACAAACAAATCAAGTGGTATCTACCTGTGAAGGTGAGGCACAAAAGTTTTGCAAGATTGCCAATCAATAAGTCCCCCCGTTCGAAGCCCATAATTATGGCCTCCCTGCTGTAGACAGCTGAGCGTTTCACTACCCTTTTGGTGAAGGTTTTTGAACACATACCCCCTCCCGAGTGCTACCGTACCACCACCTTCCAACTGAACCATCAATTACTTGAGACCAATCAGTGACCCTACTTTCCTAATGCAGTATTGATTTACAAAAAGCGCCAAAAGTTAAAACCAATAGTAGGAGACGCCCCAAATCCATTGCATCTCCGAGAATCAAACAAATCTACCCCTTTCCAAATCTCGAGTTCTTTCGATCTTCAAAAGCACTTCATCTTGAGCAGGTCCCAACAGCAAGGCCTTTCGTCCCGTTGGTGCAGAGCGAATCCTGAAGTACAAGAAATATTAAAAATACAAAAACAGTACCTGAGAAAAGGGCCGGCTTTCTGTTCGCCGGATGTCGGTGATGACGTGGTTCACAAGAGGGCACGAAGCGTATCTCTCTTTCCAAATATACTGTACTGTACTGTACTAAGAAACCTGCTGAGCATTACCTTCGTATGTGCAAGAAATGCTGCCGCCTCAGCTGCTGCTTGTACAGTACAGTAGTTGGTGTCTTTGTGCTTCGCCCTTGTCACTCGACTTGCACTAGGACTCCCAACCGTTCCATTACTCGCAGTAAACCAAACCCATTCGACTGTAAGCCCCATTCACCCATTATTTTCTGCAACTCATGCCGGTCCTACAGTATGTACTGTACTGTACTTTAGTATCAGAGTATGTTACACGTTATAACTCTTGACACAAGTACTTCAAAAGTAACTCTGAGCTGCAGTCTCCTGAATCTGCCACTTCAGAACAAAAAGTCGCCAGCCATCTGTACCATCTATTGCTATTTCTGTGTTTTTTGAAAACTAGTCTCCAGTTCCCTGCGCCCTTTGGGTACTGGAGGAGGGCGAATCCGTTCTGCTGATACAGTAAACATGTACCGTACGTGTCGAGACCAATTGATTTGGTTACTGCTGCGAACGGAATTTATACTATGCAGAGCAGCCGAAATTATAGTAGGTAACTTAGAAAAATATTGGAACAGCGCTGCGGAATCCAATCCACCACCAGCCTTGTTTTATTTGATCCATAGAGAAAGAGTGGGTCGCGATACGCAACCGAATTGATTATTTTCCCGTTTGAACGCTGGTTTAGTGTTCGGCCGATTTAACTTCAGAAAGCAAAGAAGTCATCCTCATCTGCAGTTTCAAACTCAACGTTTGGAATTATCAGTCTTTCAATGAACCATGGATGAAGTCCTGTGCGGTCAACGTTAAGCTTCAAACTGATTTTCAGCTGCACATGCCCCAATAAATTCTCTTTTTCTTCAAGAGTACATGGTGAAATTGCCCGAAAAAGGACAAAAACTTTGCAAATGAACTCGGCAACAAAATGTTTGATTGGGGAATCACTACAGTAGTCTCGCGATAAACCGTATGTACAATACACATGCACTGTATAAAACAAGCAAACGGCAAGGAATGGCGACAGTCTTGTGTGGAGAGATCCTGCTAAATTTGGTACAAGTGCCGTATCAAGTATTTCTGTATCACATTCTGATCTGAAAAGGATTGCAATTGTCGCAGGCTGCCACCGCAAAAAAAAATTTGGATTATGGTGAGGCGTCCATGGGGTGAATCTCCGTACTAATACTATCCTTCGAAGGGTACTCATTTATGTACAATTCTTTGTACTTTTTGCATTTCAATCACCACTCGGCTTCTGGAAGAAAATTAGAGTATTTATTGGTGTTCGAAGGTTACTGCCTAAAGCAGCACTGCTGCCTCGATGGGTTTACATGGTATGATAATCGTTGCGTCGTAAGAGAGCGATCTTAGATTACATTCCGAGCAAGAACCAAGAACGAATATCAAAGGCAGGGGAGCCGTCCAACTTCGTATACAGTACAGCAGAAAGCGTTGACGACAATAGTTCAGGAGCAATCCTGAATCTTCCAGCATGTTTTCTTTCCTTGTACACATAATATTCCAGATTTCTGAGAGCAAACCTGAATCCCACTTGCGATATCATCTGCACAACAGTCCTGTTTCCCGAGCAGAATTTCAAACATGCTTAAGAAGGAGAATTATGGTAACGCGCCGCGTATCAAAGAAACCCCCTGTTCACCTTCTTCTCCATCTAAATCTACCTCAACTCACTTTCGAACCAGAATCGCTACATCTATATTTATTCTTTGCCTCATTGCGGGAGTTGTTACATTCTTGCAATGGCCCAGGCCAAAACGCGTCGAATCTCTGGGAAATTTGTGTGAACCACCTCAAAGAATCCTCCTCAAAGACCGACACCTGCGATTCAACTTTCTGAACGCCTATGTCCGGAAACATCATGAGCAACGTGCCTGTTTGGTCTCCAAGTCGTGCTTCCCCAAGCCAAAAGTTCTCATATGGCAGTGTCCACACGAGCACCCTCCGGCTGTGCTGGCTTGGGCGACCGTATAAGGGGTATTCAGTTTACATTCCTGCTGGCTGTTGCTACAAACAGACTTTTCTTCCTTTCTTGGCCATCCGAGCCATACCCGTTGCTGTCAGCTCTTCAACCAAATCTTATCGATTGGCGAGTGCCGAAAGAACTTGGAGGACCTGAGGAACGTCCAGAACTTAACTGGCTCTTTTGTCATGGAAACCGCTCGTGTGAAGCCAGGCATAGACCAAATCTAACAAGCCTCCCCGCAATTGACGAACATCAGCAAGATGTGAATATTTTTGAGACTGACATAGAGGATTCCTTTGCGCGGCACGACGTTATTGGTATTATAACTCGAATCGGAAACACCATGCTGCCTCTTTTCCTACGAAACCCGAACATCTTGAAAAATCTTGAACCTCTGCATGACTCACAGATAGTTCCGCTCGTGCGGGATGTGTTCAGTGCCCTGTTTCGGGCGTCACCTTCAGTTGAGCGAGTTATCCAGTTACATTCTCTCTCATTTGACGGACCCCACGTAAGTATTCATGCCAGAACCGGTCTTGATGTGAACGAAGGGACCAATGAACGATTCCAGTACATTAATGGCCATTTAAGGGACTCTGCTCAGCAGCTTATTTCCTGTGCACAGAGCATGGTACAGTCAATTCCTAAGCATATTTTTGTCGCGGCCGACTCTCAGGAGATCAAGGAATATTTGGCAGAGGAGGCAAAAATACAAGGCGCCAATGTCAAGTTTATACCCGATAAGGCTCTGCACCTCGGAATAAATGTGCGTCAAACAGAAGAAATGGAGAAAGTTCAAAAATGCAAGGCGTTCATGAACATATTTGCGGACCTAGTGATGGTGGCTCGCGGCCAGGGAATAGTGGCAACGGGTTCTGGCTTTGCCAATGTTGCCTACATCTTGGGATCCTCTGAGAGATTTACAGAGGTGAAATTAGACGGGACTGGCGACGTAAAAAGCCAATGTCAGCCGTCAGAACGAGACGCCGGTTGGCGGCTCTTCTTTTTTTAAATGATGCAGGAAGTCTTCTCTTCCCTAATTACTTGACTGCCGGAATTCGGCAATCACCTTTAGCTTCCGCTCAGAGGATATATGTAGTATGTTAAGGTAGGATACATGCTACAGTAGTTCGACGAAAAGTTCGAGGATTCCGCAGTCCTCTTGTTGGAATAGATGCCTGAGATACAAGAGGGTTGGACGAAATTGCACTTTGATTCCTGCGTTCTATCCTTTACTACAAGCAGTATGACTTGGCGGAGAATGTTTCACCTCATCCACTTTGGTGAAAAAGACCTCGATGGTTCTAGTGCAGGAAACGTTTAGTCCCTTCGTCACAGACCTGTCCCCCCTCCGTCTCGGAAAATAGCTGTCCTACATCTCTAATCAGTAAACCAGCCCAAATCCTTCCCCAGCTGCACTCATCTCACCCACTTTGTATTTATAGCCGTTAGCAGCAGATATATGGATCAGGAGTCAATTTCAGATGAGTGTAATACTTTGGGGCTGTGCGACCCAATAGTTTTAATCCATGAGTTGGGAGATTGCACAAGAATACAGTCTTAACATATTCAGCACGAATAATGTACTAATGGAATATTGTTATGCATGGTAGCCTTGCGGTGAGGACGGTACCGCAGGAATAATAGTGACGTGCAGTAGAAGCTCCGCAAAGGCTAGTTCTACAACATGCCTGTTGTATTTGCTGATGCATGGGGCCGCAGTGTTTCCAACACCGCAGGTATCACTATACACTCCTGACTAATGCCATAAGACACCCCCCAGATGTTACCCCCAGATGTTAAAGTTCTCTGAGTTCCTTTAATTTAATCTATCCCAACTATGTAGGGATGAGATGAGGGTGATCTGAGCGGCGGCTGTGCCGTACCGTACTGTAACAGTGCAGGACAGCGCACAGTACTGTACAGTGCACAGCTAAGCACGTTGAGAGTACAGACATCGTAGCACCTGACGGTGTAATGATAGGATTGTACTTCTATATGTACCCGACTCGCTGGCGGCAGTGACCGACGCGGCGACCGCAGACAACGGTCACCTCTACAGGTTATGGACCTACGGTATGTACTACGCACCGATTCTAGGGACACCTCCGACGATCACTGACGACGACTTGACGCGCAACACCCAGAAAGCCGCTTGCAGCGGCCGATACTCACTACGTAAACACATTGACGAGCTCACGCGCACGGCTGCCATAGGACATGAGTAAGACGAGCACGACCGCACGATGACTGTTCAAAGCTGCACCTCCACACGCCTGTCCTCAAGTGAAAACTGCAGGGCACTCAAAGCGATGTGCAATCAACCACGTCATAGAAAGGAACCTCACGGGCCGGAAGCCTCTTGCAAGTGAGACAATAACAAATAAAGAAGCCGTGTACCGCGCAATGCGCCAAAATTCTTGGATGCAAATTACACAAGTTACAAGAGAATGACTACGAAGAACAACAGGAGCAACCAGCACCAACCGAATTCGAACAAAACTTTGCCGATCCAGGCCTTTCCGTTGACACTAATTAAGGCACTATTGACTACATTCTTGACTTAGCATGATATCTGTTCTGCACACACAACAAACCGTACCACCGGCAAGAACACATATCACAAGTCAAGTTTTGGGATGGGGCTAGGGTTTTCACCACCGGACACGCACCAGCATTAACTATGTGTTCCATTGACAACACTGAGCTCAAGACACCAAAGCTGGTTCACACACCTACATTCGACATGAACCTAGGGTCGGTCCGGCAGGTGACTAGGGCGAAAAATTGCGCTATAACTTTCCTGCCAAATGGCGGTTACATAACGAAACTGAGACCTGCCGGAACCTAGGTTGGTAATGGCAGTCATCGATTTAGTAGACGTCCAATATAGCTTTGAACTTCAGAAAGTGCCCCAACTAGAAGCAGACAATGTACAGAGCCCACGACACACCATAGAAAGGCACTTAAACAAGAAAGCCAAAGCCGCGATGATCCAGCGCGAAAGACCACAGCCGAAGACGGTGCCACCAAACTAACGCCTGGTCGAAGAACAGAAACTGCATTTACACACGAAAAAACAGCAACAAAAACAGCCAAAGCCACACTGTGCCAAATAAGATGCAATAACACAAAGCGTCGCGTATCTGTATCACTTCCCGGACATACTGCCACACTGGAACAGCAGATAGAGTGTGCACACAACTATAACCTATGCTTAAACAATATAGCCCTAGAAAAGCTCACTCAAATAGCGCGCATGCCGATACTACTGGGCTTACCAACGATATTGGCCAAACTCGTGGATCAAAACCACTTCGAAGGCTGCTCTCTCGGACACTTCCTACGTGCCCCTGACATAGATCATACTACTAGAAAGCTTCCAGACATATTATTACTACAGACATAGCTGGACAATTACCAACTGCAGTGGGGGGACACAGGTACTTCATTTCATTTACGGATGTATACACGAGTATGAGCGTTGTCGCATTACTCAAGCAGCGGAAGAGGATGAAACCCAGATCTTTACCACAGTAACGCAGATTGAGAGACATTTCAGGGATCGAGCGGCGAAAATAAGACTCGATAAATCCAATGAATACATTTGTAGACCGCCAGAGACTGCCGTTCGCGCACGGAACACATCGACCGGTATTAGCATGTAATAAGTAGCACGAGCACCGTGAAAGTCCACAACTGACACCAGATAGGTAGTTCATTGTCCATTTTCCTTTTCTTTCTTTCCCTTCGCTGCCTTTGCCGTCCGACGGCGAAATCACAAGCATCTTTCTCTAATTGCATTACAGACCCTAACACTACATTAGAGCAAATGTACCACGTCTCTTCGAGCTTGAGTTTGCCATGGTTGCACATTTCGTAGACGTCAACTTGCAAACTGCCAAACATCAGCATACCTTCAAGTAA
The DNA here is from genome assembly GCA_002205965.3 of Kappaphycus alvarezii. NCBI lineage: Eukaryota > Rhodophyta > Florideophyceae > Gigartinales > Solieriaceae > Kappaphycus > Kappaphycus alvarezii. Next base: position 513,747 of record NADL03000005.1, read on the forward strand.
GCGGACTGTTTCTCCGGCATGTGGTTTTGTCAAAGCATCATCCGGATTATTCTTACCGGCTAGCCAACTTATCACGTCAATCAGTCATCTCTCATAATCCAACCTTAATCCATGGATGTCTGATAGTGTAGCCATATCTCTTGGTGTTGCTTGTGTCGCTAAAGTCTTGTGAAGTCCAATACTGTTAACTAATATAGTTACAGAAAAAATTTTCTCAGTTACCTCTTCCAGAACAGGCTTTAGGTTCAGTGAATAACCAAAACTTGCTACTGCCACTACAAACTCGGCTTGCGGACTTTAATTAGACACTATCCTCTGCTTTCGAAAAATATAGCCGACGACATGTATCAATGAACCACGCTTTTCTCCATAAGAAACTTCAAGAATGAATCCTTCTTCTGCAATCTTCTTCTCCATACCTTGACGGGGATAACCTGCATCAATGAACACAAAAATACGTGCCAGACTCATCTAATTCTCCACAGGCCTTACATATTAGACTGTTATACTCCTCTTGAGTATGTCCCTCACGATTCCGTTCGCATATTTGACCTCGGCAATGTTCATCTTAGGAACAGTTTGTTGAATAAATCTATCCGTGAAACAAGCAATATGTGATACAGCTACACCCAGATAACCAAGCTTTCCAGCCATTGATCGAACGCTCCTTACTTTATGCTCTTCCAATTCCAATGAGTTCTGCCTCCTTATACTTGGAATCAATATGAAAAGTTCAATTTATTTCTTCAACCATTGCGTTGATATATAAACGCTCTCTTTCGTCTGAACGATTTCCGTACTGTTGTCATCTAAGGTATATGAGTATTTTTTCCAAAATTTACCTCTCTTAGCTTAATTAATGCCACCACGAAGCTCATCCAGCAAGGACTCACTTCTAGTGGCCATCATCAAAGCATCCACGTACCTCGCCAACAGTGTCGTAAGACTGAAATCCTTATCTCGAACCATGAATAACTGAGGCATACCGATAACGACTCTCATGTCCAATAAAGTCTTAACGAAGTCTTCAATTCTCCTCTTACATTTCCTTCCCGCGAATAAAATGCCTTACCAATGGTCATCCCCTTTGCGCAGGCAATGGCATATAATAATCGAAAAAAACATGTGAGACACTACAGCAGCATCTGTTCTCAGAGCCTCCCGCTCTGCATCCTTGTTTCCTTGCACGCATAAACTGGACTTATGCTTCATCACTCTACTAGGAACACCTTCAACATCTTCGGTAGAAACCTTCACTTTGTATACAAAATGCGATCCAATGATATTCGCATCGCTTGTCATATCCTTGATGGGTACTTCAACCATATTTGGTTTCCATTTCTTCTTCAGCTCTTCCTTATCAGACTTCAGTAGAAGATACTGTGGTAGTAAAGGCGCTTGTCTCGCATAAAATTGACCTCCTTAAAACTGGTCATATGCCATACTCAGATACTCTTGCTTAGCACCATCCCCTGATAATATTTCCCGCGACATAGCAGCATACCGAGCAGTCTTCACTACAGCCCGACCATATCTCATACGCGGTATGTCAGCAGTAGGTTCCGCATTACAATACTCGAAGACCTCTTTCTCTGGTCCACTCTCCTGAGCATTGAGTTCAATCTGCTCTTGTTTCATCTACTTCCCCGGTAGGTTCCTCATCTCCTTGTGACTCACCTATTGTGCGTTTGTTATATTAATTTCTATGTTTCCATGTAATATATCGCATCAAGACTCCCTTTTTGCTTCTTCTCGAGCTTTTCCTTTTAGTCCGGGTTTTGGTATGCCAGATGGTCTCCACTGCATATCCAGCATTTACCCTTCTCATTGGTGGTCAACTGGGATCTTGTTACGTAATTACCCCAGGACCCGTTTTTTTGCTAGTTATTTCCACCTTGACCGCCACTCTAGAGAGCCTTAATACTAAAGTCCAGCCTTCTCAAGGCAATCATGACAGATTCTATGGCAATAATAGGATCATAAGTAGTTTTCGTAATTTTCTTTCGTGGTCTTTGATGCCGAACTTTGACAAATCTCCATTCGCAACTTTGTCCGCAAATTTTGTACCGCTTACCATTCCCCTTTGCAGTGAGTCGATTCTCGCTTTCGTGTTATTCAACTCCTCAACTGCGTCAGCAACTGTACCGATCTCTTGTCCCAACATTGTGACAGTATTTTCGATGCTTTCTTTGATAGTTGCGCTACTGTTCATTGCGAATTACAACTCTTCTCTTAGCTCCCTCCCGTGGTTCTTGAGTTCGATCCGGCTGATTCCATTCGTTGCGTTTCAGCCATTGGCCCTCCCGACATTGAGCTCACAGCATCTCTTGCTGACCTTGCATCAGCTCGTCCAACTCCTCTCGTCCCATTCAGCTTGATCTTTGACTGTTGTACCATAGCAGATTGTAGGATGGTTCCAAATTCAGACCTCTCCAGGGGGTATTGATAACTCACAGCAAGCGCATCAGTTCTTGAACATCAGCAGACATTGCGACCTCGCCACGTGTTTAAAGTACATGAACTTGTCACACACCGCGATATACTCAGCCAAGTATTGGTCTTTGCTCTGGTTTCGTCCATGGAACTTGGTCATCAGGTCTTTCCATGTCTTCGCCGTTTCGAGGAATGACGACTCGCAATAAAAAGGATCGATCGTACCCAGTATGTAGTCCAAAATATCAGCGAACTCCTCTTCGCTAATTTTCGCATGCATCATGTCCGTCATATATGCAAAGCAAATTCTTGCACCGCAACTCTTTCGATTTATCTCAATCACGCGCTGTCCAATCTTAGGAACTTCGATGACTCCATGTCGGTAATTTCTTGAAAATTCAGCAACTCAATTAGATACATTCGGTAGGCATTTGGGCTACCATCATCTCCATACCGTGGTGGCTCACCAGTCCTTTATTCGGTAACGTACTCGCGTCGCTCCATAGTCTACGGTCTTCCTCTACCGCGACCACGTCCACAACTACCGTGCCCACCGTGAGAGCAACCTATGCACATAACTGTAGACCACCGAGACTGCCGTTTGAAAACGGAACAAAAACCAACCGGTATTCGTAGGTAAGAAGTAGCAATAGAACCGTGACAGTCCACAACTTACACCAGCTCGGTCATTCATTGTCGCTTTTTTCTCCTTTTTTTCCTTCGCTTCTTTTGCCGTCCGCCGGCGAAAGCATAATTATCTTTCTCTAGTTGCGCTAAAGGTCCTAACACTACATTACAGTAAATGTGGTATCCCGGGATACTGTCAGTGTAATTTCACTTCTTAGCCTTTTTCTGACAGCTGACAAATCATAAAGAGGCTTACAGTTATTACTGTACTTTACCGTTCAACCTAGAACTTGACCGTTATGTTTATGCACTGTACAGTGCTGTAAGCTTGAGCTGATCTACTTTAGATCAGCTCAAGCAAGTTTAGGGTTAGACACTCACCGTCGTCTATATGTCTTCTGGAAACTTCCTTCGATCAACAGAAAGCATCAGTCGACTCGCCTTGAAGTCTATATAACCCCGGTCTCTCTCCATCTTCTACCTGAGTAAAGTTCCTTACCACCTTCTCCTCTCTCATCTCTCCATCTCGGTCCCTCACTCTTACTGCCCTTCTCTCTCTCTCTCCTGCTCTCCCGCTCTCTCCCTCACTCCTGTCTGGCTCCCTCGCTCCCGCTCTCTGTTCTGTCCATCAGGTTATGGGCCCAGGCCGCTAGCGCTGCACACCGACTTATCTCTTTCGCGCTCTCTGCTTGACGCGAACCACCTCGAGGCTACCTACACTCCGTGTAGGGAGAAAACACGAAGCTCCAAAAAAAAAGCACCTAAGGTTTGATCTGACTTCTTTGTCGTCTCTGCACTATCTACTGACCTTCTGTCTTGTGGCCTGTCTAACGCCCGTCGTCTCTGCACTACCTACCTTGGTTGGTTTTGCGGCCCGTCGTCGTTCTTCATCCCCGCACCACAGAACAAAGTCCATTTTGCGGCCCGACTCCTCGTTGCTACTCGCCTCGTCTCTGTGTCACATACCTCGGTTTGTTTCACAGCCCGTGTCTAGTTTCAACAGTAAGTCCAAATCTCCTCGAAACCTCTTGCTTCCTTATATCTTTCACGCTTCTTCCTCAGCCTTCGCCTAACCTCGCAACGTCCTGCCTCCAGTGGTCATCTGCCGCTCCGTCTTCCTTCGAGGAATCAAGATCTCTCCAGACGACCCTGTCGTCCGCCGTATCAATTTCACTTCCGACGACGACTCATTAGACCCTGTCCAAGCCCCGCCCGATCCGAGAAGCCGCAGCTTCGCCCGAAGTGCCGTTTCATCGACGACTCCGCTATTGAGTCTGACGGTGAAGGCGGTGATATAACCTCCACTGCAACCACTCCGGACGTCGTTTCACTCCCTTCTCACTCTCAAAGAAGATTATCTCCCAAGAAGAAGGATTTTCTTCAACACATCTTGGCATTGGGTACAAAGAAAAGGCCGCAATCGGAAACATCTCCAATAATCCAGTCAAGCTCCGCTCAAAGCCTCTACCGTCTCTGCAAGCCGTGTGTCGAAACCAAAGGGTCAGAAGAAACCAGTTACAAACGTAGCTGCCCCAGTTCAAGTTATTAACTTGACTCTCCTACTCCAGCACCTCCGACACCTCCAGCTCCTGCTCCAGTCACTCTCACCCAGTCTCCTTTATCGCCTGCGTGCCGCTCTTCCTGCTGACCCCCAGCGTTAAGAATCCGACTCCGCTTACTGTCGAACCCCTCTCTCCGGCTCCACTTCTTTCGTCCACTGTACCTTCTCCTCCACCTCCTGTGGCACCTATAATACCCTTTGTTTCGGAACCCAAGTCTTCTTTCCTCACCTGTGATCTCTGTCAGCTCAAAGTATCGGGTCCGAAGCAACTTGCTCAGCACAGAGTGGTAGGAAGTGCCGCAACAGATCTGAGCGGAAGTCGGCTATTACTCCTTGTGCCCACTGTAACCGCGTCTTCCAAACTAGACACGACCGCAACAAACACATTGACACAAACACAAAAATTAAATTTTGATTCACTTGGTCCCATTATACTCATCATGGACTCCTCTGCCGGACCTCGTATTGATAATCTCGAGAAGCTCCGTGATGATAACTTCACATTTGGAAAGCTCGAATTCAACTCATCCTATCTCTCAGGGAGGTTGACAATCATCTTACACTTGATCCACCGGAAGCATCTTCGTCAACTCACTCCGCATGGCAAAAGGCAGATGCCAAGGCAAGAGCCATCATTGGACTCACACTTTCAGATGCTCACCTTGAGCAGGTTCAACATGCCACCACGGCCAAGAAAATGTGGAAACTCATTTGTGATATTTTCGAAAAGCATACTCTGCTAAACAAGCTCGCCGCAAGACGTCGCTTCTATACCCGCAGATGCACCCAAATGAGAAAGTTTTACTATTTGCTGCCCGTATTCGCCAACTTGCGGCCACTCTAAAATCCATGTCTGTGTATGTCGAGGACAGCGAAATGGCCATGGCCTTCCTCAATGGCTTGCCCGATCGCTTTGACAGCCTCATATCAGCCCTTGATGCTTCCAATATCGAATATGGTAAGCTTTCGTTCGAATTTGTACAGTAGATGTCTCCAAGAAGAGCAGCGCCATGCTCAGCGAGATCAAGACGCACTCAAAGTCGCTGAGACGGCTGCACTCCTGGGACCCAGTCTTCCAAGCCTCGAACAGGAACTTCCGCTGAAATTGCATACACTGCGGCAGGCATCGTGATAGCAACCGATGCTACAAGAAGTTCCCTCATCTCGCTCCCAGAGGTCATCAGCTAGAGCTCATTTGATAAGGCTAGAGGAAGTGGAGGAAAATCCCTCAATGCCACGGAGGTTGCTGAAACTACCTAACACTCAGATGTTGTTTGTCTCTTTGCGTCGACTTCCCAGCACAACAAGTAGCACTTCAATCTACCTGAGGCCCTCCTCTCTCATCAATGCAATGGATCATCGACTCAGGATGTACCTCGCATGTCACTTACGACCGCTCTGCTGTAGCCAAGCTGTCGCAGTTCTGCTAAAAGCCGATTGTCACTCACTGGAGGGCTGTCAAACGTGTATATTGCTACTTGAACGGATCTAAAACTCTTGGAATTCGTTACGGTCCGTCTTCATCTTACACTATCACTGGATTCAGTGACTCTGACTGGGCTGGCTGCCACAATACTCGCAAGTCTACCGAAAGCTTCGCGTTCATGATGTCTGGTGGACCTATCTCATGGCGCTCCAAGAAGCAAGGATGTATCGCGCTGTCGCCCTGCGAAGCAGAGTACATATATCTGTGCACTGCCTCTAAAGAAGCTATTTTGGTTGTCAAACCTTCTCTGCAGTTTGATGAATGAGAAATGCCCGACTCCTATTAAAATATCAGTTGACAACTCAGGCGCAATTAGCTCGTCCCAGAACGAATCAATCAATGAACGGAACAAGCACATTGATATTAGGTATCATTTTGCTCGTGAAGCTGTGTCGTCCAAAGAGATCTCTGTTACTCACTGTCGAACTGAAGAACAAGTCTCTGACCTTCTAACGAAAGCTTTGCTGCGCGTCAAGTATGTGAAGTTTCGAAGTGAGTTGGGAATTTTTCCTCTGGTATTTCAAGTTAGTATTTTATTGTTTTCAGATCGAGGGGGCGCTACTGAGGTCAGTTCTAGTTTGAGGGGCCGGTTAGTGTAATTTCACTTCTTAGCCTTTTTCTGACAGCTGACAAATCACAAAGAGGCTTATCGTTATTACTGTACTTTACCGTTCAACCTAGAACTTGACCGTTATGTTTATGCACTGTACAGTGCTGTAAGCTTGAGCTGATGCATCAGTCGACTCGCCTTGAAGTCTATATAAGCCCCGGTCTCTCTCCATCTTCTACCTGAGTAACGTTCTTACCACCTTCTCCTCTCTCATCTCTCCATCTCGGTCCCTCACTCGTACTGCCTTCTCTCTTATCTCTCCTGCTCTCCGATCTCTCCTTCACTCCTGTCTGGCTCCCTCGCTCCCGCTCTCTCCTTCTGTCTATCAGATATCACGGGCTAAACAGCATTAACAAGGTACTCCTCAAACAATCCAGGGGACGAGACAAACGCATAGATCTAACTACTCCACAAATTCCACAGCAGGATAAGTTCGCGGAAAGGCTCAACTGCACTCGTATCTCATGCGTGGGAGCAACACTGCACACAGAAAATATGCCAATCACTGAATATTGGGCCTACTGCCTATTGGATACGGTCACCAAAACAAACGCCACCCTCTACCTACCTATCTAAGACATTCATCGACGACTGGGTAGGATTTGTCCATAATATTTTCTCTACTCCGTACCAGACCACTTACGCTTGACCGATTCAGTATGTTCGGGGAATTCGACCACATCCCAACACTGGCTGGCAACATGGGGAAAATCTCCAAGGGCAAGATTAGTGCCTTACCTAAGCGCTCCTGATGGAAAACATTACCTTGTCATCGACCCAACCAACGGTCAACTGCTCACGACAGGGTAACTGATTTCCGACCTTACAATCCGAACTACGATCTCCAGTGATTGCGCTTTCACAGCATACCACCCCACGAAACAGACCACCCACGTATCAATACTCACCGTGCGATACCGTCTCAAGCACATGCCAATAAAAATACTTATGAAGAGGAACCCACGGCAGTACGAGAAAAGTACCTCACTACACCTCCACTCAATCTAAGAGAAGCAGCACGTCGTCAGGATTTCGACATGTGGCGCAGTGCATACGAAAACGAAGTCGGCATGCACACACAGTTTGGCACTTTCCGCTTTATACACCGGTCATAACTGCCCAAAATTCGAAATTATACAAACTCGTCGTCAATTTTGCCGACAATTACGACGCGCAGGATGATTTCTCGGGGCACAAATTCCGCATGAACTACCCGGACACCCACTGCGACCGGGTAAGAATTTCGATAATTCCTATTTGGCGGTCCACACCGCGGCCAGGGATAGCATGAGCCTCCTCGTATCCATTGCCATATCGTACGTCAATAATATAAACCAAATCAATCTCAAGAACGCATTTTTCTATGAATAGTACGAAGGAAACTAGCTCATTTACATTAGGACACTACCTCATTCGATGAACCTAGGGAAAACACGGACACGGTCGCTCAAGTTGTCAAGTACATATATGGAAACCCCACAAGTAACGAGGACCTTATACACAAGCATGGATTCTTTCCTCCAAAGAAATGGCTACCGTCCTATGGTAAGTGACCGCAATTTCTACTTTCGTACGCACTGAGAACATAAAATCATCCTCGCCGTCACAATAGATGATTTTGCAGTGGCCCCCATAAACGAGGCAATGTATAAAAAACTTCTCCGTCTAATACGCAGAAAGCACGAAGTAAAGGAACTCAGAGCAGCCACAAACATCATTGTGTGTACAATACACCAGGACCGGCAAAAGAGGCTTACATACATCTCACAACCGCGTCTGACACAGACGGTCACCAATAGCCTTCGCCTCCACAATTGAAAGCCGTTCAAAACGCCTTACCTATCAGGGTACTTTATCTCCGCCATAAAGAACACGGAGAACGCAATGGACGCAAAGGGTTACCCATATGCTCGAATTATTGGAATGTTCAGGTATTTCGTGGAATCGACAAGACTAGTGACCAAAGGACAAGCAATGTACTCATATGAGTACAAATCATTGTTCGAAATTACCTAGATTTTTTTAATTTAAAATTATACACTGGCACGCTGAATCCCTGAAAAATAACTTCCCCTAACTATAAAAGAAGCAATTTCATCCTCATTCACAACAACTGCTATGGCCTAATGGGCTTCAAGTAAAGAATGAACAAAGAAATAGTGAGTCCGACTCGCCGCGCTCCACAGGAGGGCAAAAACTTCCTTCAGGAAGGTCGACATTTCTGCGACAGCTACTTCCTCAGTTTGCCTTAGCGCGCCCACTTGAACATGAGCAGAGGGTTAATTCACTGATCACTCATAAAGGGGAATAACGCCATAGGTAAGTATGCTAATTCCGCAAGTCGAACGACGCGAATCAGAAATGTAGGCGGCTATAGTCAAGGACTCAATTTTTTTCATTTTTACTCATTCACCTACATAAAATGTAAGCTTAGACAAGTAAACATCACTATAGAGTAGTATAAAGCATCTTCTAATTATGACAGAAGTGGACATCGCGTAAGTGATTTTGAAAGCAGTTACGTCCTGTCTCTGAATGGCATATCCAAACCTCTTTGTTCAGTTTCAGGCACTCAGAGCAGAGAAATTTGGACTTCTTGTCAGATTTGCAACTTTTGCATCTGCTTTGAAACGCCGCTTTCGTTGGGGCCCCATTGGCTCCTTTGCGCCTTTTCACTGTGGGCACCAGGTGGATTACAGTACCGCAGGCCAATGAGGGAACAGAATCCTCTGGACGTCAATATCAGATCTGCGGAGGCCAATAGCATCAAATGAATTGTCAATGAGTTGCTCAGCAAGTTTTGCATAAAAATCTTTTTGAGACATGCAATTCTTGCACCCATTAAACCCTTGTATAGAAGCCATGAATCAACGATGAAAATTGCAAGCAAAGATGTATTAACCCTCAACGACCAACATTGACTTCGAATTTCTTCTCCAGTCCAAGATCATCTTGTCTGCATCTGTTATGCCTGTCAATCTGGAGCACGTTTGATAATATGTGCTGACAACCGCTGCAACTGGAATTTCCATTTCCACAAGTAGCGTTTCATTACCAGCAGATCTCCAACGAGATTTTCTGATGGGCTCTGACGGAAGTGTTGTACCGGAGGTGCTGACAAAGTATCTTCTGTCTCTATCCATCCACAGAACGGCCATCATAGAAGGGTGGCTTTCCGTCCTCGGACTTACCATACAGATATGATCTCCGCGCCTGAAAAGTTCCAGCCCTGACAAAAATGACATAGGAAACTGCCTTGTCGCATTCTTGACGACACCTGTAAACCTCAGTCCATATTCAAAAAGCGCATTTGCTGTGGCCACAGAAGCAAATGCAGAGTCTGCACAGACAAGTCGATTCGAATGAAACCAAGGCTCTGTAAGGCGAAGAACAATAGCAGTACCATGAGGGAAATTTGACTCGTAACGCCGATTACTGCTGTCAGATGCTGACAAAACAATCTCCAAATTCAATACAATGCCACTGACACCGCAGCACGCAGTCTTGATCTCACATCCGTTTTCAGGCTTACGGTCCATGGCGACATAGTGCGGTAGTCCTTCTGACATCCAATCCCCCCATTCCGTACCAGCGTGACATGCTTTCATCCACGCAAATTCTCTCCGATGGCGAAAAACTTGACCTCCTATGCCGTTTTATGGCCTCCACGAATCCGCTGACCAAAGACCATCTTCTGTCAGTGCTTTCAGTTTCAGTGTAGCGGGCTGAATGTAATACATGAAACCAGTGCTTCGAAACGGTTCCTCGAAATGATTTTTCCAAAAGCCGCCAATGGAATGTATTTGGATGTAGACTGTGTACTCCAAAGTGACCTTCTGCTTGTAAACTCGAATCTGCATAGCAATATGAGAATTCCAAAAAACTTTAGAATTTCACAGCTGTTGTACGCATGTGCCCACCATTAGCGAGTTTCCGGTTTGTAAGTTCGGTAATTGTGGAAAGGTGTTCGACGGAAACATGCAAAGGAAAAAATCATACGGGGTCTTCTCATACTCGGTATGACCTTGTATGTACGTGTTCCCTGCTGGACCAATTACCTTCCATGGCCGATATGCCGTTGATCCATTCAACGGTAATACTACCTCCTGATTGGTCCAAATTTTTCCATGCACTTCTTTGCATACCCCTCCTACTCCGGCCATCCCATTGGCTTCTTCTCGAGGTTCTTCAACAGAAGGTTGACGTTCGGTAGCTCGACTCAGCAGCAGTTGTCTCCATTTCATTGGACGTTGCGAGGCCACCTTCAGATGCTTCTCCTGGCTTGATGTTGACGAGTTTCAAGCTGACGCGCTTTGTCCTGTCCTGAATGGACCAGTCTGCGGTGACCGAAGTCTGACGTATTCCGGTAGATGTGTCAACTTCGATGCTGACCACGGTTCCGTTGACGCGCTTACTTCTCCAAAGGGAACGAATAGTCGCTTACACTCAGCCACTGACGTGACAAGGGTTGCGCGAGTGTTGACAAGGTTTCCGGGCTGTTGACGGGGTCATTTGGTTCGTCATTTTTGGTTAAATTTTCGATGTTGACAAACTTGTTGTGTGTTCGAATGAACAGTTGAGGAGTAAACTCCGAAGTTTTGCACGGTTGACTACCTAAGGGTGTTATTAGATATGGTGAAAAGCTAATGGTGTCATTATGTTAGTTTTTTGTATAAAATCTAGCCGTTAGAAATATGGACTCATATGAGTACATTTGGACTCATATGAGTACAATTGTCCTCTGGACACTAGACTTCGCATACTTCGCGTACATACTGGCTACATACACCGCCAAACCCACAGTGAGGCACTGGAAAGCCCTCAAAAAGTGGCGCGATATCTCAAACATACGGACACGATGGGATTGCTCAAGGGAACGGTTCCAGATTCATTCCAAGTGCAATCCGATAAGCGACTATGCCTGCCCATATATCCGTCAGTCAACTTATACATCCCTGGTTTACCACACCGGGAACCTGGTATCATGGGGCTCACGCAAGATATGCATTGTAGTCAACAGCACCTGCGAAGCAGAATTCATCGCAGTCAGCAACATAATGCCGCACAAAAAGTGGATACAATAACTGCTTGAAGACCTCGGACAAAGAAACCACAAAACTATCCTCCGCAAGATAGAAAATCAAGCGGACATTGACGTCGCGAGGACCAGCCCCACCACCGAGCATTCTAAGTACATCGAAGTCAAGTACTTCCACATACAACAGGCTGTGGATTATTGTACCATAGAGCTATCACACACATCATCCGCAATGTTACAGGCTGATATCCTGACAACGCCGCTATCACCAGACCAGTTTCTGAGACATCGCGCAAATCTATGCTTAACGCAGGTAATCCAGTCCGTGCCCACGGCTGTAGAGATATCATCATCTCATTCTCACATATGTACTGGATTGCACCTGAGACGGAGGATTCATAGAAACTGACAGTGTAATGCTAGGATTTTACCGCTATAGATGCTCCATTCGCCGGAGGAAGTAAAACACCGCTGCGACCGGGGACATAGGTCACCTCTATATAGAGTATGCGGAATATATTGCTAGTGGGCCTCCAAAATTCTCTGTACAGTATAGGAACTTGCGTTTGAAGTTGCAGCGTAAGTCCAAGAAAACGAATAAGAACTCAGCCAATCAGATAGAACTAAACACTTGTTCTTGTCGCAGAAAGGGAAAGCCCACCCTTCAAGCAAAGCGGCTAGTATTTTACCAGCCGTTTTGGTTGACGGTTGTTATGGAAGACTTTGAAAGCTCGATTCGTAGGGCTTACAATAGACTTCCACTAGCACCTTTGCTGCGTGCTACACGTGTCATACCGTTTGAGCTGCGATACTGTACAGTACTAAGTTCGCGAATTATTTTCAGTGTCCTCCATTTCCTTAATGTCCAACGCGGCATGACTGCTGGCCGGTCTTGAGCCGGCTTATAAGGGAAAATTAAGAGGTACAACTGGTCACCCTCTAGGATATTCTGGGCAACAACCGATCATGTCTTTCAAATATTAAAGCACCTCACATCCACTCCCATTTTCTTTACTACCTCTTTTGTTGTTACTGTTCTACAAAAGAACCGGAATTTTCGTCCATCGATTATGGTCGAGAATTTTGTTTCTTACAACCTGAAGTCGAAGCAAAGTTAACATACGTCCGGTTCTTAAGGGAACTATTTAGAATGAACCCATCAAACACAGGGTATGCTCCAACTATGCTCTTGTCAGAGAAAGCACTATACTAAAATCTGTGCGTTTTTTATGAACATTAGCCACTTGGGAAAATTCTTCTCGTAAAGACGATTTCATTCCCCAAATATACCAAATCAATACTGTGACAGTACTTTACACTGCCACTTGAAATAATAATACACCTTTCATTTAGTATAAAGCTCCCGATGCGTCTGTTAAAAATTAAAATATTAATGCTTGAAATTAGTGGTACTAAAAGCGTGAAAAAATGTTTTTACTCATACTCAAATCAAAAAAGACCAACCAATGACCACCGAGGAAAATCAACCCCACATGAAAGCATGCGATGTGGTCCGATCATCCTCAGGCCAACCAAAAATGCAGAAAATATAAGCTCAAACCAGGCCTCAAGTGGCTACTCCATAGCAGTAGACTAGCTCTCAAAAGTTCCGAGTTCACACCTTTCGGAGCTGGTGCGCGAAATTCTTGCCTATAAGAAAGAAGGTTTCATAGCATTTCATAAATGGCCAATAAGGTGGTAAGGATCAGAAAAGCCGGTACAAGGATCCTAGAAGCAGTTATACCGAGTCGAGGAGATCTGATTGGCTTCAAAAAATTTCCGAAAAAGTAGAGAAAAGGCTTTTTAGGCAGCGATGAGCGGAGAAAAAACAGCCAGTGAGATTCGAGACGAACTCAACTTAGACATTTCGGTATCTATAGCTAGATCATATCGAAGCAAAAACGCTAATCTGCGCCCCGAATTTTAATGAAGTTCAAAACGTTGCTCCAATCTAACGAGCGCGAGAAAAACTCACATAGAACTTTAATTAGTATTCTTTTGCAGTCTTATATGATGGAAGGCAATTTAATTTCGATATGCAGGATAGATTTGACGGACCTTTGCAGGATTAAGGGTGACCGTGAGTTTCTTTCTCTTCGGCAGCATTTTGATGCCCTTTGTGGGTATGGGGAGCTTTTTCTAGTGATTTCACTTGCGATTTACAAGTTTTGACAAGGCGTAAAACATCAGGTAGTTATTTGAAGTTAAATGAGAGTTTCGTTAACCAAAAGCGGACTTTTCATGCCTACACTTGTATGATCCAGCAAGAAAAAGTCTCTATTACAGAAATCAACACAATGGATCAAGGCCTAAGGGACACATTTTCTGAGTTGACTGGACTGCTCCCCAGATTTCCACCAAATTGCAATAATTCGAAGCAATTTTGCGAGAAAATGGCACCAATAGGCGTCATTTTTCTTTTACTTCCGTAAAGAGTTGTGTCTTGGGTCTTTGGAGGTAAATACCTATAGAAAGTATAATTTGTGCATTACACATCATACGATGTATTTTACTGATAAATATTTCATCCGAGCGATTTCAATACTTTTTGCGAGTAGTAACAATACTTTTTTCTGTGAATTTACTTTACTTTGAATATATTAGTTCTTGTGTACAATATATTTTGTATATATTAGTTCTTGTGTACAATACATTAATTGTCCATACCTAGTTTGATAACGAGATCCAAAGTACATAATGTCGCCATGAGCGCAAAGGCTTCTAGGCGAACTGGGACGCTTAATTGTCGCCCTCTAGCGCAAGCTACTGGTAATGAAACTGATGTTCCTGCGCTGTAAGCTTGATCAGCCAAACGTAGTTGGGTTTGTTCCTCCCTTGGGGAGCTCCAGGGAAGGTTTAGAGGAAGGTAATGAACTATTAATGGTAATTTTACTTTCAAAGTCTAATCATTCTATTTTCTGGTCTGCGTAAAAGCCCCTAGTAAGAGCTTGAGCTTCTCAATCTTAAGCTCATGTTGCGCTTCGCGCTCTCCACGACGCATTGCCCGCTCCTTCTCGCGCTCCTATTGAACATTTTAATTCGCTCGCGCTCAACTTGTAGCCTTTCTTTCTCAAAGTTTATGCGCGCCGTATCTGCTTCCTTGACAGCCGTTCCTAGTTTTCCTAGCTCCATCTCTTCTTCTTTCCACGCCGAACTTGCTGCGCGCAGTTTCTTCTTCGCAGGTCCATCTTCTTTCCCATTTTCTCTTTCATCACTGCGAATTGTGCCGAGAGAAAATGAATGTTGGAATAATTCTCTTCCAATTCGCTCTTAATCTTCAGCGCGCTTAGCCTGGGCCTCTCAATGCCTTCTTCTCTTTTTCCATATCTTCTCGTGCTTCTGCCATCATTCACAGGAATTCATCTATTTCTCCCATCTCCCCTCCAATTCCCGAAAGCTTTCTCTCAACGGCATTTTTCTTACCATGCGAGTCTTTAATCTTCTTGTAGCGGTCTTGAATGCTCTTCGTGGTCACGAGTTGCGAGGGCTTCTTGTTCTTATTCGCATTTTTGACGGCCTAAACTAGCCGGGTGGCCCTCGCGACCGCAACTTTGCGCGTAATTATGAGTTCGTCCGCATTCGTGATATTGGGACCGCGTTCCGCCTTTTTCTGTGTTGAGCTAGCATTTTGGCCTACCTCTGTGGGTTTTTCTTCGTCCACGTCCTGCGGTTCAAGAGGTTTGGAGTAAAGGAAAGCGTTAGAGGGGGAAGGGAGATTGGGGAGCTGGGTGAAGACACGTCGATAATCTTTGCCGGTAGGGTGGCAGTGGACCTGAATTTGGGAATCCAATGGGAAGCGCGAATACGTTCCGCAAAACTACAGTATCTTACACGTTGACACATATTGCATAGTTAATTGCAGTAAGGATTTCACTATGGGGTTACATTTCGCTAATTATTGTCACATCCTAATACTGAAATCCGCCACGGGTATAGAATATGATCATTTTTTAGTCACATCTATGGAAGAAATCTTTTACGTAACTCTTTACAGTACGTATACCGTATGTGCTGTAATGTACTGTACGGCACGGTACGGTTAGAGTTCAGAACTGACCCACCGCACGTGGCCGACGTAAGACATCTGGTTAGATCTCAGCCGAGTAGTCGGACAATACAGACACAGTTTGAACTAAAGATTCGTTATTGACATTATCCAACCCAATAGAATCAACTGGGACCACTGAGGCAAGGCTGTCATGCTTCAATGTATCAAAAGTGGATCCACTACAAATGTGCAGACAACAATCTGACCCAAGTGAGGACAACAATCTGACCCAAGTGAGGACAACAGTCTGGCCCAAGAGTCATCACTCTCATCTTTTCACCTATTTTAGATTTCTTCAAATGGAAAGACCCTCCGAGACCCGCTACCTGCCAAGATCTGTCGCTCTCGAGGAGATTATCAACAGCCGCCGGAAAATATTTTTTGTTGCTGCTTTTCTTTCAATGGTGTCCTGAGAGGGAGCCTTGCAGAAGCCGAGAGGGAGAAACGATTGTGATATTGACTAACCCAAAACCTCCTCGTGTCTTGACAAGCATTGCTTAAAATGATGACAATTTGTGCATTTATCATGCATGGTCTTATCAACGCTTTCAATGTAGATAAACTGAAATGCTGTGAGAGCTCACAATGCAGTCTTACTCGAAACTGGAGGACAGATTTGCATCCTCAGTTCAGCATGTATGACGTACATATCTAGCTTGGGACTCTCTCTTTTCATAAAATAATGAAGTGTCACGCAGATCTGTTACATTTTTGGATTACTGTAACCGGATAAAGGTGACATTGCTTGTGCGTGGAGGCATCTCATCCAAAAGCAGTACAAACATACTTTTGTCAACAATCCTCTAAGACTAAACCTCGGCAGTCGCCTTTAAATTAACATTCGACTTCCTGCAGACTTCATCTCAGGACAGAGGAAAACTCATCGTAAATGTGAATCTGTTCACCAGTCCAAAGCAACAAGCCAACAAGAAAAGAAATGAAACGGGTGACACCGAGGCTGACGATGACGAGGGGCGCATCAAAATCGGTTCAGAAGGAACCAACCACGGTCAGTGCAAGAGTCCTGAGGAATCAAACTCCAAGTACTCTAGAGATTGAGAACCTTCTTTCGCGTTTACATCAATCAGAGCTAGAAGTACAGGCTGTTCGCTTCTCTGCGAAGTGCTCTATGACAGCTGCTGTCGAACTTGCCCAGGAATTGAAGCAGACGGAGATTCGACTGGTCGCCGAGAAAATGGCTTTCAAAGCAATTGCTACCACATTGGTAGATCAGTTCGCTCATCATTGCGCAGGTAGCAGTGAAAGCAAAGTATAGCTGATTGAGCATAGGGCCAATAGTAAGGGCTCCGATATTGCCCAGCTTCCGGGTGTGATGTCTGCAAGATGGCTAAATAAAACTAGTAACAATGGACAGATGAATGTACTCGATTGTTTTTCGGCAAGGTGCGGAGCGCAGTCCAGTTTCTGTGACCAGCAGCTATGTCCCGAAGTTTGTTACTCAGCTCCATTTCCGGTGCAGTTCCGCACTGAACTGTGAGGAGAGCTAGAAATTCAGCGCAATGGTTTGTTCGAAGTGAGTGTCAGCAATTTTTGTCCATTTCACTAAGAACTCAGACTAGCCTTTTTGCTTAAGGAACTGATATATGTACACCAGATGAAACTCGATCAAACTTTTGGGGTTACGGATTTAGAAGCTGCCTACTCCAACTCTCACAGAATTCTCAACCACCACACCACAGAACTATCAATACATGTACCGGTTCCCCACACTTACAGGC
The DNA here is from genome assembly GCA_002205965.3 of Kappaphycus alvarezii. Lineage (NCBI taxonomy): Eukaryota > Rhodophyta > Florideophyceae > Gigartinales > Solieriaceae > Kappaphycus > Kappaphycus alvarezii. Next base: position 531,289 of record NADL03000005.1, read on the forward strand.
TGGAAAGATCCGGCACAAGAATTTAACCCAAGACGTGATGTGAGTCGATGTTTAGGGTTCTTGAGCGTATGTGCATTTCCTTCTGCGAAAATCGCCGTTAGAGAAACCACTGTCGCTTGGGCTTGGCCATAAAACGCAGATTAAGTTAACAAAAGCAGACAGAATTCCTCCTTGCCTTAATGTACAGCGACCCTCCATCCCTTTTCTAGTGTTGCAACGGTCTTCAGTAGGTTGTACCAACTTTCAAACTCTATGACATGGGCATTTGTAACAATGCCCGTCCGGTCTCGCTCCCCCTTGCAAGCAGCGGTAGCATATAGGAATACATTTGAGGAAAGAGTTTGGTTTTGAGGATCTCCGTGACCTATGCTTTGCGTGCTCTAGTCAGAGACCCCTGGATAGGGTCCTGGAAGAGCTCACTTCTCTGAAAGGCAAGCAATCAGCGGTATGAGGGAAGGTCTTTGCCTGGCAAAATCTTGGCTTTACAATGTTCAAAAACAAAAGGGGCGACTGGTCTTGTAAGGACAGGTGTCTTTAACATCAAAGTAGTTACACAGGGATGCGACGGTGACTGCACCGGTGAGTTGTGGTTGGGATGGAAAGTAAAGGCTACTGAAGCGGACCAGATGGCTTATTTGGCGGCCCGTTCTGGATTTATAATGGGCAGTTTTCACGTTTGCTCTTTTGTCTCTGGATGATGAGCGATTTCGAGGACAATGCCGCCGTGATGCTCTGACACCAGTCAACGCGCGCTTGGCCTCTGATGTTAAACCATGCTACTCTGAAAATGCAGACCCAGGGACTCCATTGGCGCCAGAATCCTCCTAACGATGTTGACATTAACAGGAAGCTTCACGCGTGCTTGAATTGTCGGAAGCGTCTGAATCAACATGTGGCGTTCAGATTATGTATTTATTTGGTTCAAACTATGTCTAGGCGGTACGCTAACGGGTCCGACGATTGAGCTACATAGGAGAAGTGGACAATTGTGTGAATGCCGCGCCGTCTCGATCGTACCCAATCATCCTATCTTACATTCCACGTGTGCGCGTTGTAAATTTTTGGAAAAAGCAAGCTCTGAAAAGTCGATCTGGCCTATGAGGAGCTGATTTTCAATTGATGAATTTCCTATGCCGCTAATGAATATCGTTGCGGACTCTACTCATGTGTTGATATGTTCATTTTTTATCACTGGTGTAGTCCAAATGTGCAACGTTGCAATACTTAAAATTAAGTTGGAATTGGTGACTAAGCTCTGGGTGTTGCGGTGCGCGACAAATTACGGATGCTGCACATGTTGACCAGATGAGTAGCTAAGCTTCTGATACAGGCGAGTCTTCACTCCTCCCGTCGAGCATCTGCTACGAGACGCTACGTCTGCCGCGTATGTCTCTATAACCTTGGATGTTTCTAAAGAGGGTGTTCCTAACGAGTCGAAGGCTAGTGGTACAAAATCCCATCCTAGCCTTGATCGTCCCGGCATTGCCTCGCCTGGAATCGCTGCCACTTTCGTAGCTAAGTCTCTCTTCTTCCGCTTTCCTGCTGCGTTTGCAACAGCTCGCGCTTTCCGTGCTGCCATTGACTAATAGCTCTCTTGGAACGGGATGATATAGTCACGTCATACGCCACTGGAGAGGGGACTGGATGTTGATTGCATCAGACCTTGGGTACACCAGAATGTCTGCGGGTCGCGCGTTCAGTCCAGGAAGTAAGTACTTCACTTCGTATTGAACGCTGACTCCTGCTGCCTTGAACAGCTCTCGGCCAAGTACCTTTACCACCGCTGTGTGACGGTTGGTCCATCCGAGACCTTTGTTGCATAAGTCTGCTGCATGGTCTCCTAGAACGTCCATGGGCCTGTGGCACTCCCAGATGGCGACGGAGCATTACTGTCCACACTCGTCGTACGTTCGTTGACCGCAGACAGATGCGCAGTGAGGAACGCTGCTGCAGGCGTCTCCACGTATGCTTGTCGGCGAATCCTTCGCCGAATATCTTCTTCCGAGTGCGTTGCGGGGTTGGGGATTCTTGTCCATTCATCGTCCTTCCGGAAGGACTTTGCTGCCGACTCGCACCAGGCTCGATATAGAACGTTGTGTGGATTATCGGCTTGGCAGCAAGGCTGGCCGCTGTCGGTGCTTCTGGAAGACTGCCTTGTTCGTTCGGAAAGGATGCTTGGAGCTGTCGTACAAAGTCCCGAAGGTGTCCATCCGCTTCCGCGTACCTATACTCGCGGTGTTCTAAGGCATCGGGCTCGTCAGGGCATCGCAGTTGCTCGGCTTCAATAATGCTCGCCGCATACGCTGCGATATTGAGCGTCGCAACAGGTGTGAAGCCATGACCGCCATATCGCAGAGGTAAGGACACCTGCTGTCGAACTGCAGCGGTCATCGGCACATTATTGGAGCGCGAGTAGAATTCCAACTGTTCTTCATCAAATCTCATTGCAATGGCAGTGGACACATCCGGCGGCGTTAGCTTGACCACATGTTGAAGCTTGCATGCCGAGGCACATACTCGGTGAAGGTGGAACCGAGTACGAGCGTCTCCGATACCGTCGGTCAGCGATAAAGTGTTCTTACAGCCGCTGATTTTCTCAATGAGAAAGTTTTCCATGAATTGGGGCGATCCAATCGGGGCGCCGAGGAGGACGATGCTTTCAGTGGAAAAGTTATCCATCGCATGTGTTGGCACTTTTTTCAGCTAGCTTGATCAAAGCCTATTGGCTAACCCAGATATTGCAATTTCAATATCCAATCATTGTTGACATTTACAAATGAACGGAAAATCTGAACAAAAGTCATTCACGTCGTTGACCTACTCGCCTATGAGAGCAAAATTCTTGCATGTCATTCAATGACAAATTGATGCCACGGCATTTGTCTAATATCTCTGCCCAACGGCAGGGTCGTCCCTTCAATTCATTACTTCCTGTGCCATCACGATCATCCCCCCGACAATCAACAATTCCTCCATCACGTCTCTTCCCAACACTTGCACCAACCACCAAACCACCATGAACGCATTCGTCCTGACAACCAACCCCCTTCGCAGTCCTCGCCCAGCCCCCCAGCTGTCTTCTCGTCGCCCCGTCTGGATTGCATCCGTGGCCCAACCCGCAGCTGCAAACATCGCAACCGAAGGCAAAGTCAAGGCAGTTCGTAGTCGTGAGATCCTTGACTCTCGTGGAAACCCGACCGTAGAAGTCGAACTCGATACCGCCGAGGTACCTTCCGCGCTGCTGTACCATCGGGGGCATCCACAGGTGCCTATGAGGCGCTTGAGCTGCGTGATGGTGACAAGTCGAGATTTGGTGGAAAGGGAGTCAATAAGGCTATTGCTAATGTCAATGACCTCATTGCACCTGCTGTTTTGGGCATGGATGTCAAGGACCAGGCCCGATTTGATCAGATTATGCTCGAGTTGGATGGCACAGAAAACAAGTCGCGATTGGGAGCAAATGCCATTCTGGGAGTATCTATGGCCGCGTGCATGGCCGGCGCCGCGGCAAAGGGAATGCCTCTGTACCGCCATATCTCTGAGATTGCGGGGAAAGGTTCTGATCCGACAATCTTGCCCGTGCCAGTTATGAATGTCATCAATGGAGGGAGTCATGCTGGCAATAAGCTTGCTATGCAGGAGTTCATGATTTTGCCAACCGGTGCCATTTCGTTTCCAGAGGCAATGCAAATGGGTGCGGAGGTTTACGCGGCTCTTAAAGGCGTTATCAAGAGCCGTTATGGCCTTGATGCTACGGCCGTTGGCGACGAGGGTGGATTCGCTCCGAATATCCAGGACAATGGAAGGTCTCGATTTGCTTGTCGCCGCAATAGACAAAGCAGGGTACACTGGGAAAATCAAGCTGGGTATGGATGTCGCCGCATCCGAGTTTTTCAATAAGAGCGGCAGCTACTACGATCTTGATTTCAAAGACCCCGCATCGACTTCGAGACTCTCGGCGTCTGAGCTTGGTGATATTTACAAGGCCTTTGTACGGGATTACCCGATGGTCACTATTGAGGATCCATTCGATGAAGACGACTGGAGTGCATGGTCTGCTCTTACGAGCGGGATCGGCTCAAATACACAGATAGTTGGCGATGACTTGACTGTCACGAACGTGAAAAAGGTTTCGCGAGCGATTGAGGAACGGTCTGCGAACGCGCTTCTGTTGAAGATTAACCAGATTGGCTCCATTTCAGAGGCCATCAACGCTTGCAACATGGCGCAAAACGCTGGCTGGGGGGTTATGGTCTCTCATCGATCTGGTGAAACGGAGGATGCTTTCATTGCAGGTAAGCTAGACTTTTTTCACTTCCTTATCCAATCAAATCACGCACTTTCAATGGTCCCACGAGTTAGTCTCATTCACTCCTGTCGATGTCTAACGAATTCCTTACTTTGTTCGTCACAACCATGATGTGCACGCAGATCTGGTTGTCGGGCTTCAAACAGGTCAGATTAAGACTGGGGCGCCGTGTAGATCAGAGCGGCTTTCGAAATATAACCAGCTGCTCAGGATCGCAGAGGACCTTGGTAGTAGAGCCAAGTACGCTGGAGATAACTTCAAGTCACCACTTTAGTTAGCAGATCTTGTTGCTACACACACTGCCGTCGTTTGATCTCATTTCTCTCGAATACGCTTTTGCAAAGAAGCATGTGAAATGTGCAGGATAGTCAGATATCATCGCGAATATGTATTTGTGCTACTCTTGTCCGTCAAGGAAGCAGTAGTCGACAAGAAAATAAGTTCGGAGTCTAGATTGCGCAAACAAGTAACCCGGTGTTGAATTGACAAGAGTGGGGCGTTATGGCTCTTCTACCTTGAGTGCGGTGGTAACCTTGACGCTTGTTGTTTAGCGGACAAAGGTTTAAGACCTGCGAAGCGGGCTCTCTTTTCCTGCTGTGGAGTGAGGATCAACGCGTCCGAATCACCTGAATTAAATTTTACGCGAGATTGACGGTTGTGCAAAGTTGCAGTCTGCTACGGGGAATTCTTTCATTTAACCAGATCTTGGTTGATAGCACCCCCTGAGTGTTTATGTTAGTGTCAGCTTCATTGATTCTTCGTCTCGTGCTTGTAGTCTTTGATGTCTCTGCTGTAAAAACCTTGAAGCCTGCGTTCCAGAGGCCTGGGCTTGACGTGATGTTCAACGCATTCGCTGGTACTGCAGCACGGTCTGTTCGTAACTGTGGTACGGGGACAAAGACGAACCGCCTGTACGAAAAAGACGCTTACGTGGTAGATATTGTACGTGAAAATCGAGATTGTGATGGCACTTTAAGTGAAGAAAGAAAGAAGTTTAATGCACACACACATCCAAACCTTCCTAAAACGTGTGCAGCAGGAGGCGCTGGCCAAGGTTCATTGGCGCGACGACCACTGGGCTACATCTCCGAACCCGGACCGACACACGGATGCAGATGTACGGCAACGCATACGCGGTCTAGCGCTACGCAAAGGCCCCGGTGCTGCCTTTCTTTACGCACATCCCTCGGCTGACACGGAGGTGTCCGCGGTGCACTGGAAAATAATGCTTCGCCGATACTTGGGACTGCCCGTTTATGATGACTCGCTTCCTCGGAACTGCGAGCATTGTAAACGCCAAATGGACATATTAGGCGATCATGCTGTAGACTTGTGCCCGTCTGGGTTTGGTCGCAAACACCGGCATAAATCACTGCGCAACGTCATCGCTGGCCGTATCGCACGTGCCGCCGGCCTGGACTGCCAGCTCGAGGTCCCACTCCTCGTGCCCGGCACCGAGCTGCGACCCGCTGACGTACTGGTTCACCCACCAGCTGCCCCGCAAGGCACTGTGGCCCGCCCGATCGCCTGCGACGTTACCGTAGTCTCGCCATTCAAGGACGATGTCAGAACGAGAGCTACAAGGGAAGTGGGCGGTGCGGCTGCAATTGCACACCGCAACAAGGTGACGGACCTGGAGAGAAAATTGTCGCGTCGACTCCCCCCGCCCTCCGATAACCCTACACAGGCCCCTGATTCGAATTTCAACCGCTGGCCTTTGATTCCTTGGGTCCCCTTCCCCGAAACCATCCGCTTCATAGAGGGACTGGTGCCTCGCATTGCTGACAAATTCCACACGTCGACAGGAGTTATCCGCAATCGGATTTATAGGCGCATTAGTAGCACAATCTGGTCGTCGAGTGCACAATCTATTGAATCGCGTATGTCGCTGCACGTGGCCGACGTGGACCACCCGGTTAGCACTTCGCTAGCAGTATAGTCGGATCCTGCAGCAGACACCCGTTCTACTGATGCCATAAAGTTAACCAAACCGTTCAGTGGGGGTTTGAACTTGTATTAATTTAACTATACAGTATAATACTGTAATCATAAACTGAACTACTGTACTGTAGTTTATTACAGCAATGTATCAACTGTAGTCAAACTGTACCGGTTGAAATTGGTCCGGACCACACAGCGTGTGAAAAGACATGCTGTAATGTCTTTTTATTATTTATTATTTTTTATATTACACATCTCGTGTACTATGTGAAGTTGGTGGAATGATTGGAAAATGATGGGTGAATATGATAAGGGGCTTCGACGTGGCTATGATTCACAACTGGAAGCAAGTCACGCTGTCACCTCCACATCTCGGTTGCATTTGCATCCGCTGGACTGTAAGCCACTCCAGATAAGGCCACGTTGGCAGCCTACCGTTGCTCAAGGACTTGATGTGCGATCGGAACCCGTCGACACATTCTATATAATCGATAACTTGGAAACCGTAGCCACGACTTTTGGTCCCTCAAGTCGTCGCTTGTTCTCAACCTTCGAACCAGCTCCGGGAGAATCCTCGTTTAGGTCGACATTCAAAACACGTCAACAACACCATGACTAATGAATCCTCCTCCTCCTCTAAACCATCCTCTCAGTCTCGCATCGTCACCCTCGAGAACAAGGTTGCCGGCATTGAAGGCCAGCTCTCCGAAATCGTCAACCTTCTCAGAGCGAACTCAGGAAACGCAGCCGCTCCCACGTCAACTGCAACTGCAGGTGCCGCCGAGGCTCCGTCGGACCTGCCTGCCGACAAATATCCGTCTGCCGCAGAAGACTTTCAGTTGGGAAGTCTACAGTTTTCGCTACCAACCCCTTCAGCTGAACACGTCGCTGACACCTTCGCAGCCGACGAGCTTACGCCGCTACGGGTAAGCTCAACAAGTTTGGGAAACCGGCAACTACGCGCCGTTCCCCGTCAAGAGGTTAATTCCGAACCAGAAGGGCTATTGGAAGAATCAAGTCGCAGATCTCCGGGACGTTGGGAAGCAGAGGTCTGTGGAACATCGGTGACAACTGTGAAAAGCCCTCGCCACCGCGCAAAAGGTCACAGAAGCGCTCGCCGCCAAAGATGTTGACGCCGCCACCGAGGCCTTTGCAGTGCTCAACCACTTCCTTCAAGCATCTTACGACCGTGTACTGGAACGTGTGGACTTACTCGCCGACGCTCTCGAATCAGGAAAGACGGAGGCTATTCTTTACAGAAATATCTCCGCGAAGACGACTACCCTACTCTTCGGAACTGTATCGTTCAACCAAGCAGAAGTTCGCTGAGCTCCGCTCTCAGGCCTACGCCAAGGAGTTCAATAAGCAGCAAGCTGCTTCAGGAGGACGCAGACAGGCCCGCGGACAAGAAAGTTCTGAGCAGAAGCCCGCTCGCAAGTAAAACGGTTGCTGTCGCGACCTTTTTCTTTTGGTATGTCGCACGTCTTTGGCACAATACCAAATGTGCCGCTCCCTTTTGGTCCAACACCCTTCACCTCCGAATTCCTCTCCGCACTCTCGCTACGGGGTTTACGAGGCTCCCATCAAAACATCTCTTCATCATACTCAATTCTCTCTCCCTCAAATTCCTATTGCCCCGGAAGACAGACTTCTTCGATTCAGCCATTACCGACGCTCTACATCGGAACTTACGAAGAAATTCACCAGACACGCACGAAGGCTACATCGCGAGGGTTACCAATATACAACGCGTTTGTAGCCCTCAGGAGACAAACAGCGGCTGTTGTCAACCTTCTCGACAATCAACGCTGTTCGGACATGCCGGTGAAAATGGAAATTCTCGAAGGGTTCGCTCTGGAGCTCTAACAACGGATCTCATGTTCTCTTTCGACATCGCCAAAGGTATATCATCATTTCCGCCTCCACCCAAAGATACGGAACTGGTTCTATTCAAGGTCGACAATCGATATTTCCGATGTATTGCCCTCCCTTTCGGCTGGAAGCTTTCACCCGCCTACTTCGTCAAGTTCTGCGCCCTATGGTTCGTTACATACGCCAACGTCTCCGTCTACGCATCCACCCTTACATGGACGACTTCCTCATCGCTGTAAGGAGTCGTTCCCGACTACGAAGGCCAAGCAACAAATCGACCAGTTACTACAGGCCTGTGGGTTTTGCGGAAAGAAGACAAGGGAAATTGGACTGGAACTCGCCTCATGAGCACCTGGGATTCGTTATCGATACCTCTCGAATTTTTTGGAATTACGGCTCGACGTATGGACAAACTGCGCGGTATTGCACAGCAACTGTTGCGCCAAGGCCGCCGAACAAACGTCTATTCGACGTCCAGCTACTACGCCACTTCACCGGGGTAGCGATCTCATGCTCGCTCGCTATGCCGCTCGCCCGGTTCTACACCCGGTCACTGTACGACTCCATGCAGAACCGATCAACGAAGTCAGGGAAACGGGTTCGACTGCTCCACGCTGGATGAGGGACCTCAGTTCTGGCGGGATCTCGCCAAACACCACCCGAACGGCTAATGTGTACTCCATCCCCTACCATGGTCTCCACTCCGACGCGTCCACATCGATCGGTCAGGGGGTACTGGGTCGGATCTTCGACCAGGGGTTCAAGGGACTTGGGAAGCACGGGGTTATGGGACCCGGCACTGCGTGTGAAACCAATCACGTTCCTGGAATTACGCGCGGTTACGGACAACATTCGGTCCTTCGCAACAATGCTACGCTCAGGACACATCTCAAAATCTGGGAGGACAACCAAGCGGTCGTTCAATCTTGAATGCCATGACCACCAATCCAGACCTCTCATGCAAGAGCTCCGAGTGTTACACCGCTTGCTGGACCGACTTGGAATCTCAATCGAGTCTCATTTCTCCCTCCGCCGTGAATCAGTTCGCAGACAGGCTATCTCGGCTCCACACGCTCGACGATTGGAGAATCAACACGAAGGCAATTCAACCCCTTCTCGATTCATTCCCGCCAACCATCGACCGTTTGCCGACAGCACCAACAAGGTATGCAGCCGATTCAACAGCGAATTCGCATCGCCTGGCTCCCTCGGGATCAACACACTCAGTCAAGATTGGAGTACGGACATCAATTTCTGGAATCCGCCGCTCAAGCTGCTTCCACTCGTCGTCAGAAAATCTGCCACGAACGGGCCAAGGGGATTCTGGTCACGCCGTACTGGCCCGCGCACCAATGGTTTACTCGCTTGCTCCATATGGCACAACCGCGGGTTTCGACGCAGAAACCTCTACCTACCTCCAGTTTGGGCTCCGCCGCAAATGCCGTCGCCACCGTGGAAACTCGCCGTTTGGAAAATTTAGCTGACGAAGCCGCCTCGCTGCCGCTGGATGTCACGTTACAGCAATCAGTGTTGACGCAGCAGATGGTCATACGTTGGGTGGAACTACAATTGCACAGTTGATGCACAAGGCTCGAGCTCCGAACACATGGCGTTCGAACGAAATCTTGTGGAAGAAATGGATGCAATTCTGCTCAGAAGACAAAATTGACCTTTCGGGGTCAGAAAGTTCTTTACTTCGATACCTTGGCTGGTTATTCAATCAAGATAAGGTCAGTGCTTCGTCAGTCCGTAACTACATTTCTAACGTCGTTACCGCACACACACGCATCGGCCGAACCTTGACCTATACCCCTTTAATCCAGCTTGCTATCTCGGCATATCAACAAGCAGACCGGGAACTGAAATGATCAGAGATCCAACACTGGCTTCCGAACGTCGTGCGTTACCCAGTTCCGTGGATATTCAAGTGTTTACAGCTGCAATTGCTACAACCTACAAAATATTTCTCCGAAATGCAACTGCTGTACTGGTTAGCTACGTGTTCTTCGAGCGGGGTGAAGCTGGTGTGTCGTTACTCCTCAGCAATATTTCGGTGTCTCAAAATTCCGTCGATATCGCCATCGCGTTACGAAAAAATCAGCAACGAGGCTCACACCCTTTCGTATTCCCAATTTCGAGAAAAGTTTGATCGACCTCGTGGCACGCTATGACGCTATTCGCAGAGGAAACCGCACAACCAGCAACTACTACTGGGCCATGCCTGGCACCAAACTGTCCACAAGTACCAGAACAATTACAGTTTGGCTCCGTTCATGCTTAGAAGAACTCAAAGTTGCTCCACCACCTCAAGTATCATGGTCCTCGCACTCGCTGTGCATGGGAGCAGCCTCGGAATGTGCCGCCATTGGTGTTCAAGAGTACAGGATTTTAATTTGGGGTGACTGGACGGACAGCCGCACGTTCCGAAAATCTTATTTGGATGGTCGAGTTTTACAGACGGAGGATTCGCTCTTTTTCTTCGCTCACTTTCTGTAACCTCACTCTCGAATACTCCCTACGGTCCTTTGGTTTTCTCAATGTTTTAAACTCGGTGGAATGATTGGAAAATGATGGGTGAATATGATAATGGGGCTTCGACGTGGCTATGATCCACAACTGGAAGCAAGTCACGCTGTCACCTACACATATCGGTTGCATTTGCATCCGCTGGACTGTAAGCCACTCCAGATAAGGCCACGTTGGCAGCCTACCGTTGCTCAAGGACTTGATGTGCGATCGGAACCCGTCGAGCAGTCTATATAACCGACAACTTGGAAACCGTAGGCACAACTTTTGGTCCCTCAAGTCGTCGCTTGTTCTCCCGCCTCCCGCCCTGCATTCATCCTTCATGCCCCAATCACAAGCCGTCTTTTGTTCTTGATTTATGTTATATTTTATGTTATGATTTTTCTATTATGGATATTATGATGATTCAAGTCTCACGCAAACGCATCAACCGGTGGAAGTATTGATTTGGTTCTGGTCAGAGGATCAACGCGCATATTGGTCACGGGCGTATGACCGCGCTACTCTCCTTACAACTCTTGCGACGCGAACACACCAAATCTAAAGAGTTTACCCAGGCGTACGCATGATGGAACGAATGGAACCGGACAAGGATTTCAGCGTCTGGGGAGACACGCCGATCACCTCTTTCAATTCCACCATTCCATTACTTCCGGTTCATTATCCTCGGTCCTGGCAACTCACCCGCCTTTTCGCTGGAACATCCTCTCCCCTTCGTGTGCCTCCCCAGGCCGGCCATTGCTGGCAGCGTACGTCCACTCAAGACAAGTAAGGTTGACACCAAACGGAAGCTTTCACACCACACCCCATTGGGGTACCATCCCGGGAAAAAGCGCCCCGCGCCCATAGCCGCTGCACAGCAGTATCCGAGGATTCGAGTGATCAAGCATTTTTAACCCTGCCATTACCAGTTCTGTCTCGGGCAAACGTGCAACACAAAGGTTCAAATCAGTCCCAACTACTGGAGCAAGTAAGCTGCATAAGTTATCCCTGATTGCTGTAATGCGTACTTATTTAGCTATCCCTATTGCTGTTAGCTATTATTTGCTTTGATAAAAGAGTTTTTGTTTCTCAATGTTTTAAATTCAAGTCATCACAGAGGGGAGCACTCTGGGCCGAAGCTCTCGCGGCTCATCAAGCTCGGCTTGAATGGTGGGAAGGAAACACGCTATGTGCCCCAAGTCCCCGGCGACACCGGGCGCGCCCGTCGTCCAGAGGCCCTTTGCGCTGATGCGCGATATGGCAAGGCCACGCGCGCCCTCCACAATGGCCTGCTCGCCGACGTCAACGACCCGGCGACGATTCAGCGGCTCCGGGATCTGCACCCGTCCCCGCCGCGCCCTGTCTCGCCGCTCCGGAAGGACGACTCCCGCCGCCCCCGTACATCACCGAGGCTGCTGTGCGGTCCGCGGCGTCCCGCGGGATACCACCGCCGGACCCAAAAGAACGCCATCCTGCTGGTTCCACCTCCTGGTTAAGACTCGCGTCAGTCCTGAAGCCGGCGTGACCGGTCTGCGTGTCCTGACACAGCTCGTTTCCTGGCTCGCACCGGGGGAACTCCCGGACGCTGTGCTCCCTGATGTGCGCAAAAATTGTACACGAAAAAAAATCTAGAGGAGGACCAAATTTGGATACAGTATCGGGATTTGCAAGATATTTTTTACAGTTCCTGAATTTGCAAGATATTTTTAATTTGGATGAGTGTGGCAAAATTCATGAGTTGATTTTTTATTTTAAGACACAGTGTCATTAATAGATGTCATTACTGTACACGTCCAAGTTCGACATACTTTTCGAAGACGTCGCAGTATTTAAACTTCGAAGTCGACGTCGTTAAGGCAACACCCGCCATCAACTCCCATCGGCTCACCCCTTCTTTTAGCCCTTAACATGACCAACCTCCGTCCTTCCCTCACCATCACCAAGTCATCCCGAGGCCGTCGCCAACTCAACGCTTTGGCCCTGAAGGCAAATGGTCCAACCGACTACGATGATTACTGTAGAAGGTTGGACCGGGAACGCGTTCGGGAGTGGGTCCGCCGTAACTGCTTCGAGCAGGCAGAAGAGGCAGAGGAGGAAGAGGAGGGAGAAGAGGAGTTAGAGGAAGAGTAGGAAGAGGAGGATGAAGAGGAGGACTGGGTGGATCCGAGGGAACCACTAGTGTATAACGGTGGGGGGGCTCCCGTGGAGAAAGTTGGGGAGACTGAGGGAGTATTTGTGATCTTTGACTCTTCTGACGAGGATGAAGAGAGAAGAGAAGAGGAGGATGAGGAGGATGAGGAGGAGGGAGACATGGAAAGTGCTGTATTAGTGGGGAAGGGGCCAGAAATTATGGACCAGGGGTTCCGACTCCGGAACCGGATGGGGACGTCCTCAGTGGTCCAGATATTTAACAGGAGGCAATGGAGAATTCTAAGCCGTTCGCGGATATTTGTGTGGACTGCCTGGGTGGAATGGATATTTTGGGGGAACTGTTTGGCTCTGATGTAGAGGACTAAGATATGAAGGAAGAATCTATATTTATTCTGATAGTATCTGCTGTTAGTCTTTCTCGTTCACACGATTCCATTTGATGCATTTTATGGTTCTTAGTATGTTTCTTTGGGACTTTAAGGATACCCAAAAATCTATATAAGCTGAGTAAACTGCTTCCTCTTGTGGAGGTCAAGCAAGTTGGCAGACAACTTCAAGTCAAGTCCCGAGTAGTAGGAAGTTGAGAGTCAACTTCAGACCCAAGAAACCTTTTTCCTACGCTGCTCACAGAGCATCAGTAGTAGACTCTGCCCCTTTCATACTTGCTTGTAGCCCTCTCAACTCTCTTCCATATACACTCCTTCTTTCTCGTTCAACTATACCACGGTAGCACTTTTGTCGCTTGCAAAACCTCCTTCTTGGGGTAGTTGGTTCTGAGTATCTCTTCTCCCGACGATTTACCCCTATCACTCCCCCTCATGGCAGCGGCGACGCTCCTCCCGCTTCAGCCGACTCCCGCCAAGGTCGCCCGAACGCCATCGGGTCTGTGCTCCGCATGATAGTGACAAAGGCACTGCTCCCGGCCGCGATAGCCGATTCACACTCGGTTATGTCGCCGCATCAGACGGCCAACGGAGTTTAAGCCGGGTTGGACTCTATTATCCACGACACCCGCACGACACTACGCCTCTCCGCCACCCCGAATGTTGCCACGGTCCTCATGGACGCCAACAGCGCCTTTAACCGTGTTGATCGGCAGTCTATGCTGGACCACCTACCAATGCTCGTCCCTCGCTAGCCCGCTTGCAAACATGATCTACGGCCGAATACAACCGCTATTGCTTGTCCCGAACCGGGATCGCACCGTCATACCAAGTGCCCAGGGCACCCAACAGGGTGACCCGGCCAGAACATTGTTGTTCTCGCTAACGATCCAAACCTCATCCGTCGGGTTGCTGAGATCCCCAACATTGCTCTCTGCCAATGGTAAGCCGATGACGGCACGATCGTCGGGAACCTTGGCGGCATCCGTCAGGAGCTCAGGCTCCTCGCCGAGATGGTCCCACGGTTGGCTTCCATGTCAACCCACGTAAGAAACGGATATATTGGCCTTACGTCATGCCTCCGGATCGAGCAGCCCTCTTAGCGGAATTCCTCTCGCAGAATGCTCGCGGAACGGGTTTCCGCTTATAAGGGCCCCATTGGCAACAAAACGTTCACGGAGAGTTTTCTCCGGTCCAAGATCGCTCAGTGCCGCTGCACCCTGGACCGCCTCCTGCTGGTCCGCAACGCCCGCGCTCGGTTCCACATGCACCGGATCTGTGCCTCTGCACGCTCCTATCGCATGCATTCAAGCGCTCAGATCCGCGCTTAGCTGAGTCCACCGCAGAAGAATTTGATGATCTACAACGGTCATCATATGAAAAGTTACACGGCATCGCACTCACGGACCGAGCCTGGGACCAAGTTTGCCTCCCCATGCACCTCGGAAGTCAGGGCTTGGAAATCATCGCCTCGTGCCTCCACGCTGCCGACGCCAGCATCATGATGCTGCGCCCGCACGGCAGCGGACTTCCGCATACGGCACACCGCGTGCTTGTGTACTAGCTTCCGGCCGCTTCCGCGGCGAACGTTCCTTCCTCCTCCGTCAGGCTGGGCCTTCTCTCCGCCGTTTCGCCTGTCCATCCCCGGGATAGTCGACCTTTCGACCCTTGACCCTCTAACTCTAGCTGCTTCCCACCAACACTCTAACTCTTCTCAATCGGGTGCAGCAAGAGGCGCGGGCAAGAGTACATTGGCACAACGAATCTTGGCGAATGCCCCCCGACCGCCCATAGCGACGCCGACATTCGACATCGCATCCGTGGCTTAGCGTTCCGCCGCAGCCCGCTGCGGCGTTTCTCTTCGCTCACCCACGGCATCTACGAAGGTGCACAACACACTGCAGACTATGCTCCGTCGTCACCTCAGACTGCCAGTGTATGATGACTCCATCCCCTCAACTGCCACCACTGTGACCCCCTTGGACACCCTCGGGGATCACGCCTCCGACCTATGATGCCCTGGTTTCGGCCGTCGTCACAGCCATGAATCGCTCTGTTATGCGTTTGCGACACACGTTACCCGCGCCGCGGGTCTGAGATACTCGGCACGAGTTCGCTCCTCGTCCCGGGCACTGAGCTCCGGCCGCCGATATCCTTGTACAACCCCCCCAACACCGGAAGGCACAAACGTTGCACCCCATTGCGTGTGACATCACTGTCGTCTCACCGTTCAAGGGCCGCAGTTCGACCAAGGCGACCAAGGTTGCCGGTGGCGCTGCTGAACTGGCGGCCCGCGACAAGGTTACAACTCTGGAACGCAACCTCGCCCGACGCTTCCCCGCTCCCTCAACTGGCCCATCTTCTGCGCCTAACACGCCGAATTTCACGTTTTCGACCTCTGGCGTTTGATTCCCTGGGTGCCCCTTCCCCTGGTACCATTGCGTTTTTGAGGACTTAGTTCCGCGGATCGCATCCAAGTGTCACTCGACACTTGGTGTTATCCGCCGCCGTATCTACCAGCGACTGAGTTGCACTCTCTGGTCATTCATTGCTCAAGCTATCCTGTCCCGAGCCCAGATGCGCATGGACGACGAGGTACATCCGGTTAGATCTTAGCCGTATAGTTAGGACGTGCGCAGTCCCCAGTAGATACTGAATGCATTAAACTTCTTTTCTACTTTGTATTTCACCAGATCATGACTAGACCTTTGGGTGATTGAGACCCATGCGAAACTGATACCGCGACGACTGTTCTGTACACCAGCGGCGGCCCTTGACCACCTGCGGCAACGAAGCTCGTCGACCATATGGTCCACCTTTGCAACATCGATCCTAGCACGTACTCCCAAGTTGGGCAGCGACGAACTTCAACTATCTTAGCTTACGCTGTCAGCTAGGCTGTACGCCTTTTGTAATACATGAAGTAAAGAGATGATTGTATATGACTAGCCCTGATTCGTACGGTGCAGTAATACTGTACTAGACCGGAAAATATACATTAAACGTAGAAACAACCGTAATAAGCTATGTCACGGTAAGAGCCGAAGGCCAAAGGCCTCTGAGCCGAAGGCCAAAGGCCTCTTACCGTGACATAAGAGGCGAAGGCCGAAGGCCTCTTACCGTGACATAATGTGGCTGTTTGTATAAAAAAAGCGCAGATTCGGAAGCTCCGTGTCACCCTTGCGCGCTTTTTGCGCGATTCATGAAGGATTTCAATAAAATGAAGTAGTCACGGTTGTTTCTCTATTGGTGCCGGTTGTTTAATGGGCCCGAATGTAAAAGCTGCATTTTCACTCCCATTTATTTTAGAACGAAGGGTTATGTTTATGACAAATTTCCTGTTGGGGCCGCACAGTAACGAACGCGCTTGCTGGCCCCTTTTATGGTGCCAAGAAACCACCCGAGAGACGGTTGTTTCAGTAAATCGAGGAAAGCATTTGTGTAGAATGCTCTCGTAAAAATATAAAATAAAAACTATGAAATATGAATTTGAACTTCAAGCTCATTTTAAAATACAAACATACATACATATTCAAACACATACAGTCAAACTCACTGAGAATTTATCCAACATTTTCCAGCACATTCTTTTCCAAACCAACCGTGTTCGCTGGGCTTTTGGAATAATCGCAGGAAACTACCGAAAAAATTAAAATAACCTAAATATTAACAGCTCCGCTCTTTAATTTACGCTGTCTCAATAGCTATCGCTATGCAGATATATATTGCACAGAGATACATCCTCCACCCTATAGGAATACATAAAGCCGCACATAGAAGTATCATATTTGCACTTTCTCTCACGGTTGATTCAAATGGCATAAATTAAGCTAATGAACGCCATAGATACTTGTAGTGCCGGATTGTTTACCATTTGTCATTACTTAGATGACAAATGGGCTACAAATTGTTCACTGGAGTAATATAAATGTGCTGGAAAGAGCTGGGATGCTTAACTCAAGTTTAACAATTGCGACCAGCTACGTTCCAGAGTGTTCAGTTGAGAATTGTGAAGGGGAAATAATTAAGTGTTTATCCCAGATCACTGTAGATAGTCGCTACCAGCTTGCGTTATGGCGAATTACCCATTGCTCCACAGTGCTTAGACACCGTAGGTAATAAAGGCCTCTAGATCGCAATTATAGAGCATATGTGTTACTGTTGCTCTAGAGACATAAAACATCTCTTACCCTGACTACTTGTGAAGATGCTGTACGAGACTTCTCAAAGCACTAAGATTAAACCACCATAGCACAGTACAACATTACAGGAGGAGCAGCTCTGTTGAACACATCGTCTTGTGTTCGACAGAGCTGCGTATTGAAGTTCCGAACTTGCTTGCGCATCGACTGTATGAGAAGATGTGTGTCAAGGGGTTGACAGTATTGTAGCATAACAATATTTCGAAAGTTCTGGCCACGCAATGTGTCACCCCCTCGACACAATGTGTCACTCCGTCGACACAGTTTGTCACCCCCTCGACTCACTGTTTCATCTGCATAGCACACCGTTAACTACTCTCGCACAGTTTCTTACCATATAATACCCTTCTTAAATCAGCCGCACATGTGTCGGGTGGGTGACACAGTGTGTCCCACCCGCACCCGTCTGACACACTGCGTCTTCTACACGACCCACTGTAATGCATTGCAGAATTACAGTTCTCCAAAAATTGGCGGGCATTTTTTGCTCATATAATCCTCCTCCCCAGCTCCCTCCCTCACCTATCCCGCATGCTTCAAGCGAGGTTCCCATCGCCCATCCCCCTCGTTAAGCTCCCTCCTCCCTCTCCCACATTGCCCCATCGCGTTTCCCCTCCTCCACTTTTCGCCCCTTCCCCCCTGTCCTAGTTATTGTTCTCACCGTCTCCAGGTGTGTCTTTGTGTTTTTTGCGCAGCGGTTGCGCTACGGCCTGTATGTCAAAAAAGCGCAAACTGGTCACCGCAGAGTGCCGGAAGGCACAAGCAGAAACGACAAGCCTCGCGTTTGTTCGGGAAAGCAGTGAGTTGTTGTATTCACGGAAATGGAAGTATTTTCGGGAGTTTTGTATGGATTAAAACCTGCAAGAAGGTGGAATGAATGTATCGATCCTGAAGGACTACAGAACTGAGTGCGGCGATTGTGGGCAAGATAACCGAATACTTTTATTATAGGTAATCGAATCCGGATGTGACCCAGGCGAGGTTGTGAATATCAGATCTGCCCTTGCGAGTGTGTATAAAAGGAAATTCCGAAGGGATGGGAAGTGGAGAACGTTCCCAGGAGGAGGACTGAAGGAAATCCTGTCACAACACTAGAAGTAGAGGCTTCAATGAATCATTACAAACGATTGAAAAAACAAGTTGGCTACAAGAGAGAGCTCCCTTTCAGATACAGGTACATGGAACGTATTCGACGACACACTCAATTCGCATCGGGGCTCAATCGTTGCAGTCGACGTATGTAATGGCGGCGGCGTCCTTTGCTTCACGTTGTGGCTTCGCATTGATGAGCTTGTGCAGTTGAAATGGGATGATGTAAAACTGACGCCGTCAATGAACAGCTGTTCCATATGTAGAGCTGATGTTGAGGGGAATGAAATTTGAGAGAACTCAGACGGCCAGAAATATGCGATATACGAGCAAAAGGAGTCCTGCTATGTTCATACACTCATGTTCGGGCATGGGCTGAGAAGTATCAATCTTTACTGCCCGCCCTCTTGAGAGCGGCGATCCGCTGTTCCCGTGCTGATGAATTGGTCACTCAAATTAGTTTTGATCCAAGATGAATCAACAAAACTTCATGAACTGTGAACTACTGGGTTGTCAGATGCAACATCATGCCCAAAAATGCAAAAGGGGAGGATTTGGGCAAATTCACTATGCATTATTCCGGCGTGGTGGCCCAGCATCGATTCCTCACTGGTTCCAAACGGTGGCCGTTGCATGTGGTGAAGTGGTGGGGGGGGGGGTGGGGAGTGGGATGACGTCAATACAATAATTCGGTACCTGCTGGAGGAGACATGGAAATACGAGGAGAGCTATACCCATTACCTATTTAACTGTGGGAACGACCTCGAAGTAAGGTCGAGCATAGAATCCGTCGAAGATCTCGAAGAGGAGATGTCGAAACTGAAATTGGCTTTACAGGAAACACAAAAGGAAATGAATGATTTCGAGCAACGAGTCACCTTACACATATCAGCCCAGACGGACCTTTGTCAGAACTGTGGAAAAATGTCCAGGACAGTTATGGTGCCGGTTAAAAGGCTTCTGTAGGGGGTCAGCTGACGGGGACCGTCGGCGGGGGAATGAGTCTGTGGTGGAAGACGTAATGGGCTGGGCGGGACTGAGGATGAAATTAAATCCAAATGACGTTCATACCTAGAGTAAGGAACTGGCGTGAGATCATTGAGCATTGGAATTACGGATGCTCGGGATTGAATTTGGTTGTGCCACTGAAAGATTGGCCTGAGAAGGCGAGTACATCTGCAATGAAATACAAATATCATGATAGGAAACTTATCGCCGAAGAGTAAGATAGACTTGGAGAGAGACAATTTATTGAAACATACATCTAGACGACGTTACGATTTTCGAGCTGAAGAAGCATGTAAGAGCCAGCAAACGGGTTGCAGAAGATGGGGAGAATAGCTGAGATCCGGTGTCATCTTGATTTTCCTGTTCATCACTGCGAGGGACACAGTTGAAACAGAAGATGTTTAACATGTTTCGTCTTCCCGTCCTGCCAAGTTCTGGAGTCAATGTAACGTCTACAAAAGTAGCATGGAGGGGGCGGGAACAATAGCAACACTTTAGCGATGCTATATTCTGTACAGTAAGTTTACACAAAGTACGTCACCAAAGTCGTCCCGGTACACGCTCACGAAACTCGGTCGTCATTGAGCCAGGATTGAAATTAGTACTATGTGCTTTTCCAGTCACGAACGGCCACATCAGATTCGTGCACCGCGTTCCATCCATAGTCTTCCCGATGAAACTTGTCCAAATCGTTTCCAGTCCCGCTTGTTAACTTTGTCGGAGCATGTTTACTTCGCAGCAGAAGTTGATCTCGAACATAACACTTGAAATTGACTTTCTTATCGGTGGCTTCTTTTTCTGCGATGTCCAACCGTTTTTCGAGTTGTAAAAGGACGTGATGGGTGAAAGCTCCATCTAGGTCTGGATTAGGAGTACCGAAAGCATATTATGAAGAAGGGAAATGAGATGTTATGTGTAGGAGGGAAGGCAGATGTTTGAGACGATGGCGGTGTACCGTAGTGTTCCGGCACAACATTGAAGCCTTCTGAAATGTCAATTTGAGCTGTTGAAATGGGAGTGAAGCTCGGCGGTGGCTGAAAAATCCGTGGAAGGATATGTCGGGCTGGTGAAACAATCGTGTTGTTTGTCAAAAGTGAGACAATGGAGATACTAACACCGGTTATGAATGAGGTTGACGCCATTTTGAAGGCCAACCTTGGGAACGATATGCTATGGGCTCTTCGCCGAGGTGTTGAATACTGCTCATGTGTCGGATGGCTAACACAATTGGATGTGATACGTCGGATGTGTAACACAATGGCAAGAGTCGTGTAGGCTAGCTAGCACATGTGGGTGTTGTATTGGGAATTCAACTAATGGCAGGAGTAGTTTTCGGCTGGTTAACACAATGGGAAGAGGTGTGTTGGGAGGCCAATGCAAAGACCGAGGATTGTCGGCTGGCTGACACAATGGGAGGAGGTGTGTTGGGAGGCCAAAAAAATGGTAGGCATTGTGCTGACTGGCTAACACAATTGTACGTGTTGTGTGCACTGTAAGACAGAATGGTACATGGTGTGTCGAGTGGCTAACACAATGGCAGAAGTTGTGTCGGCTGGCTAACAAAATGGTAGCAAGTGTTGCGAATTGCTAACACAACCGTACGTAATGTGTCTTCTGCCTAACACAATGGGAGGAGGAGTCGAATGGCTAACAGAAGGTGAACGTAATGTGTCGGCTGCCTAACACAATAGGACGAGGTGTGTTGCGAGGGCGACACAATGACAGAAGTTGTGTTGACTGGCTAACACAATGGCACGTGGTGTGTTGGGAGGGCAGCGCAGTGACAGAAGTTGTGTTGGACGGCAACGCAATGGCAGAAGTTGTGTGGAATGGCCTACAAAACAATAAGATTTGTGTCGCAGTGGTAAGAGACAAGAAAAGGGTACATTGGGTGCGATGCAGGATGGAGGTTGTTTTTTGGGGTCTGTTTCGTAACATAACAGCCTCTGTTGTGCCATGAGGACAAGTCATCTGACCTGCACTAGTCCCCACGGCTAAGTTTCAACGGGTATACTTCGTATGTGTCGGTACGGGGACTCTCGCTTCTCCAGGCACATTCCACTGAAGAACTCGCAGGTTGGACTACTAAGAACATGTGAGTGCTGTCATAGGTGTAGCTCGAGGATTGAGCACCGCTGTTAGTTGTGTCGCTTTGGTAACACACTGCTGAAAGTTGTGTTAGAGGGACGACACATTCCTTTCCAGTTGGATACAGAGGCAAAACTCATGCAGACGCAAAGGGAGATCTCATTTCATCCTACTTTATCGTGCGTGATTCAACAACGTATGCTTGTTCCTACTTGGCTATTTCCACTACTACTTCTCCTTGTCCAAGAGTACCACGCGAAAACTGTTCTCTGCTTCATCTTCCTCAGTTTCCATGTCGTCGTCCTCTTCGTCAATACTATCCCCAAACGCAGCCTCACCTTCGTCACCGTTTCCCTCCCCCACATCATCACCATCCCCAACCGCAGCCTCACCTTCGTCACCGTCTCCCTCTTCCACAGCCTCTCCATCGCTGTTCTCGTCATTTTGCCCGAAAGACTCATTAACATCATCCGCAGCATCGTTTCGTCGTACTCGTCACTGCTTCTTTCCTCAGCATTATTGGTTTCTCGAAGAACACGGCTTGATAGATTCCTTCTCGGTTCCCCCTTCCCCCCCTCGGGAGCATCCTGCTGCCTCTTTCTCGACCTCTCCGTGTACGCGGAGTAGACGAAGCGAGCGGCGGCAAACATTGCACTGGGGAAAAGACATGACCTCATCCCTTTTGTCAGGATGGATCATGTCGTACAGGGGATATAACGTGATGTGCGCGAAAAGGTCCTCAACAAATCTCTGACAGAAAAACTTCACACCCCGAAGGACTGGAGCTACCTTGTCGGAAGCCTCAATCATTTACATCAGAGCAGTTTCGCTCGGCCCTTCTCCATCAATTTTTTCCACGGGGGGAGATCGTCAAAGTCCTGGTCATAAACAGCACGCAAGTAATCGGCGAGTACGCCCATATCTTGCCACAGCTTTCGAGCATATCCATGCCCTTGCAATATGCAATAGACGGTTCCGTTATCTGTGTATGCCGCGTACGTATTGTTTCAGAACAATGTCTTGTTGTTTTTACCTCGCAATTTGGAATGAAGTTTTGCTATGTCCTCCCCTCCTGCTGTTGGGACATCATCTCTCTGTGAAATTATGCTGCAACCTCGTCATTTCCGAGTCCAAGCTGAAGAAGGGTAGCACACGCTGCAACACATACATTAACGAAGATGGAAAGCCTGTGGTTCCGGATATATCAACAAACTCAGCATTTTCCCTGAATTCCTTCCATCGTTTGCTCCCCTAAATAAGACAGTTCTCTCCGAACACCTCAGTGCTGAGCTCTGTGAGAGTGTTAGTAGATTCTAGGACCTGCAATGGTAACAACAGCTCACATACGGCCGTGACAAACGCCACAACCTCATTCAAATGGTTCTGTCTCTGTCCAGTGACATGCCGAACCTCGGTGTCACGATGGAATACGATACACATTCTGAAGCAAGAATATGGGCTCGCTCCTGACAAGGTCTTGGCTATTTTCGAACACATTCTTGTAAAAGCTGCCCACTGAATCTTCCCGAGAAATCAATTCTCACAGACTCTGCACATGCAGCTATATGTGCGGAGAGCACGAAGTAACTCAATGTCGTTACAACGTGAAGTATCGGTAAATCGAAGGCCGACGAGACACTCCCAATGGAAAGAAAAGGACGGGCAACACTCTCAAGTCGACCGAAAACTTTGCTCGGTGGGCCACCATCGAACTACCGATCTTCGTTTGCTTCGCTCGCGTGGGGACACATCGCTTCTGACTCTTCCTGAAATCTTTCCGAAGCTGGTCCAAATCAGCATGCACGTCGCTTAATAGACTGCTCAACATGGCTCCCTTCACCCCAAGCTTCAACAGCGAAGATAAAATGACGTGTTACTCAAAAATCGCATGTCGTGATAGTTAAAACGAGTGTACGCCTTGATCTTCCTCACTCGTTCTTTCTCCATAGGCCCCACCATATCTGTAAACCTTCCTATCAATTCCTTCTCGCAATAATTCTTTCACTGTACCTGATAACCGCGACCCATGCGCGATTAGAATTCTCAAAAGGACTTGCGACAATGGCAGTATGGATAACCAAAACAATCTTTCATCATCAAGGGTGGGCTAGAATCTTGGGATCTGCGAAACTCCAAGAAGATTGATGCTTCCTCATCGATTTCCGTTGGACCAGAACTCTCAGTCTCAGCAGCAGCATTGCTTGTTTGGCTGATTTGGGCCACTTGCTCTTAAAGTTTCCATATAAGGGATTTCTGATTGACACGCGAGCTGTGTCGCACGGCGACCACCGAGTGGTCGTGCGACTTTAGAAGGTGGGAGGTTGTGTGCGAACGTTTGGCTCGTAGTAGGGGAAACGGTGATTAAGAAGTGCAGCAGTGCTGCTTGGGCCAACGTTGCCAGATGTCGTTCCAGACACACTTGATGTCTGTACGCCCCTCACAAAAAAACCAGGGTACAAACCCGGCGAGATGTGATGTGTTAACCGTGGCGACACAGATCCATTAACTGTGTCGGGGACAGTACCGTTTCCGCGCAAATGGGCGTGAATCTTGCTGGCCCCCGCCTCCGGCAAAACATTGTACGCGGTTTGAAAATATTTGGGGGTTTGAGATATTTTGAAATAATTCAAATCGTAACGCTAGAATGCCGCCCAAAAAACCGCTCTGGGGGCTGTCACGGTCGTTAAGGGCGCGAAAATGGTACATGAATATATTATACACAAGGGCTCGCTATAGTCCCAGCGCAGCATTTGTGACTGCTAAGCAGGAATTCTTTGATATTTTACGACATTAATCTATTACAAAATGCTACTGTAGCCACTAGATGTAATTTGTATGGTGAACTAGTTCTACACTGCACTGTACTGTATTTTCAAATACAGTGCAGACGGCTACAAAAAAGTCTATATAAGGGCTTGCGTACCGAGTAGCGGGGCAAGTCCAAGATAAGAATCATCAGCCATCAGACAGAAGAAGTAAACGCTTGTTCTCTGCAGCAATAAGGGGAAGCCAACCGTCGGGCACAACGGTCAGTAGTTGTGTCAGACATTGTAAGCCCGGCTTTTAATATTGCAGTAGACTTCCACCAGCAACCTTGCTGCGTGCTACACGTGTCATACCTTTTGGGCTGTGATACTACATTCGCGAGTTATCCTCACAGTGTCCTCAGTTTCATTTATTCCACACTTTGCACTTACAATTACATACTAATCCACTGAACAAAAGCCTAAACATCCTTCCGTCAACCTTGGACAGAGCATTGTTACTACATATCAACCTTCTGTTGAAAACAAGTCAAAACCAATTTCCAATCCTTATTTCTAGGTCAGTGATCAACATGGATCAAGGAAGCACTGCAATACATCGGACCTGTTTCTGTCTGACATAGCACTTGAATATGTCTCTCAAGCGGTTCAGGATTCATCAACTCAATTCGAATACTCGGGAATCGTGTCTCTGCTTCGTCTATGACTGGACCTCAAGTAGTCGATGAGGTTGTCGAAATTTTTACACCGGCTTTATTGTTCTCTCCTGCTATACAATCTCTGCCTATTGCGTATAAAGCACTTCGTGACTGGTTGAATGCCCTCGAGCAAGTATGACGCCGCATAGTTCCCGTCGTGTAATCCACCAGCTAGCTGCTGATCTCTATACCGAAGACGAGGACAAGTTAGCTGCAGAAGATATAACAAAGGACATACTGAAATCAGCTCTTCGTACAACCCGAAGAGGCCAGGAAAAATTAGCTCCCAAAGATGAAGAATCTCGTGCTAGATCCGTCCCTACGCATCAGGACAAGTTGGCGTATATATCGGCTCTAGATTCCGTGACATGGACCAAAAGTTCTCGGAGACCTTGGTGAATCATAGATGGAATATGTTGCCGAGTACCAACAAGTTGCTCGTGACTATGGTCTCAGCGCTGCGCAGAAGAAAAAATACCTCCATAAACTTCTACGTGGTGATGCTAAGAGATTTTACCTGGATCGGATCAATAACGAAGTTAATTCGTTTACGGAGGCGGTAAACCTCATTGGTAATGAACACAACTCCATGGTTCGTCAAAATCGAGTGAAGAACTATCTCAGTGGACTTAGTTATCTAAGTATACTTCTGAAGGTCTTAATGAGCTTGTAGCACTTGAAAAACTGTACAAGCTGATAACAAAGCTTTCACTGCATGTGCCTGTGTTTGCACAGGAGTGAGGCACACAAGATTGAATTTCTTCGTAATGCTACCGTCAGTTATGCATGGGCGACGGAGCCTTTAAGTCGCGTGCTACCCATGGTCTCTCATTTCAGCAACTCTATGGAAAACTTGAAGCAGCTTTGCATCTCTCGAGGGAAGCCAAATCGGCAAAAATGAGAGATAAAGTTGCAATTAGGTCACGTACACTTCAGATGAGGACGAAAAGGTCCCTAGTATTACTCTATCAAGGACATGCTCGCTACGCAAACCGACATCTTGGTGTCGGTGATACACGTAGTTACGGCCAAAGGAAGGATCCCCCTGGACCACTTTCTGTCATGGAGTGCTTCAATCGTGATTCCCGTGATCATATGCTAAGTTCATGTCCGCATAATATTGACCTTGCTAAGCCGCCCTTCGAAAAATGGAGTACATATCGAAGAAAATGGAAACATCCGAAATGCTCAGGTTGTATTACTTGAATAATGTCAACAGCTCGACTCCGTAAATGAAGCAAAGAGGAAATGAGTCAAGAAGTACCGATGAAACAACGTGAATGTTAACGATGAAGTTGAAGAAGAAAAAACAGACTTTGATCTCTTCGATGCATTTGTTAATTATGTCGGAGACAAGAATGATGAGAAAACCTGTAGCTGAAGCTACAATCAACCTCACTTCTCCCTTGCCTCAAAAAGAATTGAAAAGTTCAATGGAGAATGTCTGGATACTGAACTCAGAGGTCTGTAGTAGGGAAGAGTCAAGCTGAGGCATACTACCGCCTCATGGGAATCCCTCTAGCTTTCATTCCGTTAACAGCAATGGTCCACAAATTTGGAGCAAATAGAAGGAAAGCATTGGAAAAGCAAAGTTTCGAATCCCATATGGCGACAACCGTCACATGAAGATCGTTCTGGATGTTGTAGATATTGTAATACTGCTTCTTTTAGGACTCGACGTACTTGGTAAGTACAAGCTTCTAGCAGACACCGTGGACAATCGTATCCGATGCAAAGATCCTGTCTGGAGCGCATCTCTCACTCGAAAGCTAGGCCATGCCTACTATGAATGGAACTACGAAGTTATCTATACAGAGCCAGAATTGAAAAGGATTCACTGACACTTTTATCACCTGCATCCGCTAAGAATATACAAAATGATGAAGCAGGCCAAGGATTCTCAAGCGAAACCAAAGAAACTCAAGGCACTCGAAAAGTTACTGAATCTTGTGAGGTTTGCCAAAGAATTTCGAACCAAAATGGTCGTTTACCCGTCGCACTGCCAAGCGAAGACGTGTTCTTTAACCGAACTGTGCTTATGGATTCTTATGTACTTGGAAAGAATGCCCATGCTACACATGGATTGCAAGGATATGTTGTTCAGTGCTGCAGTATTCCTCGACGGAGAGTCGGAAAACCACGTATGGACAGCTTACATCCGTCAATGGGTTACAAAGTACGTTGGTTACTCGAAAAGGAATTCACATTGATCGTGGACCGCAATTCGATAGTGACCGTGGCGTCACTTGCTACAAGCGAGTGGGAAAAAAACGCTTGGACTCAGGTATCGAAAGCCATAATGCTATTGGCGTCGGTGAAAAGTATCATGACTTCCTCCGACGAATTTATCGTAAAGTCACGAATGGAGCACCAAAAAGATTTCGAAATATGACTGTCTTTCTCTTTCTGTTCATGCCATGAACAACACTGTCGGACCAGATGGGTCGTCTCCCACTCTTCTCGTGTTTAGAATCGTTCTACAATTCCGCTGGGGCCCTCAGATCTTCCGGAGCAGCACGAGCGAATGAAAGCATACGAAATGCTCGCTATGAGATGTCTAAGGTTTTTGCTTCTGCCCGCATCCGCACTGCTCTTAATCGTAACGTCCCGATTGCATCAGACCCGCGAATTAGGATTGGATCTCAAGTACTCTTCTATCGCGAAAAGGTGAAAGCATGGGAAGGCCCATACAAGGTTGTTGCAAGAGATGAAAAAAACCTTTGGATCAGTATCAATAACGAACTTAAAAGGGTTTCGATTGACAAAGTCCCGTGAATATATAACGGATCCGGATCACAGGAAGGACAGGAAAAATTGTCTGATAGTGAGCGTGACGAACAGATACAGTCATTGACAGAATTTTCTCGGCTAAACATTTTTGGCAACAGTTCAAGAAAGAATGGCTGAAGTTCGGGTCAAAACGAGGGAACAACTAATGTCTTAGAGACACCAAGCATAGCGTATATCATGGAGAAAGTTCCTGCTGCTGACAAAGGATACAACTCGAAGCATTTGAAATAGCCAAACGCAACGAGATTCAGGGTCTATCTGATCGAAAGGTCTGGGAAGTCGTCAATATTTCGACTCTTCCCCGAAGGCAAACATTATCGGTGGAAGATTTGAACTTACGCTAAAGAACCCAGGTACGATAGTCAGAAGTCCAAAGCACGTTTCGTTGGACAAGGCTACAAAGACGACATGAAAGAGTTATGCATAGCTGCCCAACGCTACGCCAAAGCTCTACCAAATAATCCTTTCAGTATCTACTATTCTTAATTACCGCCTTCGCAATGATTTATTACTTTCAAGCTTACCTCCAAGCGAAAGAAAAGCTGAGTCGTGAATATATCTTAAGATCCATGTGGCCGATCGAAAGTTTTCAACATCGGGGGAGATCAAGTACTGAAGCTAAAAAAGACTCTTTATGGTATCTGTGATTCTGGTGACTACTGGGGCGCTACTTTCGAAATCTTTATCAAGAATGAACTAGGAATGCTACCACTCGACGGAGATCCTCTTCTACATGAAACAAGGTACAAAGGGTACCGATGGACTTCCTGGAGCCTATGTCGATGATAATTTGTTCCTGGAAATTTAAATTTTGATAAGCTCGCTGAACTCACAGCTCGTTCGTCTGAGTCAAAACCGGTCGAGTATGGCAATCCTTAGTTCGTTGGCATCATATTGAAACTGAAAAATCGATTGATGGTCAGCAAAAGTTCTACGCCATCAGCAAACTATCTTGCCAAGCTCAGAACAATACCAAAGGATTCTACCTTTGAGCTCTTTCGCTCTGTCCGAGCGGAATTAGTTGGCTATCGCAAAATCGTCCGGACATATGCTGTGCAGTCAATCGCGCAGCACAAGTCCCCGTTGAAAGTTTCGGAAAGAAGGCCATCGACGAGCTTACTACTTGTATAAGCTATGTGAAAGATACCAAAGGCATCTGTCTCAAGTATCCTCCGCTTAATTTCAACACCCTGCATATTCTTACTTATGCAGATGCATCGTTTGCGACAAAAACAGATCTCACTTCCCAGTTAGGATTCATTATTTTGCTTGTGATGACGCAGACCGCTGCCATATTTTGAACTAGATAGCAGCCGCAAGTCCTTCGCGTGTTACTGTCTACATGGCTGGAGAATTGTACGCATTCTCCGCCGCATTTGATGTCGCTTACATATTGAAACACGATTTGGAGCGCATATTACGCCGCAAGATACCTCTGAAAATGTTCACAGACTCGAAACAAATTTTCGATGTCAATAAACCGTGCTTCGCATACACCTGAGAAACGTTTAATGATAGACATCGCTGCTGCTCGCAAAGCCTTCAACAAGTTCCAAATATCAAGTGTTGGACTTATCGCTGGTATTGCAAATCCTGCTGATTGTATAACGAACCGAATGTTTGCAAGCCGATGCTAGACATTCTACGGACTGGAGTTGACAAAACCTTCATCGAGCAATGGACTATCCGTAATAAGGCACCCTGCCTCGCTTTTTGAAAGGGCGGGAGTGTTATACAGAAAGGGCTCGTGATAGTCCCAGCGCAGCAAGCAACGATTTGCTGTGTCAGCGCAGCACCTGTGACTGCTCAGCAGGAATTCTTTGATATTTTACGACATTAATCTATTACAAAATGCTACTGTAGCCACTAGATGTAATTTGTATGTGAACTAGTTCTACACTGCACTGTACTGTATTTTCAAATACAGTGCAGACGGGCTACAAAAAGTCTATATAAGGGCTTGCGTACCGAGTAGCGGGGCAAGTCCAAGATAAGAATCATCAGCCACCAGACAGAGAAGTTAACGCTTGTCTTGCAGCAATAAGGGAAGCCAACCGGTCGGCACAACGGTCAGTAGTTGTGTCAGACATTGTAAGCCCGGCTTTTAGGTATTGCAGAAGACTTCCACCAGCAACCTTGCTGCGTGCTACACGTGTCACACCTTTTGGGCTGTGATACTACAGAATGGGCGCCTCCGAAAACACAAAGAAGTATTTTGTGTATACACAAAACAGCAGTCAATCAATAAAAATATTTGATTTGTGTCTACGCAAATCACACTTTTGCTCAAAGTACTGACACGTACACGTGTCCTAAACGCCCCCGTCGGTTCCTCGGACTGGACGAACAAATTCTACACCACTCACGTCCATTCCCTCGAACCGTTCCTTACAGCTGTCATAGACATTAACAATACGAAAGTGGCTTTTCAGCTTTTGCGCAATTTTCGGGACATGCAAGATAGGATACCCCTTCGTGTGGTGCCACCCTCTTGCACGGCGGAGGGCGCCGCTATGTTGATGCCATGATAGAGCGATGTCTCCGGACACTCGCCTGAGGAGCACTGGACTCGGATATATTCCGAGAACTCCAGCTACCGGTGAAACCCCTGGACCCTAAGAAACCCACCCCGGCTTAGGGTTCACATCGGCGAAAAGCACCGCGGGGGCCTCTTTTTCTTGCCTCCAGCGCATCTGCCAACAGGCTGGCCACCGGGATCTTACCGGCACCACATCACGGATCTTTCGACGTACAAATGCCGTCCGCGCCACGAATATGGTCGATTCCTGCTGCCCTCACGACTCCTACCCTTTAGTGTATTTTGCTCAAGCAAAACCCCTCCGCAAAAGACACTGACAAAAGCAGTCCATGCGGCAGTTCAAGAAGAATCCCTCTCGGCGACCAACGAAGGCAAGCTTCCCGGCTTCTATGGGCCTTCCCGGCGCGAAGGAATGGGTCTACTGTGCTCCGTGCCCCGGCTCAAGACCAATATTGACGCCCGTGAGTTCTCAGTGTGGCTCCAGTACTACCTCCAAGTCCCGCTCTTCGCCCCCGACACGGCGTGCCCACGCCCAAACTGCCCTGAGGTCCTCGACTGCCACGGGGATCACCTCATGCACTGCCTGCATGGTGGGCACCGCACCCGACGACACGACCGTCAGGTCGTCCTCCTCGCCCCAAACCCCAGAAGGTAGCCCGTCATCCGGCTATCGAGCGGCGACAGGGGCTTCGCACAAGGCCGGATATCGAGGCAATGGGTAGCAACAGAGGAATGGACTTTTTTGACGTCACGTTCGTCAATCCTCTTGCGCCCTCCAAGGAGAGTGCGTACTTTCAACCCACTCACCTCCCTCAACGCAGCCATCTCCGCCAAACGTAGAAGGTATGAACCACTGCTCGCGACTGCTACTAGATGGAGGCTTGTGCCATCCCAATCACCTTGGAGGCTGCCACCAGACGCGTAGCGGTGCTAACTGATGTCGCGCGGAACGTGGCCGTTCGAGCGATGGAGACCTATGGGATGGTTAGAGCGGTGCTTACCCAAAGGCACGCTGCTGCGGCCGTCATGTCCAACGCGGCATGCCTGCTCGCAGGCAATGAGCCGGCCCTGTAAGGAAGGTCATGTACTGTAGTGTTACCCATCAGCGACGACTTATCCCGCATAACGCATTATCCGCGTGGATATACCGACCATCTTCCATGCATTAAATAAACCCAAAAATTTCCCCGAGTTGATGTGCCCTGGACACAAACGCACAAATCCCACCAGATGTGCCTCCGATTTTGCGATCTGAAGCGGATGGAAGCGTGTTGTACACAGAGATAACGATCAGGAGCAGTTCTATTGTGCAGCACCCATTTTACGTCAATGTAGTTTTTCGTGCGTAGCACAAAATGCTCCACAGGTAGCACAAAATGCTCCACACAAAGACAGATCAAAAATCTTTATGATACGTCTACACAAATTATGTTTTCTCAAGCGCCCAATTACTGACAAATTCAAGACTTCAGGGGGCCGCAGACGGACCGGATTCGAATCGTTTGACAGGTTCACCAAGTACAGTACAATCTGTACAGGTACGACTGTACGGTAGCCTACTAGCAATTCTGAATTAGAGAACAAAGAAACAGGGTTTCCCTGTGTGATTTCATTTAGTTCTAAAAAATTCGCTAGTAGAAAATTGAAAAAGTATGCACTTACCCTCTTACTCTCTCCGCACCAATCATATACAGTTCCGACTCGCTCTACTTTGGATCTAATGTTTCTGATTGACAACACAATGGTACACCTACAGGCAGTGATCTGCCTCTTCCAAACCAGCTTTTGCAACAAGAAATATGTGTCTTGTTATTCGTTGTAAAATGAGCGGTCTGCTGTTCACGTTAGTTCAATTCTGGGATTTAGGCAAGGCTTTGCATCAAAAGGAACACACTTCTGCCACACAACAACTGCCACCGATGTACTTCTGTTACGCCAAACTATGATGGGGTCCATTGATGACCGGATCCCACACTCCCCCTTTCCCCTCCGTGAATTGAGCACCATCACTTTCAGAACACACCCTCACTGCAGCGTTAGGAAAAAGTCCTTCAGTCGTTCTAGTGCTCCACTCTTGAAGTTACCGTAGATTCCAAGCCGCGCAACGATATGCACCACGTCATAACGCAATCAGCGCTTCATCAGTCAAATTCTTAGTCCGTCAATCAGAGCAAGGTACAGGAACCGGTGACCCTTTGGCCGCATAGAACCTTCACACCGAGATCTGTCAAATACATGTTCCTCCCAACAAAAGATCATTCCAACTTCGGAAACACTCCAAGCTGGCGCATAACATCTTGAGAAACTTGTTGCAAGCCGAACAGATGAAGTTCCCGCAGACTTGGCAGATTCCCTAGCGCCACAATACCATCTAGGCTAAGATTCTTGCATCCCACCAACTCTAAAGATTGCACGGTAGACGCGGCACAGACAAATGAAGTGGTACGATTCGAGATCGGAAATCTTGAATTGTCTTGAAAAGGATGTGCTTCAAGCGCAACGCGCAGCTCAAATGTGATGCCGTCTCACACGTAATATTGCGCAGTCGGAGATTTGAACCAGCTCCAACATGTCGCACGCGTTCACTAGTTCGAATCGAACATCTGAAAGCGTGCCATTCTCACCAACCGCAATTTCCGTATGGTCGCCTTCGCCGGCCCGATGCACAACGCTGAAATCGTCGGGTTGCCCACCTGCGGCAATAGTTCAAGATGCAAGGACTTGAGCCTTTTCAAAGATGACAAAATTTGCTTCATTGCATATCTCTAATGCGAGGGCATGCAATCAGCGTGAGAGACTCTAGTTCACTCATCTGTGCCAGAGGAATAATGCCAATTTGGTGATGTGGCGTGCACGGAGCAAAAGAAACACTTTCAACGAGAACATCACGTTCAGCGCGGAAGCCAACTCATCATCCGTGAGGTAACCTCGTACCAGTTATTTCGCTGCTGATTGGCGTTTTGCGCGCCTCCTAGTGCGGCCTCACCCCACTAGGTTGACTGTTTGCAACCACAGGGCTGCACCCACCCCGGCCACATGTCCGGCGGAAGTAGGGGCGGAGCTGATTCGTGCTGTGAACGAGGTTTGCAACTTCCGCAGGGCCTGGAAGCGCGGAAGAGTTACCCGTATTGGTCGAGGTCGATGAACTGGCAGCAGGCCCCGTCGGGGGGAGGGTTGCAGTTTGCACCGGTTTCAGCAGAGTGCACATCCATGAGATCGGGGGGCACATTGGCATTTGCGGACCATTGGTGTGCGGCTGAAGGGGACCAGCGGGATTTCCGGAGGGATTGCCGTGGTTTGGAGCATTGTTACCGTTGGGAGGACCAGAAGCAGATTCGTTGTTTCCAGGAGGGTGCGGGTGGTCCTGGGTAGGGTCTCCATCGACGTTGTGGATGACACTGAAGAGGGCGTGGTGAACCTCATTCATGACGTGGGGATATCCATGGGTACCTCTCGTTTGCATCATCTTGGCCTTGCAGCGGTACGGGGTTCGGAGTTGGACCAGGAGAGCAAACATCGTTGCTGCGTCTTGCTGAGAGGGCCCCACGTTTGGAGTATTAGGATGACCGCCCAGGATCTGAACAAGTGCGGCATCTTGTTGAAGGTGAGGATCCGGAAGCAAGGGTTGCTGGGGAACCTCCTCTGGAGAGTTCTGGCACCCGGGTTGGTCACAGGCGTGTGGATGAGATTGTTCATCGGATGAAAAGGATTCTGAGGAGATGGTATCCCACGTCTCTGCCAGCTGCGCCTTTAGGGGGCAAACGTATTGCAAGATGAGTGATGTCGGGGCCAAAAGGTAGCGAGACGAATCAAGGATGCCGTAGTGATGCCATTGTCAAAATAAATATCGATATGGCGAATGGGCCTGTTCAAGCCGTCAAATCGGGCAAAGAGGCGGAAAAGATCTGTGTCGGTGAGTTCCGTGTCCGGAGATATGTGAAAACGACGGATGGAGTAACACGGGTCCAAGAGTTTCCAATTGTTGTCCGCCAAAACTTTTGCGGAAGGCCCTCTCAAGAGGACGGAAGACGTTTCGGAGGAATACACGACGAAAAGTGGTGGAGACGGAGGCGTAATACCAGTCGGCCAGACTAGTGCAAGGAGTAGGGCCTGAGTCTCTTCGGGCAGCGTCGGTGGCGAAACGAAGAACATGGGCAAGAAGATATCGGGAGCTGAGCGATGGTGATCGGCGGGGGAGACATCGTGGCAAGGGACCCCTAGCGACGATGTCTTGCAATGCAAAGTTGTTGATCGGAAGGGGGGAATGAAGGGGCTGATCAAGTTAGGTGTTGCGCAAGGCCAGGTACTTAGTACAACTGCGAGGGCGGAGGAAGAGGATGCGCCTCTGGTGACTAGATACGGCTTGAAACGAAACACCTCGTGTCAAACACATGCATGTGTACCGCACCGCACCATCACCGAGGATTTCCGCGGATACGACGTACTCGTGTACACGTCTTTAAATCGTAACCGCTTCGAATTACATCAGGGTGCAAATTAAGCAAAACTGTAAAGCGAACTGTCAATTAGGTTACCTTAGTTGCCTCGTAGGATGTGGCAGGCAGATTGTACAAATTTGTATTTTAATTGTTTGTTGCACTGCCTGCCCAGCGAAATACTGTACTGTACAAAATTCACGGCCCTGGTATTTCAAATATTAAAAATTAAACAGTTTAGTAATTATTAAAAAGTTTCATAAATTTATTTTATTAAACTGTTCAATTATACTGTACTGTACCCCCGCTACCCAATGGGGGGAACTGGGACCTTAAAGATTTAATTGGGCCGGCTACCCAACGCGACTTACTGTACGTACCGCATGTACAGTATATACAGTGTCTACAGCCAGAACATTACAGTAATGTAGAGTACTGTATGTACCGTACTGTACTCTACTCCTGTACAGAGATAATGGCCATACGGAAAACAGACATTCTTTACAGTAGCTTCTGTACATTTGCCACTCAGGGTATTTTAACAGACTTTTTCGGTGACAAATACGCATTTACAGTATTTCTTTGAGGGTGGTCATCAAACAATATCATGCGAGGGATAGGGACTGAGAAGAGTTTTACCGTACCTATTACACGTGTAGCTTGGT
Source organism: Kappaphycus alvarezii (assembly GCA_002205965.3). Taxonomy (NCBI): domain Eukaryota; phylum Rhodophyta; class Florideophyceae; order Gigartinales; family Solieriaceae; genus Kappaphycus; species Kappaphycus alvarezii. The sequence goes on from NADL03000005.1 coordinate 566,733, forward strand.
TTCATTTCACATTCCCTGACTCAAACTTTTGTTTACACTCTTCTCGACGCTACCAAGTGCCGCGCGGGCGCCGACAGACGTGGCTAGGCACGTCGCCACACGAGCCATGGAGAGCTTCGGGCGGGTATGCGATCCGTCCTTATGGAAAGACACGCTGCGGCGACGGTTTCGTCCAGCGCAGCATGCCTTATGGCTGGCCTCACACCAGACCTGTGAGGTTGTCCCGCCTGAGTCTGCCTCATTTTCAGACCCTTAAGTCTTCGGAAAATAGCCGTTCTACATCCCTACTGATTATTGGGCAGCACAATACAAAGGTTGTTAATTATATTCCCGTCGGTGAGCTCATTACCGATGCTACCAGTGACCCTGCAGGGGTGGCCACACACAAGGGGCAAAACCTGGCGCAAAACGAGAGTTCCTTCGAAGTGTCGGGAAATTCTTATGTGGGGAAAACTCCATTTAGTTATCAAAGAGCTGTTGCCGCGACCGCATTAAACGTGGTTAGAAATGAGGCGATATTGTACTCTCATTTCTTTGCCATGGCATTCCAATTCCTGCTTTTCTTGGTTTCCATGCGTGTTCCACATGTTTTCCATTAAGGCAAGGAGTAACTTGTTGTGATCTTCAAGGCTTTCAATCCCGTCTATTTCTGAAAGCCATATTTCTGCCTGCTTGTAGGTACAGTATACCCAAATTTGGCGATTATGGTAGGATGTTGGAACTGTCTGCACTTCCTCAGGGCTCATACGACACGTTGCTGTGCCATTGTATCCGCGTTCTTCCACAATCATATTAGACCTTTATCAAAGTTATTCAGTAATCATAGAATTGATTAATTTAATTATTGAAAACACGGTCCATTGCGGTATGATATGAGTAAATTCTTATTTACTGAGCAACTACTCAAAGCCCGCCTATCTTACAAAAAGATAAATATCCCAATATTTGGGCGGCAAATACCCGCGATCTAAGTAAATACAAAACTATCAAATATAAAGACCTGCAGACTCGGTCTTTTCCGTAGTGACTCGGTAAATACATAATTGGTCTTCCTGTCCCCTTCCTGCTGGGATTTCTCCAGTACACACACGTGACTCTCCCAAACTGAACACCGGGGCTGTCTCCATACGCTCAGTTCCCACTCTGCCGACAACAAATTGAGACAATTAGCGCCACAGACGCAAACGCAACTATCCCCCTCCTTGCGGAGCGAGCACCCGAAAGTTCAGCAGAGCTCGACGACTACAACTCAGAGCCAGACAAACAAGATTCTGATGAAGAGATCGACAGCGAGTGTCCCATGTTCGACTCGTTCTACGCAGCCGGCGGTTCAGCTACCATTTTTGAAATGACAAATTTTAACGCCAGGTAGTTCCAAATGATTTGGGACAAGTTTTACGGACGTATAAAAAAATTTCATAACGTAGGAAGAGGGAACCGCTCGAAGCACAACGGAAAATACTGTCTATTCATGATGATGGTAGTCCTCAAGCATGGAGAAGCATGGGATTTCCTTGCAAGAATCTTTGGCATGAAGAGCCCTTCGTTCGAACGTCTAATGATGCCCTTTATGCGCAACATATCAGAGCATATGTACGACTATTACCTTGAATCTTTGCTTGAAGATAAACCAATGCGGAAGATTTTGGATGATGGCAAATCAAACCCTAGTTCACCAAAGTCAGATTCAATAATTGCAATGTCACTGCAGTTTGGTCTGTGAAGATACTCCTGTCGTAAACCCTCGATTATTAAAGAGCAGAAGAACTTCATAGATTGTAGAATAAGTGCCCCGGACATTCTAAAATAGTCTACCAAGTTTTCAGCTGCTGCTCCAGGACTGAACATTCGCAGCGCAGCGCAAAGCTTAGATCAGTGGTGGAGCTTGGAAGTCCACAGCAGTCATTTGCTTCAATAAAGAATTAATCGAGGCTACAAACGGTAGCTCGTATTCGCTCATAGATACTTCTGAAACAGTAAAGCGCCTTTCAAATTCTGAAGATGTGAATATTGGCTCCTCTGGACCTGAACGCCTGAAATAGTCTTCATCTAGTTTCTTTGCCCCTCAACACGACCTATGTTTCTATTACCCCTTTTGCCGTGTCTCGATCCAGAGAAGCGTCTCTTCACGTGATAGCTAATGGTGCCAAGAAGCGTCTCTTCTTGGCACCATTAGCTATCACGTTGGCGGCGGCAAGTAAGACGCAAGAAACGGAAGTAATTGCATCATCCGACGATGAAGTCCAAGTCTCCTCCATGGCTGCCAGCACTCTGTCTTCACATCTCTCTCGTTTTGGGATGAATGTCCCATTAGGTATACCTCGCGCAAAACCGATCCCGAAACTTGCGGACTTTACGGCACCAATCAGAACGTGACAATTGGGGAAAAAAAATTAGGTTTGGGCAAGCGGCCAGCCTTGCCCTTAATATGATTAATCAATAGACTAGAGGGAAGGGGGGAAATAGGGGGTTGTCTTTATTACGAGGTACATCCGGTTAGATCTTAACCGTATAGTTAGGACGTGCGCAGTCCTCAGGGCCGGTTTATGAATCTTTGAAACGTGAAACATTGAAAAATGAAAAGCAAGGAGCAAATCCCCACAGTCCACCTGGCCACGTGCGTTTCAGCCTTTCAACACTTGACCGGGAAATTCCGAATTACCCGGTCACGTCTTTAAACGAGAAACGAGGCAAGTCGGCAAACATGAACACCTTTTCCACGAAGAAAGCTGTCGTTCCAACTCTCCACACAAATGTTTGCCCGTATCGAAGTTCGTTTTCGCGTCTTCACCCCATCAACACCAGTTATAGTGCCCATCTCCAACAATCGAGCCACTCCACTCCCGTCCGAGTCCCATCTACAGCAATCCATTGCAACTCCTACCCGACTTCTGTCTCCACCACACTTTATCAACATCTTCAACCTTTGACACGAATCTCCAGCGACTCTTGTCCAACAATCCCACACTTTGACCCTCGTTCCAACAATTCGGCTCCAACGATCCCCGCCCCATCGACTCCCGTCACTGCCCACTCGTCCCTAGAGTCCTCCCGACGAGTCACTCACGTCGTTACCAACTTGTCCTGAGCAACCCTCGCCGAATCCCAATCTCGTCACTATCCACTCGTTTCCAACAATCGCTCTCACCCCCGACTCAAATTAACGCCGACTTGTTTCCAAAAAAACATCCCACTGCCGACTATTTTCACCCTCAAATCGGTTATAACAACCGCTCTCACCTCCACTCACATCACCGCCAACTCGATTCCAACAAGCATACCCCCACTCCGCCTATATTTTCGTTTATGGAAATCTCACAAATGGACGATAATGGGGTCGATGATAGTGTGGAGACTAATAACAGTGACGCAAGAGTTGCTCATGTTTTCTCTTTTGGGGGCCCACGGCTGCAACCGATAGAGCAGAGTGCAGCTGTTGTACAATCTCAAGCACAAAGTGGTGCAGAGGTGCTACATAATGATGGAGAGATAGACCCGCGGAGGGTGGTCCCTGCGGACTTGGAATCGGCGAAGTCAGTGGTCAAGAAATCAACGCTGAGCAACACATTATGCAAAGAAATACTGAGTGCTCTGAAAGTAACCGGGGCGAGAACCGCAAAGTTTCCAACAAAAGCGGATATAATTGCTGCTAAACTCACGCAAAGAAGGTTTTATCTAAACGAAGCTCTATCACTTGTGGACTATAAGAGGTGTGGGAGGAGGGAAGCTCCACCAATTTGGAGTGCATAAAGCCTACTACTGTGAGGTGGTTAGACTGACGAATGGAGATGAGACTATACAGTGGCTAAAGGGAGATTGTCCCATTTTTGATAATGGGAATGTCAAAATAGGGCAGCCGGCTTTTTCAATGGAGATGACTCAGTTTGCGTTCGAGAACCGGAATTTGAAGCTTCCGAGTACTGTAGATTGCTACACTTCCTTGCAGATGCTCGCATGACAGTAGCCAGATCGCAACTTATGGAGCCATTGTCAAGGGAAGAGCTAGACACAACAATTATTGATCCTTGACAGGACACATCTCTACTCTCTACAACGACAATTCATTTAATCCGGAACGAATAGATACACTAAGCGGTGGTATTACAGAGAGTGATTTGGAGGGTCTTGACCCGACTCGCTGTCTGCATCAACGAGAGGGAGGGCTTCTAAAAAGGAAGTTCGGGGAATTTAAGAGCCTGTATGGCACATGCTTGTGCAAATTCGAGGCGAGTGGCAACGGAGACAGCGAGTCTTTTGTGCACTTTAGTGGGGCAAATCTTACATTTTATACGCGCATTGCTTTTTAAGCGCTTTCCAGTACTGACTCCACTAGCAACTAGGGCTATACAAAGAGATGCGCAGAGGGAGGAGGGAGTAGGGCTCGGGGTACGCCCCTCGCAGGACGCAAGCCAGTCCAATAAGAGACACAAACCGGGGCGTCAAGAAATCAGTATAGTCGGATGGATGCTTTGTCATCGGTTCTTAAACCGATTACCCAGGAAACAGCTAAACAAACGGAAGAAGCAGAAAGAGACAGGGCGAGGTTTGAGGGCAGACTCAGTGGTAAATCGTTTCAATCTTTATTATCTGCAGTGAAGAAACATACGAAATGCTTATCCTAGCCGAAAATGGCGAGAAAAGGAAGACGTATACTGATATTCTAGCCAGTTTGTATGGAAACATCAGAAAGACAGCTTTATAGCGTTTGCTAGGATTCTATAACACGGTAATGTCTCGGACGAATAAAACCAAGTTGCTGAAGTCGGAGTGCAGCTCTCTCACGCGAAGAGGACTGTTATCTGGAACCGTTTCGGTTCCTTTCAAAATATCGCTCTGTGTGCCGATTGTTCTGTAAATGTACCACAGGATTCCCCTCGATCGCATTCTCTTCGGCCAGTTCCGACACAACAAAAACCTCATTAGCGGAGTAATCAATGATAAAGTTATGTAATTTGCATGCCACTAAAATAATCAGAGTATCTTTGGCTAAACTGAAGCGCAGTGGTGACCATACCAAACCGCATCACTAAAATTCCAAACGCTTGTTCTACAGCAATACGACATGAGGACAAGTAATAGTTGAACGAATCTTTCATTTGTGTGAGACTAAGTCCACTGAATGGAGTCATAATATGCCGTCCATTCCTGTAGGAGTCATCAGCTGCAATTGTAGCCCAATCAGGTAATGTGTTCGACATTAAAAGCTCATGCAGTTTAGTAGACTGAAAGGGCATCGAGTCATGAGTAGATCCAGCGTGCTTCGCAGAAACAAACAGAAATTTGTAGTTTGCTGCAACAGCAGCCTGGACGCACACAGCAAAAAATCCTTTTCGGTTATAGTACTTCCTTGGGTCTGGAGTATCTGAAAGTTTCGGCTGTCGGATTGCAATGGATATACCATCTAATGATGCTATAATGCCGTACAATGGCTCTTCCTGCCTTGAAAAAATCTGTTTGCCTCTACTTTGCAGGACTCTTCAGTTTGAGGAAACAAAATAGGGTACAGTGTAGTGTTCAGAGCATGAAGCGTTTGATTGAAAATATGGTATGTTGTCGTTTTTCCGATGCAGTAGGGCCAACCAATATCCAAATAACTTGCTCCTGCATGTATTCGAGTGTGACACACATCATTACTTCAACTGTAACCGTTGATGCTTTGTCCGAAGTTCGAATTTTTCGGCGTGATAGGAGCGGCGAAACTAAACAACAAAGTCTTCTGAACTCTTGCGTTGATACTCGGTACATTCGCCTGAAGTGATTCTCTCCAATAGAATTGACGTGTGTCTCAAGTCGAATTTCTCGCGGTTTCGTATTGTCTTGTTCTTTCGACCATCTTGTGCGTTAATTGCTGCATGTAGTGTTGATACCACTGTTGCCACCGTCAGTGCTAAAACGAGTTTCACTTCTGTGGTTTCCTGCTTTATTGAGGCTTCTATTCAAAAGCCGCAGTCTGTGCTTAGCAGCGAGAGGGTTAATATTGAGAAGGGGGAGGTTTGTTGATCGTAGTGTCATCGTACGGCTGATTATGTTCAGATGGAGAGTCTCGCGATGTTCATTGATGTTCAGATGGGAAGTCTCGCGATGCTCATTGCACTCACGACTCGTTTTTCGTCCCATAAGCGGTGAGTGTAAGGAACACTAGTGGAATGTAATGGACGAGATCACGTCGTGTTATTCCACTGTTTCATCTTTAATTTTTTCAAAGGTCTCATGAACAGGATTCCGCGATTGAAACTTTGAAAAAGGTATGATATGAAGTTTCATTTTTTCATTTTTTCAGAGTTCAATTACTCATAAACCGGCCCTCAGCAGACACTGAATGCATTAAACTTCTTTTGAGATGTATGGATTAGCTGGAACACGATAGATACTCAATAAAGGTTTCTTCAGTCTTGGAGTTGCAAATCTGAATGTCATACTAAATACATATACCGATGGTCGAAGCAATGTACAAATCATTGCTGTCGAATGCTAGCACCAGCAACAGTCTTAGAAGAAGTTTACTGCATTCAATATCTACAGGGGACTGGAACCAGAAAGTCGATGGGCTGCCAGTCAGTAGACAAGCAGCGTTAGAAGTTACTGCCAACGCAGAGTGTGACTAGGGAATTGCGATGTGCAGGGCCACAAAAATGACTAGCTTGGGAGGGTGAGGCAAAAATCTGCATGTTGCGGGCTACGACCAATCGCTGAAGCTGCACACGTGGACCAAATGGCATAGCTGAGCTCTTGATAAAGCCAAAATAACACCTTCGCCTTAGAGCTGCCGATACGGCCGCGATGGCAGCCGCATACTCATCGAACACCTTGGATGTGGTCTCCGACGGGCATCCCAGGGAACCAAAGGCTAGCGGAACAAACTGCCAGCCGAGTTGCGGGCGTCCAGGTGAAGCATGGCCAGGAATGGCGGCGATTTTGGTCGCGAAGTCCCTCAGTTTCCGTCGTTTCGCCGCATTGGCGTCAGCGGGCGCTTCCCGGCTCCCTTGGATAGGAAGCACTGTTGGAAAGGTGAGGAGACTGTGATGTCATATGCAACCGGGAGAGGGGGCGTATGGTTTTCCGGAGAGGTAGTCGGGTGGACGAATATGTCGGGAGGTCGGGCGTCCAGTCCGGGAAGTAAATACGGCTTCGTAGTGGACGCCAGCTCCAGCGGCTCTGAACAGGTCTTTGCCGGGCACTTTGCCACTGCTTCTTGGCGTCTTCCAACCGAGACCTTGTCACACAGACCAGGCGCATGGTCGCCGAGGTGGCCCATAGGCGTCTTGCATTCCGCGCGAAGGAGCGGGGAAGTTTCGTCGAAGTCGGAACTCCAAGTGGCGACGCATCATCACCGACCACATGTGATCGTATATGTGGGTGACGTACATAGGTTTGATAGAACGCAGTACAGTAAGATCGGATTCAGCGCTCAAAGTACTGTGCGTTACTGGAAGTCTAATCACCACCGACCTCCGCCTCTCCCGACTTGAAGCGAACATATCCACCTTGATGAATTTGTGCAGAACTACCGCGACGACCTCAACGACCTGCGCCACGCAGTTTACTCTACACGAAGTCACTCTCCAGAACACGTCGAATTTGCAGCAACTCAACACCAAATTCGACGCCCAGAGCGCCGCCCTTCAGGAGCAACTTCATCGCCAAGCAAATGAAACCAAGGCCCTTATGAAGGCCTCCCAGAAAGGTTATTGTCCCACATCACTGCGTCCGTAGCCGCTCTCAAGCCGGCAGCAGCAGACGTTCAAGAAACCCCCCACCAAACCTCACCAACGTCACCTCATACTCCAGAGACGGAACCATGACACTACCCCCAACCCCACCGTGGCTCAGGAACCGCGCCCACATCGTGTAGATCGATCTCAAAGAATGTCTAAACGACCGTCCTGGAACACCGCTCCCGACGACAATGGCCTCAGCCTATTTATGGATTTCGAAGCGAGACCGCATCTCCACCCTAAAGGAGGCACTTCAAAACTCCGTACTCAGAAGCGACCCTCGTCTTCTCCGGAATTATTCCCAACTTGGGGGCCCACACACTGGCATAGTCCAAATCGTTTTGCAACCGGGAAGTACTCCCGGTCCTCCAAAAGATGGCCAGCGCCAACTCCGTCGCCTTCCTCTACCATACCACCCGTTTTACTTACCCTCCATGACAACAGCGAAGGCCGCGATAGGAACACTGCCCTCCTGCACCACCTGGCTGCCGTCAGAGCTTCATGGATCCACAGTGCAGAGCGCTCCATCAACGTCAGCACTCAACATCACTTCCGCATGCTGCTCACGAAATTGGAAGCGGCTGTACTCTCCAGTACTCAAGAGTCCATCACACACACACCAATGCCTCCCCAGCACCCCCGCCCACATAGCCCAAACAACATGCATCCCCCGTCAAACTTCCCCATTCAACACCCAGCCACGCGATCATCGGAACACCCACCCCCACACAAGAAGAGACACCAGGACCCCCCACAGAACACCGATCCCGATACCGCCATGCTCCTTAACCAAGACGCCTCTCCCATAATGGACTCGTTGGTCCCCGGAATTACAAATTAGGGTAGTGTTAGGGATAAATCAGCAGGGGAAGAGATCCTCAGAACCAATTTCCCCAAGAAGGAGGTGTTGCAAAGCGACAGAAGTGCTACCGTGGTATAGTTGAACGAACGAAAAGGAGTGGATAGGAAAGACAGTTGAATGGGCTACAAGCAAGTATGGAAGGGGCAGGTCTACCACCTATGCTTAGTGACTAGGGTAAAATAAATGTTTCTTGGGTCTGAAGTTGACTCTCAACCTCCTAACTGTTTGGGACTGGGCTTAAAGTTGTCTGCCAACTTGCTTGACCTCTCCATGAGGAAGCGGTTTACTCAGCTTATATAGTCTTTTGGCTACCCCTAAAGTCCGAACAAAACTACAGAAGGTACCAGGAAATGCGCAGAAACAATTTGTGCGGATGACATACTCTAAACAGAAGATACTTAAGAAACTAACAATCAATGAGGTCCTCTTATTTCCCATTCTCTAAATCAGATCCAAACAACTCCTCTAAAATATCCATGCTGTCCAAGCAGTCCCCACAAATATCTGCGAATGGCTCACAGCTCTCTATTCCCTCCTGGGAGATATCTAAACTACTAAAGATATCTCCATCCGGTTCCAGCGTCGGCACCACTTGATCCATACTCTCCAGTCCAGGCCCCACCAGTACAACACTTTCCATGCCCCTATTTCCCTCATCCAACTCGTCCTCGTCCTCGTCATCCTCGTCATCCTCGTCATCCTCATCCTCCTCTTCAACCTCATCCTCCCCGTCCTCCTCGTTATTAACCTCATAGACCAATCCAGGGGCTACCCACTCCTCAAAGGTCTCCCCAGCTCCCTCCTCGATGTCCCACTCCTGACCCTCAGGTACCTCCTCGGCCTCATCCTCGACGAAGAGCTTGCGGACGAACTCTATTATTCTTCTTTAGTCTGCCGTCGCAGGTAGTCGTCTGCATCCGTCGGGCCATATAATGCGAGCGCAAGGCCGTTTAAGGGGCGAGAGGGGCGGTTTTTGGTGATGGGGCGGAGGGGCGAAGGTTGTTCATTTTGGTTGTAAATGACTGAGGATAGAGGATGTTTTGGGTGTGTGGGGGAGAGGGGTGATGAGTAAAATGATCAGGGACGTTTGAAACTTGGAATAAAGAGGTTTAAATAGGCTCCCGGGGCAGGTTCTATCGATTAGGAATAGGTAAAATAAATCTGCAAGGGATTTTTGTAGTAGTGAATTTGCGCCCTTTTTCTCAAAAAAGTGAATTTGGAGGAGGAGGTAAGCAAAAAGGGAAAAAGAACTTGATTCGGGGTCGATTCAGAGGGGTAGATACAGTATAAAATATCTAGATAAAATGGAAGTAGATTTGGAGAGGACCGCGGTAATGATAAGCGAGGTTCAGGGAGGACGAGGAAGGACCGGAACTACAAGCAAATTTGGACAAGGAGAGGTAGTACAGTAAACCATAGGCCTGTAGATGACGGCGACAAAAAAATCTGCGCCTAACAGGTAGCTCAATGGAATACCTGTGGCCTCGCAACCTCCTTACCATCCTTCCACACATTTCTCGCCACCGCCAACCCAAGCATACTCATCGTCACGGAGACCCGTACCGACGCAGCGCCACTATTGTGCCTTGTCTGGCCCCAGGCAACCGTCTCACAGATCCTGCCACGCCGCACCACAATCAACGCCCCCCCCGCGGCGGCGTGCAATCGCCGTCCGGCCCGGACTAAATACTATCATTCACCAAGTCTGCAACAGCTTCCATCCACCTACCAATTCAATCCTACAAATCCTCACACTCAAATTGAACCCATCTGCGCAAGTCTCCGGAGCCTACGTCAGCCCGAAATTCCCAGCTCAATCGTTCGGAGCTTCAGTCAACGACGTCATCCGCGATTCTCCACCGCATGCAACCCTAGTAGGCGATCTGAACGCGCGATCCCTCTCTGGGGACACTTTAGCCAACCCAAGGGGATGTACGCCTTTGAGAGCAGTCTGGGATACACGGTTCAAGATATTCGCCTCTACCCAACCATTATTGCACCCACTAAGGGGAAACGTTTGGGTGTTTTACTGTTGGAAGATATTTCCGACCTATCCCATGGTTTTCCAGACAACCGCAATCGACTCCCACTAAGTGCACTAGGCTTAAGCAACCCAGTATCTTCATTTCTTCCGAGCCCCTACATTGCGCTGCCCTCTCTGACGGTTGGACTAGCTGTTCAGATCACTTCTCTGTCATAACGACCTCCACCCCCACCCTCCTGAGCAACACCAAGCCGACCCAGGGAAATATAACAAAGTCAATGCTCTCCACGCCAAGGTACCAGCAGGAAGCAGCGGCAACCTATCATCGCTCCTTGCCACCACTCGTAGCCGCGCTTTCCAGCTGCACTGCGATTGAATCCCCTGCCATATACGAACGCGTCACGCGCGCCATCACTGACCCATGGCAAGTGATCGCAAATCGCCGATCCCGCCGATTCAAACCGTTCTGCTTCTTATTGGATGCGCTAGCAGCTAAGCAAAACAAGGCATACAACAAAGCGAAACGTACTGGAATATATGCGGATTATCTCGAGTTCAAAAGACTGCAGGCCGTCGTCCGGCGACAAGTCCGAAGAGAGAAACGATGGTTTCAAAAGCGAACCTTGCCCCGCAGCACCGACCTGCCCAGCAACCAGTTTACCTAGGCAATAGCAAGTGGTCGACGCCAGACCGCCAGAAGGAAAGCGGACCATCTACGCAACGGACGCCAACTCTCCCCACGGGACTTCACCATCTTCATGAGCACCGCCCAGAACCAAGAAGAACCCCCGATACAAATACAGAGCGTCACTCCCCGCCGGCGGTTAAACAACATATCCTCAACTACATTTGCTCCGCGCCACGCGGAAAAGCGGTGGGTAATGACGGGGTACACATCGAGATGATAAAGATAGCCTGTCCTCTTCGCCACTCTGCTCTACACATGGTGGACGACAATGGGCCGCACTCATCAGTACATCCATAACTGGGCCACAGGCCTCCTGATGCGGTCCACAAACGCGGAGATCAACATACTCCAGCGAACTGTCGCCTTCTTTGCCTCTCATCTCACTGCAGGAAATCCATCGGAGGAGGTCTTGCCTCCTTCCTAGCCGACCTCACAGACCTCCACCCAATGCAGTTTTGCTTCCAAAGAAGAATAGCCCCCTCGACGCCCTCATCGCCACGGAAGCAGCCATACGACAAAGGGGCCGCTGGCTCACCGCCCTGGATATGCTTAAGGCCTATGACCGGTTCAATCGCTAACTGCTCCTACAGGACTGCGGAAGCATGTTTCCACACACAGAAACAGCCATGATAAGAGCATGCCTCCTCCCCCTCACGTTCCGGAAAAGAGACGGAAAAGAGGCGATTGCACCCTCACAACAACGGCTGTCCGCCTCCTCACCCAAGGTTCCCCTCTCTCCCAATTCTTTTCAATGTCTTCATCAATTGCCTTCTCGAGGCCCTGAATGCCACCACAATCCCTTTTCCCTCCCACTTCCATGCAAACTATTCGCAGACGACAGCCTCCACTCCTACGACCCTTCTCTCATCCTGACTCTCCTCGACAAATGTCAAAGCTGGGAATCCGCCAGACGCATGTAGTGGGCACCCAATAATAAGTGCGCAGTGATCACCTAGGACCCGGACCACCCACGTCTACCATTCACAATGCAATCGACAGTAATCCCTCTATCTGACAAGGCCCCTTACCAAGGGATGACAATCACCCCCCTAGGGGTACACCGCGTCGCGACCATCAACAGGGCACATCGTACTCAACAAGGCACCCGTTCCCTCCTACACGCAACGCCCTTCACTTCTGATATGGCCCCGCCCAACCTGGCTACTACGTCCTCCATACGTTCTTGCGCAGTAGGTACCTAAACGGAGCTATCCTGCTGCGCGACCTCGATGACCTCCACCGCGCCGACCTCTCCATCCAGCGGCAGCTCTTGGCATCCTATTTACGCTGGAGAGGTACTTTCAACACCACCCACTTATCTCACCTACGAGCCATCTTCCGAATCCCGGATCTCACCACTCTGCTCCAATGGCAGGCCTCAAACTTCCTCTCTAACCTCCAGGCTACCACTCAGGCGGACAAAGGCAACCAGAAGACCACGGCAACCCGCACGTTACACCACATCACGACTTACGGAGCAAACTCGGTACTCCCCAAACCCTCACCTCCCCACCCCGGCGTACCCATCCCACCTTTACGTATCCGTCTGGAATACCGGCAATTGCCCCTCATGCCGCCGCCATCGTCGCTTATCTGAAAAGTAATTGGGATAGGTAGATCCAAAAATTAAATAGTTCCAACTTGAATAAATAAATAAATGTCACAATTGGACTTAGAATGAATAATGAATAGAAAACCAAATTTAATGATAGCTGATCGAGGGGAATATTTCGATGGCCCTAGGATGTAAAAAAGTATTGATAATAACCTAGGACTATCAGGACTACTCTACAGCAGGTTGGACCTGCTACAAAATCAGGTAAGCGGTACAATAATTTTGGTAGACATGATTCAGGCCCAGCAATAATTATTGCAGTATTTTCCAGGTAATCACTCATCCAAATAATAATTGTTGGTAGCATAAATGCAATACTTATAGCCTGTATAATATAAAAACCCAACTGTAGACATAAAAATTATTTCAAACTGAATTCAGCATAAATAGGTCCGGTGTTGTAAAATTAATTCCTTGATGATTCACAGTAAATATAAATTGTGGGCCTCAATAAAAATATTGCTCCACAATTAAGCATCACTGTAGGACACCGGGATAGAGATCAAAATATTTGCTTAATTTTCACATTATCACCCCTTCACGCACCCGCGAAGATACGAATTGGATTTTGCCATCTTTCCTCACCTCCACAAACCTCAGGGGGCACCCGCGTCGCTCGCATTCGCTGGTTTTTGCATTGGTTCCACACACCCAGTGCCATGACCCCCATGCAGCTGCTATCGGACCATGGAACTCCTCCGGAACAACGCACTTACGACAGACAGCTCCTACAGTTCGAGACGCCGCAACTAGAGTATATTCCCATGCAGCTGCGTGTGGTATTTAAGCACGCCTGGAATTACAAGGATAGCGTGATCTTCGTGATTTTGAGTGTCACTTCGTGGTTACGTGATGTTCACGCACCAGTCCAAGAATTTCACTCAGAATTTCACGCAGGTGCATCCAATTGATCACCCTTTACACGCTGATGATAATGAAATCACGCTGCCACAGGGAGAATGGAATTGCGCCTACTATTCAATTTTTTTATTCTCTAAAGCAGCTTCAGTCTTTTCCTTGAGCGCCTCCAACTGCTTAGGTGCGATGTTCTCTCTTGCTTTCCTTCGTGGTTCCATTCTCCCAACACCGCGAGCAAATTGGTTGCTGGACACGAAAGACCATCAATCAGTAACTCATGATGTTTCTGGAGTGTACACTCACTGACCGACTATTAAGTTAAGAACTAATTGGGTGGTCAACATCGGTCACGTGCAGTGGGGCACGGGAAATGATGGCCACAGCCACCGAGGGCCTCAGAACAAGCTTGCGCTGATAGATTCGCGAGCGAATTGGCATCAGAGGGGTGATATCTGGTCGCAATCCACGGAATGAACGTTTTCCAGAAACATAGCAGTGGCTGGGGACGCCGCTCCGAAAAGTCGAGAGCACATGGTTGGAAGCTGAAATTCGGCTGGCGAGACGGGTTGTCAAATGGTGGTACAAGGTGCTTGGGAGGCTTGCGCTCAAGGTCCTGCACCATGTTGCGGTAATCTTGATGGGGCAGCGTCTGCGGCGGCTTGCGTTGCTTCATGACAGAGGCCTGATTGAAGGCGAAACATATGTAGTCGTCACAGGCAATTGCATGGTAGCCGATGCATGGCCGGGGGTTGGACGAGGAGGCAGCAGATAACTGGTTCCAGAATTACATGGCCTTTCGGATATTTCTTCTTAAACGTCTCGCCAGTTTGAAATAAAATTTATGAATAGAATTAAAGGAATAGAGCGAGCTGCATGTATGCTGATTTTCAAGGTCAGCGTCCAATATGAGGTGAAATACTTACTTCCCGACTGATTAACGGCCTGCAGACATTCTAGAGTACCCGAGTTCGGAAGAGATGAACAACTTACCGCCCCTCCCTGTGGCGTACGACTTCAAAGTAACATTGCCATTCCAAGAGGGTTTCATGTCCATTGGAGCGCATTGAGGCGCGGCCGTGCAATGCAGCGGAAAGACGGAAATAGGGAGTTTCAGCATTAGCAGCATCCCCGGTGAAGCTCTCCCAGAACAATCAAACTGGGATGGAATTTTGTGCCGCTAGCCTTCGACTCACTTGGATCGCGGTCTGCGCGACGTCGAAGATAATCGAAGAATACGCGGCCGCTGTCGCAACCGCAGCGGATGCTCGATGGGAGGAGTGAAGACTCGGCTTTATCAGCAGCTTAGTTATGCGATTTGGTCCACGTGTGCCGCGTCGTAATATGTCGCGCACACAACATGCAGAGTTTAGCCAACCTATTCAAACTAATTGTTTAGGTTTTTACAGTGGGATATTCAGACTTTGCATGTTGCATCTGCATATGTCTGGGTAAAGAAATCCCAGTACTGATTTTCCCTTTACTTTAACTCTAAAATGATAACATGTTAATTTTATCTTTTATCACTGGTATACAGTCCAAATGTGCAACGTTGCAAAGTGCTTAAAGTTTATTACAAGATATGTTTTTAGTTTTACTTATTCCCTAGCGTCCAGGACCTTAAGTACTGTTGTCATGCTATCGACCGTACTACTGTGTGTGTTGTCCTAGCTATCTCCTATTACATATGACTCCGGTGCGTTGTCATAGATCAAAAAGAATCAAAATTATAACGCCTTACCCAAGTGACACTTCTCATGCGTATTAGTGATCACACTTCCGAATCTACTGATGTATTGTGGACAACAGGTCACCCTTGTTGTGTCGTCTCAATCTAACAAAGTTAAGTTGGAATTGGGTGACTAAGCTCTGCGTGTTGTGGTGCGCGACAAATTACGGATGCTGCACATGTTGACCAGATTGAGTTGCTAAGCTTCTGATACAGGCGAGTCTGCACTCCTCCCGTCGAGCATCCGCTACGAGACGCTACTGCTGCCGCGTATGTCTCTATAACCTTGGATATTTCTAAAGAGGGTGTTCCTAACGAGTCGAAGGCTAGTGGTACAAAATTCCATCCTAGCCTTGATCGTCCCGGTGTTTCCTCGCCTGGAATCGCTGCTACTTTCGTAGCCAAGTCTCTCTTCTTCCGCTTTCCTGCTGCGTTTGCAACAGCTCGCGCTTTCCGTGCTGCCATTGACTAATAGCTCTCTTGGAACGGGATGATACAGTCACGTCATACGCCACTGGGAGAGGGGACTGAATGTTTGTTGCATCAGACCTTGGGTACACCAGAATGTCTGCGTGTCGCGCGTTCAGTCCAGGAAGTAAGTACTTCACTTCTTATTGAACGCTGACCTGCTGCCTTGAACAGCTCTCGGCCAAGTACCTTTTAACTCATGTTTAAAGTCCAGCACCTAATTCAACAGAAGTAGAAAAATCCATGACCTTTGGTGCTCCATAAACTGTATCGCCGAGAATATTTGGCCAACTTCGTCCGTTGCAACAGCAAAAGATAGCTTAGGCAAGCAGGCAAATCGTAATAATTAAAAAGAAAGAACTATGGTAGCGTATTGAGCAAGGTCCATATAAACAATCTTCCAACGGAGCCAAACCAAACAATACCAAATTCAACGGCATAACATGGGGGCTTGGCCGTAAAAAAACTCCAATTTTAATGATCAGAACTACCCTCAGCGCCGGCAATGAGAGGACTGGATCCGAAATCAGCCTCTGACGGAGCCGATGAGCTTCGCGAGTTTGCCTTAATCGTTTGCGCTCCCGCACCGGTCTTCAGCGAGAACCATTAGCCGATCGAGGTCCGCTTCGGGTTCTTTGTATGCCGCACGTTCGTCAGACTACATCCTTTGCTTGACTTTGGATGCCTTTTGTAGTCGCTCCTGTTCACGTTGCCTCAATGCGCCCAAAACAGCGTCACTTGTCGAATGCGAACCTGAACTAGTCTTGATCGAATTTCTTCCCTCCTCCTCACATCCTCATCTCTCAACAGAGAAAGGCCCTTACGTCTGTAAGCCGTGACCAATGTCTCTATTGACACAACGGAGGCGAACTCCATATCATTAAACACTTGATCTAAAGCGCGTGATATTGTAGCGCGTAAAACAGGATCCCAGACACCACACTTGATAACATCATCAATAATATTTGGCGCTAAAAATGATCGTGCGTATGCTTTGCGAATACATAAGCCGACGTCAAATGCGTTCAGGAGCTTCTTTCGTCTAGCTGCTGCATGCAGTTGACTTTGAAAAAACGACTTGTAGGAATTAAAACAGTTACGTCTAACGGTCGCAACCTATGAGACGTGTGCGCAGGAAGTGCGATTTTAATCAACGGACTTTCCCGGAAAAGCTTCAAAATATTTTACTGTATGTGTGCAGCATAAGCTTTCAAAAAAGTGTCAAATGCTGCGAATTCGCTCGCAATTCTTTTGTCTCCTCTAAGGACATTTTGCCCACTGATATATTATATCAATGTCTGCGCCCGGAACCGGGCGATGGAAAGATATAAATCCATAAGAAAGGAGTTAAACGACTCTGAAACTCCACACACAACTCGAAAATTGGAAGATTTCCAGGATAAATCACCACTGGCTTGTACACTCGGCTATCTGCTGACAACGGGCATGATTGAACCTTTTAAATCTCCTTTTGTATTCACTGTGCGTTGAAAGAGATGTTTTCCTTTTGGCCCAACTCCTTTGCGAAGCGCACGGCCAACCATTTTCTCGAACGACATCCCGACTGATCCATATTAAAAACGTATTTCGGATCCTTGATTTTGCACCTGTCCATCGCGGCCTGCACTCTGGACAATTTTCTGCTACTTGCGCTCGAGTGAGGGATTCCATTCTCGGGTCTTCAACTTGTTTCACGCTTCCGTAACTCAAACAATTTCGCACCATGAAGTTGTTGACGTACTTAACTGATGGACGGTTGTTTTTGAAATTAATTTTGATCCGCGCATTAGAAGGAAGCATTTCAACGTGGTCTTGGACAATATCTATGTCTCCTGGCTAGTTTAGATGTGTGTTAATCTCAGCGAAGTACCTCACTGCCCCTGCGACGAGTTCCTCATGGTGTGGAGGGACGGACTATGGGCGCCCCGCTTTACACCTGACGAAATGCATATCTGCGGGACTCGTAGGCTGACAATCAGTGGGATCCTTGCTCCACGACCTGTAAGCATTGCGCAGCACCATGACTCCGATATCATGTTGCTTTGCGAGCTCGCTCCATGTGGTCTTTTCGCTGTACTCCCGTTGGAAGAGTGCTTCCTGAATGCAGCGATATTCTACATCTGAGTCGCTGGCCATGTTTGTTTTATGGTGAGCAACAAGGCGGTAGCTACATTAGATATGATTTAAAGTAGAAAATGCTGCGCAATACTCGTAGGTTTGGCGCCCATTGGATTGGGATTGGGCTGCTGTCTCGATTATGCCTCCCAGTTCCCGGGAAATTTCAACAACTTTGGTAGAAAGTGAAGTTGAACTAATAGTAGTGGCGTTCAGGCGGAGCAAAGGGGGAGAAAATGGGAATGCAGACCAGAAATCCATTTGTTTAATTTAGTATTTTTTTGTTGAATCAAGAGTCGAAATTTTACGGCGTAGTCACTATCTGGATAATTCCAGAACTTAGTCCTCTGTAAACCACGCAAACATTTCCCCCTATAATTTGAGAGTCGACACTCTTTGTGAGCCAGTCATTTGTATTTTGTGACAGCATCTTTTATTTAAAATGGATTTCTTTGGTGCACGCTATTCGCGTTTTCTAGTATGCTTTCGGTTAATTCAATTGTCAGCTAGGGATTTTCTTAAACTCTCTTGCCAAGAAACGGCAAAACCAGAAAAAGTTGCACATCGTTCGACGTCATGCCTTAAAGCATTATTGCCCTTCTCGTGGTTCTGTACGTAATCATGAATATCAGATAGCAGCCCCTTAAGCTTCGTTGACGCAAAGCGGTGTACAACAGCAGCATTTCTGACTTTTGCGCATAGTAGACGCACAATAACCCTCATAATTCAGTTTTCGGAAGAGTTCGTGTGACCTAAGCTCCTTAGGGCTTTTAATAACTCATCCCCCTTGAAGGAGGTACAAGGACAGAAGTCCTGACCGTATAATCTTGCGAGCAGGAGAGAGTGGGCCGCGGTAAATGGCAAATTGTTTCCACCCCTTCATGAGATTGTAAAAGGAGGCATATAAAAATAATTCTGTCGCATACGTGTTTAGCAGCATGTAATTAAATGCACTCGGGATGCATGTTGAAGGCTTTTCAATCCCCTCCAACCAGCTCCTGCGAACCACTGATAAGAAATTGGTGCATGCAGCCGTCAGTGGTTCCATGAATTCAGGCAACACAGAATAAATGATTTGGCCAAATCCATACTACTTCCCTTTGCTACTTTGAAAAGTATATGATGATTTCCCAGCATGCCACGATGATGATTGCACTGTAGCTTGTAAGATGGTGATGGAACCAATTCCTGAAATTCTTTCATCGAATTGGCAGAGCCTCCGATTTTAGGAATGATGAAGGGGGCTGTATATGTTCCGAAGACGCTTGGGGTTCTCAGTTTTGTTGAGGAGGACATCGGCTTGATTTAAACCACAGCAAACTGGAGGTAAGCGCTGAAATACCGCATTGTTTACTGGACCCAACGCCTTTTCCGGTTTATTGACTTGGATATGTCGGCTACCATGGTGATAATGTGCGAACGTAGTAGCTGGTGGTCGTCATCCGAACGGAAAAAGTCATTCCTGAAACATGATATTATGCCCTTTTATGGCAGCAAGCTCTTGGTACAGTTCTTTGATGAGCGCAGTTCCAAAAAGGTTTGCTTGACCACCCGCACCGACCTGCTGCAAAAAATGTCTCTTTTGGTTGTGAAATCATCGCATACTATACCTTGAGATTGAAATCACCATCCACGCCTGTCTGGTAAAAGAACCCAATTCTCGGGTACAGTAATAGTAGCGACACTATAATGGTACAACTCGAAAATCACGTTGGTAATGATTTATCTCTTCAAACCCATAACCGTAGTAGGCCTTCGTCTATTTAACGTAACCTATGAAATGAGCTCTCAGTTTTTCAGAGATGCTTTCCGGTAGGAATACGTCTACAACGCTTAGATGCGAGACTGATTTAGCTGAAACAACGTTGTTCTCTCCAACGTGTAGATGCATCTCACGCAAAAAATTGCCCAGATCTTTATTCGCTTCATAAATAAATTACTCCCCTAGGGCGCTGTCCGCATCTTCCAGGAATATCTCCAAGTCCTCGAGTGCAGATGAGTAGTCTCACCACAATATACCTCCCCTTCGCTGAGCACTACTTCTCTGTTCCACGCCAGACTGCCCCTCACCTACGTCGACATCAACTTCGCTCTGCAGTGCGTGCAGATCTACATCTTCCCAGGAGGAGGCGGCTAGTTCCACAAATGAAGAAGACCATTAGTCCTTAGTTGCTGTTTATATTACCTCCATTCCGTTAGAAGAAGTGAAAATGCGAAGAACGGAGTGGTTTGGTGTTCCTGTATCACCAAAGGGTGACAAGATATCGTCGTCATTGACATTGAAACCTTCACCATACAGGGAGTCTTCTCAAGTTTGGGTCTGATTCCTAGTTCAGTCCATCATATCTTGTTCAGCCCTTGGATCTGTAGATGGTGCTTCGAATACTCAGATCCGCGAAGTTCATTCGGCTCAGGTGCAATACTTTTCTCGCTGTCAGATGGAGCGTTAAAGCACAGCTCGCTTGCATTAGTTTATCTCTTCCCCATTCGGTCGGGGGCTCTGAGGGTGATTGCGTTAAGAAAGGGCGCGACAGGGTGAAATTAAAGGTTCATGAGGTAGTTATGTCGGCTCCGCTGGGTGCGAAGTGTCAAACAGCGTTGACTGAACCTCAGTGAAGTCGAACTCGCCTCTTAAGGTCGGATTAGGACGGGTACTTGGTTGTGTGCCACCACCGTTAGCGGCCTTCACGGGCAACAGCTCAAATATGCAAAGCGCAGGAGTATTAAACGAAACCATAATTACGTTTCTCAGCCGTCAGAAGGTGTGCTTCCTCAGCAGGGGCGATCTACTAACTTAATAAAGGAGGAGGAAAGTGACGAGAAGGTCAAGATGGAAGGAGAATCGGAGCGTGATACTCCCTCACTGCGTGATGTTCGGCCGCCGGGCGCACACTCAATGGATGCACTGCGTGAGATTTAGAGTGAAATCAGTGAGACCATTCCAGAATGATCACGAGGCGTTGCGTGAAGTTCACAAGCGGCGGCGTTATGCACGCAAATTAAGGCAAATTTTCGCTTTATGAGCGTGATCTAAATGTATCACGATGAGTGCATGGGGCTATATTCTCATCGCTAGCGGCTAGCATACTGGATCCCCCTACCATCTGCATCCTAAATGGGCCCTTATGAAGCACATTAAATTCAAGCTGAACAAGATTCATCACTTTCTGCATTACAGTATTAAGTTGCGAGATTAACCTGACAAAAAAGCCCCTAGGGCGGCTTTTAGTCAGGAGTTGAAATAAATGTTCACCACACCACCCGATCTCATTCAAGGCATGTAATAATGTACGGTATAAAGGTAATTTACAGTTGTGAATGGGTGTAAGAGAGGACACAGATTGTTTTTTATGACACGATTCCACCTGTCAAAGCAGAAAGTCAAAATGGATTAATCACAGACATCGACGTGAGCCCAACAGCTGTGATGAACTGTTGCACATATGTGAATGAATAAGTGCGTGGATTTTGCGAAAGAACGCGTACTGCGAACGATTGCTGACGTGCAATGGTTAGCCATAACAACGCATCGCACCGGACTAGAAAGTCCGGATGGAAGAGGTGGAATGCTTGAGGCCTCTCCAAGGAGTTCAAAAGGTAGAGAATGCACCGGACGATTGCCTTCGTGAGACCACATCAGCAAATTGTGTGTGCAGAGAGTGCATTGGGAGAAATGGACCAGAGAAGATGCTTGGGGTCATTTCGGGAATTTGAGAGTGTAGAACCTGCAGTGGGAGCTCGGGTTGCTATTATTTAGAATACAGTGAGGTATCCCAGACTGTAAGGGAAACATGGACTACGCCGGCAATATAAGAGGACTAGTCGAGATATATAATCAGTAGGAGATAGAAGTCGCATTAAATAGACTGTTGGTGTTGGTTTATAGAGTCTTTCGGGCGTGGAAATGGGCCACTCTGCATCAGATGCGAGACATTAATGAAATGTTCCCACATAGGTCCTTGCTGACTTGTTGCATGCTGCGCCGCTGCGAGTTGGCACACTAGTAAGCACAAAAGAACAGCAGTCCGTGTCCGGATGCCCCACGCTTCTGTCCGAAGCTTGGTAATCTTTTTTTTGTATTCTTTTGCGTCTGGATGTCCCTTTCACTCCCCGTTCCCCGAAACGACATTGCACTTGTGCGTCCACAAATGTTGCCGTTTCGGGAACGCAAAAGCGATCCACGCATTGTCTTGTTGGAGCCCCAACTTGTGAGATCCGTTCTCTATGCACCATACGCCTGTGTGACTACGGTAGTCATCAGTCTCCTCTATAACTCAGCTACATCTTCTTGTAAATAGTTCATAAGAAGTTTTCTATTCGTTTCTGTCTAGCTGTAACTTCTTCTCGAATCTTGCTGAGATATTCATGTGCCAGCTGTAGGACATCCGTCATCAAGCTGTCTAATTTGACTCAGTCCGGTTCTTCGTCAGTAAACCCTCTCCACTTGACTTGTACCTTTGTTTGCTCGTTATGATTCCTGAGATCCAATAAATATTCCACAACGAGTAGTTCATTTTGTTGGTAAGCCAGATGGTTCAGTACGTCTCCTTCTACTCGAAGGTTACTGTTTCTGAATAACTTTAGTCTACGGCGATGCACTAATTCCTTTGCCTTCCTTGTGAGATTCTCTATCTCGAAGATGTAGTCTGATCGACAGTCAACTACACGGCAGGTACCAAGCAACTACAGAGAGATTTTTCGTTTCGACTTTGTAGTTACGAGTCCTTTCAGAATGTAGTCGCCTTCACATAAATTGATCGCACGCACTCCAGTTTTCCTACCATGAGATTCGATTGCCTTTTGCCGCTTTCTCGATGATGCGTTTGCCACTTCTTTGTGCATATATAATCAATGCACGCATGGAGCTAGGCTACTGCTGTGTGGCGGAGATGATCAACTTTTTCCCTTGGTATAATTCTCATGGTGCTGCCTGGTTCCGTCAGTGCTGTGAACGGGCTGCCCTACGGGAGTCCGGTGAAGACCTCGAGAGGGCACCTGTTGCCAAGGCAGGGTAGAGGAGATTGTTGAGAGCTGATTGTACGACGGGAATCACTCGCAGCCACACCTTGAAAAGCAGTTGGAACTCGCTGGGTATGGATCTTGCTGCTCTCGTGAACCTCTTGCATACAACTTCCACAGTTTCATTGCTCCACGGACAGTACGCGAGTGTGAAGTGGTGCTGTGTGCACAATTTATCCCACAAAGACCGCACAGCAGCGTTCTTGAAGTGAGATCCCCGGTCGGACTCCCAGATCTTTGCGACACCAAAGGCTGTAAATCATCTCGTAAGCGTCTTTTGTTGCGTCTGCAGAGGCTTGTTTGGTGGGAATGAGCCATTTGTAACCAGAAAGATCATATTTGATCACCAGAACGTACGCGCACCTGCCTTTGTCCTTTCCAATAGTGCAGTGGTCGAAATGGATTACTCCGTTCGGTTTCGTGGCGTGTATGGCAGAGCCTAGCGGTGTTTGATAGAGTTAGGTTGTAAGTCCCCTTTACACAGACGAATGTCCACGAATACCCACGCATGTTTACAGAATTACTTTCATGCTTGTACGATTCTTTTGAAGGACCACGCCTTCTAAGAAACTTTACCTTCCTAGCTGAAATCATGTTTATGGAAAGTGTGACGAGTACGAATCCCACTGCGTGGTGTATAACCATGCTCATGCTGTGAGCCGCATGACATCTGTATGACAACCGCTCCAAGTCACGAGACAATCCGAGGACTTATTGCTGAACATTGACTAGCTACAGTTAGTATGATTATTATATAAGGTCTAGAGTTGTAGTAGAAGCGTTAAACAATAAAAAGCAACAAGTTAAGTCCTGAGATAACCACTGCACGAACTGGTTATGGGCCCAGAAACCTTTTATTCCCTTTCTCTATCATATAACGGAGAATTTGTCACCCCTGAATTCCTTTCCCCTTTGTTCAATAACAATTTCAACCTCGCTTACTACCGAGGTTGTTGCTACAGACCTTGTTCTGTAGAATACACAATGGAGGCATTTAAGCGTGTTGTGAAATTTGAAGGGAAACCTGGAGAGGACTTTAATATCTGGGAGGCCCGCCCAGAAGCAGCGCTAGAAGAGAAAGAGGTTCTGTCTCGTCATCAACTATGTCGTAGGTGATGGAAAGAGAGACCTCAGTGATGACGTCAAGTTGAAGATAGCGAAGGCACGTGCGACTATCATGGCCGCACTCGGGGACAAGCCGATGAATCAGGTACTACCTCACAAGAAGAACCCTTTTAAGATGTGGCAAATGTTGAGAGAAAGATACGCGGTTACTAATCTGGCCGCAATAGTACAGTTGCACTCGAAGTTGGTCAAACTCATATACTCAGGACAACGAATGCAAGACTATGTCTCCGTTTCGAAGAACTCTTCAATTGCCTAGCAGCTATGCAGAATCCTATAGAGGAAGACATGCAGGTGACTATTTTATTGGCGTCATTCGGTGCAAAGAGCAGTTCACAATTTGGCCACGTGATTGCCTCCTTGCAATCCTCCTCTGAAAAACCAAATTGGGAACTAGCCACCGCTGCCTTGTTGCAGTAGTACGAAGAACAGAGTTGGAGTTCTATTCGGATGTGAATGAAGGGTGGCATCCCAGCCAGATATGCAAAGGCATTAACAACACAGAATTACATTGAGACTCGCAGATGTTTCAAATGCGGGAAGAAAGGGCACATTGCCAAAAATTGTTTGAACAAAGCTAAGGGATTAGTACGGAAAGAAACGGATCGGGAAACCCAGAAGAGACCTGCAGCTCACCACGCAAGCATGCTACTGTGCGCTCAGAGAAAGGAGCCTACAGTACTTCAGATAGTTGATTCAGGGGCAACCGATCACATGGTTAATAGCTTGGAGAATCTCTCCGATGTCAAGGCAATCAATATCCCTAAGCCAATAGTAGTTGGGGATGGTTCTACTCTTTATGCCACAGGCAAGGGGAATCTGTTAATAGACGTTTTTTATGTAGAGACAAGGGACAAATAAGACATACCGGCGTATCATTTCAAACGTACTCTATGCACTAGGACTGAGTGTTTGTCTCTTATCTTGTTCCGCAATGTGCAGGGCAGGACACAAAGTCACATTTTGGCGAGATCGCTGCGTAGCTACCCGAAATGGGGCAGTATCTTTTGAGGGTCGACTAGAGAAAGGCGTTTATGTTGTCAATGGTATATTCCGTCGAGCCTGCAGCAACCCAAAAGATTGTAACGTTGGTCGTGCACACGTCTGAATGACAAAATCTGAGTTATTATGGTATGCGCGAATGAGACACGCAAATATAAATAAGATTAGGGAGCTTGCTCGACATGATCTCGTTACTGGATTGGATCTTAACAGAGCAGGTACCGAACCAAATGAGTGTGATGGGTGTCACTTAGGAAAACAACACAAAATTTCTCTTCATCCGAGACATGAGAGGTCTATCAAAGTTGACGAAGTGATTCACAGTGATTTGTCCGGAAAAATGAAGATTCCCTCCCTGGGGGCGCAAACTACTTTGCTACTTTCATTGACGAGTGCTCAGGGTACACAATAGTAGTGCCCCTTGCAAAAATGAGTGAATTGGCGGACACGTTCATGAAATTTCACGTCTGGTTCGAAAAGGAGTATGATTGCACCATCAACTCCAGTGTGACAACGGTGGTGAGTATGAAGCGCTTCAGGATTATTTGGATGCAAAGGGAATCGAGATGCCAGATCATCCCTCGTACTGCCCTGAACTTAATGGCATGGCCGGGAGAGCTAACCGCACTTTGATGGAGGTTGCAAGGTCAATGCTATTTCATGCTGGCATGCAGACAAGTTTCTGGGCAGAGGCTGTAGTGCATGCCACTGATATTCGAAATAGATTTCTGTGTCCATCTGGTATTAGGAAGAACTCATATGAGGTCCTTGTTGGGAAGAAGCCTAGAGTCGACCACCTCAGGATATTTGGGAGCATTGCGTGGCACCACATTCCAAAATAAAAGAGAAATAAGTTGATGCCGAAGGCTGTAAAAGGATTCATAATTGGATGCTAGGAGAATAAAACGTACAAGTTGTGGTTCGGCCCGGGTAAAGATCCAGTGATATCAAGGCACTTTTATGTCCTCGAGAATAAGTTACAACCTCCCGCATGGTTTGGGAGTCAAAAATCTCATAGCTACTCTCAGGATCATGATCTAGAACTAGAACAAGAAACATATCCCTGTGAAGTTTAGACCGAAACTGAGCGCCTGGAAGAACTATTGACATATGTACCACCGATGGACAGAGCGGTCACCACTTCTGATCCTGATTCTTCTCTAGCAACCCCAAAGTCACTTGCAACGGGCTCTCCAGATACTATTGAAATTAATGAAGGCGAGAAAGACTCTGATGATCGAGACGGGGGATATTTCCCTGCAGAACCAGAAATAGGGGAGCCAGTTGAAGCAAGCAAAGACAGGCCTTATTCGGAACGTACCCGCCGTAGACCTGACTTCTATGATCCTGGTAGTGCCAGTATTGCTATTGCAGGTGATGAACCATCGGTCAAGAATGAATTGGAAGGCACTGAGTCTACAGACTGGAAGCAGGCGATTGAAAGTGAGATAAAGCCATTGAAGGCTCACAACACATGGGAAGAAACTGACCTACCAAATGGGGTAAAGCCGATCACAACTAAGCTCATCTTGAAAAAGAAGCGTAAATCGAATGGGTCTGTTGCTCGGTTCAAACCACGAATTGTTGCTCGTGGATTTGCACAGGGCATGTAATGAATACATATGCACCCGTTGTTGACTTCACTGTTGCGCGGACTGAACTCACAATTGGGGTAAAAACGGAACTACTTTATCCAACAGATGGATGTGCGAACGGCATTTCTACACGGTGAAATCGACAGTGATGTTTACGTTTCACCTCCTGAGGGCTCTGGAATTACACTCGCCTCCGGCAAGGCTCTCAAGATGAAGAAAGGACTTTACGGTTTGAAGCAGTCTTTTCGGTTATGGCGCAAAAGTGGACTGATATGATGGCTAAGCTCGGCTTTTATGAGCTTAAAGCTGAGCAGTGCATGTTTCGGAATGCTGCAAGCACTATATGGGTTCTGTTGTATGTTGATGATGTTATCATAATGAGTGCTTCCATGAGTGAGATCAATACTTTGAAATATTGCCTAAGTAAGCGGTTGGATATGACAGATGTTGGGGACTTAAGAGATTTTCTTGGTGTGCTGTTTGTACGTGATTCAGAGGGGGCATGGTTAACCCAATCACATTACACCCAACAGATTCTAGATCGATTCGGAAGGACTAATTGCAAATCAGTCCCAACTCCAGCTGTTGTTGAAATAATGCCAATTCAATCGAGCCAAAGTACGAAAGTGTGAGGAAGCAAGATTACCAAGAAATTGTAGGTGCTCTACTCTATTTGACGACCCACACCAGACCAGACATCTCGGCAGCAGTGAACTTGCTGTCTCTTCGATGCACTGAACCGAATCAGTCTGACATGGTAGCAGCTAAACGCGTTCTACGCTACCTGAATGGAACAATTAACTATGGACTACGAATTGCACTGGAAACAGGTTTTCTGGTGTGCTATAGCGACAGTGACTGGGAAGGTGATGAGAAAGACCGCAAGTCTACAACTGGTATTTTATTTCAGATAGGGGGACAAGTGTGTATTGGAAGACTTCCAAGCAGACCATTGTTTCACTGTCATCGACAGAAGCGGAACACACCGCTATGTGTGATGCAGTGAAGTTTATCACTTGGTTAAAAACTCTCCTTAAAGAGATGGATGAGATAGAAAGCGGTCCGACTGTTATACATGAAGACAATAAGGGAGCTATCAAATGGGCATCAGAATCTGTATGCAATGTGAAGCATGTATCTATTCGCCGCAACTTTGTGAAAGATGCGGTTGATCGTAGGGAAGTACAAGTGCAGTACTGTCCAACTGAGTTCATGATAGCAGATGATTTAACAAAGCCGCTTCATCTTATCGCCTTCGAAAAGCACAGAGAATCCATGGGAGTCAAGGAACTCGTCAGTGTCAAGTGCAAGAGGGGGTGTTAGAGTTAGATTGTAAGTGCCCTTTACACAGACGAATGTACACGAATATCCACGCATGCTTACAGAATTACTTTCATGCTTGTATGATTCTTTTGAAGGACCACGCCTTGTAAGTAAGGCAACCTTTCTCCTAATTGGCTGGCGAGGCAATGGATGCAGGAGTTTACGATTTTCTCACGTCGTCGCTCAGACCCTTTCGGGAAAAGTACTTGGCTATGTTCATTCGTGTAGTAACTGTGCCTGTATGCCCCCTACGACTTTGGGTGCTACACCTATTAGCAGCCTTAGCTGCAGAGCATTCTTCTCGTTATCTGGTATTCAGGTGCGATTCTGATGGTCTTTCCATATGCCTTTCACTCTTCTGCATTTTCGTGGTCGCATTTCTCCGCTCTGAGTTTGTGCAGCTATGATATCTTCCATAGTGGGCCAGTCGAACTCTCGCTTCGACTCTGGTTCGATTAGCGGGACAATAATCGCGTGGCCGATCTTGGGTTTCGCGCTATTCTTCTCGCAAGATCTTACTGCCCATCGAGTCATGAGGTCTGCCCACGCGTTTTGCTAGCAGGGCAAGTGGTGTATTACGTATCGGAAACAGTTCATCTTCACTGCCCATCTCATGGGCCTACTGGCAGTGTGACGCGGAACTCCTGGATTTCTGCCGAATGTATTTTACATGTTGACTAGATTTGCGTGATCAGTGAAGATGTAAATGTTTCTGCGGTTAGGAGGTAGTCTAGCTTTCCCATTGCATCCACAATGGCAAAACATTCCTTTTCGGGGGTGCTCCAATGTTCTGGTGAACCACGAAAAGCTCCCGATAGAAATGCGAGCGGTTTGTGCTCTTGTTGGTCGATTGGGAGCCTGCGTTGTTCTTTCGGGATCTGGGAGAGCAACGCCGCAATAGGTCTCTGAGGCGTCGGTAAAAAGGAATAAGCGATGCTTTTCTAGCGGGTACGTGAGTTTGACCGCCGAAACGAGAGTTATCTTGATATCATCTCGCGCCCGCTGGTGTTTGCGTTTCCATTTCGGCAAGATATCCGTTTTATGCACCGCGGTTTTCTTTCGAGAGCCTACCTGGCCGTATGTGTCTTCCATGAGTTCGTGCAGTGGCTGTACCCGTTTCGTCTAGTCTAGGATGGACATTCGCGTCAAATTCGCGGCGCAGAGTAGCTACTGTAGGTCACTGGCGTTATTCGGGGCCTTCATATCCATCAGTGTCTGAAAGCACCTTGAATTGTGCTGCACGCTCTCCTCGGAGATGATTCTTCCGCAGGACTTGACGCGTTTCTGGAACAGATGGCTCTTCATCGGGCTAACGCGGAACCCACGTTTCTTGTAAACAGTTAGAAATCGGTTGATGGAGGACAGGAGGCCCTCTTAATCTTTCCCGTGTAGCAGGAAGTCATCAATCCACTGCAGAAGACTTGCCAATCCCTCCTGAAACGCTGCCTTCGTGTTTGCCTGGAATATTTTTCCCAATTCCCAGCCTCGCTGCATCATCCTAGTCGGCGGATACACCCCGATTGGGGTTTATATTTACATTAGTTCTTTTGAGGGGGGTGCCAAGGCGAACTGCC
The DNA here is from genome assembly GCA_002205965.3 of Kappaphycus alvarezii. Classification (NCBI taxonomy): domain Eukaryota; phylum Rhodophyta; class Florideophyceae; order Gigartinales; family Solieriaceae; genus Kappaphycus; species Kappaphycus alvarezii. The sequence goes on from NADL03000005.1 coordinate 596,402, forward strand.
AGTATCCATGACAAAAAACGATGTTTTGCGAAGAATCTTGACCCGGCGCATTCCTGAAGTTTGGAGTCCAGGTGAGGCATAGCAGACTGCGACGGCACGGTTTTCGAGTTGACTGTGGGTAGGTTTACCGTGAATCGTTGCTTGTCAATTGCTGGTTTGGGTACCGGCAGCGCTGGGATTGCCCACTTGCCCGACGGATTGTGGTACACGGCGCCGACATTCTCGAGTTACTTAATTGTGTGGTTGATGAGCGCCATCTGGTTCTTTGAATAGCGCGGCTAGGAGTAGCGGTTCGGCTTTGCTCCTTTTCGTAGTTCGATCTTCAAAGGCGCGAACTTGGCTGGGTCATGCGGGCCCAGCTTGATAGAAAACGTCTCTTTGTGTTCCTCAAGTATGCAACTTAGTCGCTGCAATCCGCCACGGCTCATGCCGTTTCCTTCAGCTTCCTTAACGAGTTTTGACAAAGCTGTGGCAATTTCCTGCGGGTCGTCTTTGCCAAAGCCTGCGGTGAGATGCTCTGGTGGTTCGATGGGATCGTCGTCGAAGTAACTGTATATTACTCTGCTGAACTTTATCTCGTCGCCTTGCAATAGACTGAATCGATTCCCGTGTATCTGCGGTCCGACTGTCTCCAAATGGTCGTCGAAACTGAATCCGGTAGCGTTCAGCAGAGGTCTACCCAGTATGACCTCATCCATTTCCTGATGCGCGATCAGAAACTCTATCTGCGAAGTGCGATTGGAATTTTGGTCCTTGGGAGGGTGATAATGATCTACATTTGCGTCTTCTGATGGGCAATGAACAGTACGGGATTTTCCGGTGTTCATTTCACGGCAGCTCTAAGTTGAATTGGTGTTGAAAACTCCTAGATTTCCAGGGAACCCTTTTTTCTTAGCTCATGGACCAGCTGGCTCGATACTGCGCTGCAGTAAGAACCGTAGTGTCCGAGCGTAATTGCGAGACCGTTTCGTTCAGCAATACTTCCAATCTTCCATTTGCTGCTCCGTCATCGTGGAGCATTGTAGCCTTGATCAGCTTTCTTCTCTTGTTCTCCTTCTCTTCCTGCAACTGGCCGAGCAGCTTCCTGCGTTCATCCGGTGTAGTGATTTTGAAATCCTTCACTCTATGGGTTTCCAGGCACCTCGGGTTCAGGCACGGTTTGTCCCATTTGTCGTTTGTTTCAACACCAGAAACACTTGGTCTGCGATCGTGATCCGTTTTTGGATCGCCTCTGAGAAATTTAACGGTACTTGTTTTCCCGGCTCTGCGATGGGTTATGCGCAGGTTTCTCACCCTTATGTTTCAGCTGTGCTCTTGCCGTTTCTCCCTACTGAACCTCGACGGCAATAAGGCTTCAGTGTTCCATGAAATACGAAAAACTTGCCTTCTGCGCAGCGGTCCAATACGCCTTCTCGTTCATTATACGTTGTAGCAACTGATGAGGCTCAAGTCGACCGATCAGCCTTGGAATTAGCGTCTTGCATATCTCAGGGTCTTTGACAATCTCGGATACGTTTTCGCAGTCCATAGCGTAACAAAGTTAACGAAAAATTCCCTCACAGACCCTGCAGGATCTGTGCTGCATCATCTAATCTTTATGGCGTACAGCGACGCTTTGAAACGTTCCGCCATTTCCTTCAGTTTTGTCTGTATAGCGTTGTCAAACAATGACTGAACCACTTCGTCTGTTGCCTCCTCGATGGAGCCCACTCCTTCAATTTGGTCCAAAAAACAGAGGCTGTGCCGTAGAAAAGGCTTGATGCACTGCCAAATACCGAGCGGGTTCAAATGATCTTCTTCAGCGAGTTCGAATGATTATCGCAATTTGCTCTTTGTTGGCCCTTGATTCTATCTCGAACTTGATAAATTTTGGTTGCGTCGGACTTAGCACTGAACAGTGGATATCAACTTTGACATCCTACGAATTGGTTCCTTTCTTGGTCATCTTCAGTCTGTTGCCAATAGGTCCCAAAATTTCGGTTTCACTTAGATTATGATTCTCAGAAATACCTGTGGCTGGTGCTTTACCCAACAGATGCCAAGGTTACACCTGTATACGTATTGAAACGACCACAATTTCCAGTTACAGTACAGTACTGATACAACTTCAACTTAAAGCTGCAAAACGAGACCAGGACTGTTATATTTCCAATCACTAATGCCTCTCTGGTCTTGGTTACCAGGCCAGGCGCACTTTCTATAAACTACGGAGGGGCAATAAATGCACATTGCGTGAGCTGCTGACAGTACACTACTGCATGTGTCACTTCATTTTAGCTGAAATTACACGTGTATATGCCATTTAATAATTGATCCCTGGCATTAGTAACTTGTGCACTCGTCGCGTACGTAAAAGAACGCAACGTAACAAAAATCGACTTCAAACAAAGCACACACAAATTCAAAGCAAAAAATAAAAAATTTGAACTATACGCTCAAGAACATCAGCAAGAAGTCGCTTCACAGCGTTCTGCCTCATAGTACGTAACAGTTGCGATTCGAGAGCAAACCAAATCGCAAATATAGAGAAAGTCATAAGCACAGCTGGATACTCGCTGCAGTTCCCTCCTCCAGAAGTTTGCATGCGTCCCCAGCAATACACGAATTACAGCAGAATAATACCATGGGGGAGGCTTTATTGCGAATAATGCCTGGGTACCCTGGTCCCGGGACCGCTTACGGCTGATTGCAAGATCCATGTCCCGATCAGCAATTCAAGGACTCCTGAAAACGTTAAGCCCTTCCAAATACTGAATTGGACCTTGACTCCGGTGTCCACCGGCATTGCTGTTGAAACGAGTATCAAGATCAAATGCTTAAATATTCGTCCATCCCCGACATGATTACACAGATCATCCTCACAGTATTCGTGTGTCCTCTCCAGGCAAGTCGAAACATGTCTTCCTGCACCACCGTCTTCATTACATGCAAGCGCGGCAGCTCCTTGTTCACCATTGCCTCCACTACACGGCTAGGCGCATCTCTTTCATGATACCTCTCGGGCACAGGATCTCAGAGGCTCGCCTCGTGATATCGTACCTGCGCGGTTTTTCCAAAAGTCGGAGAGGTGAGCTCCATCGTGGTTTACAGTACCTGTACCTTACGGATACTGCACTCTCCTGCAACTGGCCTATTACTGAACTGGCCTAAGTACTGTAAGGCTCTATTACGCCTCGGTGTATTTTCCAACCTTCTCGACAGCAGCGTCATACCAATGTTGATCGTGACGAGCCCATACTGTAGCCCGAAAACCCCACATCGACCACCTTTCCCCCTTGTCGAGGCTTCCAGCCCTCAGTGTAGAAGAGAAAAATTCGACAAACGGTTAAAGCGACTCCGTCGCTGACTCAAGTCTGACAACTTGAACCAGAGAAATATATTGCCGACACTCTGAACCTACTGGTCTCATTCATGGGGCGGATAATGGTGGTGTAGGTGGGCGGCTATTGTTGACGGGTGTCGTGGCGCTCTGCCGCAATTGAAATCTGTACTGGCCGCGTATGTTCCTGCAAGATACCGGCTTGACAGTAGTTTCGAAGACGTTTCCGTGTTAGTTACCACCATAGGACCTCTTGTAAGGGTCATATGCGCCGTCCTGT